>CM021108.1:80203581-80317676 GCA_007115665.2 Sequoiadendron giganteum
CCTAATCCCTAAACCCTCAACCCTTAATCCCTCAATCCTCAAACCCTCAACCCTCTAGCCTCAACCATTAAACACTAATACCTAAACCCCTATAACCTCTACCTTATACATTGGACCATCAACCCTAATCCCTCGACCCTACACCCTATACCCTCAATCCTCTACCCTCAACCTTAAACCCTCAACCCTCAACCCTCAACCTTCAACCCTCAACCCTCAACCCTTAAACCATAAACCCTTAAACCCTCTACCCTATACATTAAACCATCAACCCTCAATTCTCAACCCTCAACCCTTAATCCCTCAACCCTCAATCCTTAAACCCTAAACTGTCAACCCCTATACCTCTACCCTTTACATTGGAACCTCAACCTAATCCTTCAACCATATACCCTCAAACCTATACCCTAAACCCTCTACCCTCAACACTAAACCCTTCAACCCCAAACCCTTGAAAATTATACCCTATACCCTCAACCCAATACCCTTTATCATCGACCCTAATCCCTCAACCCTCAACCCTCAACCCTTAAACCCTAATACCCTAGAAACCATCAACCCTATAGGTCCTCCACCCTAATCCTTCAACCCTATACCATCAACCCCTATCAATTTATCTCTATCTATACATCTAACCTCTTCCTCCCTCCCACTCTCCTACCCTCTCTAATTGTCTCTATCTACCCTCTCCCTCTCTCCACGTACCTCTCATTTGATTAATCCCTACCACCATCTCTCGCTCTCTCTATCCATCTCTCTTTATGTTCCTCCCACTCTCTCCCACTACCTCTCTCTTCGTCTCTCTCATGTCTCTCCCTCTAGAAACCTACCTAGGTAAAACTCTCTCTCTCTCCCACCCTACCTAGATAAGTCCCTCTCACTCCACCCCCCTCTTTCTCTACCTCTATTAGGTCACTCACTCCCACACCCTCTCCCTCTCTCTCCAACTCCCTCTCTCTCACACTCCCTCTCACTAACTATCTCTCAAGTGTCTCCCTCTCACCCCCCTCACACTCTCAAGTCTCTCCCTTTGGCACCCTACCTACATAACTATCTCTTTCTTTATGTTTCTCTCTCCCCCTCTCTCTCAATTATCTCTCTCCCAGCACCCATCTCTCTCTCTCTCCCTCCCTCTATCCCACCCACTCTACCTAGCTAAGTCCCTCTCACTATAACCCCTTCTCTCCCACTTACTCTCTTAAAATATCACTTCCACCCCCTCTCCCTCTCTCTAGACTCTCTCTCTTAAAATTCTCCCTCCCTCTAAAGACATACATACTTACATACATAAATACAAGCATAATACATATGTACATACAATCCTACATACATACACGCATACATACATACATGTGTAGATACAATATTACATACATATAGGAATTCATACAATATACATGCATACCTACATACATACACGCATCCATACATGCATACATACATGACATACAAGCATACATGTACATACAAACATACAAATATATCAACATACATTCAATAGAGTGGAATTTAACATAAAGGAGGACATAATAAGAGCACACTATAATGTCCTTGCATTATGTGTTGGTTGGCATGATTCCTGCAAAAGAAAAAAACCATGTCAAAATTGAGATATAACATGAGCGCATTATAATGCGCTCACGCTATATCTTGCTTTGGGAATCCCCAAGCCTTAGGATTGATATTTTCATTGGAATAACAAACCAAAGGCTTGGAGGGCATTCCCAACGACCAGAGATGTGTTTTTGCAAATTCTACAATATTTCACATAATCAAGTTCATGCTCACTGTCAGGATTGCACGTGTTTCAATATCAAACAAATCGAACATCTAGGTAATGTTACATTATCTCTTAGCTATCCAATGATGTAATTTTTTTCAATTTCTAACAATATTAAGCCTTTCATCCATAATTTATTTTGTTTGTATGTCTCCTTTTTGGCAAAAAGAAGTGTTTGGTGTTTTTTCGTTATAAATTAACCGCTAATCAAAATTTCAAATAAATTACATTTTTCGAAACTAGACTCCATTCTACAATTTGTTTTAAAAAAAATCAATTATTTTCCAAAAATTGTAGGGGTAGCATGGCCAAAATTCTATTCTTTAGGAAGTGTCCACTTCGAAAATTAGTAAAAAGTCAAATATTCATTAAAGAACTATCAAAAAAATCATGCATCAACTAAATAATGTTAGCTAACTTCTGACCATAGCAATTTTAAAAATACTTAAAAAAAGTACACCGTGCTAGGGTCATATAGGAGTTACCTTTGCCTAATCCTGCCTTGCCTAGTGCTCCTCATTTTCCCTTGAATAGTGGAAATGAGTATGACCTTTTTGAACAACTTAAGAATATTCCTACAAATATATCCTTATGGTACCTAATTTAGAATTCACCTAATTATCACACTATGCTTCAAACCGCCTTACAATAAGTTGTAATGTCCTCTAGTACAAATGCAAATGATGTGGTAGCTTTGATCCAAGGAATGAATGTAGTTAATGTAGACATTACTTTACATCAACATGAGCTACCTCCTTTGGAGATGAGAAAGAAAAATGATGCATTCATGATAATAGCTACATATGATGGGTGAGGAATAAAAATAACCCTTGTTCATAATGGCTCCACCCTTAACATGTGTAGTGTAACCCTTTTGGATAAACTAGGCATTGATAAATCAAGAATTCAACCCATATCTTAATCAATTTGAGGATTTGACAATGTAGGAAAGCAACCGCTTGGTGTGATAACTTTTCCTATCATAGTTGGAAAGGCTACCTTGCAAAATCATATTCATGTAATACCCGATAATCTTTCATACAATCTTCTTTTAGGGCAACCTTGGATTCATGAAATGCATGCAGTGCCTTCAAATCTTCAATGCAAAATGAAGTATGTATATAATAGTAAAGTATACCAAGTTGAAATAGATCTCGAGCTTGAAAGTTCCTTACAAGTTGAAAAAGGTATGACAAGACCTCTAAACACATTAATCGAACAAGATATGGAAAAAGTTTTGAAATTATTGAATGATGATTGCGGTTCTTTAGAGTTTACACCCTCATTTATGGGAGAATACATAGGGTATGTGCAGGATCATGATGGGCCAAAAAGTGGTGATATCTAAGTGATATGATGGCCCATGTGGCTGATGATTTTCTTTTTACCCAAAATTGATGAAACAAAAATGGTTTTTAAAGGAGATTGTCAGCTTTATACCAATATAAATTATGCTTTACTTTGAATTTAATAAATAACTATTATTCATTTTCTATTTGAATTATGACTAAAGTCATGATTGATAGGCTGATTGAAAAAAATCTATAACTTTCAAACTGTGCCACATTTTTTGAATCCAAAACATGCGTTACATTCTATGTTTCACATACTATAGGATTAAAAAAAAGAAATCAATTTCATGAATTTTTGGCCAAGTTAAGTTGGTTAGACATATGAGTTTTTTTTTTTTTTTAAATTTCTAGTAAAATAATCATAATTAATTATTTACATGGAAAAAAATTACAAAAAAATATGCATCACATTGGCTCATGAGTCCCCTACTTATATCTAAAATATTATCATTTTATTGTGGTTAGGGTGGTCAGACAGACACCTACTTCTTATTTTTTCCCTGAAATTTAAGTACTACTACTTTGAAATTTCAAATTTTCACCAAATATTTTTTTTATTTTAAAAAAATAAACCTAGTAGTTTAGAAACTACATTAAATTTGATACATATTCTATTGTTACATATTTTTTAAATAATATATATAACTTATTCAAGTTTTTACGTCAAGTTGCCTAACTCTGATTTTCTAAATTTTATTGCCACTTAAGGGCCTTTTTTTTCCATGATGATCCTCCACATACCTCATAATCACCATGAAAGAACTGAAAAAATCAACCAATGGTGATGTAAACACAAAATTCAGAAGAAAACTCATAAGAATCTACCTCATCCACTCTAGAAGAAGACACAAGCTATACAATAAACTTTGATGAGAGATTATCAAAAACCACCAAACTTGAAATAAATGGAGAAACTTTATGGAAGATGTTATGAGCTTATGAAACAACTGGGTTATAGTGGAAAGAAAGAATAAGGAATTTGTGTTCCTATAGAGCCTAACACACAAGAAACAAAAATTGGTTCAAGATATTATCCTTCTAAGATAATGCAAGAAAAAAAAGAGACCTTTGTTCAACATCAATTTTGTTACATGTAATCCTAAAACAACTCTCACCTTGAAGCATCTTGAATTGCTTGATACAACTTGTGAACCATCATGGGAATACTTTTAAGATGATGAATCCTTGAAATAAATGTTAGGAGTTTATGAAAAACCATATACTCCTCGTAAAAAGAAACGGGTTACATGTGATATGATTAGTATTAAGCAAAAGAAGGAGAAAAGGAAAGTAATACGATTGGTAAGGATGACAAAGAATACAACTCTGAATTCTTGAAACAAAGTGCACTTCCTTTGGGGGATACAATTGACATACTGATGAATATTAACAATAAGGATAAAGTGATAAAGATAGGAAAGTGCCTTGATGATAATGAACAAGACCATGCAACTTTGCTTCATAATTTTCCTAAAATTTTTGCTTGGAATTATTCGGATATGCTAGAAATTAATGCTAAGATAGTGACACACAACATATTCCTTGCAAAAAATGCTAAACCAACTAGAGAAAATGCACAAAATTTGAATCCTAAGATAGCCTTGTTAGTTAAGACCAAGATTGAGAAACTTCTTAAGGATGGTTTTATATGTCCTATATATTATTCTCCTTGGATCTCAAACATTGTTGTAGTTACAAAACCTGGTAATTGTATTAGGATGTGTACAGACTTTCATTATTTGAATAAAGCATCTTTAAAAGATGATTTTCCCCTTCCTAATATCGACATGATAGTAGACTCGAGTATGAGACATGATTTTTTATCATTCATGGATGGAGTTTTTTGGATATAATCAAATCTTCATCAACCCTCAAGACCAATACAAAACTAGGTTCACTACATTTTGGGGAAAATTTTGTTGGGTAATCAGTCCTTTTGGATTGAAGAATGCCAGCACAACATTTCAATGAGCTATGACATTGATATTTCTTGATTACATACATAAGATCTTAGAAAATTATGTTGATGATATTCTAGAAAAATATTTAAATTGACATGACAATGTGAATATCATTCGAAATATCTTCGAGCGAATGCAAAAATATAACATGAGATTGAATCCGAAGAAGTGTGTCTTTGCCATAGATAGTGGAAAAATATTAGGTTTTATATTATCTCATAGAGGAATTGAGGTGGACATTAAGAAAATTGATGCTATAGTTAACATGCCACCTCCTCAAAACATTTCTCAATTGCATACTTTACAAGGAAAATTTTTGGCTATCCATCATTTTGTCACATCCTTAGCGAACCAAACATTATTGTTTACACATATTCTTAAGAAAGAGGTGCAATTTAATTGCAATACGAATTATAAACATTCTTTTGAGATTTTGAAATATTACCTCGCTACTCCACCTATTCTACAACCCGTTATGCAAGCCAAGTCATTTATCCTTTATACATCAACATCAACCCATGCTCTCGTAGTATTAGTTGCCCAACAAGACAAAAATGGTAAAGAAAATATTGTCTAATACATTAGATGAACTCTGATTGAATAAGAAAAATACTACATGACAATAGAAAAACAATGTTTGGCCCTTGTATTTTCTGGTAGTAAATTGAGACATTACTTACTGAATGCTAAAATATAGGTGATGATGAAATTCGATCCTTTGAAACATCTTTTTGTTGAAGCAAATTTATCAAGTTGTTTAGCTAAGTGGGTTATGTTGTTAACTAAGTTTGACCTTAAGTTTGTATCACAATTAGAAATTAAAGGACAAACCTTGACCGACCATTTAGTTGATGCTCCTTCTCCCCTCATGTTACCTAATAATGATTCATTCCTTGACGATAATGCGTTTGTGTGTGGAAAATATGTGTAAGTGGAATAGTAACAACACACCTTAATTAAACACTATTAGAGAATTCAAATGACATATTTAATCTATTTGAAGCATAATAAAATCTCTAAAATCATTTGATTTCTCTCTAACTCCAAGGATTTATTAAATAAAAGTGTCTCTCAAATTGTGTGTATGTGATTGTTAACACGACAACCTAGAGAGTGAGAATGATAAACTAAACGATATGTTGTGATGAAATGATTGATAATGAAAGCTATATGATATTGTGATACTGATAATGATATGATATGATTAAGTATTGTAAACTAAGATGCAACTGATGTGAAAAACATGATTGTAATCTAATATTATTGCTAAAATGATCCTATTTGATAATTGCTAAATGCTGTATGCTAAATTTCTCTAATATGATTCCTACAGAGTAAGAATCCACAAAGTTGGGATCCATTTCCTGATGCAAGAGGTTGCTTTTATAGATTTTCAAAGGAAACTTGTGATGTGGCCCAACAAGCAATGGTTTAGATTTGATCTGCATAAATCAATGGTAGAAGATGAAGAATTCAGAGAAGAAAAATATAAATGCTTTCTCTGAGCAAAACATTTTGGCAAGTGATTAGGAAGAAATTATGGAAGAATGAAGCCAACTATTTCCAACTATTTAAAGTTTGTTCCAAATTAGCTTGAAAGATAAAGCATAATTGAATACAACTTGAAGCTTTCAACTTTATTGAGAGAAAAGCTATAGACATGTGCTCAATTGGAAATTTGAGTTATTCAATTTTGGAGGGAAGATATATTATTAAATAAAACAATTGAAATTTGTTTATTTAATAAAAGGGGATGATAATTAAACAAACTATGTGATTTTTTTTATTTAATTAAGATAGAAAAATTAGATAATTAAATAAAACAAACTATTGAATTTTCTTATTTAAATAAGATAGAAGAATTAGATAATTAAATAAAACAAACTATTGAATTTTCTTATTTAATTAAGATAGAAGAAAATAGAATAAGAAAATATATAAATGAATATTTCTATTTATTTATAAATAGATGGATTAAAGGATAATTAATCAAATAATTATATTTAATTAATCATATTGATCCAGGCCATTTTTAATTGTATAAAGTGTTAAAAGTTGAATTTGATACATGGGAGTTATACTTTGATGGCTCTAGGTGTAAAACGGGCTCTAGTGTGGGGGTTATAATAATCTCGCTTGTAGGAAATCCTATTCCCTTGTCCTATCACTTAAACTTAATATGCACAAACAACACAATAGAGTATGAAGTGTTAATTGTTGGATTACATGCTGCTTTAAATTTGGGAGCTCAAGACATCAATATATTTAGTGATTCACAATCAATCATTAGGAAAATAAACAAATCATATCAAGAAAAACATAAAAAATTATCAAAATATAAGGATCTCATAATGAGTCTATTAGAAAGATTTGATTCATTCACCATTGATAACATCCCGCGTAAAGATAACCAACATGAAAATGCAATGGAAAGTGCGGATTCCCTTATATCTCCTAAAGATCCTTCAAAATATTTCAAATTCATTGTGCATACAATTATCAAACCATCAATAGAAAATAAAATGGAAGAAGTACTATCAACCACCATGGAAGGCTCTAGTGAATGGTATGCATTGATATTTAATTATTTAAAAGATGATACTTTTCTTGAGCTAACAACTAAGAATACTCAAGCTTGCCTTCGAAAACTTGGATCTAGATACATAATCCTTGTTTATGTGTAGTATAGGAGGTCCTTTGATGGTATTTTACTTAGATGTCTTAAACAATCAGAAATCCACATAACATTTGTGGAATCTCATGTAGGTGCTTGTGGAGGTCATTTTGGATGAAGATCACTAATTCAAAAGTTAATTCCAATAGGATATTATTGGAGGAACATGGAACACAATTGCTTCGAATACATTAAGAAATGTCTCAAATGTCAAGAGCATAGTAATTTGATTCATGATCCTAGCTTTGAAATTTGTGCTCAAGCTCCTATTTGGCCATTTTTCAGTATGGGATTTGGAACTTATTGGGAAAATATCACCACCTTCCTTTGTCAGACATACATTCATAATTACTGCAACAAATTATCTCACAAAATGGGTAGAAGTTATTCCCCTTCATTCAACAACTACCAACGCAATATGTCGTTTCATATTGGAAAACATTATTGCTCTCTTTGGACTTCCTTCCACATTAATTTCAGACAATGGGACACCATTTAAGAATAATTATGTGAAGAAATTAGAGACATTTAACATCCAACATCATTTTTCAACACCCTACTGCTTGTAATCGAATGGTCAAGCCGAATCAACTAATAAGACTCTTGAGTAAATCTTAAGGAAAATATTAAACAAACATAATAAAGATTGCACATGCAGTTGACATATGCATAATGGTATTTTGTACTAGTATTAGAACATCAACTGGAAATACTCCTTATAACCTTGTCTACAATGTTGAATCAATAATTCCCTTGGAGTTGGAAATTCCTTCACTAAGAATTTCTCTTCAAGGACTTATTGATGACAATATTATAGTGTAGGAAAATGCATAACCTTGCATTTTCACACTTTTTGGGGCCCTCCTTTCTTTATTTATCCTTATTTATGTCTTAATTGGTCCTATTTTGCATTTAGAAGCCTAATGAACTATATCTTTTTATGGCTAATCTCAAAAAAAATTTAAGGGGAAAAGATAATTTAATGATTTTGGTTGTGTTTCCCTGATTTTTGGGTTAGGAATAAGATGCCACCTAGGGTGTATTTTTCCCCCAAAGGTCTTGGGACCCTGATTTCAAAGGCACCTTAAATAAGCCCCTTTTTGGAGTCTATGCCCCGAGTTTCATGCCTCGGGACTAAGACGCCATGTAGGTAATCTTAGTTCCCCTTATATTATTTTCCGGATTTAATTTTAAATCTTGGTAGGATTTAGCCTCCTTTAATTAATGAATTTATATGTCAGCTTGGTGTGGTGTAATTTTGGCGTATTGAGCATGGATAAGTATAAATACAAGGTTCTTTCACTCATTCTAATCTAAGAATCCAATAATTTTGTGAGAGCATTCGTTATAGCATAATTGAGTTCACAAGAGCATTCAAGAGCAATTCATCAAGCATTTGGAGCCATCATAAAGATTCAAGCATCAAATCAAGTATATTCTTACATCCTGTGTATTTTTGAGCTAACATTTATGATGTAGGGTTTTGATTCAAGCAAGCAATTCAAGTCAAGATCTATCAAGCAGCCAATCATTTCAAGATCTACATTCAAGCTAGCCACTTTACATAAATTTGCAGATTTCATAATAAGCATTTGGTGAGTCGCAACATAGCACTTTGTTCATTCATCCTTTCCCTTCATTATTTTATTCCATTACAAGGTTTAATTACCAACAAGAGGTTTGAGCAAGGAAAAATTCCATTTACTAACAAATCAACAAGTTTTTCCTCCCTTGTGTGTTTGTGTTTGTAGATTTGAGTTGACGATCAGTTGAAGTGAAAAGTTATAAATTTGCATTGCAAATTTTTCTTCACAGAATTTTACCTATAGCCCAGATCTGGAGGTTTCAGGGATAGAGATCTGAGAAGAAGGAAGTGGAAACATTGACCCTCAAGATCACATCTAGAGATTTCAAAAATTCAAAATGGGACTAAGTTGGAAGCAAGGGAATCTTAGTCCTCCCAAGGGAATTTTTTAGAGATTCTTTCAAATCCTGTTCCATCATTCGAATATTTTGCATCTTCCCTTGAAAAATAGCAATGGGACTAAGACAATACTTAGGGATTTTAGTCCTCCTTAGCACATTTTGGTAACATTTTTACATTTCTAGAATCCTTATCACATTTCCAGATTTCCTAGTTACACATACCCTAACTTGATGTTGCTTAATTTCATCATTTGCATTCATTATTTGACTTGCATTACTAGGTTTTCTGAGTTGAATGTTTCCAAGATTTTTCTTGGTGGTGAACCCCTCAAAGCTTAAAGAATCCCCTCTCCTAGGTCTTCCTTGTTGAGAGTTTACTCACCTTTGGATTGATAGTCAATCCAATTTGGGTTCCTAGGACAATCTTGAATTACCATGGAAGAATAGTGGTTATAAGGCAATTTCCCCCACTATTTTCCTTTCAGTTCAAATACTTATAAGGATGTCAATGATTACACCAACTTGAAATGTTTGATGAATAGTGCATTAACACTCTTGAGCATCTCCAAGCTTATTCTCAAAAAATGCAACGTAGTTATAATGATAATGCCATCCCTAAAAAAATTACTAAAGGTGAATTGGTGTTATTTGAGAATCAACCTAACATCAATTCCACCTCGACTAAAAAAGGAAATTTCAACACTAATTGGTTAGGACCTTACAAAATTGATAAAAGTTATGGGTCTGGAGCATACACATTGTTAGAAATGGATGATACACCTCTTAAAGAACCTTTTTAATGCCACACATTTGCATTATTACCATGTCTAATCTTCTTGAATAGTGTGAATGATAAAGAAGTGGTGCTAGAAGTAATAGATTACAATCTATGTTCTTTTGCATTGCTTCATTCTTGACATACAATTATTTGTGTCTTGAATACTAAAGTAATTATTTAAATTAATTTTAAGTGTTTACTTTAGGTTTCATACTATTCAAGATTACCTTGTATATTATGTTAGATTAGATACTTATATGCATTTGATGTTCTACAGTTAGATCATAGGTGCATTTAATTTAGCATAACATACTTAATCACAATGTCTCATCAAAAATAAACTAAGACAATTTTAAATAGATCACATAAAGCATGTTAAATCATGGAGACATTTATTAAATAGTCTTAAAAATATTATTTGATAAGTCAAATTGCTATTTAACTTAAAACACATAAACATAAACAATTAACCATAAAAGATCATATACATATATCATCAAATATACAATTCTAGGGTGGACAATGGCTATCAAATCCCTCAAGATCTGGTGATTGCATCTATCTAGAGATAGTTCATTGGGAGATGGTAGTATGTGATCATGATCGTGAACTAATAAGAGAATCCAAGGCATATTGTAGACCATGTTCTCTTCCAATAGTCATGGTCTCCTATCCAATGGCCTCTAGATGCTCTCACTCTATGCGGTCTCTATCTACCTATAGCCTGGCTATCTCTACATGAAGTCTCTCGACCTCCATTGGATCTCAAGATGACCGAATAGCCTGATAGGTAGCCTCAGCTCAATCAACTTGCCTAGTAGCACCCTCATCTGTTGCTCTCAACCCGACATAAGAATTGAATATCTATAGGTCTCGCTCCATGATGGGTAGGAGCATGTAGTCTATACCAATAGCCTAATTAAAGATTGAAGGAGGAACCATCTCTATAGCTACCTATTGGTAGAGATCTTATAAATCTCTAACAGATATTATAATATAGAAATCATAAAGCTAATTATTATGCGTCATGATATACATATATAAATCATAAGCATAATCATGAAAGCATAAGTATAAATCAAATGTCATCACCTAGATCTTCAACCACCTGTGTAAAGACAATATCATCCTATGTAGGAGGCATGGAGGATGTCCTAGCCTCTCCATGCTCATAATTTCTACTACATGCTGCAACTATCGACTATGATTTTGTAACACGGGTGGGAGTTGGATCTCTCCAATCATAGGCAACTAGACCATCATCTACCATGTCACTACCCTCACTCATCATCTCCTATTCCTCCTCATCCTCCTCCTTTCCCTCCTCCCCTCCCTCATAGTCTAGGTTTTCCTCCTCATCGTATTCCTCATCTATCTCATTTGTGAATAGGTCTGTATCCTTGACCCTGTATCCTTAGTTGTCTCCTCTTCCTCATCCCTCTGGTTTGGAAGTGGTCTTGCAAAGCCTATAAGTTGATCCATGGGAAACACCAAAGTTGGTCATGCTACTACCTACCACTCCTGATATGCATTTATAGCACCAATGTGATCAACATCAGAGATCAGAGGCATATCATGATATCATCATTTGAGTCACTGAAGATGACATCAGCAGAGGAGAATCATCTTGTATCTCTAGGCCTTTGGGAATTCCACATTGATCGCTTGTAAAAGGTTCATGCTACTGGTGGTACCTGTATCTGCCCAAAATATCACATAACATGATCATAGTAGAATGGTCTTACTACATAATCATGTCGACCTAGTAGAAATATGTCCATCTACATACTCCTCAATTGTTAAGTCTCATCTAGCCATTATGGTATCAGCTAGTACAGTCTCCACAAGATCCCCTCTTGATTTATTCGGTCGAATCAAAATATCCAAAAATGTAGACCCCTATACTTCCATGTATGCCTCAGTGGATATATAAATGCGTAGGGATATATCAGGGATAATATACATGGAAACCCTGTCGACTGAGTGTATGTGATATGCTCCAAGCACCAAACTTTTAGTAGTGTAAAATGTACCATTATATCAACCTCGTGGAATGTGAACCATCCAAGATCATAATATAAATGTGAAAGAATGTTATGACCCTAGGCATATATGGTCCTATGGTGTTACATTTTTCATATCATATGAACAAGGCCTCTATCTAGATGTGCTCCATGGCCATCGAGGACGAGTACTAGTACTACTATGAACATCATGATTCATGTCAAGAGTGGTGATCATGCATAGAGTAGCCACACTAACTCAATACATGGCCTTAGAATCTCATCTCAAACCAATCCTCCTAGGCAATATCCTATATCTCCTTGCATCTGTGCATATGTACGATACCTTGCAAAGTGCACAATCTTACCTTAGATGGGAACTTGAAGGATGCAATGTACATCCTCCAAGGTGATCATCATTTGGTCAATGGGTAGATGAAATGTGGGACACTTTGCAAAAAAATGGGAGACTTCACAAAAAAAAGGGATGCTTTGTGCCTTTTTCTTCCAGGGTCCTAAATCTACCTATAAATGCATAAATGCATAAATACATGTGTTGGCCTCCCATAATGTTTTATCAACTAAGCCTTTACAATTGTGATTCAAAGATTACACATCTAACCTGAATAGCTATCTCAATCATCATGAAGGTGCATTTAAATTGTTAACCCAGGGACATAAAAATGAAATGGATCAGCATTGTATGTGCACTAAGAATCCAAAGTATCCATATTCATCCTACAACTAAGAAAGACATAATATTGAAAGTAAATTTCTTGGAGGGAAATAACATAAATGCTGAACATCAACCAATAACTAGGCTAAACTAAAATGCATGACAAAAATGAAAATCTGAGTGAACAAACATGAAACTACTAAGTCTGCTTTGGCCATAGGAATAGTCATAGAATGGAATTCTAGTGGTTGCTAGAACAGTCAGTTCCAGATTCTTAATTAATAACTGAACAAAAAATAACAAATAAACTAAACTAAGTTAAAGGATGAAATAATCACCAAGTGGGCCTCCTTGGATAAGTATTCCCTAAAACTAAGATAGACTCAGATGCACGAAATTATAACTTCATTTCATTTATTGGAAAAAATGAGTACAAATGAGCAACATGACTGTATTATTGAAAATCTCAAGAGTGCAATTACATAAAATTAAACAATCTTCTATCCTTTATTCGAGAGCTCAAAAGGAACATCAAAACCTTATTTAAATACCTAACAAGGTGGTCAACTCCAATAGACATGGAGGATGCCACATTAGGTAAAAAATAGAAAAGACTAGAGGTGTCTACACATGCACAAAATTTGTTAGGCATGTTTTCCTTAATGTGAGTCTGACACAACAGTAGTGCCTAAGTTTTCTCAATAGAATTTAAGACCACTACAAGGCGGTTACAAATTGATTTGCATGAGGAATATTTAGTCGCCAAGAGTCTTCCCTCCATTAAATGACCACCTTGTTGATTGATATGGCAGATGCCCAGCTTGTGGAATCTTCCTAAATTGCAGGCCTCTAATTATTTGCATGAAAAAGTTAGTATGCACAACGACAACATATCCATAATAATCTTAAGCGACATTCATTAATCACATCAAAAATTAGCATAGCTAGTTCATATAGCATGTCAATATCATTCGAAAAGTTATGAAAATAGGTTCATGTCCAAATTCTATGGTTTCAAGGAAATATTATGAAAATATCAACTCCCAAGTATCAAATTCTTATGATAACTTTAGGAAATAGACAACAACCCTATCAATAATTAAACCATAAAGTAGCCTTAGCATTCCCCCCAACCTAATGTCTTGCTAGTCCTCCAGCAGAGGGAGAATTGAGCTTTTGTTTTGTCAATGCCCTGAAGGTGGCAACTGCAAGCTATCCCACATCAGTTTCTATTGTATCTGAATTAGGATCCCAATAGAATCCTTGTTATCTCTCTAGCTTGCTCCATCTCTATCATTCATTCACAATATCATACCTATAAAACCTATAATTTGGCAATGGAAACAATAGGATAGGTGGCTGAAAAATTAGTGGAACCCAAAATTTCCCTTTTGTTCTTCCAAGCTGCTTATACCTATCAAGTCTTTTGAGTGTTGCAACATAGTTGTGTGTGGAATGAGGCTTTGCTTACTTCAAATAATCAGATAGGATATTCCAGCTCTGAGACAAATATCCCATTATAGAGTCTCATGTGGTTCTTGCCATCTCCTCATATTCTTTGTAAAATTCCTCTCTCTTAAGTAGGATCCTACAATGATAGTTTGGCCAATATAAAACTATGTGCCAATCCTTAAATATGCCTCCTGGATGTCTAGACTTGGCCCTAATGGGTAGGGGAATGCTGAATTCATTTTTCCTATAAGCCTTGTACTGCTTACCCCAACTAACTTCATTTTATATCAAGGACATGAATGCCCTTAATTGGACATCCCCAACATATAACAATGGATTCCACTCATGGTCTTTGGTTACAAAAAAATTATGTAAATAAAATTCACACAACAAATTTTCCATCTTAGGAGGAGCAATCTGAAAAGCATTTAAAAATTCAGTAGGGGTCTCAATGGATAGGTTTAAACCTGAAACAATTCTTGCTAGCCTAAAAGAAAGATTCATCTCCTTTAAATATAGGGTGTAGACCCTCAGTGGATCCCTACATTCTAGTATTAATGGTACTAAATTTTTCATGTCATCCACCTTCTTCTTTAAAACAACAATTTTTGCATTCTTATCCTCAATCTCCTCATATTTTGTTCAATTTCCTTCTTTAGCTTGCATTTTTCTGCTTTCCATTCTTCTTCCCTTCTTTGTATTTCTTTCCATAAATTTAGGATTACTGTGTTCATTAAAAAATCGGAGGGCCTATGTAATCCTACCATCATTTTACTTGGCATTTGTACTTGCTCTTGGTAGAGTACCAACTACAAGGCTTATGTTTTCTCAGCTAGAATTTTGGCTGCAAGGCTTCAAGTTCTTATTCTTGCTCATGCTGCAAGAAATCTTGTTGTAGGAGCTCCTTATTTTCCTTACACACCCATTTTTCAACTTGTTCTATGATATTGGCAAGATCTGCCAACATTAATTTTGTTGCTTCCTCAAACACATCCTTTTCCTCTACATTTACATGCTCCATTGGAGTTGTTGTTTCCCCCCATGATTTTTTTCTAGACCTAGGGCTTTCCACAAGAGGTACAATGAAGGAAGGCCCAGCTAACCTTGATTTCCTATGAGGGCTTCCATGTTTTTCTTTTGTTGTGGAAAGAATAGTGTCATCCTTCTATTTCTTGGAGCTTGGCGCTTTTTTTTTTCCATTTTCTTTTTAGCTTTTCCTTTCTTTAGCTCTACCTTCTTCTTTTGTGCCCTAGTTTTCATTAGGGTGCCAATGAGGACATTTTCCTCAGAATTAGGAGAGGAAATCTCTTTATCATAATGCTCTACTTCAGAAGAAATAATCTCAATAGTTTGTGTGGTTGTAGGAGGGTTTCCACTAGGGCTTGCATTAGAATTTGAGGCACTAGGAGTCTCCCCAAATTTTGTATTTCTCCTCCCAACCCTATGAGGTTGAGGCAAAATCCCCAGGTTGCAAATTCTTTGGTCTGATTTGATCAATACTCAAAAATTCTTCCCAATAAACGTCAAACACATCATGCAGAGATTTTTTAACTAATAATTTAATTAGACAATGGTGGGAAATGGAATTGTCCCTACCTTTCTAAGACTTTGCTTCCATGATCAAAAGAAGATGGAATAACATGTTGGGCACATCCATTCTTCTTTCGTGCCTCATGTAGTTCAAGAGCTTAAAATGCACAAAATGTAAATTTGACTAGCGACCTTCACAAGAAATATATTTCATAACATACACACCTGCTTGCCTCCATAGGTCAGGTAGAGAAGTCCTCTTTGTACCTTGTTTGTCTATGCTCAATGAAGGGTCATTAGGTTTTGTAAATTCAGCCCTAGTCGACCTAGCATCTCTACCAGCAGCGTACTATTCACCATCAGTAGGCAGCCCTGTAACTTCTAAAATTATTTCCTCCACAGCTGTGACTTCCAGCCCTTTGACCATGGCCTTCCCTTCAGACAATGTTTGAGCGAATTCCAATGCATCATCTTCATCAAATTCATTCAGCTTTAATAAATAGTCTAGCCATCCATATTTTCTAAACTTAGCCAGGAAAGGTGCATCTTGTAGAAGTAAATCATGAACCATGGGTTCGTTTCAGATTAACCCACCTCCCATTGTCTGCAATCAAATAGTTACTCTGTAAAGTTTTTTTCTTCCTACAATTCTCGTCTGAAAACCAAACTTCTTCTTCCTACAATGCTGCCAAATTTCCAATGATAGCATCATCTGAATTTTACCTTTTGGCTTAAGGTTATGATAGAAAAAATTAAAGAAATGAAGGAGTAATAAATGCAGGCCATGTTTAAGGAAAATGGTGGCGGTGGATTGTCATTTCACACATATGAGTTGTCATCTCACTTCGAATTCGAATTGGCTCAATAACTTAAATTTTTCTGACGTGAATTGGTACAGATAGACATGCATACATAGAATTGACACATCCCCCAACCTAAATTGGCACATGTGTCCTCACATGTGAGGTGGAATGTTGATTTGACAAAGACAAGGAATAATTACATGTTATGGAGAACATTCCATATTAATTCACAACAATTAAATAAATGCACTAGAGGACAATTAAGATATAATAATTGATGCACACGTACCTAAATTCATGGAAGATTTATTGCAAATATCATGGAGAAAGTACCGATCACTTTTCAAGAAATGAGTTGAGCAATAAATGAGAGCGGAGCAGAATGAGGTGGAATGAAATGAAGTGAAGTGAAATTATGGTGGCGAGTTGGAAGAGAGAGAAAGGTGAAATGAATGGGTGGATGGGTGAAGAAGTGGAACCCCATAAAGTGGGAATCTTTATTATGAGAAGTTGCATACCTTAATTAGCCAGAAGAGGGGACACTAGGTCCACTTCCTTTGGCTATAGAAAGTTCGGCTATTGCATGTTGAGTGAATTGTTGTAGGAACTCTTTCTTAGAATTTGGTTTGTGATATAATCTCAGGTGATGACCATTCACCAGTAGCTTAAACTTGATAGGGTCAATGGTAGTAAGCTAAACAACTCCAATGGAAAATAATTCAACCACCTCATATGGTCTAAGCCATCTTGTATGTAATTTTCTTGCATTATCCTAATATATTGAGTCATAGAGCAATGCTCAATCTCCAGGTTGAAATTTATTATCCTTGATGAATCTATCATGCCATTGTATTCAATGAGTCTGCACTACCTTTGTTGATGCAAAGTTGTGTTCCTCATCTCATCCAAAGCATTTAGCTACATGATTCTATCTCTTTGTGCTTGAGAAATATCTTCCTTAGAATTTGGTTTGTGATATAATCTCAGGTGATGACCATTCACCGGTAGCTTAAACCTGATAGGGTCAATGGTAGTAAGCTAAACAACTCCAATGGAAAATAATTCAACCACCTCATATGGTCCAAGCCATCTTGTATGTAATTTTCTTGCATTATCCTAATATCTTGAGTCATAGAGCAATGCTCGATCTCCAGGTTGAAATTTATTATCCTTGATGAATCTATCACGCCATTGTATTCAATGAGTCTGCACTACCTTTGTTGATGCAAAGTTGTGTTCCTCATCTCATCCAAAGCATTTAGCTACATGATTCTATCTCTTTGTGCTTGAGAAATATCTATGCCCAATTCTATTATAGTCCGAAGAGTCTTATGCTCAAATTCAATGGGCATCATGGCTATCTTTCCATACAACAAATCAAATGGAGTGAATCATGTAGTTGTTTTCTAGGTGATTCTGTAAGCCCAACCAAATTTTGGTAGCCTACTTGCCCAATCCTTTTATGGATAGCCACTATTTTGGTCAGAATGGCTTGAATTTCTTTGTTGGTCACCTCAACTTAGCCATTGGCTTGGGGCTAATAAGGATTAGACTTCCTATGTCTAATTTTGTATTGATTTACTAGTGTTGTAACAAGGGTGGAAGTGAATTAAGTTCCTTGATTAGTCACTATATCTCTTGGAACCTCGTACCGTGTGAGAATTTTCTCATTTAGAAATTCTGCAACCTTATTGTCTCTTATATGCCTCATGGCCTTAACTTCTACCCATTTAGTTACATAATCAGTGCATACTAGAATATAGGATTTACCTTTTGATGGAGGATCAACGGGTCCTACAAAATCCAATCCCCACATATCAAATGGAGTGATTACTACTTGGGGGTAAAGTGGAATCTCATCAGATTTGGTTGGCCATCCCATCCTCTGACATCTGTCACACTTCCTTGTATACCTCCCTACATCCTTGTGGAGTGTTGTCTAGTACTTTCCTATGTTCAAAATCTTCATTCTTGTCTTCTTTGCTGCAAAATGTCCTCCATAGGGTTCATTGTGACATGCATGCAAAAGATCAAATATCTCATCTCTCCCACATCTCGTCATGAACTAGTCAGGTCTAGTGTAGAACAAACATCCAACAATCTTTGAGAAAGGAAAATATTTTTCAATGAGAACTCTCCTCTCTTTTGGAGAGAAGTGAGGATGGACTCTCCTTGTGACCAGAAAATTAGCTATGTCAGCATACTAGGGTGTCTGCAAACTTATGGAAAATAAGTGTTCATTAGGGAAATAATCATCTATGACTTGATTGTCCTTTGATGTGGTCAACCTTGAAATGAGATTTGCAACAACATTAGCCTTCCTTGGTTTATCCACAATGGCTATGTCAAACTTCTGCATCAACAATAACCATTTGACTAGCCTTCCTGAAATAAGACGTTTATTCATGACATATCTAATGGCTACATGATTGGTGTGCACAAAGATTTTGGTAGC
This sequence comes from Sequoiadendron giganteum, assembly GCA_007115665.2. Lineage (NCBI taxonomy): Eukaryota > Viridiplantae > Streptophyta > Pinopsida > Cupressales > Cupressaceae > Sequoiadendron > Sequoiadendron giganteum. Next base: position 80,222,972 of record CM021108.1, read on the forward strand.
CTGTTATGTAATGTTTGAATTTGTTTAAAGCATTGATCACTACTAACATTTCTTTTTCTATCACTATATAGTTGAATTCAACTCCTTGTAGATTTTTGCTGATAAAGTAAATGGAATTTTTAATAGCTCCTTCTTTTTGTCCTAGGACTACTCCTATAGCATAGTCCGATGCATTTGTATGTGTGTGAAAAAGAAACTCCCAATTAGGTTGCTTGAGCATAGGAGCATGAGTCAAAGCTGCTTTCGATTTAGAAAATGCATTGTCATAGTCTTCTGTCCATTGGAACTCAACATCTTTAGTTAAGAGATTATACAATGGTGCTGCCATCTTGTTGAAGTCCTTGATGAGCCTCCTATAATAAACTGCATGTCCTAAGAAATTCCTAACATCTTTGTGTTTTATAGGGATAGGCAGATTGGTAATCACCTCAATCTTTGTAGGATCTACTCGAACTCCTTTATGAGAGATGTAGTGGCCAAGAAATATACCTTCCTACATTATCATGAAGCACCTTTCACTATTTAAAGATAGATTGTGGTCTTCACATATTTGTAGGACTCTCTTAATATTTCCTAATGCTTCATTGAAATCAGCACCATAAGTAGTGAAATCATCCATATAAATTTACATGAAATCATGAGAGATATCTGAAAATATGCTAATGAATTCCCTCTGAAAAGTTACAGGTGCATTGCATAAGCCAAAGGGAAGTACTGAATAGGAATATGTTCCCCACGGATATGTAAAGGTGGTCTTCTCCTGGTCCTCTGGTGCAATTTAGATCTGGTTATAGCTAGTGAATCTATCAAGAAAAGAAAAGTACTACTTTCCTGCAAGTGAGTCCATAACTTGATCTATGAATGGAAAGGGAAAATGGTCATTTTTGGTTGAAGAGTTAAGTTCCCTGTAATCAATAAAAACTCACCACTTCCCTCATTTTTTGGGAACAATCACCAATGGGGACACCCATTTTCTATTTGAAATTGGGTAGATAAATCCTGCATCTAGCAATTTCTACAGTTCCCCTTTTACTATTTCTCTCAATGCAGGGTTAAGTCTTCTTTATGGCTGCCTCATTGGTGTAAAATCATCTCTTATTTATATCCTATGAGTGAAAATATTAGGATCTAATCCCTTCATATCATGATAGTCCCATACAAATAAATTTTGGTGGTCCCTCTGTAATTTTTCCAATGACAATTGTTGTTCTTCACTAAATTTACTATTGATATTTAGATATTCCCTTCTAATATTTTCACTTATGTATTTAACTCCATGATAGTTTCTTCACTAATGCTTGGTACCTTGAGTTCATGTGGTAGTAATGCATGAAATATACCTGTAGCTATAGGAATTTCAACTATAGGAAAGGCGTCTATAGGATGAGCGGTTGTAGGAAGAGCAACTACAAGAAGAGCGGACATGAGTGTTTTCACTGTATCAGTAGAATGAGATACATGAGAGGATGATGCTTCCTCTACCGCATAATGGTTATGAATTATGTTGGAAAATAATTCATCTTCACCTTGAAGCTACATGAAAGGACTTCTACATAATATCATAAGTTGTGCCACAAAAATAACTTCCTCGGCCTCTTCACCAACATGTGGCCATACTAGATCATCCTTATCATGGGATGGCTAAGCGGGAGGGTAGAGAACAAGATTTTTTTTTCTCTTTCCATAAAAAATGGTCATGTCTCCTGTTCGACATCCAATATAATAATTTTTTGTTGCTAACCATGGTCTTCCAAGAATAATGGGGTACCCACCTAGTGTGGCTTTAGGAGAAAGAATCATAAAATCTGTTGGGTACTCGCAAGAGTCTAGAGTTACTACTAAATCTTCCACTATACCATCAGGCTTAATAGTAGAACTATCAACAAGCTACAGGTTAGTAGGAGTAGGTCTCATGCTTACAATATTTAGTTGTTGCAGGATGTCCTTAGTCATCACATTTATTGTTGCTCCCAAATGAATCAGAGCATTCTTTATCTGCATCCCATTTATAAAAACTCCTACTATAGGACTCTCTAGGTCATTATACTTGGGAACAGTCACTTTCCCAAGCATGATGTCAACAAGCTATTCCACCACAAGAACTATAGTGGGGTTTTTCTTCTTCCTACTTGGCTTCTTAAGGAATGCTTCCTTGATTGCTTTGACATATATGGGAACATCTTTTATGGCCTGAAATAGAGGTATCTGGACACATATATGCTTCAAATGATCTAAGATGTCAAAATTTGTGTCTTCCTTTTCTTCTTTTTGTTTCATAGTTTCCAACCTCTGAGGAAATGGTAGCTCTGGCTCAGTCTGCTTAACTGGAACTGGTTTAGGATTTTTAGGTGCACTTGGTTGAATGGGGACATTCAGAGGCTCCTCCTCTTCCATAGGAAGCTCAGTGATAATAGGTGTGGAAGGAGTTGGAAAAGTACTTCTTGAATGCAAATGGATGTCACTTACACTCACATCATATGCAAGGAATTGATTTGGATCAACAAAGTATATAGGCTGTTGTTGTGGTTTGTTATTTGGGTTAGGTGTGAGCTGGGCTAGTAGCTGAGTAGGTTTAGGTTCATTTGAACTTGAATTAGAGGAGGAGGAATTATAGCAATTTGATGGGGCTGAGGAGGTGGCTGCATGTAATTGGTTGACTAGTTTGGTCATTGGTGTCCTCCCCTCCATTGAGATGTTTGCTGCCAGTTTCCTGAAGGTGGCTACCAATTTCCTTGAAACTATTTCCAATTCCCTTGAGGTTGTTGCCACTGGGGTGGAGATTTTTAGTGATTAGGCCAAGCATGTGGAGGGTTACTCCAAGGCTGTGGCAAATATTCTCCATAATAAATGGATATGGAGGTTGTCATTGATTACTAGATGAATAAGAATTGAAATATGGCCTAGTAAAAGATAGTGGATCTGGTGGCATACCCTATCTTGGAGCCCATGGCCTCCTTTGTGAAACATAGTAGAATTTATCATCATCACCCTAGATTGGCTTGAACTTGGGTGCCATCTACTTGTTGTCAACATTAGCTATCATCTTGCATCTGCAATTCTTCTTTTGTTGACAATGAGGGCAATATTCTTCCAACATTACCTCTATGTCCTCTTGTTTCTTCTTTGCCTGAAGTGAATCTAGCTGAGTAGCTAGATTGTTTATGATGTCTTTCTTGAATTTTGCCAATAAATGTGTAATCTCTATCCTTGAAACTCCATTGGTGGATGACTTACCCATAGAAGATTGGTAAGCTCTCCCCTTCTTTGAAGCTTCCCTAGAATAGTTATGACATATATTCTTGATATCCTACCAAGGAACTTGGGTGATATCTCCTTCTCCATTTAGGTCCAAGGCATCTATGCAGCTGCCATTAATTCCTCTCAAGAAAAGTAGATTTTGTGATTCTTCATTGAGTGTATAGTGTGGGGATTTCTGTAGGCAAAATAAAAACCTTGAAATGGGTATGTGCAGGATCATCATGGAAAAAATAGGCCCTTAAGTGGCAATAAAATTCAAAAAAATCAAAGTTAAACAACTTGACGTAAAAAATTGAATAAGTTATCTTTATTATTTCAAAAATATGTAAGAAAAGAATCTCTAGAAAATTGAATGTAGTTTCTAAACTACTAGGTTTATTTTTTATTTTTTAAATCTATTTGGTGAAAATTTGAAATTTCAATGCAATAGAATACTACCTTGATTTCACCTCCATAAAGCAAGTGGAATCAATGGGGGGCATACATCTACCCTCAAATTTTATTTCATCAAGACATTAGATAAGGGGATTTTGGAACTAATGAATTTGTGTTGCAGGATGTGGTTCCTAACATTATGGTTTTGTAAATAGCTACAATGAGGGCTTCATTCTCTCGTATTGTGAATGAATCCATATGAGTATCCTTTTATGAAATGAAGTTTATTGTTTGGATTCCTCTAGCTTGCATATGCACACAGTGTCATATGGGCACTAAAGTGGGGGCTAAATTTAGTGTAGAAAATTGTACTCCCTTCTTGGAGATGGTACAATTTCACACTTACTTTGGACCTATTTTAGTACATTTGCATTTATGACCCTTTATATCACCGTTAATAGGTCCCTAAGACCCTTAATTTCAGATCTCAAAGATTATTTCAACTAAAATATCTACAAAATCAACAAAAGCATTAAAATCTCTAACAACCCATAATTTTCCCACCCCAAAAAACTAGGGTGGGACTCATATGCCACCTTGGGAATATGAGTCCTCGTAGGTGGGACCCATACACCACAAGTGGCATATGAGTTTCGTGTGGCACCTTTTTAGGGTTTGAGTGGGAAATTGATGTTTTTAATTCAATATTTTGGTTGATGTTGGCATTTTAGATCTAATAAATGGTAAATTAGGTAAAGTGTCTATATAAACAAGCTTTGAAGTTATTATTTTCATCTAGAAGAAGCAATCCAATGTCTAAGCCTTCACAAACATTCAAGCATACTTTCACAAGAGAATTCAAGTTTTCAAGAGAAAGAAAGGTTGAAGTCTTGGAGCAACATAATTGTGTTTTTTTAGGTCTTCAAGCTCACTTTCATTCAAGATATAGCAATGCCAAGGATTGATTATGGTTGCCTATGGTGAATCATGACAGATTCTAGGTTGGGGAGATGCAACTAGCCATCAAACCAAGCCTAATGACTTGTTTACTAAGTGATTCTATCCTCCATTATTATTCTATTTTCAGACTAAGGAAGGTACATGTCTTATTAGGTCTTATTAGGGTGATTAGACATCTCCCAAAGTGTGTGATTTATCTTCATGTTTTATTCATGCATCTCATTCTAACACATTAGAATACGGTTGCATTGCATTCTAGATTTCCTAATCCTAGATACACTTAAGATTAGGGTTTGTATACACCTTTACTTTCAATATTCATTATTTCTATCAAGGTTTAATTATCAAACTAGGGGTTTGACCAAGGCGAACCCCAAATCAACACTATATTTTGTTTTGTAGGTATTTTTATAGGTTCAAATCCAAAAATTAGATGAAAAAGAAAGAGCAAGGACAAAAGAGTAGATTCAACCTTTCAATTTCCAAAAAAGCAAGATGAGACTGATATGCCGCAAGTGGGGTAGCATAGGAAATTTTCTAGATTGCTGAAGATCTTGAGTCAACAATACCAGATTCCTCTTTCAGCCAAGAAACCCTAGACTGGGACTAATACACCTAGCTTGCATATGAGTCCTAGTGTTCCCTAAAGTCTACATTTTTAGAGTTTTAGAGCTTATTATGAGCATATTCAAGTTTCCAGGTGCACATCTGTGTCTTCTCCATTTATTTTTCTATTTTGTGTGCATTTCTATGTCACTTACTTAGGCTTTTTCATTAGGTTTTGCATGTTTATTGTATTTCCAAGCCCTAGCTTGGTGATGAACCCCATGTGATCTTTAATCAGACCCCAGGACACCCTATTGTAGATATGTTTCCCCTTTACATCCTTGGATTGAGAATGCTAAGGTATCCTTGAGTGAAACTTAAAGGAAATAGGACCCTAACGTTAGTGTTCCATCTCCTAAAAGGTGGGGCACTCTATTTCCTAGGTTTAATTCCCTATAGATTTTTATGAAAATAGATCACAACCCTTTAAATTGGAAGATCAAGATGAAGATGATGTTATTGCTCACATAATACAAAATGACTAAAGTAGGAGCCCACATAAACATGACTATCTCTCATGCTTACAAGATCCTTTGCAGAGCATTATACCTGCCAACTCCTTAGAAGAAATGTCCCAGATCTTCTATTCCTTATTTCCACAATAGTATGTACCAATCATTCCTAGCCTTGACCTCTCATATGTGCAAGAATCATATAAATAATTAGAAATCATGCCACGAAAAAATGTTGAACATAAACAATACATTGACTGAAGAATGACAAAATTCCCCACACACAAAAATTTATGTATAGGAATACCATGATATGAAAGTTATAGATCTTGACTTATGTATGTTTAGGATCTATATAAATGATGATCATAGGCCCATTAGACAACCTCAAATACAAATGAGCCTTTCCTTGAGAGAAATAGTTAAAGCCAAAATTCAAAAACTTCTTGATATGGGCTTCATTTATGTTATATTAGACAATGAATGGATATCAACTTTAGTCATTGTTCCCAAGAAAGGTGGAAAATGGAGGTTATGTGTAGATTATAGGGAATTGAACATGACCACTAGGAGTGACCACTTCCCATTTCCCTTTATAGATCAAGTGCTTGAATATTTAGTAGGGAAGAAGTACTTTTCATTCCTATATGGTTTCAATGGTTACAATCTGATAAGAATTTCTCTAGAGAACCAGGAAAAAACAAAATTTACATGTCCTTGGGGTATATATGCTTACTCTATTATTCCCATTGGTTTATGCAATGCCCCATCTACTTTCAAAATGGTAGTAATTAACATCTTTTCTCATTATGCTCATGGCTATATGGAGATATATATGGATGACTTCACCACATATGGAGAAACTTACGAGGAAGCTCGTAACAATCTAGAAAAGGTTCTAAAGAGATGTAAATAACACAATTTTTCCCTTAGTAATGAAAAGTGTTTTATGATGATGATTTAGGGAATTGTTATAGGGCATTTCATATCTTGTGTAGGGATTCAATTTGATCCACATAAGATATATATCTTTTCAACATTACCCATTCCATAGAGGAAAAGAGATTTTTAAAGCTTCCTTGTCCATGCAAGCTATTATATGAGGTTCACTAAAGGCTTTAGTACTTGATTGTTGCACCATTGTTTGTTCTGCTAAATAAAGACATAGAATTTGATTGGACATTAGAATAACAACAATCATTTGAAGAAATGAAGAAATCCTTAACACAAGCACCTATTTTGAGGGGGGAAATTGTACCTTACCCTTCCAATATACACAAAAATGCTTCAAATTTTTCTATTGGAGTAGTTTTGGGTCAAAACGAAGATAAAAATGAATATGTTATTTACTACATTGGCAAGAATCTTCAAGGAGTAGAGATAAATTATACTATTATAGAAAAAGAGATGCTAGTAGTTGTGTATTCCATCAATAAATTTAGAAATTACATCACTGGTTATCAAGTTATTGTCCAGATAGACCATACAACTATTAGATATTTAATGAACAAGCCTATAGTAGGGGGTAAACTAGTCAAATGGCTACTTCTACAAGAGTTTGATATCACAATAGTGGACAAGCCTTGTAAGGCTAATTTAGTAGTGCATTTTTTGTTAAGGTTTCCAACACAATCAGTAGAAGGGTTAGCGGATGAATCATTTTTAAATGAGAACTTTTTTTCTTTTAATATACATATACCCTAGTATGTTGACATTGAAAACTATATATTGATAAGGCATATTCCACCACACTTTTCTCCAAGGGAAAAGAGATAGCTGGTACATAAGTATTTTCCATACTCTTGGATATTTGGTTACCTGTTCTACATTGTCCTAGACAACATCATGAGAAGGTGCATAAGGGAAAGTAAATTTTTTGATATCATGAAGGTTTTCCATGATGAACTGTGTGGGAGTCACTTTGTAGAAAAAATAACAACATTGAAAATCCTCACAAATGGTTACTACTAGACAAATGTACACAAGGATTATATCAAGTATATAAGGAGCTTTGATAGGTGCCAAATAATGGGTAAGCCAACAAGGAGTGATGAAATGCCATTATAGGGCCTTAGTTAACACTAGCTCCCTTTGATAAATGGGGTTTAGACTTCATTGGACCAATTTCACCTACTTCTAACAATAAGGAGTACATTTCAATTTTCATTGATTATCTAAGTGGGTAGAAGTGAAGGCATTACAATTTTCTAGAGATGGAAATGAGGCTAAATTCTTGTATGAGGACATTTTTACTAGGTATAGAGTACCTAAGGAAATAGTGATTAACCAAGGCTCACAATTTACTTTAGACCTCATTAAAAAATTGGTTGAAGAATATGCAATCAGGCACAAAAAGTAAACACCTTATCATCCTCAGGCCAATGGCCAGGTGGAGGTTACCGATAGAGAAATTGAAAGTATTCTCACTAAGACATGCAATTACATAGAAAAGATTAGGTTGCTAGATTACCAAAAGTAGTATGGGCATATAGAACAACCTAGAAAACAACAACTGGTTTCACACCCTATGATCTAGTATATGGAAAATAAATAGTCATCACAATTGATTTCGAGTACAAGACATTAAGAACAATAGTAGAGTTGGACATGGATCTCACAACAACTCAAAAGGAGAGGTTACATAAATTAAATAGATTAGATTAAATCAATATGGAGGCCATCCATCACACTAAGATAGTACAAAAATAGAGGAAAAACTTGCATGACCTATATATCAAGACAAAGGAATTTAATGTAGGAAACTAAGACTTATTATATGATTCAAGATACAAGGATTTCAAAGGAAAAATCCAATCTAGGTGGTTGGGATCTTATGAGATCAACCAAATCTTTCCTAATGGAGTAGTTAAGTTGCACACCATAGATGTAGCTAGATTCTCTCCCCTGGTTAATGGCCATAGATTGAAACTTTATAAGAAACCAATATAGAAGTAATATTTTATTCTTTATCTATTTCAATATTATGAACCTCACAATGATCCAGATATAGGTTCCAAAACACAAAATGATGACTCGACAATAGAAGATGTACCAAGTTCTTCAAGTGACTTAGTGATTGAGCTAGGTAACTCAACCCCTGAGATCACTCAAGTTTAATTTCTTATTCCACCTCATATGAACACTCAACATAGTTACAATGATGTACATACTTTTTCAGAGGAACTTGTCTTATATATACATCTATAACCATTCACATACGGCCCTGTCGTAGTAGGGACATGTAGCACAAAAGCTATCACAATTTAGATGAGACTTGATGTTGAAGGTACTCATAGTGCCATCTAGCAAGACATTTCAAAATTTAACACCGCATTAATTATAGTTCACACCTTTTTCACCTTATTTTTCACACACATGTAGTATTCATCTTATCATAATAAATACCTGTAGTATGTTTATCTTTTTTGACACTGCCAATTCAAATTTAAAGCTTTTGAATTGTCACATCACTAACCACCTCATCATTCATTCACCTAAAATTAATTCTTTTCCCATTAAATCATCTTGCAAATACATTGTATTTATCTCACACTTGTGATGATCTGTTAATCACCTTTGACAGACCCACAAAGTACATTACCATAATTATAATAGATTTCTTAGCACTTTCATTATGTATTTCATATTGAATTAATCATTTGATGTATTCATTAGATTTATTTCCATACTCTATGATGATACTTTCACCTATCATGAGTTGAATTTAGGTCACTTCAAGCCTTATGTTGAGGGGAGGGTAAAATATCAACCATTTTTTATTTTTTCTCCACCTAAAATTGGATGCAAACAAATAGATATGACATGCAAACCCTTTTTGTCCTAAATTGCATCTATATTTTGTTCTTAATTTAAATTTACAATTTCCTAAATCTATGATCTTGATCCAAGTCGAACCTAGAACCAATTTTTAAGCTCAATTAAGCTAATACAAAGAAGAAGGGAAGTTGTAGTTACAATATTGTTGTAATGAAAGTGCATGAGAAAATAGAAGAGTAAGAGAAGGGTTTGAGGGTGGTGAAGTGGAGATTGAGCTGACTTTCTAAGGTTAGAACATTGAGCAGAGGTAAAGAGATTCACTAATGGGAGGTGATGTTATTAGGAGAGAGCCATCGACACACAAGTAAATATTAGAAGATGCAATGGTATTTCCTATCTTCACAAGAGTTGGTTGGATTGATTACTTTCTAAAGCTAATAGAATTTGACAATGATATTACAAGGAAAATTTTAGCCCCATTGGAGCATGATGAAGTAATGGTAAAAGGGTTGTCAATAGATGCATATGAAGTAGCAATGACATAAGTATCTAGTTTTCCTAGGACTGGAGTAGAGTTTACAATTTGAGTAGATATAGTGGGTGCAAGAGAATAATTTTGTGAGCATGGACAAAAATTTTATTCATCATCCCAAGGTACAAAAATACTTTCTCTTCCATGGATTTGGGCCAACTGTGCTTCCTATGTTATTAGATAACTTACTTGTGATGGTAGAAAAAATCTTCTATATACTGTACATTTCAAATTACTTAGTCACCTTCACCATAATAGACTAGTAAATGTGCCCAATTTCCTTTACAATACACTAAAAAGGATGGCATATGAATACCAAAAGAAACAAAGTGACAAATTTATCACATCATTGTTTAATAGCCCTATAAGAAAAATGAGGCTTGAGAATTCAATACCCCTAGATCTCTTGGGAAGACTTTGTGAGTTGTCAAGATATTAGGAGTTTATTGGAGGCACTAGAAGTACCTAAAACCCTAGAGCCACAAGTCGAACCTACAAGAGGAAGTTTTCTTATCTCACCCATGGCTTCACCTACCCATAGCCAAGGTGAGCCTGAGGATCACAATGTGCCAAAATCTAGGTCACTAGTAGTAGAAGAAATTCCATTTTCATCCAAACCACTTAAATCCAAGAAAAGAATAGGTAGTACATCCACAACATCCACACCTTCTAAAACATATAAAGAAAAGAAGGATATTTAGAAGGAGAAATCTAACCTAAGGGACTCAAGTGAATTGATAAAGCAGGGTGTTATGAGGGGGAGTGTGGAAAGACTTGAAGAAGAGACAAAGAGAAAGGAACACTAGGAAGAGGATGTGATGTTGGTTGAAATAGATTCATAAACAAAAGGAAAAACCATTGGAAATGTGCATACACCTATATAGAAGAAGAGGTATATATCCACCACTTCTAATTCAGACTCGAAAGATGCATTTGTTTCCATGAAAACACAAAAGAAAACCCCAAATAGTCCTACTCATGAAGACTATGATTGTACAAGGGGTGTTGGAAACTGAGGAAATGTTTATAGAAGATAGAAATGCTAGAAAGGAGCTCTAGGAACCTCTAGAGAGAATTAAACATCTAAAAGAATTACTGTAGAGCTATGAGAAGAGAGACACAGAAATAGAGACAAAAATAAAAGAATTGGAAGATAAACTAAAGACATATGGCCATGGCACAAAGGTTGAACTATTGGCACAATTGGCCATTACCAAAATAGGGGATGGAGAACTTACAGTAGAAAATTAGAAACTTCCTACCAAAAAAAATCCACTTCACCACACAAATTTGTGTCTTGGTTATCAAATATGGAAGGTTATAGATGAATTCTCACAAATGAAAGAAAAGTGGAGAAAGGAAAAATAAACTTTGATTCCAGAGAACACAAAAGTGTTTGAGGGAAAGGATACTAAATTGAGTAAAATGGAAGTCAAAATGGAAGAAATATAAGATAAGGCTGCTCAAATGATCAAGTGTAGACCTCCAGCCAAAACATATGCCTTATTTCTCCAAGAAAAATTAATAATTTTTCAATATAGCAAGTTAATCAACAGCAAACTAGTTTCTATGAGTGGCAAGTTTGAATTTCTCCATGATTTGGTTGATGCAACCCCTAATGAGAAAGACCAACTATGTGAGTACTATTTGCACAATTATGTGGTTTCAGAGGATGCATAATGGAACCCCTTAATTTTTTTAGGGGATTTGTAGGTAAGATCTTTAGCCTCTTATTTTAGAAATGGACAATTTAGAGGTGAACTCCTGCAAGAATATGCAAAAATAGAAAAGTGAGTTGCACTACCAATAAGGAAAGAGTCCAAATATCCTAATGAGATAGTAGATGAGTGGTTACAACTCCTAAAACACAAAGGTGTAGGAAGGAAAATTATGAAAGTCTGAGTACATGACTATGAAATAATGAATACACTAGTAGTTGGGTTAGTTCAAAATGGTTATAAATATGTACAGGAAATGTGGAATAGTTTGACTCCAAAGCTCTAAAGGAAGGAACCTCATTCAATTTATAACTTCATATCTATGATTGAAAGAGTGAAAAGGTACATGGATATTGTTTTTTATCAAGCAACAAAATGGATACCTCTCACATTTCGACCCCCTATTCTCCTTTATCTAGTTCCAAATTGGATAGGAGATAGGATGAGGGAATGTGAGGAGGCTGAGAAAATGAAAATGAAGAGACTTGTAGTTTATAGAGGGTTCTACCTAAAGTAGATCAAGGGAGTAGATAGTGTCATGGACCTTAGGGAGATTACACTACATTACATTATGTACCCCTATTTTATTTTGCTTAAAGTCAAGCAAAAGTATAGTTAGGGGAGTGTTGAGTTTATTTAATAGTCCATTTCCTAATGTTTTTATGCATATTTTCAGACAATCCTTTCAGACATATTCCTATGCCATGCTATCTTCTTTCTGCTTATTTTACAGCCTTAGACCTGAATTATAGTAATGCAAATATAGCTATGATATAGTAGCATTACATGATTTATATGTGAGTATGTATGAAATGTGGTTGGAATTCTATGTTTAATAATGGTAGTTAGCTTTGTGTATATGTTTTATGGATTAACCTCTTGCAGCCCAAGAAGATACTACAACTCGCAACAAAAGGACTTGGATAGTAAAACAAGGTAAGTGCTAGATCAAGCTGCGTGTAATAACTAATATACAAAGACACCTAATGGAGTTAGTCGTGCATCATTATGACAATTAATAAGGCAATGAAGAAGAAGAATTATTTTTTTGTTAGGATTTTGGATAACTGATTATGTGTTCTACATGTAGATCTATTTTGTAGAGTTTTAATTCTATCAGAACTCTTGTTTCTTTTTAGTTACAGTTTGAATAATTCAATATTAATTACACACTTTGATATTTAGGGAGTTGTAGTTAATGATTTTGGTTAGGATTTGTGTTTAGAATAAACTCCCCCATGCTTGTATATAGCCAGTGGTTGAGTCTCTAGACAGATAGTTGACAAATCCCATACTAGTAGATTTTTGTTATTAGTTACTTCTTATTTTTGGGTACATGTGCGCGATCATCATGGAAAAAATAGGCCCTTAAGTGGCAATAAAATTTAGAAAATCAGAGTTAGGCAACTTGACGTAAAAATTTGAATAAGTTATATATATTATTTAAGAAATATGTAAGAATAGAATATGTAGAAAATTGAATGTAGTTTCTAAACTACTAGGTTTATTTTTTTTAAAATAAAAATTTATTTGGTGAAAATTTGAAATTTCAATGTAGTAGTACTTAAATTTTAGGGGAAAAATAAGAAGTAGGTGTCTATCTGACCACCCTAACCACAATAAAATGATAATATTTTTTTATAATATTTTATATATAAGTAGGGGACTCATGTCCCGATGTGATGCATATTTTTTTGTAATTATTTTCCATGTAAATAATTAATTATGATTTTTTTATTACAAATTTTAAAAAATATAAAAACTTGTATGTCTAACCACCTTAACTTGGTCAAAACTTCATGATATTGATTTTTTTTTTTAATCCTATAGTATGTGAAGTAGAGAATGTGACGCATGTTTCAGATTCAAAAAATGTGGTACCTTTTGAAAGTTATAGATGTTTTTCAATCAGCCTATCAACTAGGACTTTAGTCGTAATTCAAATAGAAAATGAATAATAATAATTTATTAAATTCAAAGTAAAGAATAATTTATATTGGTGGGAAGCTGATAATCTTCTTTAAAAACCCTCTTCGTTTCATCAATTTTGTGTAAAAAAAAGTCGTCAGCCACATGGGCCATCATATCACTCAGATATCGCCACTTTTTGGCCCATCATGATCCTACACATACCCTTTTCAGTTAAAATATACAAACCTGGTGATTATTTATAAATAATTTCCTTGAATACAATCTTTGAGCAATATTTTATGTTATCTTTTAGAATGTATAATGAATGAAGTTCAAGTTCCTATGGATGCATAGAATCTGAAGACTTAGATTTGGTTTTAGTTAAGTGAAGGAAACCACTTGAGAAAGCCACTCAAGGTAACTATTATTCACTACATCTACAGTTATTTCATTTCTATTTAGTAGTTATTTTTGTTAATCATTACTTTATAGATGCAAGTTAGAATAGATTCCCATGTTGTGATTATCAATAATAGTTGTTCACATGTATGAATGCATTCAATTGACTTGTAGAACTTTGGAGGATAGATTAAGTTCAATTACCAGTTTTTGAGTTATTTTTACTAATACTCTGTTAGTAGTAGTTCAACTACAGACTATATTTTAGGCACCCATAGCCATTAGCACCACTTTAATTCTTTCATTGCTATGTGTTTTTGTGATTTTCCAGCAAGTCGAATATCTTTAATAGGATAACCTAGGTAACCTCAGGTCTCTGAAGGCACATATAGTGCAACACTATCACAAGTTTAAAAATGTTGGTTGAAAATTTAATGAAGTCTTTACAATGTTGAGTGGATTGTTCAACTAGTCATTCCTCTAAATTGTGCAGTTTCTACCAAGTTTATAAAAAACTAATTTAGACTCTACACATGGGTGTAGAAGTTAGATAGAAATCTATCTTTGAAACCTATGATCAAGGATGATTCCATCAAATTCATCACTTTACACTTGTAAGGTATAATGCATAAATGTTGGTACCATGGGTTGGTTACCAAGGTTAGTCTAATTGAGACATAATGAATTTTGAAAAAGTTTGATTTAAATGTTTGATAGAAAAGACCGTGAAGTTCATTTTAATGAATTGGAGCAATTAAAGAAAGAGGGAATATGGGAGAAATATGTGAAGGAATTTTGAACAATTTTACTAATGGTTCTTTTGATGTTATAAATATAATATTGATTTTAATTTTCACCGAAGGTTAACTAAAAACTTTTATGAATTTTATTAAGGCATTTGATACATTGGCCCTTTAAGAGGTTATCAAAAGAGATTTTCATCAATAAAATGCCTCATCAAAAAGGAGAAATTTCGGTGAAGTGACCAAAATGAGTTCCATTGAAATAATTAATGGTTTTCTTGTGAAAAAATCATTTTAACTTAGAGACTAATGCTTTGGAAAAGATTAGGTGTGTTATATAAGTAATTCTTGATGATGAATTAGAGGAGGAAGAACTAGAGTTTAAAAATTGTAGAATGTGAACTCTAATTTGAGATAAAAGAGGAAGGTAAACATCTATGGGGCACATTCACAATGTTATCAAGTGATCCTATTTATCATCCTTTTAGAGTATGTGGATTTTTGTAAAGACATAAAATCTATAACTCTAATTGATAGTGGAGAAATACACAACTTAATTGATGAAGAATTGGTCCCTAGAAGAGGGTTTCAAACACAAAAATTAATAGATTCAATTTCATAGTGGTCGATATTTTTACCATTCAACACACCAAGATAATTTAATACTTAGAGATTTCTCTTGGAAAACACAAGATGCTAGATAAATTCTATATGGTGGGAATAGGAGAAAATAATGTAGTTTTAGGAGTGCAATGGTTCTACTCATTGGGAGAGTTTACTCAAAATTATAAAAATATGGAGCTAACATCCAAATAAGAAGGAAAATAAGTAGTGCTACAAGTCATGATGAATGGATCTTCTCTAGAGTTGTATCCATAAAAATAATGGAGAGGTGTTTAAAGACTAGGAAAGTAGTGTAGGTAGAAGAAATTTTAGTAATCTCTACAACTACTACAAGTAAGAGAGCTAACAATGTGAACATATAAACACTTTTGGACAAGAATAAAATGGTATTCAATGAATTTCCTCTAGGATTTTCACCTAATAAATTTTTCCTTGACCGTAAAGGAATAATTTTTATGCTTAAAGAAAATATAACTTCAAATTAAAAAAGATTCAATCACCTCAAATGATTCCAAATTTAACTACTAATTCTAATGTAAGGTGACTAGAAAGTAGAATAGGAATTCATTTGCACCAAATAAATGACTTTGTAACTTAACAACTAGCACAAGAAACAAAAAGTGTGGAATTATAACTAGATTACAAATAAACTTGAACTTAAATATTACATAAAATGAAACTACTAACAAAGGGGAACTTGACATAAGATGAGTAAATTATCAGCCTCAGAAAATTTATGTGTAGAATGGACTACAAAAAAAATCACTATCATCCTCACATGGTTAAAAAAAAGCTATAAAACATTCATTACCAGTTTCCATATATGTTTTGACCTACACACAAAGAAAAAAGGGAAAAAAAAGGGGGGTTATTTTGAGGCTTTCCTTAGTCAAACCTTCGTTTCCATATTTCTACCTTCATTGATAGCTAGATTGGATTGATAAAAAGTTAATGATAAATGATTACTTGTAAATCCTAGTGATACGAGGAATATAAAAGTAAATAATCAAGATCAAATAGATATATGGTGTCAATATTGGTATATAGAGAAAACCACAATGAGATTTTATAAATTTTGATAAATGATAAAAGCTATATCAAGATTTTAAAAATTCATATTCTACTATTGTAGAATGATAGACTAATAAAATAATAAAAAGTTACCAATAACCTTGGCCTTCCCCTCTTGAGATTCACAATGGATAATGCAATGGGAGCTAGTTGAGGAAGCTTGTATTTTTTCCAAAACAAGTGAATCATAAGAACTTGAATACTTTTTGTGAGAGATTTGATGGCTGAGTGTATTTCAATATATTTTCCTCTAGTCGAAGAGCACTTTTCATGAGAGAATCAAAACTAGTGCATAGAATTGAAGAGAAAAGAGTTTTATTTGGTCAAATGGCTGGGAAGAGCCATTATTATTCCATGCAGGAATTACAACACATGCCATAAACAAGCCACATAGAATATGCACTATTGAATCTTGAAAAATTCTTGAGAGGCTAGTGTGTCGCGTAGACACCTACACACAATGCTTTAGTTCAAAATAATTTTGTTGATTTTCAAGCCATAGGTTGATAACACTTCATCTTTATTAATCATGGAATTAAAAAATTTAAAATCAAGATATAAAATTTATCATAAATATCAAAATTAGAGTGGGCACAATGCACAAGTGTAAAATTGCAATAATATACAATTTTTGACACTATATTTTGCTTCCAATTTAGTGACTTGATTGCACAAAGGAATATGTCATGCTAAAGTAGATGATAAAATTTACAAAATTTATTTACTTTGAAAAGGATATTGTAGAGGACTCAAAAATTGATCAGGCAGATTGATGATACCCTTAACATTCAAGTTCAACAAAAAATCCACAGTATTCGGTATGAGATCATATAAGATGTTGTAATTTGTTATGAAAATATCTTACAAAATTCAAGCATGTTATTTTTCCCAAAATTGGAAGAAACTACCATGAAGAGAAGAATGTTACAAGAATCAATTTTCGAAGAAAAACTGATAAATAAGAGTGAATATATATCTCCTCGTGTTTTTAGTCAAAATAATTTCAAATTTAAGATTTTATATATTATTCATTTTTACTATTCATGAAGGATATTTTTATTGTGTCCAAATCATTCCTCAATAAAACTGCATTACAAACATGATTTTTTCCCACCCAATATTGATGAGCTTCATTTAGGGGTCAAGGAGGGTACTATATAGGATGAGTTACATAATTTTTTAATGAATTTCTTTAATTTTTAGCTAGTTTTAGGATTGTGGACCCCACGAAAAGCAATAGCATCTACAGAGCATTGCAACATCCGGTTGGTGCATGGGAGTCCAAATATTATGCAAGCATCTACCCTATGCACTAGCATCTAGAAGGCATGTTGTCATCCATCTTGGGAACTAACGTCTCATAGAGGCACTAGCATCCTAGAAATAATGATTTTTTTTAAGATTTTGAGAATTCAAGGATGTGGAGAATATTTTGGTAAAAGGATAAAAGTTAAAAGTGTTATTTTTATTATGTTCAAACCTATCCCACTATGCATGAGCATGGTGGAGGATCCATTCTTACCCTATGTGGAGTTGCGTTAACCAACTCATTGGAGTGCAACAAATTTCTTGAGACATATTGGACTATAGTAGATTTTTGCTTTTCTAGAGATGTGGTTCCTCCCTACCATGCTGATGGCTCTAATGGAGACATGGGACACAGACACCTATGCTTTCCATCTCGGAGATGGCAATTACCCTTATAGATGTCTATCACAATTTGAAAGTACCAATTCATGGTCAATGGGTAGTCATCAAGGAGGACAAGGCGTTGGTCTTAGTTTAAATGATCAAGAACATTCCACAAAGGTAACAAATTATTAAATTGTCATAATATCTTGCAAACATAATATTGTCATTTTTAGTACATCACATAAAACATTAATTAAACACTTAAAATTATCAATTCATTATTAAATAAAAACATTTGATAAAAGATAAAAAGGATATGTGATTGTTCTATTAGGAATGTGAGAAATTATTGTTTAGGTCTAAAAAAGTTTTTTAAGGGGCTGATGTGTCATGTAGGATCGAGGACATGGAAATCCTTACATGCAACAATGTTGGTCAATACAAAGGGTGGTTCTTGTGAGGCAATCTCTGGGTTAAAAAGATAGTTCCCTACAAATTATCCTTAGCCAAGCCTAAAGTTCTTATGTTAGGGGATGAAAAGGGCTATAGATATTATAGAAATTTAATAAACAATTATGTTAGATAGAAATAGTCTTCACTATTAGAGCATAGCTTAATAGCTCATGATGCAATAATTAACAAACGAACATATATTTGATGATGAATGTTGAACAAAGACAAGTTGATAATTAGTTAGCAGAATGCTTACTTACTATTAATTTATATGTGTTTTAATGAATTTTTATTTTCATCGTTATATAATTTTTTTGAGTTTAAATTGTGAACATTCTTATAGTATTATACTTCACTCCTTCCTACTAATATAAATTGTGTTTGAAACATAATACATTACATTATATTATCTAACAAATTTTAAAATTACAAATTATATTTTTTTAATGAATAGTGACTTCCTTAACTTTTTTAAAAAGTACATGTTTGTAATGAATAAAATGTTTATTAATTTCAAAAAATTTAAAAGATAACAATACATTATTCATGAAAAAAAGTATCTCATAGAAAATATACCCTCAAAATTTATGTAGAACCAATACCAAACTACAAAGATAAAACAAAAGAAAGTCTACAAAACCAAGTTCAAAAACAAGTACCAACAAAACTAGACATGCCCCATACATCAATAGAAATGATAAAATATAATATGATTCTAATCTCCTATATAAATACATTATGTAATCCAATTACCCCAAGAGAAAAACAAAAGGTGACACTGTTAAATGTGAATGTTCCTATCCAAAAAGACAAGCAAGACTAGGAAGGCATCTGCCTCCACCAAAATTAGAATCCAGATAGTTTGGACCTACAAACGTCACCTGCCAACTCTCCATCTAAAAGGACAAGCAAGGTATCTTCTTCCAGAATTTAATAATTGTCCGATAATCTTACTTTGGAGATTCGCCTGCAGGCCATTTCTAATTAATTCAATGTAAATATTACAAATAATGAACTTTAACATTAAAATATTTTTTGTAATATAAAAAAAACACACCTACCAGTTCACCCACAAGGTTACATATTTGTGTGATTTAATGGAGTACCTGATCATTTGCAAGACAGCAAAATGATTCGTGTTAATAGAAAACGCGTTGTACTTCCAGCCATTCCATCTCAACCCCAACAGATTAAACTGTTGCCCTTAGATTTACAAATGCTGTTCGCCCACTACATTCAACAAGGCCTCCTCTACCAAGTACCCGCGATCGACTTCTCTTCTCAAGTAGAACGTCTTGCAGAAACGCTTTCTCAGATACTGGTAAAATTTTACCCCTTGGCCGGTCGGTTAACAACCAGTCCTTCGGATGGAGATATTCACATCCTCTGCAACGATTCCGGCGTAGATTTCATCGAAGCGACGGCAGGAGACCTGAGCATTGTAGATCTGATCACATCAGATGTTACGTCGGCTGTCGAACAACTATTTGCCCTCCACGGCGCCGTCAATTTGGAAGGCCATAGTCTTCCGTTGCTCGTAGTACAGGTAAATCAATGTTCAGTAGGACTATCAAGAAACTTGAGATCTGGAATCTTCTTGGTGTATGGAGTGAATTGGATGATAAGAATTTTTTTATCTTTTTTATATTCTTCTGAGCGATCTTATGTATGCTTTCATGTATCGGATTTTATTCTTATGTGAGTTCTAGAGATGCGACTTTTTTTACTCATACTTTCTCCTGATCTAACGATCTTGTGTATGCTTTTATGTACCGGACTTTAATCTCATGTGAGTTCTAGAAATGCGACTTTTTTTACTCATATTTCTCTTCGATCTTGTGTATGCTTTTATGTACCGGATATTTTTACTCATACTTTCTCCTGATCTAACGATCTTGTGTATGCTTTTATGTACGGGACTTTTTTTTTCATGTGAGTTCTAAAAATGCAACTTTTTTAACTCATATTTCTCTTCGATCTTGTGTATGCTTTTATGTACGGAATTTTAATTTCATATGAATTCTAGAAATTTGACTTTTTTTACTCATATTTTCTCCTTCCCAACGATCTTGTATATGGTTTTATGTACTGGACTTTAATTCCATGTGAACTCTAGAAGTCTGACATTTTTCCACTCAAATGTAACATTATTCTATAACTAATAATTGCAGGTAACTCAGCTGAAAGACGGGATTTCTGTGTGTTGCACGGTCAACCACGCCGTAGCTGACGGGACTTCCTTCTGGAATTTCTTTAACTCGTGGGCACAACTCTGCAGAACACTAGACAGGACCAAAATCTCTGCTACTCCCATCTACGACCGTTGTCTCCTAGACCACGAGGGGTCCGTGGTTAGGCTTGGCCTTGACCCGGAAGGGCATATCCCACGGTTTTGCCCGCCTCTACTGCGCGTAAAAATGTTCCATTTCAGTGCCCACACGATCAACTGCTTGAAGGAGCGGGCCAATCGGGATTCGCGCGTTAAGGTCTCTTCCTTCCAGGCGCTGTGCGGTCACTTGTGGAAGGCGGTCACGCGGGCCCGTGGGCTTGGCCCGGATGAGATCGTGACATTTCAACTGTCCGTGAACTGCCGGTCCCGACTAGTTCCTCCGCTGCCCGACTCCTACTTTGGCAATGCTGTTCAAGCCATATTCACGACGTCAACCGCCGGGAAGCTTAACAGATCGCCTCTGTCTTTCCCAGCTGGTTTGCTGAACAGTTTAATTGCGGGGCATACGGACGGGGTTATTAGAGAAACGATTAGTGAGTGGCATAGAGAGCCGGTTGTTTATAGGTTTGATGAGTTAGTGAAGAACGGTTTGATGGTGGGGAGTTCTCCGCGGTTTGAGATATATGAGAACGATTTTGGGTGGGGAAGGCCCGTGGCGCTCAGGTGTGGGACGAACAATCACTTTGACGGAATGGTTTCTGCTTTTCCCGGTGGTGAAGGTGGAGGAAGCGTGGAATTCGAGATTTGCCTCCTTCCACCCACCATGAGCGCTTTGGAAATTGATCAAGATTTCGTTTGTCCCTTACATTAACGCAATCGAAAGTATTTCATCCATAAATTATTTGTAGCAACGTAATACGGGAGCACGAGTCTTCTTGGGCTGAAATTCTTCATCTAAGAGCCGAGGTATCCATTCCGTCAAATTCGTCGGGGGCACGATCCCGGCCTCATCCCTTTTTCGATGTCGGAGTCTTGCACTCAACAAGACTTGATCCTTGGTGGGCACATTTAGAACCTTTCAACTTCCCTAGTAGACCAAGGGCCCATTGACTTTCTTGCATGATTTTGATTTGAAGCATGTTACATATTGTTTCTTTTAATGTCTATTTAAATTGACAAGTATTTAATTTTTGAGTTTTAAATTAGTAAGATATATCTTATATGTTTTGAATAATATTATCTATTAAATTTATATTTTTTGGGTTCTAAGTTCTTATTTAGTAGGGTGAGGTTTATACATATTTGACATGTTTTATTTTTCACTATAAAATTTTAAAAAGTGATTTTTTTTCAAAAATAAAATTTGAGTTCAATTTTCTAGCATATGATAGTTTAGATAAAATAGTTGTAAAGTGATACATACAATTGAAAATCCGAGTAATTATCTTTGTCAATGAGGTTATGGGAGATATTTCTTTTAAATTGAGAAGTGAAGCAAAGTGGATTCCTCGACAATTGGGATGCCCCTAAATGAATTTCGATGGGACATCTAACGAAAATCCAAGCATGTCTAGTAAAGGGTGCATTGTCAAAGATTGGAATGGGGATATGATATGCTTGGTTGTGAAGAGACTCAAGGCTAGCATAACAATGTGAAAAATCTAGGCTATAATCCTTGTACTATGTTAGATTCTAGGAGAAACAGGAACTGAACCATGATTTGTTGCTAGTCATAGATTACATACAACTCTAATCAATAAATGATTGAAGATCAAAATAGTGGAATGAAGACAGAAAATAGAGACAACTACAAGAGAATTTTGAGAATACTCATGTTACTCTCATTAAACTAACGAAGGTGAGAGAAGAGTGTTGTATATATAGAAAAAGATAGGCAAATACATCCAAGAAGTGCATTAACTCTAGCTACCCATAATAGGTGGGAGGTTTTACTTGGTAAATGCTAAAACATATAGGATAACTTATTCAAATAGAGACAAAATAATGGTTATGAGAGGTGGCATAAAAATCCAAGAGAAGGTTTGTAACTTAACTATCAAGGTGTTGGAGAGAATGACACATGTAGCTGATGGATTATGCCACGTGGTCGCATATTAAGCAATTCTAATTAAGCTAAGAAAGCTTAATAATAAGTGTAGGAAAAAATAAATATCCCCTAACGTAAGGAAAATTAAAAACCTACACTAACACCCCCCAAAGCATACTTAGATTGGTGAAAAGATGGGTTCCAAAAAGTGAAGCCTAATGAGGTACCCATGTACAAAGAAATCCCACTCAAAAGAAGAAGCCCCCCTATAAGAGGAATAGACCCCCCAAAATAAAGAGAAAATATGCCCCCCAAAATTAGAGAGAAAAATGAAGGACTAAGAAGCCCCCTTGAAGTAGACACTTGTCACACCCCCAAAAAATCTTGTAAAAGGAACTTGTTCTCAATGAAGGTTTTTGTAAAGATGTCTACGATCTACTTTGATGTAGGATAATACTTAAGATCATTGATATTTTCTTGAATCAAATCTCAAATGTAGTGCATATGAATCTCAATGTGTTTAGTCCTTTGATGATCAATTGAATTCCATGAGATTTGTATCGAGCACTCTAATTATCAGAAAAGATGACTATAGGATTTTTGAATGGAATGCTAAACTCAATGAGAAAATTGTGAAGCCAAATAGCCTTAGTGGTGACATTGATTACCCTACGATACTCAACCTCTATAGATGAAAGAGTAATTGGAGACTGCTTCTTTCTCAACCAACAAATTGGGCCAAATCCAAGTGAGAAGCAATACCTTGAACTAGATTCATGACCTAAGAATTTCCTACCTAATCTAAATATGTATATCCCACCAAGTCAATATCCACACTTGCTACATACTAAAACCATGAAATTGAGTACCTTGAATGTAAGAGAATTTGCTTATTTATTTTCCAATGCAACTCATGTATCTCATGTATGAATTGAGAGACCATGCCCACATCATATGAAACATCAGGTCTTGTATGATTCAAATAAATGAGATTCCAAATAGGTTTCCAATATAATGTGTCATCAACCAAAGATGAAGAACACTTAGCCTCAAGTATAACCCCTAACAAAATAGAGTTGGTGTAGGCTGATAGTTAGCCATACGAAATCTGGAGAGCATATCAAGAGCATAATTGGGTTGTGCGAGGAAGATACCAAAGGCTGATTGAGTGATATCAATCCATAAGAAGTAATGCAAAGGACCCAAGTCTGACATTAGAAATCTATCATGCAAAATTTTTTTCACTACTTTGATGGTGGATGAGTGACTCTATTTGATCAACAAGTCATCAACATAGAGAACCAAAAATGTGAGAGTGTCATCTTGTTGCAAAACATATACGTTCGAATTAAAATTGCATCGAGGGTAAGTGCACAAATATGAGGGGCCAAAAATGGGTCTTAAGTGGCCACTTTTATTTTGAAATCAGAAAAGGGTCGTAGTGCTCCAAAATCTACTTTCTAAACTACTAATTTTATTTGAAAATGGTAGAGATTTAGGGGTTCAAGAAAGGGAGCCACAAAAATTGGTGTTGTTTTTGTCAAAAAAATAACATAACATCTGTTGTGGCTCCCTCAAAAGGTTATCTTTTTTTTTAATATTTTTAAAATTGCTTAAGTGAGAAATTAGCTAACATGTAGTCTATACCCATTTTTTTTGATAATTTTTAATGAATGTATAATTTTTTACTAATTTTGAAAGTTGAAACATCCTAAAAAATAGAAATTTGGTTGTGCTACCCCTATAATTTTTGAAAACTAATCAAAAATATAAATTTTTAATATGTGTAGAATGGAGTCTAGTTTATAAAAAAGTAATTTATTTGAAGTTTTAACAAATGATTAAAAATTAAAGTAAAAAATACCAAACATTTGTTTTTGACAAAAATAAGACCCAAAAACAAAAAAATAAATGAAAGTCTTAACATAGCCAAAATGTGAAAAAAGATTACATTGTTAAATAGCTACTTGAGAGAGCATAACATTACCCAAGTGTTTGTTTTATTCGACTTCAAAACACGTGCAAACTTGATGGTTACCATGAACGAGATAATGTGAAATTTTGTAGAATATGCAAAAACATACTTTTGGATGTTGGAAAGGCTCTCCAAGAATTTGGGTTGGACATCCAAAACAAATCAAAGCCAAAGGCTTGGGGATTCCCAAAGCAAGGTTAAATATGATAACATTATGACACACACATGTTATGTCACGGTTTTTACATAACATGAGTAGGTTATAACATGCTTATGTTATGCCTTACTTTATATTTTGTGTGTGTTGCATAAATTTATGTTTTATGTATGCATGTTTGTACTTCACATAACATGAGTGTGTTATAACGCACTCGTGTTATGGCTCACTTTGTGTTTTTTTGTATTTTTGTATACATGTGTGTTTTATGTATGCATGTTTGTATATATGCTTTTATGTATTTATGTTTCCGTGTTTGAATGCATGTATGTTTGTATGTGTGAATTCATGCTTATATGTATGTATGAATGTATGTATGTATGTATTAATGAATGCATATATGCATGCATGCATGCATGTATGCATGCATGCATGTATGCATGCATGCATGTATGCATGTATGCATGTATGCATGTATGTATGTTCAAGTTTAAGGGTATAGGGATTATGGTTTATGATATATTTAATATAGGGTTGAGGGTTTAGGGTACAAGGTTGAATGTAGGATTTAGGATTTAAAATTGGGGTTGAGGCTTTATAGTTGAGGGTATAAGGTTAAGCGTATAGGCTATAAATATTGGGGTTAAGGATATTGGGTATAAGGTATAGGTTATGAGCTTAGGGTATAAGGCATAGGGTTAAGGAACTTGAGAGTGTAGGGTTTAGGGTTTCAGTATAGGGTTGGGGTTATAGTGTTGAGGGACAATATTCAAGGTTTAGGGTATAAGGTTGAGGGTATAGGGTATAGGGATGAGGGTTGAGGGTGTAGGGTTTAGGGTTTAAGGTATAAGGTTGAGGGTTGAGAGATTAAGGCTTAAGTATAGGGTATAGGGTCAAGGGTTGAGGGTTTATAGTCGAGGGATAATGTTTAGCTCATTGAGTGTATAGGATCAAGTGTGTTAGGTATAAGAAATACAGTTTAGGATATTGAGTTTAGAGTTTAGGGTATGGGTTGAGGGAATAAGGCATAGGTTTAAAGGTTAAGACTACATGGTTTAGATTTTAAATATAGGGTTGAAGGACAATGTTCAAGGTTAAGGGTATAAGGTTGAGGGTGTAGAGTTTAGGGTTTAAGGTATAGGGTCGAGGGTTGAGAAATTAGGGCTTAAGTATAGGGTTGAGGGTAAAGGGTAAAGGGTAAAAGTTTATTGTTGAGGAATAATGTTCATCTCATTGAGTGTATAAGATTAAGTGTGTTAGGTATAGGGATTACAATTTAGGATATTGGGTTTAGGGTTTAGGGTATGGGTTGAGAGAATAAGGCATAGTTTTAAAGGTTGAGATAGTATGATTCAAGTTTTAAGTATAGGGTCGAGGGACAATGTTCAAGGTTTAGGCTATAAGGTTGAGGGTGTAGAGTTTAAGTTTTAAGGTATAGGGTTGAGGGTTGAGGGATTAAGGCTTAAGTATAGGGTTGAGGGTCTATGATTGAGGGATTTGTTCATCTCATTGAGTGTGTAAGATCAATTGTGTAGGATGTAGGGATTATGGTTTAGGATATAGGGTATAGGGTTGAGGGTTGAGGGTTGAGGGATTGAGGTTATAAGGCATAGAGTGAAGGATTCATTATGTATGATTAAGGGTTTAAGTATAGTGTTAAGGGTATAGGGTATAGAGATGAGGGTTGAGGTTGTAGGGTTTAGGGTTTAAGGTATAGGTTTGAGGGTTGAGGGATTAGGGCTTAAGTATAGGTTTGAGGGTATATGGTATAGGGCATAGGGTTGAGAGTTTATAGTTGAGGGATAATGTTTAGGGTTGAGTGTCTAAGGTTAAGTGTATAGGGATAAGGGTTTAATATATTTGGTATAGGGTTTAGGGTTTGGATTGAGGGTATAAGGAATAAGGTGAAGAGTTGAGACTGTATGGTTTAGGGTTTAAGTATAGGGTTGAGGGATAATATTCATGGTTTAGGGTATGACGGTGATAGTATAGGGTATAGGGATGAGGGTTGATGTTGTAGAGTTTAGGCTTTAAGGTATAGGGTTGATGGTTGATAGATTAAGGCTTAAGTATTGGGTTGAGGGTATATAGGGTATAATGTTGAATGTTGAGGGTATAAGGAATAGGGTGAAGACATGAAGTATAGGGTATAATGTTAAGTGTTGAGGGGTATAGGGTATAGGGATGAGGGTTGAGGGTTGAGGGTTGAGGTTGTAGTATTTAGGGTTTAAGGTACACATTTTAGGGTATAGGGTATAGGGTATAGTGTAAAGTGTTGAGGGTATAGGTTTGAGGGATGAGGGATGAGGTTGTAGGGTTTAGGGTTTAAGGTATAGGGTGAGGGTTGAGGGATTAGGGCTGAGGTATAGGGTATAGGGTATAGGGTAGAGGGTTGAGGGTTGAGGGATTGATGACTTAAGTATTGTGTTCAGGGTATAGGGTATAGGGTTGAGGGATTGAGGTTATAAGTCATAAGGTGAAGGATTGAGGTATTGAGGGTATAAGGCATAGGGTTGAGGGCATAAGGTATAGGGTTTAGTTTTGAGGGTTGATGGTTTAGGGTTTAAGGTATAGGGTTGAGGGTTGAGGGATTAGGGCTTAAGTATAGGGTTGATGGCATAGGGTATAGGATAGAGCATTGAGGGCTTATTGTTGAGGGATAATGTTCAAGGTTGAGGGTTGAGGGATTAGGGCTTAAGTATAGGGTTGATGGCATAGGGTATAGGATAGAGCATTGAGGGCTTACTGTTGATTACTGTTGAGGGATAATGTTCAAGGTTGAGGGCTTACTATTGAGGGATAATTTTCAAGGTTGAGTGTCTAGGATTGAGCATTGAGGGATAATGTTAAGTGTATAGGGTATAGGGATTAGGTTTTAAGATATTAGGTATAGCCCATTTAGGGTTTGGATTGAGGGTATAAGGCATAAGGTGAAGGGTTGAAAGTGTACGGTTTAGGGATTAAGTATAGGGTTGAGGGAAAATATTTAGGGTTTATAGTATAACGGTGAGGGTATAGGGTATAGGGATGAGGTTTGATGTTGTAGGGTTTAGGGTTGAGGGTTGAGGGATTAGGGCTTAAGTATTATATTGAGGGTATAGGGTGTAGTGTTGAATATTGAGGGTATAAGGAAAAGGGTGAAGACATAGGGTATATGGTATAGTGTTAAGTGTTGAGGGGTATAGGGTATAGGGATGAGGGTTGAGGTTGTATGGTTTAGGGTTTAAAGTATAGGGTTAAGGTATATGGTATAGTGTTAAGTGTTGAGGGTACAGGGTTGTGTTGCAAAAAAAAATTATGCTTGACATTTTTCACTCATTTGGGCCTTTTCCTATGAATTTTGGTCTGATTTTGCTTAGATCTAATGTCGTAATGTGGCCAACACATTCACATTAGGCCTTGAACAATTGGAAATCAACAAAAACCTATTGATGTGTTACATAGGTGTTGTGAAGTGTTGTAACACATTTTATCACTTTTATAGGAATTTTCTACAATAATTTGTCTAAATAACCCCTTTCCAAGCCTTATTTCAAAGTGTTGAAAGGTGTTGTAACAAACTCTCACACATTCCTAGGCTTTTCATCAATAAATTAACACTTTCTTATGATAAAATGGCCACTTAATGCACTTATAGGTCCTACTTAAGTGTGTTTAGGGAGACAATCCCGTTAATCAACATTAATCACCTTTTAATTCTTGACAACCACTTGAAATTTTCCAAGTGGACTAAGTCACCACCTTGGGTGAATTAATACCATTTGGCATAAAAATCAAATTTAATCTTATTTTCTAACAGGATTTTATCTCCTAAATCCTAAGGTTGGCTTGTGATGTGTTATTTTCAAGGAATAATGGCATAACATGTATAAATAAGGGTTTTTCTCCTCATTTTACATCTCGATCTTCATAAGAGGATATAAAAATCATGAAAAATGCTAACCTGGGAATTGGACATTCCAACAGGTGACTAACATCTTCAATTGTCGTTCATTTACTTGTCAAACCAGGGAACGTATACTTGAAATGGAGTGGCACTGTATGTGCACTAAGAACTTATTTTAGCCACAACCTATTAGAAATAAATGCTTGAAAGGAATTCTAGCTCTGATGCAGGAACATGAAAAAAAGTCTTACTAGCTTAAGCATCATTTAACTAAAGCAGGAATCACAATAACCATTACTGGGAAAACAAACCATGAACTGGCCTTATCCTGCAGGAATAGACACAGGGATGGATTCCTTATGCTACAGGAACAATTTTAAGACTGGGTTTGCATCAAAAATTACTGGAATGAAATTCTAATAGATAAACAACAGAAAGCAAATAGCTAACTACAAATACTTACTAAGTGGGCCCCCTTAGCAAGCATCAACCAAATTAAACAAGAGTTGAACTCAAAGCGTCATTGGCTTTTTATTCATGAACTTGAAATCACGTACATGACTGTTCTACTTGTAAGAAAACTTAATACAAAGCTTTGTTTTTCATTATAACAGTAATCTCACTACACTCTGTTCTATCTCTACTCTCTAGTCTAATCTCTTCTCTATCATCTCTCGTTCACTCATGCAAGAGGAAGCTTTATTTAAAGAGAAACAGTTAACTAACTAACTACCAGAGAAAGATGCAGACGTAGATGCTTCCTAATTCTGAGGAATAGATTTTCATAAATGAAAGTGTATCCATCCAACTGATTTGGAAAGAATCCAGCACTCCACTCCTCCTAGATTTTCGACCATTTAGATCTCCTCCCAATGATCGGGCAGAGCGTCGTCGCTAGAACAACATGCCTGGCGCCGTGATAAAATGATCTTTACTTTAGAGCCGAGGTTCGCTGTGCATTGAATTGTTCATATTATCTTCAACAACCTACAGGCCACATGGCATAAAAGGCGAAAGAAAGAATAATAGGACAATACTTATCATTGATCACACACATTAAATTCATCTCATCTATCCAGAAACTACACGTATCATATCAGTCAACTGGGAGGTTAAACAGGGCCATGAATATAGTCATATGGAGATATTAAGCTGCAGGATTATAGGAATGCATTGTCACAGAATACTACCCATTAACATAAAGAGTTTATAACCACAGGGTTTAAAACAACTGTTAGAAAGAGTAAAGGTTTTCAAAAATACATTATGATACTCAAATAATGAGCATATTTTAGGCTCATCAACATGTATAAATAAGGGTTTTTCTCCTCATTTTACATCTCGATCTTCATAAGAAATCAGTAAATCTATCTTCTCAAGCAAGCATCAAGCATTCAAGCACTAAACACTTCAAACAACATCCATTGGAGCTGATAACTTGCATATCTTCAAACTTTTTCAACAAGGGCTTGATGCATTGTTATACTTGCATGTTATTCAATCATCTTTCCCTTTTCATTCTATTTCATTATCTAGGATTTGATTACCAACATGGGGTTTGACTAAGGAAAACCCCTATTCTCTAACCCTAACCCTTTTCCCCTCTTTGCATGTATGCTTTGCATAATTTATATGCAAATTAGTCAAAGAGTAAGGTGCTAAAAGGTGTCATCATTTCATCCACATCATTCCAAGTCAACAAACCCTAAAAGGAGCTTGAAGATAACTTGCAAGTCAATATCTGAAGATTCAGACATGGGTCTCTTTCAAAAATAGAAGTACAAGTGGGTAGCTATAGATTCCAATCTCAAGATTCCTGAAAGCCCCAGGTGGACTAAGTCGCCATCATTGGAAAATTAGTCCCACTACCAGGCCTAAAAAGTGATCTCCACATATCTGGACACCCATTTCCCCAAAATCGGTTCCAACAAATTTTCTCCAAAGTAGGACTAAGTTTCCCATCTTGGTGTAAGTGGTCCAGAGGCCTTCAACAACATATTCTAGAAGATTCCAGAGCTCCTCTTCATCAACCTTTAGTTTTCAGGTGCACCACTTCTGCCTCTTTAAGTTCTATTAAAATTTGCATGCATTATAGGTCATTAATAGGTCATTTTACATAGTGCTTGACATACTTTTACATTTCATCAGTTTGTATTCATTAGTTAGTTTCATTTATCAGATTACAACACTTAGGCGCATTCCATCACACCCACACCTCCTATTTAAACCCTTAATCTTGAATGAACCCACAAGAATATTTGAGTGTGAAGAAGGATTCTATCACTAGCTTCAAGGTGAAAAACCCTAGGAGCCATTGGGGAATCGTCTTTTCCACCCTTTATTTTTGGTGGTTCATTTTGGTGAACTTGTCCTTAAGACACTTATTTTTCACTTTTGATTTTGCATTTGCATCTCAGGGAGAAAATTGCATTGCATTATGGTTTTGTATTGTCTTGCATTCTAGGTTTTTAAAAAGTGCATTACCAAAAAGTTCATATTAGTTTTCATTTTTCCTCGCATTTTCATTAAAAATTACCAAAACTCCGCATTTTCATTATGTATTTGCATTGGAAAAGCTTAAAAATTAGAAAAATCATTCAAAACTTTTCAAAATTGTCAAAAATATCGTTGTTGGGACTAATTCACCACACTGGGTGACTTAGTCCACTTGTATATTTTACACTATAATTTTTTGGCATTTTCAAAGCATTTTTTGCACTTTGTTTTCTATTTCTGCATTTCTGTATTGTTTTCTAGAATTTTAGTTATAAGCATTTTAGTGTTATTTGTTTGCATTACATTTACACCCACCCTGCATTTAGAGGCCTTTTATTGAGTGTTTGGTGTCCTATTACTAATAACTTAGTGAGAGAAGTTCCAGACTCATGGCATCTCACGACAACACACTTGTTGTAGATTTTGGGTTATCTCGAACTTCAAATCCTAGTATTGATAATAGTACACTAGGCTTGGAAATTGCCCTTAGTAACTCTTTGCATTCAGGAAACATGCATATTGAACACAAACCTAATGATCTTCAAAATGAAAAGATATTTCACATCCATGTAGAACTAGCACACCTCCAATATCAAGTGAGCTTGGAAAACATTTCCGCCACTACTATTCCCACTATAGAGAATATCCACTACATGCTTGACAGTGATGAAGGTCTAGATGTCATGAAGAAAATAGTTGAGATGTATCAAAAACATGTTCCTTCCACATCTAAGGTCTCTCAACCAACCACCCCTATAGCTAGCCAAAGAGGACCTCAAACTCCTCCTCCCTCAAGGGTAGTCTCCATACCTACCTATGCTTCCCCTCATGCCACAACTATAATGTCTTCAATTAGAAATGTGATTCCTTCCCTTGGTATTCCTACTAGTATTCCTACCTCCTATGTGGCATCACATGCTTTATCCTCTTCCACCATACCATCCATTAGCATCCCATTCATTGGCCCTACCACTAAATTCACCCCATCACCACTTTCACTTCCACCTAACACCACTTATATCAATCCTCTCTTAACAAAATATTTTCACACCATCTCATCCATGCAACAAAAAATCTCTACCATCAACTAAAACCAACATGGTTCACCCACATAATATGTTTGCAGCAATCCATTATCCTTGGAAATCTTGTGAACCCCGATCCCACAAGGAATAGAAATACCTAGATTTTAGAAATATGGAGGCAAGGGTGATCCTTCTAATCATATTAATGCTTACATTTCTTTGTGTAGTGATTTTTATATTAATGATAAATTGTTAGTTAAACTATTTCCTAGCACCTTAAAATACATTGCCTTGGATTGGTTTTCTTCTTTATTGAAAAATTCAATGAACTTGTTGATGCCTTATCAACCATTTCCAAGTGCACATGACTCCTAAAAATACCTTGCCTGATTTGATGATATGTAAGCAAAACAATGATGAAAAGATAATGGACTTTATCTCATGTTATCAATCACTTTATTCCCAAATTGATGTCAAGATCCTTGATCCACATCTTCAAAAGATGTTTATTCAAGACTTGCTAACACACCTTGAAGAAAAACTCACCATGATGAAATTTCCTTCCTTTATGAATTTATACACAATGCTTTGTAATTATCACTATTTGACTACTAGTTGTGATACACGATCCACTTCTAGTCGAATTGAGAAATCCGATGCTACTAACCAAACTAATTCTCAACCATTTCAAAAGCAAAATAAAGGGTTTTTACAATTTAACCCTCTTCCACAAACCTCTCCACCATCAATAATCAAATAGCATCTTTTAAGACCACAGTGCCTTTTACTTATGGAGATCCCAAAAAAAACTTCACACCTTTACCTGATACCCTCCATAATAAAATTACTCAACTCTTACAACAATAAATGATTACCTTACCTATTGTCCATGAACCTGATCCTACTAAGCCTTTACCTCCATCCTTTAATTCCAAAACTTATTGCTATTTTCATAGACAAAATGGGCATGACACTAAACAATGTAAGTGTCTTAAGCACCTTGTTCAAGACATCAATGATTCAGGCCATCTATCCATTGCTAGTGTTAATGATAAAGGCAATAAGTCTATTGCCCCACCCAAACC
This sequence comes from Sequoiadendron giganteum, assembly GCA_007115665.2. Lineage (NCBI taxonomy): Eukaryota > Viridiplantae > Streptophyta > Pinopsida > Cupressales > Cupressaceae > Sequoiadendron > Sequoiadendron giganteum. The sequence continues at coordinate 80,256,324 of CM021108.1, forward strand.
AAAATTTACAAAGTTTCACTAATCTTATGCCTAAACATAATATTTCATTTTTCAAAGCTAGTGAAACTCCACATAAATGATGTTGTGAATTTTGATACAAATGATGAAAATTATGATCTTATTCCAAATGTGACCCATGTCGAGCCTATGGATGAAATGGTAGGCGCAATAGATGTTATCCCTCGTAAGGGCCAACCTAAAAAATCTCTTGATATTAATTTTTCCCCTCAAGACATACTAAAAATCTCCTCAATGGTCCTCTCTACATAGCCAGCCGAATCTATGACAAGCCCACTAATGGGATACTCATTGATCCCTCCTGTGGAGAGAATGTGATCACATAAGAATTTTTTGTACTACATGATCTTTATCAGGATATATATTTTAACACTAATGCATCAATGAAAACACATAATGGTTTTTATTTCCCTATGATCAAATCGATCATCCTCCCATTACAAATAGGACCTAAGAAATTGGATGTTACATTCTCTATCATCCTGCAGTTAGAAAAATTTCATTTGCTGCTAGGCAATCCCTGGCTTTGCTAAATGAAAGCGGTCCCTTTGGTTCTTCAAAAATTCTTCAAGTTTCTCTTTGATAATGATATATTCAATGTCCACCATAGTAGATTTAACATTTTATCTTCCAAAGGAAACTTTTCCTTAGAAGCCTTTTGGTCTGAGCCCATAGAACCCATCACCCCCCTAAGAGATATCTTTTTCATTTTTTATCAAAAATTTATAGCTGAGAAAATATCTAAATTATCTCTTCGCAACATGTTCCCATCCACTTCTGAAACTCCCATCCTTGGTGAAACTATGTTGTGACCTAAATCAGACCTTCCTAACCAAACAACACCTAAAAATTTCTTTACATCATTCAAGAGCCTAGAGATATTGAAATTAATTGCATCCTTCCTCCTCACATAAAACAAGATTATAAATCCAAGGATAAAGTCGTTGAACAACCTATGGTTCCTTCCGTTCCCCCCCCTAGGGATGAAAAGCAACCTATGGTTGATCAAACTCCTCCTTCCTAGATGAAACTTAACAATAGAATAAAAATAAATAGAGGAGCTAGGGAGAGTAGGCATCGCCATCATGCTCTTGCTCGCAAGTCACATAATAAAAATAATGAAAATCATAATCCACACTTGTCAAAAGAAATGCCTAACAACCCTCCTACCCCACCACCAAAACATGATCCTATACCTCCATCATCACCAACATTACATGCTTGAACTGATATTTTCATTCACCCTCCTATCATCATCAATCTAGATGATGATAAGGAGGAGATTGCTAAAATAGATGAAGAGATATATAACAATTTGAATACATTATTTTCCTCTTCCATGAGCCTACATAACACCTCTCCTAGGACAAGCATTGACCTTGATACTAGTTTTACAATTATCATTGTCCCTCTAGCTAGTCACCCACTCGCACTTTACACTAAACAAGATTGTGAGGAGGATGACTTGCTTGATGGTTGAAGTGCATTTTCCTTACTATGGGTATGTGCAGGATCATCATGGAAAAAATAGGCCCTTAATTGGTGTTGAAAATTCAAAAAATCAGAGTTAGGTAACTTGATATAAAAATTTGAATAAGTTATCTATATTATTTCAAAAATATGTAAGAATATAATCTATAGCAAATTGAATTTAGTTTCTAAACTACTAGGTTTTTAAAAAAAAAAAAAAATCTATTTGGTGAAAATTTGAAATTTCAATGCAGTAGTTCTTAAATTTTAGGGAAAAAATAAGAAGTAGGTGTCTATCTGACCACCCTAACCACAATAAAATGATAATATTTTTCTATAAGATTTTAGATATAAGTAGAGGACTCATGTCCCGATGTGATGCATATTTTTTTGTAATTTTTTTCCAAGTAAATAATTAATTATGAATTTTTTTTCAAATTTTAAAAAATATAAAAACTTGTATGTCTTACCACCTTAACTTGGTCAAAACTTCACAAAAATCAATATATATACATATTTTTGATCCTATATTATGTCAAGCATATAAAGTGATGCATTTTTTAGATTCAAAAAATATGATATCATTTGAAAGCTATAGATCTTTTTCAATCAACCTATCAAACAAGACTTTAGTCGTAATTCAAATAGAAAATGAATAATAATTATTTATTAAATTCAAAGTAAAGAATAATCTATATTGGTCAAAAGTTGAGAATCTCCTTTAAAAACCCTTTTCATTTCATCAATTTTAGGTAAACAAAATTTGTCAGCCACATGGGCCATCATATCACTTACATATCACCACTTTTTGGCCCATCATGATCCTGCACATACCCCTATTCTCTTTCTTTTTATTTCGTTTTCTTGTTTGTAAAATTTTCCCCCATACTGTTCTATTTGGTGTTCTCTCTCTTTGTGACATTCTTCTATTTGTCTCTTTATTCTTCTCTCTGTCGTGACTTTTCTTTTGCTTTGGATTTTTCTTTCCTTTTGGGGATGATACAAGTCATTGAGACTGCAATGTCTCCTTCATATTGACCCAAAAAGCTCCTTCATTTTATTTTTCTTTTTGTCTTCCTTTTGGAGATGATGCAAGGCATTGGGACCACAATGTATCCTTCATGTTGACCCATAAGACTCCTTCCTTTTCTTTTCATTTTTTTCTTCCTTTTAGGGATGATGTGAGGAATTGAGACTGCAATGTCTCCTTCATGTTGGTCCAAAAGGATTCTTACTTTTAATTTTATTTTTGTCTTCCTTTTGAGGATAATGCAAGGCATTGAGACTACAATGTATCCTTCATGTTGAACCAAAGGAATCCTTCCTTTTCATTTTATTTTTTTCTTTCTTTTGGAGATGATGCAAGGCATTGAGACATCAATGTCCCTTTCATGTTGACCGAAAAAATCTCTTTTTATTTTTCCTTTTCTTTTTCCTTCCTTTTGGGGATGATGCAAGGCATTGCAACCACAATGTCTCCTTCATTTTGACCCAAAAGGCTCCTTCCTTTCCTTTTTTTGTGTCTTCCTTTTGGGGATGATGTAAGACATTGAGACCAAAAAGTCCCTTTCATTTTGACCCAAAAGGCTCTGTTTCTTTTTCTTTTGACTTTTGTCATCCTTTCGGGGATGATGCAAGGCATTGAGAATGCAATGTCTCCTTCATGTTGACCCAAAATGATCTTTCTTTTACTTTGTTTTCACTCTCTTTGTGTCCTTCTTCCAGTTCTATGTATTTGGGGGAATGATGACAATTTTGAGCTCTTTAAACAAACACTTCAACAACAAACATACTGGCCCCAAATCCATAGATCCCTTATGTGTTTGGTGTTCTTCATTTTGGGGGCAACCCATTTCCTTTTATTTTCTTTCCTGACATGATGTAACATTACTTGGAAGCATACCACTTGGCATAGGGCTTTCCAAGTTGGATCTCATGTCCTTTTTCTTTTTTCTTTTTGCATTTTTATTTTTTTATTTTTTTGGTTCTTAGTGCAACCTTATTACTTCATACGATGTGTTTGTCACTTTGTGGATGACATTGGTTAAAATTTTCTTCATGAAAGTGATCTATCTTAAAGTATTACATTCCTCTTAGTGGCTTGATGCAAAACATTGCATCCCCTAAGTTGTGAATTTTATATTCTTTGATTGGTCCTCTCTTGGAGACATTAGACACAATGTTCCCTAAGTCAAAGACCTCACATGAACTAAGAAAAACTACTTTGAAAATCCTCTTGAATTTTACATGTTGCATTTTGCATTTCACATATATGGCCACCTTGCATAACACAACGTCCATGCATGTGGTGCCATCTTGCACTTGTTCATGAGCTTGAAGTGCACGAAGCTTGTCTCATGAAGCTCGAAAACCCTTATCTTTTGTGCCACCCTATCAAAGCTATCATGAGGTATAACTTTGGTATGGTTAAGTGAGAATCCCAACTAGTGGAACGACTTTCCCCATAGCCACCTGTGTGTGTGTGAGTGCATACCAGCCATGAGTGTATGTTTCTCACCTTTTGTGCTTTCTCAGCTGATGGACAACAAAATTTTTGTCACCCCAGAGTGAGTACACATATTTTTGGATAAACAACCTAGATGTGATCCACAACTAGTTGGATAAATAGTCAAAGCTTAATATGACTTTCCCTCTCTTTTCACCCATTCACATCACTTCCTTGTGTGATATTTTATACTAATGTTTAGTTTGTCATGGGATCTTGATCTTGGGGGCTTGATCATCCCTCTCGATTATAGCCATCTCATCTTACTAGCACAAGTTAATTTGGATCCCTCTCGATATGCATGTCTTGGTTAATTTAGTGTGAGTTTGAAGTAAGTTCATCTCATCACTAAAGTGGGGGATAAATGTGTTGCAAAAAAATTATCCTTGACATTTTTCACTCATTTGGGCCTTTTTGTATGGATTTTGGCCTGATATTTCTTAAATCTAATGTCATAATGTGGCCAACACATTCACATTAGGCCTTGAATGCTTGAAAATAAATAAAACATAATGATGTTTTATAAATGTGTTGTGAAGAGTTGTAACACAATTTCTCACTTTTCTAGAACTTTTGTACAATAATTCATCTAAATAACCCCTTTCCAAGCTTTATTTAAAAGTGTTGCAAGGTTTTGTAACAAAATCTCACACTTTCCTAGGATTTTCATCAATAAATTAACCCTTTCTTATGATAAAATGGCCCCTTAATGCACTTATAGGTCTTACTTAAGTGTGTTTCGAGAGATAATCTCGTTAATCAACATTAATCAAATTTTAATTTCTGACAGCCACTTGAAATTTTCCAAGTGGACTAAGTCACCACCTTGGGAGACTTAAACCCATTTGGCATAAAAATAAAATTTAATCTTAATTTCTAGCAGGATTTTGTCTCCTAAACCCTAAGGTCAGCCTGCAATATGTTATTTTTGGGGAATTAGGGTATAACATGTATAAATAAGGGTTTATCATAATTTTACATCTCCATCTTCATAAGCAATCAAGCAGTCTATCTTCTCAAGCAAGCATCAAGAATTCAAGCACTAAGCACTTCAAATAACATCCATTGGAGCTGATCACTTGCATATCTTCAAAATTCTTCAACAAGGGTTTGGTGAGTTGTTATACTTGGATTTTATTCAATCATCTTTCCCTTTTTATTCTATTTCATTATCTAGGGTTTGACTAAGGAAAACCCCCATTCTCTAACCCTAACCCTTTTCCCCTCTTTGCATGTGTGCTTTGCACACTTTGTATATAGATTAGTCAAAGAGTAAGGTGCTATAAGGTGTCATAATTCCATCCACATCATTCCAAGTCAACAAGCCCTAAAAGGAGCTTGAAGACAACTTGCAGGTTAATATCTGAAGATTCAAACATGGGTCTATTTAAAAGATAGAAGTACAAGTGGGTATCTACAGATTTTAGTCTTAAGATTCCTAAAATTCCTAGGTGGACTAAGTTACCATGATTGGAAAATTAGTCCCACTGACAGGCCTATAAAGTGATCTCTATAGATATGGACACCCATTTCCCCGAAACTGGTTTTGACAAAGTTTCACCGAAGTAGGACTAAGTCACCTAGGTTGGCATAAGTGTCCCAGTGGCCTTCAGCAATAGATTTTGGAAGATTCCAAAGCTCCTCTTCATAAAAAATTTAGTTTCCAGGTGCACCACTTCTACCTCTTTAAGTTATGTTATAGTTTGTATGCATTATAGTTCATTATTAGGTAATTTTACATAGTGTTTTACATACTTTTACATTTCATTAGTTTGTATTAATTAGTTAGTTTAATTTATCATATTACAACACTTAGAAATATTCCATCACACACACACCTCATATTCAAACTCCTAATCTTGAATGAATCCACACAAATATTTGAGTGCAAAAAATAATTCTCTCACTAGATTCTAGGTGAAAAACCTTAGGAGCTCTTGGGGAATTCTCTTTTCCACCCTTTATTTTTAGTGGTTCAAGGGTATAGTGTTAAGTGTTGAGGGTATAGGGTTGAGGGATGAGGGTTGAGGTTGTAGGGTTTATGGCTTAAGGTATAGGGTGAGGATTGAGGGATTGGGGTTGAATTATAGGGTATAGGGTTGTAGAGGGTTGAGGTTTGAGGGATCAAGGGATTGTGGGCTTGAGTATTGGGTTGAGGGTATAGGGTATATGGTTGAGGGTTCAAGGATCGAGGTTATAAGGCATAGGTATGAGGGTTGACGGTGTAAGGTTTAGGGTTTAAGGTATAGGGTTGATAGTTGAGGGATTACGGCTTAAGTATATGGTTGAGGGTATAGGGTATAGGGTAAAGGGTTGAGTGTTTATAGTTGATGGATAATGTTCATGGTTGAGTGTCTATGTTTAATTGTATATGGTATATGGATTAGGGTTTAAGATATTGGGTGTACGGTTTAGGGGTTGGATTGAGGTTATAAGGCATAGGGTGAAGGGTTGTGAGTGTATGGTTTAGTGCTTAATTATAGGGTTTAGGATAGAAGGGTAAGGGTATAGTGATGAGGATTGATGTTGTAGGGTTTAGGGTTTAGATATTAGGGCTTAAGTATTGGGTTGAGGGTATAAGGCATAGGGTGAAGGGTTGATGGTATAGGGTATATGGATGAGGGTTTAGGTTATATTTTTTAGGGTTTAAGTTAGAGGGTTGATGGTTGAGGGATCAAGGATTAAGTATTGGGTTGAGGGTATAAGGTATAGTGTTGAGTGTTGAGGGTATAAGGTATAGGGTGAAGGCATAGGTTATAGGGAATAGTGTTTAGTGTTTAGTGTAAAGGGTATTAGGTATAGGGATGAGGGTTGTGGGTGTAGGGTTTAGGGTTTAAGGTATATGGTTTAGGGTATAGTGTTAAGGGTTAAAGGTATAGGTTTGAGGTATTGAGGGTATAAGGCATAGGGTTGAGGGTATAGTGTATAAGGTAGAGGGTAAAGGGTTAAGGGATTGAAGGTATAAGGAATAGGATGAAGGATTGAGGGTTGAGGTTTTAGGGTTTGGGGTTTAAGTTATAGGGTTGAGGGATTATAGATTACATATTGGGTATAGGGTATAGGGTATAATGTTCAGTGTTGGAGGTATGGGTATTGGGTATAGTGTTAAGTGTTGAGGGTTTAGGGTATAGGGATGAGGTTTGAGGGTGTAGGGTCTAAGGTTTAAGTTATAGGGTTGAGGATTAAAGGTTTACAGTTGCATGATAATGTTCAAGGTTAAGTGTATATGGTATAGGGATTAGGGTTTAAGATATTGGGTATAGGGTTTAGGGTTTGAAAAAATGCTCCTTTTTGAAAGACACTAATTTTTTTGTAAGTTTTTCTATCATCAAGGAACATTTTTTAAATAATACACCTTGTTGAAAATTAAGTAGATATGATAAATCCCTAGGCTTAGAATGATGTGTTATATGCAAAGGAGCACATTCCATTCTAAGGAGAAGAAGAAAGATAGAGAGATGTCATGGCACGAGATACATGGAGAGATGTATTTGTGATATGTTATCACACACGAGAGGGATGAAATGTAGAAACCATGGAATCAAGAAAAATATAAGTAGAGACAATGGAATCAAGACATAGAGATGGGAGGGAGTCTTCAATAATGGCACACACCTCTATAATGAGTCACCTTAGGGCCCAAAAAATATAAGAGAGTATAACCATGCTAGATACTATTGTGTCACTACCACAAAGAAAGTATGGTTTCACACAATAGTGTATGGCATCAATGTCAATGAGTAGGAAAAGCTATGATGCCACATAGTAGGTAGCGACACAATAGAAGGGAGGTGCAAGAACCTCATGAGAATATTCTTGGAATGGACATGATAGAGGTATACCTTGATATCATTGGTCATAGAAATAAGAGATAGATGCATCATTCGACAAAATAGTGATGGCACCAAAATCACAAATTTGTTATATTTTGTCTTTCAAGGCCTTACATTCACTAGTAGAATAGTTTGACACTCAATGGTATGCACAAAAGGAATTTTTTTTATTTTTATCATGCTTATGAAACTTCTTATGTGTAGGAGGAGGAACAATACTTAAGTAGGATTTGAGAAGCCTCAACATAATATACTCTTTCTTAGATAAAGAGTGAGGAGTGGGAAGAAATCATTTCTCTTTTGGAGAAAAGTTTGATTAATCACAAGAAGAAGACATGAAGAAAATAGATGATGGAGGAGAGAACATATACAAATGAGAATTCTTGTCTTAACCATTTATAAAAGAGCGAGGTGTCAATTACAAAGAGACCTTAACTCCTTGTTCCATCCATCCAAGACCATTTATTTTGTTCCCATTCTTAGAAGAAATATTAAATCCTAGACTATAACATGATTGCAACTCCTCCAAAGGGGGAGGATCAACATCAAGGGCATTGATTCAAATTTTATTCTCATTGTCTCATGATATAGAAGGATAATCATCTTTTATAGTGGGTATGAATGTGTGTGAAATTTTTTTCTACTTCTTAAAATACAAAACAAATGGAAATGCAACAAAGTAAATACACACAAAAACACTCAATAATTTTCCATAAGTTGAATCTAAACAAACAAAAAAATAAAATTGAAATTTATACCTTGCTTACTTAGATTGTCGAGTTGGTTGGCCCTTTGATGATGGTTGCTTGTATGCTCCTTTTGAGGTAAAAATGTATGTAATAATGGAGGTGGGTGTAGTGATTGAAGATGGTAGGTGAATACACTAATGGCTAATAGGGCTGTAAAATGCTAAGAGAGTGAGTGAAAAAATGGATTGAATGTAAAAATGGATTGAATGCTTGTCTAAGCTTGTCTATCTCTCTCTCTCTCTCTCCTTAACTTGAGGCCAAGGCTCTTAATTTAAAGAAAAACTAACGATCGAGATTAAGCTATCATGGACAAGATGGAGGGTTGTGGTGAGTTGAGGACTCACAAGCCCTCACATCTTGCCATGTCGAAGGTGATATGGGAAAAGGACAAGTGACATGGAAATGGTCATGTGATGTGGAGGTACTTGCAAGTACCTTGGGATTGGAGAGGAATTTCTCAAAAATGAATTCCTTGTCCCCATTGGGGCTGATAGTGACAAGTGAGGAATTTTAGAAAGTCCTCTCTTGTCACCATGGGGATTTGAGATGGTGTTGGAGAAATAAATGTGAATTTTTAATTCACATGTTTGGAAGAACCTAATGGATAAGACAAGGTCCTCCTAAAGGAGGTCCTTGTCCCATGTGCCTGATGTGACCTATGAGAGGTCATGGGGAAGAGAAATGCATGGGAGGTGTTGGTTGTTTTTGCTGTAACTAGGTTGATCTCCTAATCTACCTATGGAATTTCCAATTCCAATCAAGGGCAGCTCGAAGGACCTGGACCAACTAACAAATATTTTAATAAAACCTCCTACACTTTGGGCTCTACAAGACCCGGGAGGGTGGTCCCCTTAATGTGTTTACAACCTCTACACCATAATCATAAAAAAAATTAACAATAAAAAATAATCTCACTCAATAGCTCAATAGAACGGGATAAAAATAAATAGAATTGGTTGTTCATCAGTAATCTTAACCATTTGAAGCATGAGATAATTACAACAACACTTCATAGTGAAAGATAATCATTAATTCTGAATTTGTAGCAAGCTCTAAGTAAATAAAAACAAATATTGAACCTCACAAATAAGTACAACCTAGATCAGTGCCATATACCATTGGAAGAGTCAAATTCATATGCATTTAAGGATTTATGACATATTTAACACATGTAAGATCTCTGATAATTGAAGGGAAAAGAATGCGGATCTACTGATCCAACAGTGCGGAATACATTCCCTTAACACCTTTACTTTAGGGGAGAGAAGCAAAAATGAAAAACTAACAGTTTCAAAAACTTATAGAGATGCATACAACCATGGCAATGAGAAACTAGAAAGATAAGCAAACAAAGATGACACAGTATTTATGTGGGAAAACCCTTTCAGGTAAAAAACCCACCACACAAAGTCAAATATATTGTATTACAGTAATGAATCGATTACATACAATAACCAGACTTCTTAGTTCAGTTCACAATCACCCAGAGAATTTTAGATTCACTGTTACAATGTTTTTACAACATACAGTTCAAAACCCTCCTCAAGAACTCACATCCTTCTGTTCTTCAGCCCGCAACTTCAAACCTACTCTACGAGTTACAACTCAACTCTTGACTTGTCTAACTTATAAGAAATAACACATCTCTCATCTATATGTAACTGACTCAGAAGAGCAATGAAGTCCATCCTCAAATCACGCACCTGGTTGGATCTGATAGATTTCCTACAACGAGCCGACTTTCCATTCAAAGCCATTACTCAAAACGGTTGAGCTCGCCACCCTTCATTGACAAATGCAACTACCACAAATAACTATCTTGGTATCCGTCCAATCACTATTCAACTAGGTGCCACGTGTCCAAGACCCATCAGCAATCATAGCTGATAGAGCAACCAAAATGGTCAAACAGACATCGGGCGCGACCAAGACTTCAAGTCATTTCTAACACTCTCGGAGCCGGAGTCGAAACAGGCTTCCACCGAAAATACACACTACTGGAGTTGGAGTTGAAACATGACTCAACCGAAATTATAGGTTCAAGAACCATTTCGGTTCCGCATCCGCCCATGGAAAAGGGGAACTCATCGGAAACAGTTCTGACTAGGTAAAGTAACCCAGGGTCAAACCAAGACGGGAACACAAAACACCAGAGTCGGAGTCGGAGTCGGGGACAGAATAGGAATAGAAACAGGACTTTACCAAAAGTCCAAGATCAGGAACCAATCTAGTTCCGGTTTCGCCTCTGCCAACTACAAGAAACAACAATCTAGAACTAGGACAAGGCGAAGGAAAACACCCCGAGGAGAATCCAAATGTCCAAAGGAACTAGATTACAAAAGTAGGAGTCAGAACCGAAGTCGGAACAAAAATCGAAACAGGAACATGGCAAACAGACATTGCCAAATTCCAAAATTGGTTCCGCCTCTACTAGAACCTGCAAAGCGAGAAACAACAGATGGTAGGAAGCGGAGTCAGAGCAAGAACGAGAACCGAAACTCGAAACTTGGGCAAACAGAACAATGCCAAGTTCCATCCCTGTTTCGCCTCCGCCAGAGACCCAGAACTTAGGCAAACAGAACAATGCCAAGTTCCATCCTAGTTCCGCCTCCGCCAGAACTTTGCAAACAACACAAAATCACCAAGGCATGAAAATGAGGACTTCAAGTTGGAAGTTGAGACATAATTTCTCAACAATCTCCCACTTGGTGAACACTTCCAGCTTCCTCAAAACATCAAACCTCATTGTCTATCATAGGCCCCAAGGCCCATCGATTATGTGCACCATTTGAACTTGTCTATGCTAATCGGCTTTGTCAAGGCATTTGTAACATTCTTCAAGGTGTCAACCTTATCCATGCTGACCTTGCCATCTTCAACCATATCCGTCACGAAGTGATATTGCACATCTATGTGCTTGGTCCTGGCATGGAAGGTCGGATTCTTTGCCAAAAAAATGGCACTTTGACTGTCACAGCAGATTAAAATCTGCTCAGCATTAAATCCAATGTCTGAACACAAATGCCTCAGCCACACTGCCTCCTTGCAAGCATGAGTTGCTGCCATGTACTCTGCCTCTGTCATGTATAAAGCAACTATAGCTTGTCACTTGCTCATCCAACTGATTGCTCCACCATTAAGCATGAAAGTGTATCCACTGGTGGATGTTCTACTGTCAATGTCCCCTACCCAATCAGAGTCAACATATCCCTGAATGCAAAGAGCCCTTTGTGATGCAACCATATTTCCATGGTAACACAAAGCATAATTTGAAGTACCCTTCAAATACCTAAACACTCTCTTTATAGCATCCCAATGTGATCTCCCTGGATTTGCCATAAAACGGCTTAGAACTCCCACTGCTTGGGCAATGTCTGATCTTGTGCAAACCATAGCATACATCAAACTGCCTACTGCACTTGCATAAGGAACACTGGTCATGTCCTCCATCTCAGTAGTAGACTTTGGATAGTCTTCAGCAAATAGTTTTAATCCTTGCATGATTGGAACAACTAGTTGCTTGCAATCAGTCATGCTAAACCTCTCTAGAATGGTTTTCACATACTTACTCTGACTGAGTCAAAGCTCTTTGCTTGTTCTATCTCAGGTTATCTCCATCCCAAGAATGTACCTTGCTGCTCCAAGATCTTTCATTTCGAACTTAGCAGACAACTGAGTTTTAAGATCAGAAATCATTGCCTTGCTATTACCAATGAATAACATGTCATCCACATACAGAGTAATAACAAGCACACGATCATTCTCACATTTATAATAAATGCAATGATCAGATTTTGATCTAACAAATCCAATTGACAACACAAATGTGTCAAATTTATGGTACCACATTCTAGGAGATTGCTTTAGACCATAGAGAGATTTATTTAACTTGCAAACCAGATTTTGTTTACCTCTTTCAACAAAATGCTCATACTGGAACATGTAGATTTCTTCTTCCAGCTCACCATGGAGAAATGCTATCTTCACATCCATCTGTTCAATTTCATAGTCATACACAGCTGCCAATGACAACAAAAATCTGATGGATGTCAGCTTTGCTATAGGGAAAAAGATCTCTCCATAATCAATTCCCTCAACTTGGGAAAAATCCTTTGCAACTAGTCATGCCTTATACTTCTCCACACTACCATCAAGGCCCATCATCTTTTTGAATATCCACTTGCAGCCAATAGGCTTTCATCCTTTAGGTAGTGGTACCAACTTCTAGGTATCATTCTTTTTCAAGGAATCCATCTCCTCATTCATGGCTTCCAGCCAAGACTTTGAATCAACCATGCTGATTGCTTCTTTCATAGTCCTAGGTTCATTAGTGTTGGTAATTAAGGCATAAGCACAATTTAAATATAACATAGAGAAACCATACCTTTCTAGTTGCCTTCTTTCTCATGTAGATCTCCTTAGAGGCTGAGGTTGTTCTTCATCATTAGAACTTCCAGAGCTGCTTGAGCTCTCCTCAATCTTAGGTACACCATGCAGCTCTTCCCTTTCTGGAGTTTGGGGAATCTCAACTACATCCTTCTTCTTGTCACTCTGATTTGTCTCAAACTGTTGATCACTTACTAGAGGTTTCAGCTCACGAAATATCACACTTCTGCTATACAAAACCTTCTTAGTAATAGGGTTCCAAAGCTTGTATCCTTTCACACCAACTCCATAGCCGATGAGAATACATTTCATAGCCTTGTTATCCAACTTTGATCTCTTTTCATTTGGCACATGAACATATGCCTCATAGCCAAATACCCGAACATGCCTTAATGAGGGTTTCTTACTTGACCATGCTTCCAAAGGTGTCTTATCAACAAGCGCTGAACAAGGAGATCTATTAATCAAATAACATGCTGTAGCAATAGCCTCAATCCAAAACTTCTTCTCCAGACCAGCACCACTCAACATACTCCTTGCCTTTTCCATTAGTGTCCTGTTCAACCTTTCAGCAACTCCATTTTGTTGTGGAGTGTAGGGGGTTGTCCTATGCCCTTTAATTCCATGATCAGTGCAGTACCTTTCAAAATCTGCAGAACAAAACTCACCTCCATTGTCTATCCTTAAACACTTTATTTTCCTTCCAATCTAATTTTCTACCAAAGATTTGAACTCTTTAAACTGACTAAACACTTCTGATTTACTTTTAAGAAAGTATACAAATTCCCTTCTCGAATAGTCATGAATAAAAGAAACATAATATCTAGATTGTGATAATGAAGGAACATTAACTAGACCAAACACATCAGAATGAACATAATCTAGTATACTAAAAGATTTGTGAGGACTGGAGGAGAAAGAAACACGATGTTGCTTTCCATAGATACAATGTTCCTAAAAATCGACCTCAAGGTTACAATCATCAAGCCCTTCTACAAGGTTTTTGTTCTTCAAGGTTTTTAAACCTTTCTCACCTATGTGACCAAGTCTATGATGCCATAACATAGTCTTCTCTGCTGGGAGTTTTACCTCCAAAGCATTTGCAGATAGTGAAGAGTCTTCATCTTTCTCTATAGGTGCAAAATTACATGACTTTACAGAGGCACTGTTACAAAGAACAGGTCATGCATCTAGCTTGTACAGAGTGCCAGTATGAACACCCTTAGCTAACACCATTGCACCTCTAGCCATTTTACATCCCTTACTAGAAAAATAAACTTCTACACCAGCATCATTTAACTTACTAACATAAAGAAGATTTCGAGCCAAACCTGGGATGTGAAGAACACCACCAATTCCTTTGACTCTCCCATCAGGAAACTAAATTATGACCCTTCCTCTGCCAACAATCTCTAGCATTGAATCACTTGCCAAGTCTACCTTTCCACCATCATACTTCTCATATTTTGAGAACCAATCTCTATTGGATGTCATGTGAAAAGAGGCACCTAAATCAACTAACCAAACATCATCTGATGCCTGAGTTGTCAAGGCTGTTGCAATGAAGGCATCTACATCACTTTGAGAAGATTCATTGTCAGAAGCATTCTTCTTCTTCTTCTCCTTGCAGTCCATCTTGATATGACCTGGTTGCCCACAGTTCTAGCACTTTACCTTCAACTTTTTACCAGGAGACTTTGATCTCCCTTTAGACTTGGATTTTGACTTGTTGTCTTTCTTCTTGCCTTTCTCCTTTGTTCTACCTCGAACAAAAAGAGCATCATTGGCCATCTTAGAAGATTTCCTTCACATTTCTTCAGATAGAAGCGAAGCAACCACATCATCAGTCTTGAAAGCAGTGGTTGTGCTTCCAATAGCCATCACAAGATGATCCCAGCTGTCAGGTAATGAACACAACAGGAGCATGCAACAATCCTCCTCCTCAATCTTTACACTTAAAGATGCCAGTTGAGTAACACTCATATTAAACAAGTTCAGATGGTCTGCAACAGATGCACCTTCGTCCATCTTCAAGGAGTACAACTTCTTTCTCAGAAACAACTTATTTACCAGGGACTTTCCTTAGTAAATGTCACCAAGCTTCTTCCATAAAGCAGTTGTAGACGTTTCCTCATGAACATTCAGGAGCACAAAATCGGCTAGACTTAGTCTTATCAATCCTCTTTCTTTTCTATCAGCAAGATCCCAAGCTTCTTGGGTCATAGTTTGTGGCTTAGTTCCAGACACTGCAATCCAGAGGTTTCAATCCACAAGCAAGTCTTCTATCTTGAGTTTCCATTACTCAAAGTTGCTGCCATTAAACTTCTCAATATCTATTCTACCAGATGTACTTGCCATCTCACAATAGAAACAAGTTTAACAATGCAAGTCTCCCACTGAAACAGTATTAGTGCAAAAAACTAATTCACCCTAACAAGGATAACACGAACTGGCCAAGCTCTCATACCACTTTGAAGGGAAAAAAATGTGGATCTACTGACTCAATAGTGCGGAATACATTCCCTTAACACCTTTACTTTAGGGGAGAGAATCAAAAATGAAAAACTAACAGTTTCAAAAACTTATAGAGATGCATACAACCATGGCAATGAGAAACCGGAAAGATATCAAACAAAGATGACATACTATTTATGTGGGAAAACCCTTTCAGGTAAAAAACCCACCACACAAAGTCAAATCTATTGTATTACAGTAATGAATCAATTACATACAATAACCGAACTTCTTAGTTTAGCTCACAATCACCTAGAGAGTTTCAGATTCACTGTTACAATGTTTTTACAACATACAGTTCAAAACCCTCCTCAAGAACTCACGTCCTTCTGTTCTTCAGTCCGCAACTTCAAACTTTCTCTGTAACTTACGACTCAAATTTGACTTGTCTAACTTATAAGAAATAACACATCTCTCATCCATATGTAACCAACTTAGAAGAGCAATGAAGTCCATCATCAAATCACGCAACTGGTCGGATCTGACAGATTTCCTGCAACGAGCCGACTTTGCATTCAAAGCCATTACGCAAAACGCTTGACCTCTCCACCCTTCATTGATAAATGCAACTACCACAATACCTATCTTGGTATCCGTCCAATCACTATTCAACTAGGTGCCACGCGTCCAAGACCCATCAGCAATCGCAACTGATAGAGCAACCAAAACGGTCAAACAGACATTGGGCGTGACTAAGACTTCAAGTCATTTCTAACACTATCAAAGCCAGAGTCAGAATAGGATTCGAAACAGGACTCCACCGAAAATACACACTGTCAGAGTCGGAGTTGGAGTCGAAGACGGAACTGGAGTCAAAACATGACTCAACCGAAATTATAGGTTCAAGAACCATTTTGGTTCCGCGTCCGCCCATGGCAAAGGGGAACTCATCGGAAATAGTTCTGACCGGGTAAAGTCAACCCAAGGTCAAACCAAGATGGGAACACAAAAGATCGGAGTCAGAGTCAGAGTCGAGGACAAAACAGGATCAGAAACAGGACTTTACCAAAAGTCCAAGATCAGGAACCAATTCGGTTCCGATTCTGCCTCCATTAACTACAAGAAACAACAATCCAGAACTAGGACAAGGTGAAGGAAAACACCCCGAGGAGAATCCAAACATTCAAAGGAACTAGATCGCAAAAGCAGGAGTCAGACCCGGAGTCAGAACAAAAATCAAAATAGGAACATGGCAAACGGACATTGCCAAATTCCAAAAATGTTTTCGCCTCTGCCAAAACCTGCGAAGCAAGAAACAATAGATGGTAGGAAGTGGAGTCGAAGCAGGAACGAGAACTGAAACCTGGAACTTAGGCAAATAGAACAATGCCAAGTTCCATCCCGGTTCCACCTCCACCAGAGACCTGAAACTTAGGCAAACAGAACAATGCCAAGTTCCATCCTAGTTCCGCCTTCGCCAGAACTTTGCAAACAAGACAAAATCACCAAGGCATGAAAACGAGGACTTCAAGCTGGAAGTTGAGACATAATTTCTCAACAATAATATTGCCTTACAATATCATCCCTATGTATTCTAACCCAATAATTCTTATCAAATCCTTATATAAAACATACCCACATATGATCCCATTTAAGGATTTTAATTAATTATTTGAATTAAAGCTAAACTGAGAAGATACACACCACAACAGTGAGATGAATGAAACAAACCTTGATCATTTTATTCAAAATTATGATATGGTTATATAATGGAGAGACATGAGTTTGAAATCATTTATTTTAACTCAACTTCTAGTACTATCACAAAACATCAAATTCCCATGAGGTCAAAACCTACTATAGAATGACACAAAACTTAAATTTCTTTTCACTAAAACATCAAGCTTTACAATTTCTCTGCAACTTCACCTAGACTCGACCAAAATTATCTAACTTGCTAACCCATATTTCTGGCCTTGAAATCCTTCTTATAGAGAATGAAGGAGAAAAAAAAGCATCGAGCTAGAAATACACATGTCACCAGTCACTTGGACCACCCTGTGACATTTCAATTTTTTTTTACTATAGCTGAGTCCTTGAAGAATCTTTGTGTTCATTCTACCCATTGAGAATGGTTGATGCATTAGTCAAACTTCAAAAAACCTACGCCAAAACTACCATCAAAACATAACCACAATCTGTTGTAACTACAATGGCTAAGTTGTTTACAGCTAGTAGCCAACTCTATTTTACTCTTCCTTGGTTAAGTATATATTTACCCATCTCTGGTATTCTTCATCAATCGGCCAATCAAAATTAACTACCTCATTCACCTTAGCACTATAAGGTGTGTACTTTACCGCTACCTAATTTTCTTCTCTCTCAAAAGATTCCCAAAATGTGCTGGTACTAATGATCTTGTCCATACAACTCACCAAGTCATAGTCTAAGTCATCACAAATCAATTTGATTTGTGCATTGAGGACCTCATTTGCTCTATCCTGCCATTGTTGCAATGATTTAACATTTCGCTGTGCATCAATTATATCAGGTAACGATGTATCAATAAAATTATCAAAATTCTTTACCAATTCTCTAATTTTCCTACTCAAATCATCTGGTAAGGCTTGAAAACCTTGTAATGACTTCACAAATATTTGAGTGGGCCTTAATGATTGGGGCCTATTATTTGTATCAAACCTTGAGGCTTTGTACATTATATCTAAATCATTGACTCTAGGGATCCATTTCTCAACTAAGGGCAACACTACCTCTTGATCCCTAATAATGTTATTTAATACATCTAGAAATAAAGAATATAAAAATACACTGATGGAAATATGCCATCAACCCTTTCATTCAAGTGCCTTAAAATTGTGTCAACAATCTCACTCTGTTTTACAAGTGATCCCTCCTCACTTGCCTTTAAGGTTGCATGTAACTCTATAATCTTATGCATCGACTTCTTCTTGGTAGGATCCACAGAGAACTCTTCTTCTTCCTCAATTTTCTCTAATGTAGGACTAAGAGAAGGAGTTTGGATGGGGGACCCTGGTGTAGAAACAATTGGAGAAGTAGGAGGTACTGATCCTGATGTGGAAGGCAATGTCATGATACATAGATCATTTAAAGTCTCCCCAACTTGCCTACATTTTAACCTATCCACCTTAGTTTTTAGCTCAACATTCCTTTGTTGCAACCTAATGTACTCTCCAATTATAAAGTTGTATTTTTCCATTAAGCTCTTCTTCTCAGCTTCTTCCCTCTCAGCAGTCTTTTGGGCCAATTTGGCCACATTCATAGTTAAGTTAGTAGCCTTTGTAGTTGAAGTTTTTGAGGCTCTCTTTATTATTAACACTCCCCTTAGGTTTGGGCTAATTTTAGTAACATTAGGATTTCTACCCTGAGGTGCCAATGCCCAAATTTCTAGGGTCTCATATTCTTCGCTAAAGGGAAAATCTTGCAATGTTTCCTTGACCTCTTCCTAAGAGTTTTGCATGGGATGCTTGGATTTTACAATTGCATTAAATGCTACTGCATCTGCTATATCCCATTTAGAAAAAATTAGTACACCTGCCTGAGTCACTAATTTCCTCCCATCCTTAAGAGTGATGTTCTTGAATTCTTCCATCAATTCAGCTTTTACTTCATCATCATTCTCCTAGTCAGACCTATCAGGCCTCAACTCTCTTCTCTTCTTGCACTTATCTTGATACTCCTCTAATCTCATTCTTGATACTAATTGCAAGAACACTAGAATTTTAACAAATGCATCATCATATAAAAATGCCTTACGTGCCTCCATCCTAGAATCTTGCACACACTATCCCTTCACATCCATATCAGACAAAACCAATTGAGTTGACCTGGGAGGAGATGGTATACCAACCTCCATATCTTGATCTATGACAATGATTTCATCCATAAAATCTTCTTGTTCCTTTTCAATCTTTTGCCTCTTAGGGCTTGGCTCTGATGGTGGTGGTGAAGGGTTATCCTCTGGTCACGAGTCCAAATCAATGATTTTTATTCCCCTAGGTGCTCTAACCTTCGGACCTAGTTGTGCTAATGCTTTCATGATTTTATTTCCTTTCTTATCTTCCTCCTCATCACTACTGTCATTTATCTTTCTCTTATAAAGAGGTCACTTCACTGTAGGTTGATATGTTGGCCTCATTTCAGTAGGCCTCACATTTGGCTCCTATGTGCCGAAGTCCAACTCCAAGTTGATCTTATATTTCATCAAAATACCTATGATCTCCTTGAAGTTGTCCATCACGAAATAAATTTTCTTGTGGAATGGGGTAAATTCCATTAATGGATCATATTTGGAATCCATTTTATGTATAATGGCTAATAGCTTCTCATATGCTATCCATTTT
This sequence comes from Sequoiadendron giganteum, assembly GCA_007115665.2. Lineage (NCBI taxonomy): Eukaryota > Viridiplantae > Streptophyta > Pinopsida > Cupressales > Cupressaceae > Sequoiadendron > Sequoiadendron giganteum. The sequence goes on from CM021108.1 coordinate 80,276,122, forward strand.
TCCTTATTCATTTCTTGCTTATTCAAATCAAATTCATTCCTAATCAGATCCTCAAGAAAATTGAACTCATGTGCAAACTTACCACCCTTTATCCATTGTCTAAAAAGGGAAAAGAAGCCTTCAGGGTCATGTTGTCACTTGGGACCACTTCTTAAATGATAATCATCCAAAAAATTCACAAAATGGACCCAACCTCCTTTTGAGAATACAAAATCAGATACAACTATATAATCAGGGAAAAAGGTTCCCTTACCCCTCCCTGTTAGGTTGTCTTTATGAATACAACCAATTTGCCACATAAACTTAGCGAACCCTACTCTTGCTGGCACATTGAATGGAAAGATATGTGGAGTTCCTTGGAAGCCATACACTCTTAAAACAATCCTGACTAGGTATAGGATAATGTCACCCCAATTGTGAAAAACCTTCAAAACTGGATTCCTCCCCTTCGGTCTGAGAAAATAAAGTAAATCCTCAGGGATTCTGGGTACATTCACCGCCAACCCAGCCCTCAGTCTGGAAGCAAAGTAATTATAGAATTTCACAAAACTGGAATTCTCCCTATTATAGGATAAATCTGTAGTCTATGCCTACATTGGTAATATTTCTCCATTAACCTCTTGCCTCAACTCCATCTTCTCTGAGAAGAAATCAACATTATTTTAAAAGAACATGCACATCAATAGAGAATACCAGAAGAATGGATTGCTTGCATCCTTTAGCTGCAACTTTAACAACCCTTCATGTATCTTCTCTGCCAAAAAGGATGCAAAATCATAGATCACTAAGAAGTTAGGGTGTTGTATCTATGACCCCATAAAAATATAGGCAATTGGTACCACTGTATTAGGGTTGAAACCCAAAATCTGGCATGATGAATAAAAAGTGGCCAAGAAGTGGTTTGCAAAATAGTTTAGCCTGAAAGGCTCCTAGTCACTATGGCTGATATAAATCCTTGAACTGCCTACCCTTGCTAGATGAGGTGGAAGAAGTTTAACCCTAAAAAGTGACTTTGACCTTGCATAGTCCTTCTTCATCTCCTCAAGGTTAATCTGAACCAATAATGGGCTCGATTCACTTAGGTCAAAAACTTGTTGAAATTGTTCTTTGTTTATACTTAATAAGACCCCTTCATCATTGTCTCTTATCACTCTTGTAATAGGGTCATAACGTGCTGCCACTACCCTGAGAAAATCCACATCGGGGAATAAATTTGGTACCACCAGCTTCCCTATGTCATATCTCCAACCATTCAAGAAAGGGTGAGGCGAATTCCTCTGTCCATACCACAACCTAAAAATTTCCAGACCTGTCATGGGAACCCTAGCATTAGCAATGTTGGAGCAGTTACATACTAATCCCTCACCTAGGGTTCTTCCATGCATCAAAACCAACCCCCTCTTTCTATCATTAGTTGAAAATGGGTATTAATCTAGGAAATCATCATACAAATTCCTCTGCAAATAGTCAACATGGCCAGAATACTACTTTGGCAACGCCATCTTAGGTAAACTAGGGATTCCTTAACTCCAAACTTTTGAATAGACTAGAACTAAACAAAAAATGAAATTACATAAAATAACCCTACAATTTCTCACAATTCAACTATCCAATAGACCTAAAACAACAATCAACAAGCTTTCTAACAAGCACAAAACTACTTTCCCCAAAATCTCAATCAAATTAACCAAGAAGCATAGAAAACAACTCATGACGTTTGTGTTCTACAGAAAGCCAAAATCCTTGTTGTGACAGCTCGTAACTTCATCCTTTGCTCTAAAACTACTTCACAAAGGTGCTTGAATACTTTGTGAGAAAATAGAGTGAAAGAAAACCACTTTATATCGATCAAATCAAGCAAGTAGGCGTCTTGTCCACCATTACAGATTACTTGCATGCCACGCCAACGACTCAAATTGTATTTGATGGGAATTCAAATTTCAACCATCGATCCTTTACTTCTGTTGGATCATCGAATGGTTGCCTTCAAAACAAGTTGATGCAACCTCCATCTCAGCACTAAGGTCCCACCATATTATGCATCGCCAAAGAAATACATGTGGCACCCGCTCGTGATATTGTGATCGATAAACACATCACAACTTCTGATCACGCAATGGCGAGCAACTGTTGATCTCCACCATCGGCAATCGTGTTCACTCAAAATAGTCACCAACATTGAACATAACCATCAAGCAACGTTTCCATCAATATTATAACATCTCTGTTGATTTTGAGCACGTGCATCTCGTAGCCACTTTAGTAACCTACCATATAACATATTAAAACCCACATATATATTAAAGCAATTTGATTATCTTTTTGGCATCACCAGCTGAGACACATGGTAGTCGCTTGTGATATCACAATCATTTGAGACTCTGTGGTGGGGTTATCACGGGATTGCGGGGAATGGATGAGATCAACCGATGGTTGATCGACAATCATTTAAAGTTGTTCCCTGTAAAATATAAAACAATTATTAAAGGGACAAGGGGACATTGCCTAGGCCAATGATAAATAATGGCTTAATTTGTTTTTAAAATGTGGGGCACGGGCCAACCTAGACTTAGGGATTAATAAAGTCAGGCAAAAAAAATAAAACAATAAATCAGAAAAGGGGCCCAGCCTAGATGAAGTGATGGGGCATAAGTTGTTTTAAAACCCACTTAAAAAAAGTAATGGCTGAATAGATCCCACCCAAGGTATAACATAAAACATTAGGATTTTCAAGGAGGAAAAAAAAAAACCCCAACCTTAGGTTTTTCCCAAACAATATGAAAGACCAACACAAGGGCAAAATAAAATGGAATTCAAAGAGAAAATCTTTGAAGTTCCATCAGGAGGAATAAATGGAATTTAAAATTCCATTAGAAAGGACACAGGGATTGCAAATGGAACTAAAAATTTCATTAAGGGTGTTGTAAGAATAAAATGGAATTAAAATTTCCATTAGGATGTGACAAGATTTGACTAAAGGGGGCTGATTAGACTAGTGATGAAAGAATATAAGAGGATTAGGTGGTTAATGATGACTAGGAGCCAACTTGCAAAAGTTGGAGGATGTGACACATCCTAATCATGGATGAGGGATGTTTCACATCCCTAATGATTATATTAGGAGATGAATTAGGATTAAGTATGGATGGGACATAAAGGGAATTAAATAAGTGGGTTATTCATATAATTCTTTGGAAGAAAGTGATAAGATATTTAATTATTTAACTAAAAACCTTAGGGATCTAGAAGAATTTTGGGGCATTAATTAAATAATAGTAAAATTATTTAACTGATGTGGATAAACAGATATAAGTGGTAAAATTTAGATGTTTACATTTTTCTCCTCTTTGATATGGTGTTACGAAGTAGCATCATTTCAAAGAAAATTAAAACATAACACCTAGAAGAAGATGGTTAGATTAAGGAAGATGCCCCATTCATTCGAGGAGTGACTAGGAGGAAGGATGATGGGAGCAAAGATGGAGATTAGGGATCGAGGATGTCCCCTCGAGAGGACATTTGGGTTTAAGAGAACACAAGTGTGCTCTTGAAATGGATGAGAGGATGCAAGGGTAGATGGGGAAGATGATGAGAAATGATGGATGAGAGATTATGATAATATGAAGAGATAAAGGCAAGCACAAATGAATTCAAGGACAAATATGATGTTGCCCCAATCAAGCTACAAGCCATGATGGATTGATGATGGATGGAGTGTTGTTGATAAGGGAAGGATACATCCCAAAACAACACAAGGATGGGGATGGATACATCCCAATGAGAGTGTTGTTGTTGATGAGGGAAGGATACATCCCAAAAAAAAATAAGGATAGGGAAGGATACATCTTGCTGATGATGATTAATGATGATGGTGATTGGATCAAGGCTTGTAGCAAGGCTGGGAACAAGACCAAAGATGTGATTGGATGATTTGTGCTAGATTGAATGGATATGTGAGATGGTTAAAATGAATGAATACGATGGAGGGAAAGAGGAAATGCAATGGAAGAAAAAATGAAATACCGTCCTAATACAATTTTTCATTTTTGAAGCACTAATTTTTGGTATAGCATAAGAAACGAGGTACCATGGTATGTGAAACCAATGCGGATTAGTGTTTAATGCATACAAAAACACAACAAACAAGGACGCTATCCCAATACCCCAAAGTCATGATGACTTTGGTTGGGCAAGGTATTGGGATAACCACAAGCACAAAAGAATGCCTCTACATAACACAAGACCTCAAGGGTCTTGGTGGGTACTACGTGGGACAACCAAGAAGAAAAAAATAAAAAAATATCAAGATATGTCCCTAGGTTAACCATTCAAACACACCATAATATGATAGATCATGGTGGCCTTGACGAGTGATGATAGGGAGCTCAAATGATAAATAGAAGCCAAAAGCATCAAAAGATTGCAATCAATTTCAAAAGATCCTTCGCCATAGGATCAAGAGGATGGATGGGGTTGATGAGGTATGTTAGGAAGGATACATCCTGTTGAGACCAAATATGGATACTAAACTAAAGATCGATGATGACACATAAGATTCCAAAATCGATTGAATCTCGTGACACAAATGGATTTTATTTGTGAAGAACTAGCTAGATAAGGATATACTTGACAACACGACAGAAGGTATGAAACATAAGACACAAGGAACAAGATTAACACACCCTTCAGACCTAGCAGACACAAGACCGACACACCCTAAATACCTAGGGGCTCAAGGGTTGATCTTACGTGAAAGCACAAAGCCCTCGTAGTTTTACAAAATACCATGGGTAAAAGTGGAAAGTAGACAATGGAGACCTCGATGGATGGAATAGATTGGACAAAAAAACAATCAACCTTGCCTACGTGAAAGATCAGGGGAAATTTAGTTCGACACAAGGCCAAAGATAGATGAAAAGAAAAGCCCCGGGAGTAGATCAAATGATCAACCTTGCCTACGTGAAAGCGCAGGGGCAACATAGTACGATAAAAGGCCAAAGACAGACACTAGATAAAGGACAATGAGATTAACATGATAAAGAGATACACTGATGGAGGTGATATGATGAGCCAGGATAGGCTGTGTGGATAGGATGTTCGATACACACAAGATGAAGCTCAAGGATGAGATAGTTATCCAAATTATCAAAAGATGAAGTGGGAGGATGAGACGATGGATAGATGAGTGATGGAAAATGATAAAATATTCAGAAGATGTGAGGAATAGATATTCATGATGATAGTGAGATAGAATGGCATTGGATTGAGTGGGAGTAGCCTATAGCTAGATACCAATGACAAGGGATTATGAGATAGGAGGAAAATAGAGATTAATGGATGTATTGATGAAGATGGGGAGATAGGAAGATGGTAGGATAGATGGATAGAGGGATAAGGATGTGGAAGGATGGAATAGATTATTGGATGGAAAAATGGATGGGGGAGATAAGGATGAAAATATGGAACAAGACTAATGCATAGGTAGATAGGAAGATAAGGATGGGGAGATTGAAGGGATTACTGGGATGGATGGAGGATGTCTCCAAGGACTCTGTTACAAATAAGGAGATGCCCCCACTCTAAATATGTCATGCATGACGAGGCAAGAGGGATGGCTGATAGAAAGATGGGTGAATAAAGGAGTGAGATGAACATGGATAGGAGATATAGATAAGGAAAGGAGATGGATGGTGGCATGATTGGATGGATGATGAAGGTAGATGGATATACATAATATGCATGGGTCAGAAAAGTATATGGGGAGGATAAGGAATATGATAGCGTACGTATGAGGGGAATATATGCCAAGAGGTGTCAAAAACATGTATATATGTTTGTCCCTATATAGGTCAAGATCACAAGGAAGATGGAGGGACTAGATACAAATGGGATATGATGGGTAGGATGTGGAAGATAGGCAGATGTAGGAAATGGAGGAAAGGAATGCGTAGGTGGAAGCTGCCCCCAAGTGTGGAAGTAGATTGGATGGGGGATTTACACATGACGCCTATTTTTTAGGTTTTCATCATGGTACTTATCCAAGGTTCTTGTTTGCCAAGTTTTCACCATTGGACGAATTATTTCTTTACTTTTTTTCTTTTTTTAATCCTTTTTTTTTTGTATTTTTGCCAATTTTTTGACTGTTTGGATAGAAATGCGGATGGAGATGTATGAAAAGAGGGATATGGATAAATGGATTCAAAAGATAGGTGATAAGGGGATGGATGAAGGACTCAACCATCAAGGTCCATATAAGATAGTAAGAGCTCATGTGTAAAGAGACTATTGGATGTTGGTACAACCTTATTAGAATGGATGAATTATGCAAGGGGATGGATCAAAGGGATTTGATGGGGTATGCAAGATTTGAGAATTTGAGCATATATTTATATCCTTTAATTTCCAAAATAATCTAATAAAATAAATTAATTATAAAATGGTATGGAAAAAAAAGATTAATTAAATTACTTATTTATCATTTCAAAGGGATTTCATTCATTAATGAGTCAAATAATATCAACAAAAGGTCATGCCTTTACATAACCTAGCCATGAAGGCTTACACAATGATATACAATATACATAAATTCAAATAATGAAATAAAAACTGAGGAAAAAGCAAGATCATAAATGCAACCACAAAGAACCATAACACATATATTTTCATGAGTGGAAAATCCTCGTAGGGATGGAAAACCACTTGTAAAAGTGACTCACTCGCTTAATGAAATGCCCCATTAGCAGAGTCTTATGGCTACATAAATCTCACTTGTTACAAGATGCCTTACTAGCAATGATACAAGGTTCCTCTCTGGCAATGATCATACAGTCTTCCTGACATGACCATTTACAACTTCAATTCACATTTCTAATTACTAAAGTAACAACTACAGAGATTCACATGGTGCCTCAATGTGATAATTATCTTCTGAACTCTTCCACATTTCATATTGTAATATTCATAAGAACTAGAATCTTAACAAATAAATAGCCTATTGTCCAGGATGTAGCTACAATATATATATGATACATGCAAGATGATTTGGAATGATGGTTACTATTACATTAATGGTAGGAAGAATACTTCATAAGAAGGTAACACTATTTAATATTGTTAATAAACAAGATTCCTAATTTTCCTTCCAAGTGATGAAATATAGAATAAATGCATACTTAACAAGTTTCCTCAATTTATCTGCAAATTATGTGATCTTAGATCTATACTTCTCTAAAAGAAAACACACTAGTATACATCTAAGACATTCAATGTAATCACTAAATCTTCATATTCAACATGCTAAACCTATTCAACTTACTGTCTATTTCCAATATATTTCATATACTCAATGGACATGCTACATATTTCACAATTTCTTTCCTTTCATCGTATTCATAACAATTTTTTACATTTCAGCTAAGCAACATATTCATCCTATTGATCCTTTCTATTCATCTATTAAGAAAGTCCATCTCATTCAAAATATTTGTTTTGTTAGAATTAATCCCTCCATTCCACATACTCATATAATTCTACATGTTCAAACAATTCATCTAAAGATTTATATACTTTTCTTAAATGATTCGTACTATCTAGCAGTTAAACAATGTCATAATTTAGATACCATATTTTAATATTGAGTATAACTCACCTATTTGAATATCAAGACATCACTTGGAATGAAAGAATACTAAGATCACATTGACATGCAATTAAATATGAGGAACTATTCAAGAAATCTAATTAGGTTTTCCTAAATGTACAACTAATAATGCTCTAGAATTTCAAATACTATGCTATTAAGCTGTGGAACTAAGCAGCGATAGTAGAAGCTAGAAATATAAAGAGAATTATCATGTATTGGTGTCTAACAATTTCCAAAAGATTTGATCTTTTAAATAACAAATTGATATACTAAGAAGATCAAAAGCATGAACACATTGAAAGATAGTATATATAAATATTGAACAGAGCCTTTTCTTGATTTGAGTATTTAATCATTTAGTACTCATAAGACGAATGTTTTCAATCAGCTCAAATCCCTCGATATTTGATAACGACTGTCACATGGTTGATTATTCGAATGCTATTTCATGCATCTTAACTCTCATCATTCTTAATCATCTGATTCTATTTAGGCTAGTAGCATCTTATGGGTCAATGATTTTTTGTTCTTGAGCAACCAACTTTCAATCAGATTATAAGTAAATAGAGATTGGAGGTAAAGAAATAAAATGTACAAGTCTAAAGAGATCTTAATTTACTATCTTTTTAAGAATTAACTTAAAATTCATGTTTAAGTAGAAAGGGAACCTAGAATTTATGTAGCGTTCGACATTATCATTATTTGTATACTCATTGATGGTTCTATCTTACAACTTAGACATTTAATTCATGCTACTAACCAGAAGATAAAAACACAGAAACATCATACGAAATGAAACTATAAAATAAATAAGAGAATATGATGTCGAACCCACTGAAAAAAGGGTGTAAAAGATTAAACATCACTTTCGATCTAGTTTATTCTCTTAAAAAAATCTCAAGGTGGTCTTTAGTTTTAGCTCGAGCGACCTTAGATTATCAAAAGATCTGGGCATGAGACTTAATTCTACAGAGTTTGCTAAGGGATGGCTAGATTAAATATATATAGGCTTAGAAGCATATTATGCTGAAGAAAAAGAGAGAAAAAGATCAGAGGTGAAATAGTTGATCACGCCATAGGCCGTGTATGAAAAAATACAAGAATTTTGGAATGAACTTTGGTGAGATAATCGGTCTCAAAGGAATCAAGAATTGGAGCTTCCACCTTCGAAAATGCGTCAATATGAGGAAAAATATTTAGCTTAAGCGATCCAAGAGGAAGAGAATAACTGCGAGATTGAGGGAAGATGGACGTTAAGGCAGAACTAAGGCATGGGCTACATCATACGAAGCTAAGACAGTCCGCAGAAATAAACCAGAGGAATATAAATCCTTAAGAAAAGGAAGTGCAAACCAATTTACTAAACCATGATAAGCACCATTCTGTAACCTTATTTCACAAAATACATAATATAGCTCTTCTCTATTAACTAATGAAAAATCATGCAAATATGATAAAGAATACAAAGATTCACAATAGAAACATTGTTGTAGTGAAAGGTGTCGAACATACCATTGTTTACTCGTTCTCATCACGCACACATTGAATTTCTGCTTCCACTCTATCAATCTCAAGGTAAATGTGATGTTGCGAGTGCCTCTCTAGAAAAATTGGGTCCTTAAAAAAGGATTTGAAAGTAATGGCCTCCTTGCTCCCCATAAATTTATTTTGATAGTTTTAGTTTCAAGGAACGAGCACTCCTGAGAGGTATTTTCCATGTTTTTACTTGTCTTCTGATCCACCCGTCTCCTTCCAAAATTCCCTCCCCATAAAGTCCTCTTTCATTCTTCCATATCCGCTCTCTCTCCCCATGACAATTACCTTTCAAGAGATTAAATACCTTCATGCATTTTGGCGAATCCCACTTCCTATCTGTTACTAACAAGATTCAATTCCAATAGCGTAACCGAATGGTTAATGACGGTTCAAGAATTAGAAAGAGAATAACAACATGCAATAATATAACGTTTCTTGGACAGTTATCCCAAATCAAGTTAATAAAATAAATGACCATATCTATTTATTCTTATTATTATTTTTGTATTTGTCTATATTTACAACTTCTTCCTTCAGTTATATAGAATACTTGAACAGTCAATCATTTTCTAAGAATTTTTTTAATATTTTTTGATTATTAAAATAAATATTATCCTATCAATTACTTGATAAATATTATTTCCAAAGTTATCTTGAATTAACTAGATGTTCAGAAGGGGTGGTCGTGACATCTTTCCCCCCTTAAAGAATCATCGTCTCTATCGTTAACTTTTCTAAAAGATGAAAGAAATTAAAAAAAATAATAATAAAAAAAATCACACCTCCTTACTTTGTTTCACCTTAATGTCACAATCCGCCCACCTAATGAGGATATCATTTGTTCAAGCACCCATATGTTTGGAACTACAAAATTTCATGTGGCTAGTATTCATAAACTTGCACATCTTGTTAGCACATCATGATTTCATCGAATTCACTTTATTCACCTTAACTAATATGCAAACTAATCCATTTATGTCATACAACCTTTTGTATCTTATGCAACTCTTTTCTATATTCCAAAAAAAATAAAATAGTTATGTTTATTTTGGAAACATGCCTACTCATATGAGATGTCATAAAAATTGGCTTCATGATGAAAAACAAGCAAGAAGAGTCTCCATAGTCTAAAAATGCAATCCAATTACAATAAGGTCTTCATCTTGTTCAACATCATTAAAGATAAGAAGTCCATCAACATACAAAAGATCTTCAATATGGTAAGAACATCAAAGATAAGAAGATCACTTACAGATACCAAAGGTTCAAGTTGGTTACTATGGCAACCCGAAATACCAGATGTCAAGAAGATCCTCAAGAGTTCAATACTAATTAAACCTGTTACTACATTTCACATTAGAAGGTAAATCTCAATCTATAATTGGAAAATTAAATTTCTTTTAACAAAGGTGTCTGGAATATATGATATGTATAATCGTTTTTTTTTTTTTTTGTTTTACAAATGCAGTAAGAGTGCATCCAAGACAAGTGCATGACAAAAACTGACTAAACAGGCCATACAATGATACATATCCAATTTTTGAATAAAAAATTTAATCAATCTTCGGCTACCATAACCCAATGGTCTACTGCAAGTTGAAGGTGAAGAGTATGGTTAGGGTGCTTTTCCCACCCAAATATGAAACATAACACTTCCTTGAGATTCTTCCTAACTCGAAGAACACCTAACCCTACATGAGGCGCATAGAAACCAATAATAATAGGGCAGGAGGGAAACTCTCAGTGCATGCCTGATGCCTTATATGCACTCTTATACTAGAATGAACATATTTCTTGCATACAGGATGTGGCAGAGAAACATTTAAAAAAAAATAAAAATTCTAGGCATTAATTATCCATCTATTTCAATGGTACATCTCGCTTTGGCCAAATCATATAAAATAAAATAAAATTGGTTGATATTGGAAAAGAAGATCACCTTCTCTGTTAACCCACATTCGACATCCTGTCCCATAAGGTAAGCTTAAAATTCACAACACATTCACAAATTGCATAGAATAAGGACCAAATTATAGACTAGTGCATAACATGCTCAAATTCACATAGAATGAATAATCAACAAACAAGAATACACGAATCCCCTGGTGCCTAACTCGCACCGGTTATGAATATACAATTCACTTGTAGTTCCTTGCACAAATATAGAGTATACCTTGCATACAATGAGCATTACTCATTCTATTTTTCATACAATAAAAATGATATGTGCATCTCTCGCACAAGTGCATTTCTCACACAAAAGGGGGAAGATGCATAAATTATAGTGGTGCAGTTATAGTGATCATTACTCAATCCAGTAAACACAATGTATAGCAAATGTATATCTCATACATAAATTTGAAATGTAATCATTACTCAAGTATTTTATCCACACAAGGAATCAATACTTACTCTAGTGCGTCACATCGCACAGGGACAACAATGATATGAAATTATGCATCTTTCACATCGGTATAAGTATAGTGAACATTTATCGTTCAAGTATAAATATAAGTATAATTAAGGCAACAATTTTTCTATGCTATGAATACAATAATCCATGTACAAATGTGTCATTTGCACAAATCAAGAGAAGTGCATTATTCCACAAGTATCATTATCATATGGTACATATATAAGTACTTCCCACTAATAACAATCAAGAATACATGATTCACCACATCATTCATTCATACCTTGTCTATTAGACAGTTCAGGGTATTTATCTAACCAACTTTTATCATGAATCACCAATGAAGATTCGTAATGCATCTCAACCTTGCGCTTTCACATGATCTCATGAATTCTACAAGATCCAAGTCTCAGAAGAATAAGAAAGTGCTTAACTTTCCCCAAGTCCAGTACTATTACCAACATGGGTGATCCCACAATACTGGTTTATAATTTTTGGGTAAACTGGACATTGAACAAATTTTTTTTTAACTAAATCTTCACTTTCAGGCTCTTATAGCAGCTAAACCATGAGAAATTTGAAGATGATGCAAACTAGTGATTTGTGACATTTTGTCTATATATTCTAAATATTTTTCAAAAATGTTGGAATCAAATTGCACTTATTTTTCCATCTCCTTCATAAACTATTTTTTTTTTTAAAATAACATTTTAAGGAGTGATGTTTTTTTTGTATGAAAGATAAAATTCTAATTGTTTCGAATTTAGATTTGTAACTATGATATCTAGCACTTTCATTCGGTTTTATAGTTTTTTATTAAATATTTTTTCCTTAATCAAGTTTCAAATTCAAACCAATTATAATTGAAAGATAGGTGGACTGTATACAACATAATTTTTTCTCTATGTATTGAAATTCAAACTTTATTTTTTTAATAGATCAAGGACATCAATACCCAGCCTGAACATATTTTTTAAAATTTTATTTGATAATATTCTATTTTTGCACATGTACAGAATAGAGAGCTTGATTTTCGGTGAAAAACCTATGTTTAATAAAACTAAAAAAATACATACATAATAAAAATAAAACATATTAAAATTATATTCATTGGATAGCTCATTCCAAGGATTACCATGATCATTTGATGTTTTTTTAAAAATGAACTCATTTGATCCCCCAAAAGTTAAATCAAAAGTGATTTTTTATCAGCATTTTGATAGGTGCAAAGGAGACTCCGTTAAAGGTATGGTTTAAAACTAGCGGGGTTCTATCCAAGGAGGTTTGATCAAATCCTCTTCAACTAGAATCCTTAAAATGGAACTTTTAAAGGCTTAAATCTTATATTTTCTAAAAATATGTGATTTCAGGAAAAATCAAAATCTCCCAAAAATTGTAAACCAACTTTGTGGGATCACCCACATTCTTTCCTTTAAAAAATCCTTCTTAGATTTCCTACCTTCGAAAAGGTTCATCCAATAAGTATCCATTATTATCAACTTTATTTACTTCACATGTGTTTTTCCTTCTCCCTTATATCAAGTTTTCATATTTTCTCCTTTCTTTGTATCTTTCAACTCATTCATCTTTTACATCATGAAAGAGATCTCTCTCCACAATATACTTCTTTTATTATTTCACTTTTATTACCACATCATCATTCAGGAGTTATCTCCATATTTTATCCATTTTGGCTTACTTAAAATATCACAATATATTATCTGTCTTGGCTTATTTCTAATGGTTACCAACACTCTTACTAGAAATTCATATGATACACTACTAGGGAAAAGGGGCTCACACCTCTAGAGTTCCTCAATGATCAATCTACATTTAGACTTCTAATCAATTCCAACTAATCATCAAAGAATCACCAACTCATCAAAATAATCTTGACCCATAACTAGGGTTCTCTATTCAATACAACAGGTGCACATACCATCATGCAACCTAAGAATAAAAGACTCAAGGTCCAAGTGTTGAACCTGAGTGCTCTGATACTAAATGTAAGATCTGAGAATTTGAGCTTATAGTTATATCCTTTAATTTCCAAAATAATCTAATAAAATAAATTAATTATAAAATGGTATGGAAAAAAAAAGAATAATTAAATTACTTTTTTATCATTTCAAAGGGATTTCATTCATTAATGAGTCAAAGAATATCAACACAAGGTCGTGCCTTTACATAACCTAGCCATGAAGGCTTACACAAAGATATGAAATATACATAAATTCAAATAATGAAATGCAAACTGAGGAAATAGCAGGATCATAAATGCAAGCACAAAGAACCATAACACAAAGATTTTCAAGAGTGGAAAATCCTCGTAGGGATGAAAAACCACTCGTAAAAGTGCCTCACTGGCTTAATGAAATGTCCCATTGGTAGAGCCTTATGGCTACAAAAATATCACTTGTTACAAGATGCCTTACTAGCAATGATACAGGATGCCTCTCTGGCAATGATCATACAGTCTTCCTGACATGACCATTTACAACTTCAATTCACATTTCTAAATAATAAAGTAACAGCTATAGAGATTCACATGGTGCCTCAACATGATAGTTATCTTCTGAACACTTCCACATTTCATATTGTAATATTCATAAGAACTAGAATCTTAACAAATAAATAGCCTATTGTCCTGGATGTAGCTACAATATATATATATGATACATGCAAGATGATTTGGAATGATGGTTGATTCCTATTGCATTAATGGCGGAAAGAATACTTTATAAGAAGGTAACACTATTTAATATTGTTAATAAACAAGATTCGTAATTTTCCTTCCAATTGATGAAATATAGAATAAATGCATACTTAACAAGTTTCCTCAATTTATCTGCAAATGATGTGATCTTAGATCTGTACTTCTCTAAAAGAAAACACACTAGTATACATCTAAGACATTCCATGTAATCACTAAATCTTCATATTCAACATGCTAAACCTATTCAACTTACTGTCTATTTCCAATATATTTCATATACTCAATGCACATGCTACACATTTCACAATTTCTTTCCTTTCATTGTATTCATAATAATTCTATAGATTTTAGCTAAGCAACATATTCATCCTATTGATCCTTTCTATTCATCTATTAAGAAAGTCCATCTCATTCAACATATTTGTTTTGTTAGAACTAATCCCTCCATTCAGCATACTCAGATCATTCTACATGTTCAAAAAATTCATCTAAAGATTTATATACTTTTCTTACATGGTTCCTACTATCTAGCGGTTAAACAATGCCATAATTTAGATACCATATTCTAATATTGAGTATAACTCGCCTATTTGAATATCAAGACATCACTTGGAATGAAAGAATGTTAAGATCACATTGACTTGCAATTAAATGTAAATCTAATAATGCTTTAAAATTTCAAATACTATGCTATTAAGTTGTGGAAATTTAGAATTTCAAATACTATGCTATTAAGTTGTGGAACCAGGCAGCGATAGTAAAATCTAG
Organism: Sequoiadendron giganteum; assembly: GCA_007115665.2. Classification (NCBI taxonomy): domain Eukaryota; kingdom Viridiplantae; phylum Streptophyta; class Pinopsida; order Cupressales; family Cupressaceae; genus Sequoiadendron; species Sequoiadendron giganteum. The sequence continues at coordinate 80,291,197 of CM021108.1, forward strand.
AAATATAAAGAGAATTGTCATGTATTGGTGTCTAAAAATTTCCAAAAGATTTAATCTTTTAAATACCAATTGATATACGAAGAAGATCAAAAGCATGAACACATTGAAAGATAGTATATATAAATATTGAACAAAGCCTTTTCTTGATTTGAGTATTTACTCATTTAGTACTCATAAGATGAATGTTTTCACTCAGCTAAAATCCCTCGATATTTGATAATGAGGGTCACATGGTTGATTATTCGAATGCTATTTCATGCATCTTAACTCTCGTCATTCTTAATCATCTAATTCTATTTCGACTAGTAGCATCTTATGGGTCAATGAATTTTTGTTCTTGAACAACCAAATTTCAATCAGATTATAAGTAAATAGAGATTGGAGGTAAAGAAATAAAATCTACAAGTCTAAAGAGATCTTTATTTACTATTCGTTTAAGAATTAACTTAAAATTCATGTTTAATTAGAAAGGGAACCTAGAATTTATGTAGTGTTCGACATTATCATCATTTGTATACTCGTTGATGGTTCTATCTTACAACTTAGACATTTAATTCACGCTGACAACCAGAAGATAAAAACATAGAAACATCATACGAAATGAAACTATAAAATAAATAAGAGAATATGATGTCGAACCCACTGAAAACAGGGTCTAAAAGATTAAACATCACTTTTGATCTAGTTTATTCTCTAAAACAAATCTCAAGGTGGTCTTTAGTTTTAGCTCGGGCGACCTTAGATTATCAAAAGATCTGGGCATGAGACTTAGCTCTACAGATTTTGCTAAGGGATGGCTAGATTAAATAAATATAGGCTTAGAAGCATATTATGCTGAAGAAAAACAGAGAAAAAGATCAGAGGTGAAACAGTTGATCATGCCACAGGCCGTGTATGGAAAAATACAAGAATTTTGGAATGAAATTTGGTGAGATAATCGGTCTCAAAGGAATCAAGATTGGAGCTTCCACCTTCGAAAATGCATCAATATGAGGCAAAATATTTAGTTTAAGGGATCCAAGAGGAAGGGAATAACTGCGAGAGTGAGGGAAGATGGGCGTTAAGGCGGAACTAACGCATGGGCTACATCATACGAAGCTAAGACAGTCCGCATAAATAAACCAGAGGAATATAAATCATTAAGAAAAGGAAGTGCGTACCAATGTACTAAACTGTGATAAGCACCATTCCGTAACCTTATTTCAAAAAATACATAATATATCTCTTCTCTATTAACTAATCTAAAAGCATGCAGAGGTGATAAAAAATACAAAGATTCACAATCGAAACATTGTTGCAGTTAAAGGTGTCGAACATACCTTTGTTTAATCATTCTCATCACGCACACATTGAAATTCCGCTTCCACTCTGTCAATCTCAAGGTAAATGTGATGTTGCGGGTGCATCTCCAGAGAAATTGGGTCCATTGAAAAGGATTTGAAAGTAATGGACTCATTTCTCCCCATAAATTTATTTTGATAGTTTCAGTTTCAAGGAACGAGCACTCCCGAGAGGTATTTTCTATGTTTTTACTTGTCTTCTGATCCACCCGTCTCTTTCCAAAATTCCCTCCCCATAACGTCCTCTTTCATTCTTCCATATCCGGTCTCTCTCCCCATGACAATTACGTTTCAAGAGATTAAAAACCTTCACGCATTTTTGACGGAATCCTACTTCCTATCCGTAACTAACAAGATTCAATTCCAATAGCGTAACCGAATAGTTAATGTCGGTTCAAGAATTAGAAAAAGAATAACAACATGCAATAATATAATTTTTCTTCGACAGTTATCCCAAATCAAGATAATAAAATAAATTTTTGTATTTGTCTATATTTACAACTTCTTCTTTGGTTATATAGAATACTTGAACAGTCAATTATTTTCTATGAAATTTTTTAACTATTTTTGATTATTGAAAGAAATATTATCCTATCAATTACTTGATAAATATTATTTCCAAAGTTATCTTGAATTAACTAGATGTTCAAAAGGGGTGGTCGTGACAGGGTAGATATGTGGGATAATGGATGGGGTGTTGAAAAGTGTATGGATGGAATGATGGGGTGGATGTGTGATGGTGGAAGGTGATCAGGGCCAACATTGGCACATGTGGTGGATGTGAAATGATAGGAGGGTTGATGGATGGAGAATGTGGCGATAATGGAGGTGTTGATTATTCTTTTCATCAACATGTCTATTGAAGGGGACATGAGGAGCTTTAGATTCATGTGGATGTTTAGATTTATGCATTTTTACTTTGGCATCCACAGTGCTTGTAGTAGCAATGGTATGGGTAGGAGGCGATGGATGATGTGGAGAAGACATGGATGGAGGATACGAGATAGCATGCATGGAGGGGTGCCTTTGTTGATCCTAATTAAGAGTTATGAATTTAGGATTCCTATGATGTGTGATAGGGATTGGTGATGGATGGATGAGAGGATAAATAGGATAGGATGGAGGGGGTTACTTTGGGATATAAGGGCACAAAATGGACGTTGTATATGGAGGATGTATTATGTAAGGACCCAAAGTAGATACAGTAGATGAAGAATGAGAAATGATGGATGGAGGGACGTAAAGACCCAAAATGGACTTAGAGGATGAAGGAGGAAGAGGACGGTTATTTTGAGGTAATATGATGGAGGAGGGGGGATGGCAAAAAAATGATTTGGTGGAACGGTGGGAAGTGACTCTCATTCCTTTATAAGAGGACCATTTAGGATGCGTGGAGGTTGTACCATTTTTTTTGAATTGTGATCCTTTGGAGATATATCCAAGACCTTGTGTGCCTGGATGTTCTTTGACTTGGATGGGCTCCAAATTAACTTTCTCATTAAGGCCTAAACCTTTTCCTTGATAGTTCATGTTCTTGAGCATGTGATCTATGGTAGGATGCTCATTCTTTTGGAAGGATGATGTGAGTCCATTAGTAGGTGGAGGAATATGGGTGATTCATATGCTTTGTTTTTCTTCTGTAAGGAGACCACCATGGATGAGTGTAATGTTAGCAAGGTAATATAAAAGTGGTGTTGGGATGGTAGGGCTAGGCGGCGATGGAGGGTCATGTGATGGGGATGAAGGAATATAAACGTCCTAATTTGGAGGAGGAGGTGATAAGGGATCAAGAGAGGGATTAGGTGCTATGATAGGATCTAGATTATTGGCAGTGGGTGATAAGGGCTCATGATATGGATTGATTGGATCTTGAGTGCAAACTAGATCATGGGATGGAGTGGATGAGCTAATGTGATCTTGAGATGGAGTAGATAGGATGGCAGGATCAGAATTTAGTTGAGGAAAGGAATCATGAGATGGGATGGATGGGGTACTATGATCTTGGGATGGAGTGGATTGGGAGGAGGGGATATGCTTGTATGCTTTGGATCAAGCCCTTGGCATGGATCATCTTGTGTGGGAGGCATGACAAGGGAGGAGTGTTGGAGGGAATCCTCAGGTGGGGGAGATAGGAGGATGGAGGATTCATGAAGGTTATGGGATTGAAGTCAGGTAATATTAGGACTAGGAGGAGTGGATTGGATGTCTCCAATGGATTGGGTGGATCTATCAATAGAAAATTATGATTCAATAGACTTAATGGGTTTGATGGGCTCAACTGTTTGGAAGATGTTAGGAATGCTAATGGTAGTGATAGGTGTAGGATGAAGGAGGGCCTCATCAGTAGTGATTGTACATGATAGAGTGGGAGGGCATTGTTTGATAATATCAAGATGTGGATTTGGGGATGCCTCTTCCATCATGAGTCCTTGGATGATATCTGGAAGGGATATAGGATTAGGTGGGGTGATGGGAATTGATGGCGGACTAGGATTAGGGATTAGCAGATTAGGATTAGATAAGGGGATTGGGTCAGATGGAGGACTAAGAGGAGATGGACGATTAAGATTAGAGAATGGTGGGCTAGGATTGGGTGGAGGAATAAGAGGAGATCGAGGATTAGGATTAGAGATAGGTGGGTTAGGATTGGATGGAGGATTACAGTATGATGAATTGGAGGAAGGATTAAGATATAATGCAATGGAGGGGGAAGTGACATGGGTGGATGTTGGATTAGGATGGGAAGATTGAGGTGGTGGATTAGGATAAAAGGATGTGGATGGTGGATTAACATAGGAAGACATGGATGGTGGATGGGGATAGAAGGACATGGACAGAGGATTAGGATACGAAGATTGAGATGGTGGATTAGGATAAGAGGAAATGGGTGATGTATTTCTATAAGAGGATATGGGTGGAGGATTAAGATAAAAAGATTGAGATGGTGGATTACAATAAGAGGAAAATTGGGATGGTGGATTATGATAGGGATGTGTGGGTGGTGGATTAGGATGGGAAAATTGTGATGTGGGATTAAGGTAGATATATTGTGATGGTTGATGAAGATAAGGATAAGAGTATGGGGATGTGGATGTTGGATAGGAGGGAGATGTAGAGGGAGGACATGATGGATATTAGGATGGTGAGGGTACTAGATATACTTTGTCAAGGGTAGCATAAGGACTATTATTAAGTGTGGATGAAGACATGGGGGGATAGTTTGGAGGAGTGGTTGGATTTTGGGAGGTGATTGGAAAATTTTTTCTAGCAATAATAGCATCAAGGGGATCTATATTACACTATTCTTGATCAACCTGACTTTCATTATCATCATCAACGTAGTTGGGATTCCCTTTGACTAATATTATTGGTTGTGCGGGAGGAGGATAAGGATTCATGATGTTAGATGAAATGGATATAGATTGAGATGATGTGGTGGGACTAGATGATGGAACAATAAATAGGATGGATTAGAAGAAGAAGAAGAAGAAAGAGATTATCTTAAGATTTGTTTTGATATCAAAAGATGGACAAAAGCTCAAATCTAGATTCAGGTTAAGCTCAAATTGTGATTGGATAAAAGCTTAGATTTGGATTAGATAAAATATCAGATTAGGATGACTAAAGGATGTGATGGGATGTGATAGGATTGATGAGATAGGATCAGATGATTGGTTAGATAGATTCTAAACCCAGTTCAGAGATTTGACTTAGAGGGTGTAAGGTGCTGATAATCGGATCGGATTACGAACGTGATGATTACAACACCGAATCCACCTCAAGATGGAAGTATATTGATTGGGTCATAATGATGATTAACTGACTCTAGATGAATGAAAATCCTAAGCAGGTGAAAATGATTACAATTGGGATCAAACACCTAGGCCAACTTGGATAAAAAGCCTCAAAAAGGAAGTCTAGGAGATTTAGAAACTATGATGGATATGTTATCAAAGGATGACCTAAGACAGTCCTAGATGATTGATTGATGAGATGATGAAATTTAGAGGATGCAGATGAAGGGAATAATTATTATAGAGATAAATATAACCTTGCGTGTTCTATTTGGAAAACTCACCTAAAGGCTAGTTGGTGGGGGACCAAACAACTATAAACACGAAAGAGCAGGTAGAGGTGATAAAAGAATGGGAAGGGGTGATTGAACAACCAGAAGGGAGGACATTTAGGATTACCTAATGGGATGAAAACTGGTCCTATACATATTTATATAGGGGAACAAGTGAAGAATGGGATAAGAATGGAGGAAATAGACACCAAAATGGATTTGAACGGGGTCTCAAACGGTGGATGGGATAGCCAATGGAAAGGATGGATTCGAGTGAACGAACCCAAAGGGAGATTTAGAGGGAGGTTAGGAATACTAATGGAAAAATGGATATGCATAAAGTGATAAGCATGAGGAATTTATTGAAGAACAGGTTCGAAAATAGTCGAACATACACCAAAATGGACCTGAATAGGGTCCCGAATGAAGAAAAAGGCTATTTCGCTCATCTATTCAAGTCAGGGCCACCCCTTTAAGGTCAGGGCCTCCCCTTTCAGGGAAATAATTCCCAAGACAAGGGAAATTTTTCCCAAATCAAGGAGGCTGAAGAACGGGTTCGAAAAACCATCGAATGAACTCCAAAACAAACCTAAACGGGGTCTCAAATGAAGAAGAAAAAGTTTGTTTCGCCCTTCTATTTATGTTATGGCCACCCCTTTGAGGTAAAGGCCACCCTTTTGAGATAAATGATTCAAAATACAAGGGAAGGTCACCCAAATCAAAGAGGATGAAGAATGAGGCAGAACAGAGACCAAAACGGACTTGAACGAGATCCCAGATGAAGAAGAAAAGGTTGTTTCACCCCTTTGTTTAGGTTAGGGCTGACCCTTTGAGGTAAGGGCCACCATTTTGAGGGAAATGATTCCCAAGGTAGGGGAAATTTCTCCCAAATCAAATAGTATGAAGAACGAGGCCGAATAAACACCAAAACAGACTTGAATAGGGTCTCAGATGAAGAAGAAAAGGTTGTTTCACCCCTTTGTTTAGGTCAGGGATGCCCATTTGAAGTCAAGGCCACCCCTTGGAGGTAAATTATTCCCAAGGAAAGGATAAGGAATGGGTCTAAAAAATAGTCGAACGGACACCAAAACGGACTCGAATGGGGTCCTAGATGAAGAAGAAAAAGGTTGTTTCACCGCTTTGTTCAGGTCAAGGATGCCCCTTTGAGGTAAAGGACTCCCAATACAAGGTAAATTTCACCCAAATTAGGGATGATGAAGAACGGGTTGGAAAAAAAATGGAATGAACACCAAAATGGACCCAAATGGGGTCCCGAACGGGGAACAGGATGACAAGACGGATGAAGTGAGGATGTAAATTGTAATGCCCCGCCAAGTAACCTTAAAGGAAGTTGCAATTAACATCTTAAGCGAACCAATTTTTTTTTTATAAAGTGCATTTAACATACACATTCACTTACTAATTAACAACAACCTCTAAGACTACAAGGTTAGGATTACTTAAACCCACACATACATATTACATATAACCATAGCCTTATGAACTTTATGAAATCACCATTATACATCATAAGAATATCACATAACATAAAAAGATAATCAACCGAGATACAATCTCATAAACATTATCTTAAACCAATAGTTACATCACTTATTCCTAGAATGAGGCAGTAGTACAAAAAATTACAATTACAAAAATTCCACCTCATAAACATAAGAGGGATAAAATAACTTATACAAGTTAAAATATTACAATGCAAGATAATACAATAAGAACCGCGAGCTGTCCTTTTGGATGTCTCGCCACCAAGTACTGAAGATAGATGGGGACCCAACGGTTTTGGTGCATGTTCCACCCAACCAATGTGGTACCCGAAGGCCCACCCCCATACTAGGAGATAGTAACAAAGTAACATGGACAAAGATCTACTACCTCTAACCAAAGGCAGACTCATACTGACTCATACAGTTATAACCAACCAAATGAATTAACAAGTACAACTCATTCACCATACAAGTACGAATCAAGTACAACTCAAGTACAATACAAGTACAAATCAAATACCATACATGTACACATCAAGTACAATACAAGTACAAATCAAGTACAATACAAGTACAAATCAAATACCATACATGTACACATCAAGTATAATGCAAGTACAAATCAAATACCATACATGTACACATCAAGTACAATGCAAGTACAACTCCAACATCACTGACATAGGTCACATTGCTTCCAGACATAAAATAGATCAAGTATGCTCACAAAACCATACATATAAAACAATTAACAACAGTTGTCATAGATAGAGTGTCATCGCAAAGTTTGTCATGAGATCTCCTCTGGGCATCCTTCATAGGCTCCGGCACAAGTAATCCTGGTGGCCTCTACCGAATCCCGGCACTCATACTCACTCATGCTGAATCAACCACCTCTTGCAAGAACTAGATAGTTGATCTTGCCATTCCAGGCCTTCTCACTCATCCCAAGTCTAAACAAGCCCTTGCGTCTATGAGTGAGGATTAAATTATCTTGATTAGTGTGAACTGCATCCTAATCATCTAAGTACATTAATTTAATTATCACTTGATTAACTTACTTTTGAAGGTTACCCGGTTTACCACTTTGGGCTCCGGCCCCTAACAAAAGCCACTCTTCTATTCGACAACTCACACCCAAACAATCCACCAAGGGAAACACAAGTGCATACCAACTAGGCATCATAATCCACTCCAACACAAGGAGGATACAAATAAAAGGACTCACTCCAAAGATCTTGGAGGAAACAATCACATAGTCCACTTCTTTCATAGAAGGTACAAAATATCTCACTCCAAACATCTTGGAGGCAACAACACATAGTCCACTCCTTTCACAGGAGGCAACAAGATGAAACCACATAACAAGGTCACTCCATACAAGGAGACACGGATCCCATAATCCGCTCCTAAACAAGGAGGTGCAAACATCCCCGTTCATGAAAACTGGGTAAAACTGAAAAGACGCCATGCACTACCCAAGGGAAACAACTGGATGGCATAAAGATTCAACAACCCTTATCCTCTTAGTTCTTCTGGAAGACTTATAATTTAGGATTAACACTAAATCCCAAAACCAACAATGCAACTTGACGACATAGCAACAAAAGCATTCAAGTAATCAATCAAATCTAATATTTGGATTTCCTAAATCCATACTCATTCAATAGGTAGTGTTGACAAAGTCAAAGACATGATAAGTAAATCATCTAAAATAATTATAACCCCTATTTCCCTTTTCATTATTGGAAATCTAAAATAATTAAACTTACTTCCCTTTACTGAATACAAAGAATTAAATCCTTTAAGATAAGCATGAGGAAGATACTACTTTTGGATATACTAAATCCATATCTCTTTCATAATCCAATCACAATGATTCAATTAATCTAAATAGAAATTAATAAATAACATAATTGATTGCTTCATCAATAAAACAACTTCTTAATTTACTTTTAAATTGACACAAATCCATGCAAGTAAACTCTTTCCATTTCCTAACCAAATTTTACATCTCATTTAATTTTCTATTTAACACATTCAATCACTTTAATATAATAACATATTATTTCTCTATCCATTTTCCATATACACTAATCAATCCATTTTTAAATCTCTATTCAATAACACATTGCATACATCTTATAAAAACGAAATACGATAATGAATTTACCCTTAACATATTTTACATGCTCCATATTATATATACACCAAACATATATATTAATAAACTCAATTATATAGATTCTTTAATATTCCAATCACAACGATTAATTTGTTCTATGGAAATAAAACATAATAACTATTTGCCTTTTTCAATAGAGATAGTTTCTAAATTTACTTCTAATGCAACCTAACACTATTGCAAACAATCTTTTCCAATTTTCTATCCGGAGTCTATGTCTCATCAACCATCCATTTAAAAACATGAAATTTCATCAATGTATAAAAATATCTTTTGGCTTGTCTATTTGGCCACGCATTCATATTGTTTATAATTAAATCTCATAATTAAAACAAACATTTAAATATAAATATTTCTATAATTCTTCAATATATTTAAATATCTTTTTCCTTATCAATTTTGACCATACATTCAAAATTTATCATTTAAATTTTTCATGCAAAGCTAAATTACACGCACTCAATTTAAAACAAGGTAAATACTGATTGAAAATACTCATGGATATATATATACATTTCAATATATTTTCTTCAATCATATTAACAAAATAAATATTTTCTTTTAAATCAAGTAATTACTTCTATTAAAAAATATCTTTCTCTACACATTTTCTACACATACTAATCATTTCTTTTAAAACACTAATAATACCCAATTTGCAAACAACAGAATAAAATAAGATAAAATATTATTTATTCTCTCAAATGGATATATACCTTCACTATATATCTACTAAATATACATTAATATATTTAAATATATTTAATCATTAACATATCTTCTATCCTTTGCAGAATATCAAATTGATTAATTCAAAATAAAATATCCTTTATCATCAATATTTCAAAATATAAATATATTTTTCCAATTAAATCAAATTAATAATTGGACCTTTTACATATGGATTTAAATTCCACGATTCAATTTTAAATAATGCATTTTTTAAATCAAATATTTAACTCCTTCAATTAAACTTTAACATGCTATTTTAAAATAACAATAATTTTCCCATATGTTTATAATTTTGATTCCACCAATTTAATATACAAATTTTATTTAAATTAATATAAATAAATATAATACTTTAGTATTATAAATTATAATATAAAATATTATTAAATAATATTTTAATATTATAATAACAATACATAAAATATTAATATTTATAAATATCAATTTATTATTATTTTATTTTCAGAACAGCCATGGGAAAATAATTTAACAATAGTCTCATGTTTTAAGCATACCTCAAAAACTACGATCTGGGTATTTGAGATTTTTGGACAGGGGTAAGAAAACTTTCAAATACAAAAACCCTTTAAATTTCTTGAAAACCCAGTTTGTGAAAGTGAAGTTATAGGTGGCGCAACCAGACCATTTTACCATGAAAATATAACTATACTGCAGATTTTAAAATCCGATTTTTAATAATAACAAAGGGTTTCATTTTCTAAAAAAATTCTAAATGCATTGTTCAATCTCTATGTTTGATTTCAATAACAAAAAAATCAATTTCTCCAAATAATGTAAATTCAACTAAGGTTTTCACAATTTTCACTCAAGAATTTTCACAAGCAAAGTCTGAAAATTTATTTAATTCTTTTCTTCTAATATCAAATCTATTTTCTAAAACAGATTTAACAAACAAATCTTTAATCATTACCATTTTAAAGAAAACAATCAAGAACAATAAAACACAAAGAGGAAAACCTGGTACAAGAAGCTATAGGAAGAGATGAATTTCTGATGCAAACCTCCTCCAAAGATTTCCTGAATTTTCTTCAATCCTCCAATGAATCCAATCCAAAATCCAACAAATGCAAACAATCTTTCCTTCAATCAATTCTACAATCAAACTTTCTCCAAACCCTTGTGCAAATTTTCTAAAATTTCTTCCCTGCTGTAAAAATGTATTTTCTTCTTTTTTCTAAAAGATTTTTCTACCCTAAAATTAAAACATATATTCTTATAAATCAAAAATACCTAATTCAACCCTAATTCACATTACATGCAAATTAGATATTTCAATTTCAATTTCAATTTCAATATTTACAACCCTAATTCATATTACATGCAAATTAGATATTTCAATTTCAATTTCAATTTCAATATTTACAACCCTAATTCACATTACATGCAAATTAGATATTTCAATTTCAATTTCAATTTTCAATTTCAATTTCAATTTCACTTTTCTAAAAACCCACTTTCAATTTAAAATGAAATTTCAAATAATAAATTAATTTCCAAAGTTGCAACCAATTTCCCAAATAAACATTTAATTACAATTTCTAATTTAATTCTCACACGTTGGAATTAAATTCCAAAATTAATTCTAATTCTTTTATTTCCTTTCATTCTCTTGCATCACGTTTAATTAATTAATTTAATTATTTAATAACTAAACTCAACCCCTTGGATCAAATTTAATTAATTAAATAAACTAAATATAATTAATTAATTTAAGTATAAACTTTTATCCACATTGCATTATTTTAATTAAATAACCATCAACATGATTTAAATGCAATTATTCTAAATATCTATTTCCAAATCAAGAATGCTTCAGAATTAAATAACATCAAAGCAAGACAGACAATGACTCGACACACACAACTGATGACACACTAAGGCTAGGGTATAGACTTGACACATGTTACCTAGCTACTATCTCCCATTCAACTTAACCGTTGGATCGACATGCTCAAACCTGTGAAACCAGGTGGAGTCGATGTCATGTACCTGCAATCCAGCAACCAAGTAAACAACATCATACAATATATCTAGCATATAATACACACCGTGAAGAAAGAATTACGGATTCGCAGGGCGCTCGTAAGCGAGTGATGCGAAACCGTCCTCTTCACCAATACACTCATTGAAACTGACACTTCCATCATAATCCAGTAATCTCATAATAACATCTCATGTTAACTCTACAACATCATTAATCCATATTGCAATTGAAACAAAATCAGATAACTACATCCCACAATAATAGTTGTCACTCAATAGTAACAATCAAAACATTATAACAAAATGTATCCAGTATCAAAGTAATTGCAACCAAACATAACATAAAACAACTTAAACAAGAAGCAAAATGGAGGGGTATTACATAAATGCTAGATGGTTTGAATTATTTTATCTCTAATATTGTCTCTAATCCCTTTAACTTGAGGCCAGGGCTCTCAATCTAAATAAGAACAAATGGTTGAGATTGAGCCATCATGGATAAGATGGAGGGCTATGGTGAGTTAAGGCATCACAAGCCCTCACATCTTGCCATGTGGAAGGTGAGATGGAAAAATGAAAAGTGACATGGAAAAGGCCATGTGAGGTGGAGGTACTTGCAATTACCTAGGGATTGAAGAGGATTTCCTTAAAGAGGAATTCCTTGTCCCCATATGGGGCTGATAGTGACAAGTGAGGAATTTTAGAAAATCATCTCTTGTCACCATGGGGATGGGAGAAGTGGTTGGAGAAACAAATTTGAATTTTTAATTCACATGATTGGAAGTACCTAATGGATAAGACAAGGTCCTCCTAAAGGAGGTCCTTGTTCCATGTTTTTGATGTGACCCATGAGAGGTTATAGGGAAGAGAAATGCATGGGATAAATAAATTGGAATTAAAGGACTAAAGGACTAATTAGACTAATGATGAAGGATTAGAAGAGGGTTAGGTGTTTAATGATGATTATGAGACAAATTGAAAAATTTGGAGGATGTGACACATCCTAATCATGGATTAGGGATGTGACACATCCCTAATGATGGGATAAGAAGATGAATTAGGATTAAGTGTGGATGGGACATAAAGGGAATTAAATAAGTGGGTTATTTATTTAATTCCTTGGAAGAAAGGGATAAAAGGGTAAGGTATTTAATGATGTAAATAAATACCTTATGGATTTAGAATACTTTAGGGGTATTAATTAAATAATAGTAACATTATTTAACTAATGTGGGTAAAAATATATTTAGATGAAAAGGGTAAATTCTGCCAAATATAAATGGTCAAGTTTAGATGTCTACATTTTGCCCCTATTTGATATGGTGTTACAAAGTAGCATCATTTCAAAGAAAATTAAAACATAGCACCTAGAAAAAGATGGTTAGATTAAGGACGATGCCCCAATCATTCGAGGAGTGACTAGGAGGAAAGATGAAGATTAGCGATTGAGGATGCCCCCTCGAGAGGACATCCGGGTTTAAGAGAAAATAGGTGTGCTCTCGAAATGGATGAGATGAAGAAAAATTAGATGGAGAAGATGATAGATAATTATGGATGGGATAGAGGATGGGAATATGAAGAGATAAAGACAAGAACAAATGGGTTTGAAGGACAAATGTGATGTTGCCCCAGTCAAGCTACAAGCCAAGATAGAGTGATGATGGATTGAGTGTTGTTGATGAGGGAACAATATATCCAAGAACTATACAAGGATAGGGAAGGATACATCCTATGAATGATGATTATAGTGTTGTTAACAAGGGAAGGATACATCCCAAAACAACACAAAAGGATAGGGAAAGATACATCTCGATGATGATGATGATGTTGATGATTCGGTCAAGGCTTGTATCAAGGCTGGGAACAAGACCAAGGATGTGATTAGATGATTTGTACTAGAGTTAATGGATTATGATCAGATGGATATATGAGAGGGTTAAAATGAATGAAGATGATGTAGGGAAAGATGCAATCCTAATGCAATTTCCATTTTTGGAGCATTGATTTTTTCTATAGCATAAGACACCAGGTACCAGGGTATGTGAAACCAAGGCGGATTAGTTTCTAATGCATACACAAACACATAAAACAAGGAGATATCCCAAAACCCCAAAGTCATGATGAATTTGGTCAGACTAGGTATTAGGATAACCACAAGCAATAAAGGATGCCCCAGTGTAACACAAGACCTCAGGGGTCTTGGTGGGTACTATGCGGGAGAAATAAGAAGATATAAGTAGAAAAAAAAGGATGAAGATATTCCCCTATGTTAACCAGTGAAAACACACCATAATATGATAGATCATGGTGGCCTTGACAAGTGATGATAGGGAGCTCAAATGATAAACAAAAGGTTAAAAGCATCAAAATATCACAATCAAATTTCAAACATCCTTTGCCATAGGATAAAAAAGGTGGATGGGATTGATGGGATCTATTAGGAAGGGTACATCCTATTGAGACCAAAGATGGAGGGTAAACTAAAATATCGACATGACACAATATATTTGAAACTGAGTGAAACTCATGATACAAGTGACCTTTGTGTGTGAATACCAGCTAGAATAGGGACATACTTTATGATATGACAAGATGAAGAAACGACTAGATGAAAAGACAACAAAATGATGACACAAGACCCTAAAGACCTAGGGGTTTATAGATTGACACAACCTAAAGACCTAGGGGCTTGGGGGTGATCAAAGATCAACCTTTCCTACATGAAATCACACAGCCCTCACAGTTCAATAAAAGGCCATGGGTAAAATTGGAAAGAGGACAATGGAGATCTTGAGGGATAACAAAGATGGATGGTACAAATGCCCTCAGGGAAAACCAAATGAGAGACCTTGCCTACATGAAAGTGCAGGGGAAATGTAGTTTGATAAAAGACAAATGAAAAACAATGGATAAGGGATGATGAGATGACCATGATAAATGGATAAATGGATGGAGTCGATATGATGAGCCAGGATAGGCCATGTAGATGGGATGGTCGATATACATAAGATGAAGCTAAGGGATGGTATAGTTATCCAAATCATGAAAAGATGAAGTAGGAGGATGAGATGATGGATAGATGAGAGACAAATAATGATGTGATATTAGGAAGATGTAGGAAATAGATAGGAGTGATGATAGTGAGATAGCATGGCATTGGATTACGTGGGAGTAGCCTATAGCTAGATACCAATGACAAGGGATTATGAGATGGAAATAAAATAGAGGTAAGTGGATGGATGGATAAAGAGGGGGATATAGAAAGAGGCTAGGATAGGTGGATAAGGGGATAATTATTTGGAAGGATTGAATGGATTATCGGATGGAAAAATGGATGGGGGAGATAAGGGTGAAAAGATGGAATAAGACTAGTGGATGGGTAGATATGAAGATAAGGATTGGGAGATGGAAGGGATTACTTAGAGGGATGAATGGACGATGTCTCCAAGGAAGTTTTTGTAAATAAGGAGATTCCCCCACTCTAAATAGGCCAGGCATGATGAGGCAAGAGGGATAGAAACTAGAAAGATGGATAGATAAGGTAGTGATATGGACATGGATAGGATATATAGATAGGGAAGGGATATGGATGCATGGATAAATGATACAAAAATGTATGGATGAAGGGAATGTATGCCAAGAGATGTCAAAATAATATATATGTATGTGCCCCTACCTTAATTAAGATCACGAGGAAGATGGAGGGATGAGGATAAATGGGAGATGATGGATAGGATGTGGAAGATAGGGAGATGTAGGAAATGGAGGAAAGGAATGTGTAGGTGGAAGCTACCCCCAATTGTGGAAATAGACTAGATGGGGGATTTACACATGACATATATTTTATAGGTTTTCATCATGGTACCTATCCAAGGTGCTTGTTTTCTATGTTTTCTCCATTGGACAAATTATTTCTCTTTACTATTTTTTTGACTTTTTGGACTAGGATATGGGTGAAGATAGATAAAGATAGGGATATGAATATGTGAATTTGGAAGATATGTGATAAAGGGGATGGATGAAGGACTCAAGAATCAAGTTCTATATGAATTAATAAGAGCCCATGTTTGAAGCGGTGATGAAATGCTTGTACAACCTTATTAGAATGTATGGATTATGGAAGGGGATGGATCAAAGGGATTTGATGGGGTAGATATATGGGATAATGGATGGGATGTTGGAAAGTGTATGGATGGAATGATGGTGTGGATGTGTGATGGGTGTTCAAGACCAACATTGGCACATGTGGTGGATGTGAAATGATAGGAGGGTTGATGGAGGGAGAATGTGGTGATAATGGAGGCATTGAGATAGTGAATTTTGGGACATAAGGACCCAAAACAGATTTAGGAGATGCAGGATGCAAATGATTAGATTTGAGAGTGGAAAATTTGGATGTCTTCAGGGATTTATCATTTGAATGTATGGCCTCTTTTTTCTTGGGAATTCACATGGTTTTAAGTTTTTTCTTTGGTGGGCATTATGGCCTTTGGGATTGATTAGGCTTTTGGATTTTATTTTTATTTTCATCAACATCTATTTTGAACGGGACATGGGGAGATTTAGATTCATGTGGATGTTTGGATTTATGCATTTTTACTCTGGCATCCAAAGTGCATGTAGTATCTATGAGATGGGTACAAGGTGATGATGATGTTGAGAAGACGTGGATGGAGTGATAGAGGTAGGATTTTGATGATGGTGTGTGGATGGAGGACACAAGATAGCATGCATGCAGGGGTTCCTTTGTTGATCCTGATTAGGAGTTATAAATTTAGGAAATATTTTTGTGATGCATGCTAGGGATAGGTGATGGATGGAGGGGGATACTTTGGGATATAAGGTCCCAAAATGGAAGTTGTATATGGAGGATGTATTATAGTGGATGCAAGTATGTAAGGACCCAAAGTAGATGTAGTAGATGAAGAAGGAGAAATGGTGGATGGAGGGACATAAGGACCCAAAATGGACTTAGAGTATGAAGGAGGAATATGGATGGTTGTTTTAAGGTAATATGATGGATGAGGGGGGATGGAGACAAATGATTTGGTGGAATGGTGGGAAGTGCCTCTCATTCCTTTAGAAGAGGATCGTTTAGGATGCATGGATGTTGTACCAACATTTTCAGATTGTGATCCTTGGGAGATATATCCAAGACCTTGTGTGCCTAGATGTTCTTTGACTTGGATGGGCTCTAAAGTACCTTACTCAAAAAGGCCTACACCTTTTCCTTCATAGTTCATGTTCTTGAGCATGTGATCTATGGTAGGATGCTCATTCTTATGGAAGAATGATGCGAGTCCATTAGTAGGTCGAGGAAGATGGGTGTTGCATATGATCTATTTTTCTTTTGCAAGGATACCACCTTGGATGAGTGTAATGTTAGCAAGGTGATATAAAAGTGGTGTTGGAATGGTAGGGCTAGGCGGTGATGGAGCATTGTGTGGTAGAGATGAAGGGATAATAATATCCTAATTTGGAGGAGGAGGTGATAAGGGGTCGAGAGAGGGATTAGGTGGTATTACAAGATCTAGATTTGTGGCAATGGGTGATAAGGGCTCATGAGATGGAGCGATTGGATCTTGAGTGCAAAGGGGATCATGGGATGGAGCGGATGAGCTAGTGTAATCTTGATATGGAGTAGATAGGATGGTACGATCATGATTCGGTTAAGGAAAGGAATCATGAGATGAGATGGATGGGGGACTATGATCTTGAGATGGAGTGGATTGGATGGTAGCATCTAGATTGGGAGGAGGGGATATGATTTTATTCTTTGGATCAAGCCCTTGTCATGCCTCATATTGTGTTGGAGGCATGATGAGGGAGGAGTGTTGGAGGGACTCCTCGGGTGGGGGAGATAGGAGGATGGAGGATTCATGAAGGTTATGGGATTGAATTTTTGTATTATTACGACTAGAACGAGGGGATTGGACATCTCTAGTGGATTGGGTTGATCTAGGACTAGAAGATGGGGATTCAATATACTTAATGTGCGTGACGGGCTCAACCATTTGGATGATGTAAGGAATGGTAATGGTAGTGATAGGTATAGGATGGAGGAGGGCCTCATCACTATTGATTGTACATGATAGAGTGGGAGGGCATTGTTTCATAATATCAAGATGTGGATTTGGGGATCTCTCTTTTGTCATGAGTCATTAGATGACATTTGGAAGGGATGTAGGATTAGGTGGGGTGATGGGAATGGATGGAAGATAAGGATTAGGGACTAGAAGATTAGGATTAGATAAGGGTATGGGGTTGGATGGAGGACTAAGAGAAGATGGAGGATTAGGATTAGAGATTGGTGAGTTAGGATTGGGTGGAGGACTAAGAGGATATGGAGAATTATGATTAGATATAGGTGGGTTACGATTCGATGGAGGATTACAGTATAATGAATTGGAGGAAGGATTAAGATATAATGCAATGGAAGGGGAAGTGATATGGGAGGATGTAGATGTTGGATTAGGTTGGGGAGATCAGGATGGTTTATCATAGTAGGAATATTGGGATGGTGGATTATGATAGGAAAGTGTAAATGTTGGATTAGGATGGGAATATTGAGGTGGTGGATTAGGATAAGAGGGCGTGGGTGGTGGATTAGCATAGGAGGACATGGATGGCGGATTGGGATAGGAGGATAGGGATGGAGGATCAGGATAGGAATATTAAGATGGTGGATTTGGATAAGAGGACATGGGTAGTTTTTTTATGCAGGAGGATATGGGTGCAGGATTAGGATAAGAAGATTGAGATGGTGGATTAGGATAAGAGGAATGTTGGGATGATGGATTATGATAGGAAGGTGTGGGTGTTGGATTAGGATGGGAAAATTATGATGTGGGATTAAGGTAGAGTTATTGTGAGGGTTGAGGAAGATAAGGATAATAGTATGGGGATGTGGATTTTAGATAGGAGGGATATGTAGAGGGAGGACATGATGGATATTAGGATGGGGAGGGTACTAGATATCCCTTGTCAAGGGTAGCGTAAGGACTATTATTAGGTTTGGAGGAAGACACGAGGGGATAGTTTGGAGGATTGGTTGGATTTTTAGAGGCTATTGGAAAAAACTTGATATCAATAATAGCATCAAGGTGATATATACTACACTCTTCTTGATCAACAAGACTTTCGTTATCCTCATCAACATAGCTGGGATTCTCTTTGACTACTATTACTGGTTGTGCGAGAGGAGGATAAGGATTGATGATGTTAGATGAAACAAATGTGGATTGAAAAGATGGGGGGGAGTAGATGATGGAATGATAAATAGGATAGATTAGAAGAAGAAGGAAGAGGAGATCTTAAGATTTTTTTGATATCAGAAGATGTACGAAAGCTCAAATTGAGATTCAAGTTAAGCTCAGATTGGGATAGGATAAAATATTAGATTTAGATTAGATAAAAAATTATATTAGGATGACTAGAGGATATGATGGGATGTAATAGGATTGATGATACATGATCAGATGATTGATAAGATAGATTCTAAATCCGATTCAGAGATTTGACTTAGATGGCGTAAGATGCTGATCATTAGATTGGATTATGAATGGGATGATTACAACACCGAATCCACCTCAAGATGGAAGTAGATTGATTGGATTGTAATGATGATTAACTAGCTTAGGATAGATGAAAATACTGAGAAGGTGAAAATGATGACAATAATCAAACACCCAAGCCAACTTGAATAAAAAACCTTAGAAATGAAGTCTAGGAGATTTAGAAATGATGATGGATATGTGATCAAATGATGCCCTAAGACACTTCTTGATGATTGATTGGTGAGACAATGAACTTTAGAGGATGTAGATGAAGGGAAATTATTATTACTTGGAGAAATATAACCTTTCCTATTCTATTTGGAAAATTCACCCAAAGGCTAGCTAGCGGGGGACCAAACAACATCAAACACGGAAGAGCGGGTAGAGGTGACGAAAGAATGGGAAGGGATGACTAAAAAACAAGAAGGGGGGACTTTGAGGATTACCTAATGGGATGAAAATGGTCCTATAAGGATTCAAATATGGGATTAAATGAAGAATGGAGGAAACAAACACCAAAACGAGTCTGAACAGGGTCTTTAACGGAGGAATGGATAACCAACAAAAAGGATGGATTCGATTGAATGGAACCAAAGTGAGATTAAGAGGGAGAGCAGGACCAAAAATGGATAAATGGATATGCCTAAAGTGATTGGAATGAGGACTCAGATGAAGAATGGGTCTAAAAACAACCAAATAGACACCAAAATGGACTCGAACGGGGTCCCGGATGAAGAAGAAAAAGGTTGTTTCTTCCCTCTATTCATGTCATCACCACCCCTTTGAGGTTAGGGCCAACCCTTTGAGGGAAATAATTCTCAAGAAAAGGGGAAGGTCACCCAAATGAAGGAGGATGAATAATGGGTCTGTTAAATGGTCAAACGAACACCGAAATCGACCTAATCAAGGTCCCAAATGAAGAAGAAAAAAGTTTTTTCACTCCTCTGTTTAGGTGAGGTACTCCCCTTTGAAGGAAAGGATTCCTAAGACAAGGGAAAGGTCACCTAAATCAAAGAGGATGAAGAACAAGGTTGAATAGACACCAAAATAAACCTGAACGGGGTCCCAGATGAAGAAGAAAAGGTTGTTTCGCCCCTCTATTTAGGTCAAAGCCACCCCTTTGAGGTGCAACCTCTTTGAGGGAAATGAATTTGAAGGAAATGTAAATATAACCCAAATAAAATAGATGAAGAATGAGGCCGAACAAACACCAAAATGGTTCTAAATGAGGTCTTAGATGAAGAAGAAAAGGTTGTTTCATCCCTCTATTTAGGTCGAGAACACCTCTTTAAGGTTAGGGCCACCCTTTTGAGGGAAAGCATTTTAAAGAAAAGGAAAAGGTCACCCAAATAAAAGAGGATGAAGAAAGGGGCCAAACAGACACCAAAACAAACTTGAACAAGGTCTCAGATGAAGAAGAAAAGGTTGTTTCACCCCTCTATTTAGGTCAGGGCCACCCATTTGAGGTCAAGTCCACCCCTTTTATGGAAAGGACACCCAAATCAAGGAGGATGAAGAACAGGTCTAAAATACAATCAAACAAACACCAAAATAGATCCGAACAGGGTCCCAAATGAAGAAGAAAAAGGTTGTTTCACCCCTCTGTTTAGGTCAGGGATGACCCTTTGAGGGAAAGCTCACCAAAATTAAGGAGGATGAAGAACAAGTTCAAAAAATAGCTAAACAAACACCAAAATAGACTTGAACAAGGAGTGGGATGATAAGATAGATGAAGGGATAGATCTAGATGGAGACATGGAGGGAGGATAGGACCACCAATGGAAAAATGGATATGCATAAAGTGATCAAAATGAGGTTTCAGATGAAGAATGAGACAAAAGATGACCGAATAGACACCAAAACGGACCCGAACAGAGTCCTGGATGAAGCAAAAAAAGGTTGTTTGCCCCCTATTTGAGGGCAAGGTCACCCCTTTTAGGGAAGGGCCATCGATTTTAGGGTACGACCACCCTTTTTAGGGTATGACCACCCCTTTGAGGTTAGGGTCACCTGTTTGGGGGCAAGGTCGCCTATTTGGGGGTGAGGTCACCTGTTTTGGTAAAATTGACTTGAACAAAGTGGAAAATAGCTGAGACACAAGGGCGAGGTCACCCCTTTGAGGGAAGGGTTTCCCCTTTGAGTGCAAGGTCACCTAAACTAGGGTATGGTCACCCCTTTGGGGGTACGGTCACCTCTTTGTTTTGATTTGGACTTAAATTAGGCAAAAAAATCTATGGAAAAGGACAAAAATAATAAGCAAATGGCCAAGATTGACTGATAAGCACTGGTTTTGCATAAAATAGATAACTCATGCAAAACAATCCTAAGATTAGTGTGAGAGGGTATGGTTAACACACTCCTCTAACTAGGTTTAAAGGCCACTAAGGGGGTCCCTGATATATGCATGACACGTGGGGCACAACCATGAATACCAAACCATCTACAGGCATTAGTCGAGAGCAGCCAGTGAGATACTGGGAGCTCAGACCAGCTCTTCACATCTTATCTAGGTATCACCCTAACTTTGACGCTCCGCTAGACACGACATGACTAGATTGAGGTATATATTTTTCCTTCCCCCTTTATATACCCCATCAGTAACACATGGTTGGGATCGTCCCTTGGGGTGATGAAATCCCCAAGCAGGTCCTACTAAGATATAAAAAAGGCTATAAAAAAGACTTAAGTGGACTACTATTTCTCTTCACCCAAGATCTCCAAATGGTGCAAAGGGATTGGATATGTCAATATTCCACCGTTCAAACACTCAATAAAGTTCATTGACCCTACAATTAGAGCTATGTGCCTAGTTAAGATGAAAGCAATAAGAAATAACCAAAGAAATTAACTACTCTCCCCCTGCAATAAGTATGTTAGTAGTTTTTTGCTTCTTCTCTTCTACAATCATTAAACAGTTGCACAAATGTTAGAAAAAACAACACACTCACAAACAAGACACATTAGAAGGTCATTAGTAAAGGAAAAAATATTAATTGATCACTAGAAATTAAATTTTAACCCTATGTTTTACATGATTTACCTTTGTTCAGGGTGGGGCCACCTCTATGTTTTGGGTGCAGTCGTCTCTGTAGGCATAATGAGATCTTTGGGCAGAGTTTCCTACTTGTGGGAGGGTCACCTATTTGTGGGCAGGGTCACCTATTTGTGGGCAAGGTCGCCTATCTGTGGGTGGGGTCACCACTTTGTGGGTGGGGTCGCCTATTTGTGGGTGGGGTCACCCCTTTGAGGATCCAAACCCACAAAACATCATAAAATAGAAAGCGAGAAAAATAGATAGATGGGCGGGGTCGCCTATCTATGGGTGGGGTCGCCCCTTTGTGGGCGGAGTTGCCTTTGTGTATCAAAACCTACAAAATGTCAAAAAATAGAACCCTAATCATCACAAAGACAGACATTTGATTTAGGAGAATAAATAGAAGAATTAGACTAAGGATCTTCTTAAGGGACATCTATCTCAAGGGTATCCTTTGTAACAAGTACTACTGGAGTAGGTTCCAACACATTATAAGATATTGAAGGGATAATATTTTTAAGAGAAGGTGCAAATGAAGGTTGAACAATATCTACCATCTCACATAAGTGCACAACATCAGGGCTAGCCTTGATTGTAGGTCTAGGTGCTTGAGGAACACTTGGTTGAGAAGGTGGTAAATAATTAGGTTGATCAACATTTAGTTTATTTCTTTTAGTATTATAAGTATGGGCTACTACTCTATAAGAGGGAGCCTTACTATTAAATGGAACACCATGAATGGAACAAATTATTTTAGGAGAAGGGATAGATGTAGTCACATAAATGACTAGCCTCTTAAGCCTTTGAGGGGCGGTAGAGACTATGATTACATTTACATATTCATTACAAATTATAGAGGAATTATTTGAAGAAATATTCTCAACATATATCCTTAGAGGATTCTATGTGAGATGAGATTCATCATTCACTAATCCATCATCTTTAGAATAAAGTGTATTGGAACGAAGATAAGTTTTAGTAACATTAAGAAAAACATCAATGATTTCATCCTCTTGTACAAGAATATCCATACAAGTAGAAGGAATTCTAGGAGAGGGATCAACAAAGAATAACAAGAAAGGAGAAAAGAACTCACTTTCACACTCCACGAGATGGGAAAGGGACATAAGGAAGAAAGATAAAAAGTATATTTTGAAATAGAGATATAGACAAGCTAGATGAAGGCTAACATATATCCCTATTGATGACGTGGAACAGGTTCGGGGTAGTGCCCCAAAATAAATTTCTTAGAATGTAAAATATTTTATTTGACCTTTTTGTGGAAGGAGCATTCACACCAGATTCACCAAAATATAAAGGAGAAAATTTTCTACCCTCAATTCTTGAGAAAAGTAAGAGTCTTCAAGGATAAAATGGTCCTCGACTACTTTAGACTACCTAATAAGTTGAAATGAATATAGCTCAAATGATAGGGTAAAAATTTGAGCTCCAAAATTAGAAAGAGTAGGTCATAGACGTCATCTAAATAGATTAACGAGCTATCAGCCAAAGGATAACAACACAACACATAGAATAAAATGTGGAACATTGGTGTTCAAGAGGCATGCTAGCATCTCATACAAACCAAAAACTAAGAATTTCATAGAAAATAGCTTAATAAACTATTGTTGTTCTAACTTATAGAACTCTCAAAATCCAAGAAAATAACATACTATAACATAGAGTAAAATAAAGTAAAATAATTGAAATATAAATAGCAAAGTGAGAGAACATGAGAAAGAAAATGCTCACAATAAACCAAGCAATGAATCCTCTAGAAAATGAATATGTTCAATACGTACACAAATAATACCAAGAGAAATTTGTTGGAGTTGTTTAGGGGCTTGCCTCATTAAAAAACTCATTTTAGTGTTCCCACCTCTATGGAAAACTAGATAGATAGATAGAAAGATAAGTAGAAACAATATTAAAATGCATAGAAAAGGGATATGAGAATCCCAAGATGCTGAAAGAAACAACACAAGTAAGATATCACTTGCAAGGCCTGAGGAAGCCAAAGACAGAGAGACAAGTATGAGATCCAAGAGAGTTGTAGAAAATGTTATGAGAATGTGAGAGTATTGTTGTAGAAAGTTGTAGAGAGTTGTGCAATCAAGATAGCAAGAGAAAGATAAGAGAGAATGATAGATAAATAAATAAAGAACCAAGAGAGATCAATCGAATGAAAGAGAGATTTAAAAGAGAGAAAAGGAGGGAAAAGAAGGTTCCTGAGTTGTTACCACTAACAAAGATAAGTGAAAAGTGGCAAGGGATCCAAAAATGTTTGTTTGAACATTAAAATGTCATGGGATGCTAACATAGTGTGCGAACATCCACATGGCGTGCTAGTGTCTAGACAAATCACACTACAAAATGATGGGAACAAGAAAATACAAGGTTTAATGCAAACATGACACACAAAGGTAGCTACTAAAAAGGGGTCTTGAGAATCCTGAGGGGAAAAATGTTGATGCACTTGGGCTAAAATGAACCTACACAAATACTAAGGGAGTGGACACTAAAGTGGATACAAAAGTGTAGGTGAAATTTCTAGGTGGTATAGTTTTATGAGACTGCAAGTCTAACCTAATTAAAATAAGTATCCCATCTAACCTGCTCACCTTTAAATCCAACCTAGTTTAACTAATAAAAGTATTACTGAACATGAAATTAAATTCTCACCCATAATAGAAGTGATTTAGTCCTTACCACTTTGGTCTTATCCCAACCATTAGTTTCTCAACTAACCATGATTCTATATTACACCTCATAATAGAAACCTATAAAACCTTACCTTCCACCCCCTAAATTTCAACACATGTATCAAAAACCATCATGTCAACAACAATAACAACTATCATCCTTAAAAACATCCCAAAAAATATACATACAACTTAGATTCTAACCTACATATCAATCATAATAGTATATACTACCTACATACCAACCCAAACATAACCAACTACCATATTGTCAAAAATCATGATCAGATGTGACAAATATAACTCCTAATAATCCTTTCACCTTGTAGTGTCAAAAAATGTCATCCTTGACATTTTCACACCTTTTTGGTCCCTCCCTACTAAAAGTGGGCTTCTTTATGCCTTAAATTGGCCCTATTTTGCATCCATAAGCCTTAATTAATGCATCTTTCTAAGGATAATCCTGACACGTACCAATTAACCAATCATAAATTATTATTTTTGGATTTTATGACCTAGATTTAGTGATTTGGGACTCATACACCACCTTGGGTGTATGGGTCCCACCTAGGTTTTTGGCCCTCGATCTGGATTTCACATTAATCTAAGCCTTTCTTGAAAAATGTATCCCAAGCTTAACCTGATGGGACTCATACTCCACAATTGGTGTATGAGTCCAACTTATCTTAGAACTAATTTAAATTTTAATTATTGGTAGGATTTTATTCTCCTAGATCTGATGTCGGCTTGTAGTATTGCAATTTCGAGAAATTTGGCATAAAAAAGTATAAATACAAGGTTATTTCACTCATTTTTCACCTAGCAACTTTAATGAGCAAATGTGATCTAAGATTTCAAGCATTAAAATTCAAGAATTTACAAGAGCATTCAATATCATTCAAGAGTGTTTATCAAGCATCATGTCAAAGTCATCACACATCATGTTTGTTTTTTAACAAACATTTGTGATGTAGGATTTCATGATTCAAGCAAGCATTCAATAAAGATCCATATTATTCAAAAAAGTGTCAATATCCACATTCATGCTAGCTATTTCATACATATTTTCAACATATTATTCAAGGGGTTTGTGAGTTTCCACATATTTTACTTGTTCATTCATCATTCCTTCATTCTATTTCATTTCATTTCAAGGTTTGATTACCAAAATGGGGATTGACCAAGGAAAAACCCTATCTATTAAAAAAATAAAATTATTCCCTCTCCTTTATGTGTGATTATAGATCTAGGTGGTTTACATTTAAGATCCATTGAAGAGAAAGATTGGAGAAATTTTTTCAATTTATCAGAGTTGTCATCGACCTTGCAAGATCACGTAAAGTCACCTACAAGTTG
>CM021108.1:80317776-80556209 GCA_007115665.2 Sequoiadendron giganteum
GTTTCATTCTTCTTCAATGAATCCATTTCTTCATTCATGGCTTCCATCCAAGAATTCGAATCAGTCATGCTGATTTCTTCTTTTAGAGTCCTAGTCTCATGAGTGTTAGTAATTAAGGCATAGGCACAATTCAAATTTAACAATGAGAAACCATACCTTTCAGTTTTTTCATTTTTCTCGTGTAGATCTCCTTACAGGCTGAGGTTGTGGTTCTTCATCATCAGAACTTCTAGAGCTGCTTGAGCTCTGCTCAGTCTTAGGTACACCATGCAACTCTTCTCTTTCTGGAGTTTGGGGAATCTCAACTGGATCCTTCTTCTTGTCACTCTGATCTATCTCAAGTTGTTGATCACTTATTGAAGGTTTAAGCTCATGAAATATCATGCTTCTGTTGTACATAACCTTCTCAATAATAGGGTTACAAAGCTTGTATCCCTTCACACCAACTCCATAGCCGATGAGAATGCATTTGACAACCTTGTTATCCAATTTTGATCTCTTTTCATTTGGTACATAAACATATGCCTCACAGCCAGAGACACGAACATGCCTCAGAGAGGGCTTCTTACTAGACCATGCTTCCAAAGGTGTCTTATCAACAAGAGCAAAGCAAGGAGATCAGTTTACTAGATAACATGTCGTAGCCACAGCCTCAACCCATAACTTTTGCTCCAGACCATCACTGCTCAACATAATCCTTTCCTTTTCCATCAGCATCCTATTCAACCTTTTAGAAACTCCATTTTTCTGTGTAGTGTAAGGTGTTGTCCTATGTATTTTAATTCCATGATCTGTACAATACCTTTCAAAATATGCAGAAAAAAATTCACTGCCATTGTCTATCCTCAAACATTTAATTTTTCCTCTAGTTTTATTCTCTACCAAGGATTTAAATTATTTAAACTGACTGAAAAATTCTGATTTAATTTTAAGAAAGTATACAAATTCCCTTCTCGAACAGTCATCAATAAAAGAAACATAATATCTAGACTTTGATAATGAAGGAAATTTAACTAGACCAAACACATCAGAATGAACATAATCTAGTATGCAGGAATATTTATGAGGACTAGAGTAAAATGAAACATGGTGTTGTTTTCCATAGATACAATGTTTGTAAAAATTGAACTCAAGGTTACAATCATCAAGCCCTTCTACAAGATTTTTATTCTTCAAGGTTTTTAAACCTTTCTCACCTATGTGACAAGGTCTATGATGCCACAACATAGTATTTTCTGCTGGGAGTTTTACCTCTAAATAATTTGCAGACAGAGAAGTGTCTTCATCTTTCTCTATAGGGACTGATTTACATGACTCTACAGAGGCATTATTACATTGAACAAGACGTGCATCCAACTTATACGGAGTGCCAGTACAAACAAACTTAGCTAACACCTTTGCACCTCTAGCCATTTTACATCCTCTACTTGAGAAAGAAACTTCTACATGAACATCATTTAACTTACTGATAGAAAGTAGATTTCAAGCCAAACCTGGTATATGTAGTACACCACTAATACCTTTGACTCTTCTCTCAGGAAACTAAATTTAGAATCTTCCTCTGCCAATGATTTTCAATGTTGAATCACTTGCTAGGTACGCCTTTCCACCATGATACCTCTCATACTTAGAGAACCATTCTCTATTGGATGTCATGTGAAAGGATGCATCTGATTCAACTAGCCAGACATCATTTGATGCCTGAGTTGTCAAGGCTGCTGCAATGAAGGTGTGTGCATCACTTTGAGAAGATTCATTGTCAGAATTCTTCTTCTTCTTCTTCTTCTCCTTACAATCCTTTTGGATGTGACTAGGTTTCCTACAGTTCCAGCATCTCACCTTCAAATTTTTACTAGGAGATTTTGATTTCCTTATAGATTTGGATTTCAACTTCTTCTCTTTCTTCTTTTCTTTCTCCTTTGGTCTACTTCAAACAACAAGAGACTCTTTGGCCATCTCACAAGACTTCCTTCACTTTTCTTCTAACAGAAGCAAAGAAAACACGTCATCCATCTTAAATGCAGTGGTTGTGCTTCCAATAGCCATCACCAGATGATCCCAACTATCAAGTAATGAACACAATAGGAGCATGCAATGATCCTCCTCATTCTTTACACCTATAGACACCAATTGAGTAACACTCATATTAAACGAGTTCTAATGGTCTGCAACAGATGCACCTTCTTCCATCTTCAATGAGTAAACTTCTTCCTTAGGAATAAATTATTTACCAGAGACTTTCCCTGATAAATATCACCAAGCTTCTTCCACAATGAAGTTGTAGACTACTCCTCATGGACATTCAAGAGTACAGAATCGGTTAGACTCAGTCTTAGTAGACCTCTTTCTTTTCTATCAGCAAGGTCCCAAGCCTCTTGTGTCATACTTTGTGGCTTAGTTCCAAACACTACTAACCAGAGGTCTCTATCCACCAGCAAGTCTTCCATTTTGAGTTTCCATAACTCAAAGTTTCTACCATTAAAATTTTCAATCTCTACTCTACTTGATGTACTCACCATCTCAAACATAAACAAGTTTTAACAATGCAAGACTCCCATTAGAATAGTATTAGCACAAAAAACTAACCTTTTCTCTCAAGGATAACACAACTGGCCAGGCTCTTATACCACTTGAAGGGAAAACAGGGATGGATCTAGTGACCCAATAGTGCGGAATGCATTCCCTTAACACTAATAAAACAAAGGAGAAGAGCAAAAAATTATTTCTACTAGCTTCTAAAACTAATTAGATGAATAAAAAAACAAAAAAGAGATAACAAAATATTAAGCATTCATAGATGACACAATATTTATGTGGGAAAACCTTTTTAGGTAAAAAACCCACCACACCAAGCAAGAACAATTGTATTATAGTAATTATAAATTACATACAATATCAACCCTTACTTCTCTGATCAACTCACAATAGCTTCAAGTTATTTTATCACTTTTACAATACTTCTCTGGAAGTATACAATGAATTCACACTTCACAATTCAAATTCACTCTCTTACTTGCTCTAATTTTAACCGTCACCTTTTGGCTAACATATACAACATGAACACGACTGCACAAGTCATACATCATATTCAATGTCTTAACCAATCACACAAAATCCAGGTTCATGCATCGAACACCCAAGCAAGCAATCAATCTGCACTAATTGCATCAAGCCACCCAACAATAACTTCACCACCCAAATCAAGTTCTTGTCATCAGCTAAAGTCGGCCTGCAATAACTGCTTTTACTACATTGGCCTTTAGCCAATCAAGCTGCTATCAAACTGCCATAGGTCCACCTACCATTCACTGTCGCTTTGACTTTTTGGTCCAACTCGATTGACTGAGCTCTTACTACACTACCGTTGAGCTCACCGAATCACCTCGCGGTATGGTGGTGAGCCATCCAAGCTTCTTCGAGCTCTGTCCCACTGACCGCCACCACACTACTGCTGCTAGGTTTGAGTCGAACCATGGTGTCGCGGTAGCCATTGGGAAAAACACTGGTGGTCATACCGCACTACTGTGGGGGCTACCAGACTACAGTCTCACCACGCCCACCATAGTGAGAGGACCCACCACCCATGGTATGGTAGTAACCATCGAGCCCATCATTGGTAGTCTCACCGTGGCCACCATGGTGAGCGAACTCACTGCCCGTGGTGGGGTGGTAACTGCCAAGACCACCATTGGTGGTCTCACTGTGGCCACCGCGGTGAGAAAAATCACCACTCGCGGTGGGGTGGTAACCGCTAAGACCACTGCTAGTGGTCTCACTATGGACACCGTGGTGAGAGGACCCACTGCCTGTGGTATGGTGATAACTATTGAGCCAAGCTACTAGCGGCCTTTCCGTGCCACCGCAATGAGTAAACTCACCGTGCATGGTAAGGCGGTAACAACTAGGACCGCCACTATGGTATCGCCAGGAGCAGACCAGACCACCGCAGTAAAGGGGTAGAGGCACAAAAGGAACAACCGCGGTATGGTGGTAAAGGCTAAGAACTTTTATTTTTCACCAAGTCTTGAATTATGAGGCTTCAAACTGGAAGTTGAGACACACTTTCTCAACAATAGGCAAGTAATGCCACCGACAAGTCAGGTGCTAGATTTTTCATAGCAGACAGGCATGAGGCCACCTAAGGATCATGTTGAGAGGCAAGAGGGTGAGGGGTTCAGCCAGTAGGGCTAGCTCCACATTTTGATCACATACATTATTTTTGTCTCATGGGCTCCAATTTTTTATTGCCCCTTTTTTACCATACACGTTTGATCCTGATTTTGTACAATGACAGTTACCCATGTTTATATGTATAAGAGGATTTGATTTATGAGATGTCCTATTTTATTTGTTATGGATGGATGTATTTAATATCCTATGTTTTATGATATGATGCAGTGATTATGGAAGCATTTGTTTTTGTAATTTTTCTATGTATTTTATGATGATGATGTATAGATACAAATGATATGCAAATGGTTTCCCTATTATGATTCTAATGGTTCATGCAATGCACTATGACTTATGAAATTTAGGTGATGATAATTTTTTTGTTTCCTTTTCTTATGTATGAATGATAGATGGATGTTATGATGATGCTTATGTGATCATGCAATATGGATGTGAGATGATATATGCAATGCAATGATTCTTATAATGAATGCAATGTTATGAAATAATGATAATGATGATGCAATACCCTTGGTTTATCAAATGGTATGAAATATTTCCCTATGATATGTTATACTATGTGATCTATGTAATGGATGTTTTGAATATAAATGATAATGCAAGATAATTTATGATGCATTGTTTTATGATGATGATTATGTGATGTAATGGGTGAACATCGTTATGCGAGATGATTTATGAGATGATGTTTTATGAAATGTAATGGTAATATAATAATGAAATGATAATGACATGCAATGTATGTAAATGATAATGATTATGTCTAATGAGGTTATTATGATATGATGTGCATATAGATATGATAATGATGACACCTATGATAATTTATGCCATGCATGAATTAATGATTCCTATGTGATAATATCTCTAATGTAATGAAAATGATTCTATATTAATTATGAATTGTGATGCATCTATATTTCCTACATGATATGCATTATGTAAATGATTGGTGGATGTGGGGAGGGTGCATTCTAGTAATTTTTATGAGTAACTGTCATGGCACCATGTTAGTATGGAAAGGAGATAGAAGAAAGAAGATCCAACAAGCTTATTTTATGATGATTGTGGCAATGATAACAAGATTTGGGATTTTAAAAGGGCCAATTACTTTATGTTTGATAACACTCATAGGTATGATGCATCAAGGTATTAAGAACCAAGATGGCACTATACCTAGTGCATGGACTTTGACTCATGAATCAGATAGGAGTATTCCTATTCACACTTGACATGCAAAACCTCATTCAGAATGTAGTTCAGATGTTCTAGATATCTCAAACCAAAACATAGAAAGGAAAGCCTTCCTATGTGGTCAAAAAGATACCTAAGAAACCCTCCCTAAAAACCAAACAAAGCATGCATGACCAGGTTAGTTTACAAGAACATCCAACAAGCACAACAGATAAAAAGATAATGATCATTGCCCCATTCCTTTCTCTCTAAACGGTTATGATTAGGCATCATCGAGAGGTCCTTGGAATGCACAAAAAATAAGATAATTCAAAAATACCAAGATAAAGTAAACAAACAAGCTAATGTTCTTCATACCACTAGCCAAGACTAAGCTAAAATGATGCCTGATGTTGATGTCCATTGTTGGAAGGATGCATCCTAGGACATGTTGTGATTAGGTGATGATGAAATTAACTAGATGATAAGATATTGATACTTTGAGTTGACCAACTTGCTTGCTTATTGACCTAGACTTGAGACTTTGACTATTAGGTGTTCACTTTTTAACTTTCTACACTAGCTTCTGGTTGCCTTACCAAAGGATGAAAATGATGATTGATGATTATTGTGGATGAAAGAAAGATGAGACAAATGCACCATTTTTTATTTTTTCAAATATTTGGATGTTTTTGATGTTTTGAAATGTTTTGAGGCTATTTTTGGATTTTGAGATTTTGACCAAGAGACTAACTTTGCCTACATTCCTATCCTAGGGGTCTCGGGAGTTGATCAACAGATTAGCCTTGCCTACATTTTAAAAACTAGAGACCATGTAGTTTTAATGAAGTAGAATTGATTACTGATGAGGTGGATGGGCAAACAGATTAGCCTTGCCTACATTTTAAAAACTAGAGACCATGTAGTTTTAATGAAGTAGAATTGATTACTGATGAGGTGGATGGGCAAACAGATTTGCCATTTTATTGCGATGGATGCCTAAAGGACTTTCCTAAAATGTCTTAGGGGATGATCAAAGATCAACCTTGCCTATGTTCAAGCTCAGAGATGATATAGTTCGGTATGAAGACACTTTTTATTTTTGGATTTTGACATGATTTGGATGTTTTGAATTTGATTTTCTGATTTTTTTATTTTTTTATTTTTTTTATTTTTGAAGAATTTTTTGATATTTTTGGATTTTTTGATGAATTTTGAATGTTTTTAGATTTTTGGATTTTAAGGAAGATCAAAAGAATATACAAGAATCCAATTCGATGTAGGTACAAGAAAATTCCCCCAACATGATGTGATAGACTACTTTGATATAGGTAGGACAAAATGACTTTAGGAATGTGCCAAGTAGTACTAGGATGGAACATGATACAAACACAAGATCAAGCTATGGTACAAACGCAAAAAGATGGATGGAAGATTAATGATGGAATATAATGGTGAAGTAAGTGTGTAGAATAAGTTGTGAATATCCTAGTGGATGGAGAGTGCTTTATTTACACTTGGTGCCTGTTTGCTAGGTTTTCACCAAAGTACTTGTCCAAAGTGCCACCAAAGTGGTTTTCACTAGAGCACAATTTTTTCTTTACTATTTTTAATCCTTTTTCTGATTTTTTTGGATTTTTGGATTTTCTTATTTTTGTATTTTTTTTGTTGTTGTCACCAAGATGCCTGTTTACCGGGTTTTCATGAGGGTGACCATTTTTTAAAGACATTTTCTGATTTTTTTGTATTTTTGCTTCTATACCTTGAAATATTTTAGGCATAAATTTTTTTAAGATGGGAGTTGTTCATGGGCTCCTAAAAAGGTTCTCCTTTTGGTGTTGATAACTGATATACCCCTAACTTGTAGCTCACTGTGACGATGAAAGATACCAACCAATTGGGTTCAAATTTTTTTTTGCTATTCAGATTTGGTAGGTTTTTTTTATTCTCCTTCAGTAC
This sequence comes from Sequoiadendron giganteum, assembly GCA_007115665.2. Classification (NCBI taxonomy): domain Eukaryota; kingdom Viridiplantae; phylum Streptophyta; class Pinopsida; order Cupressales; family Cupressaceae; genus Sequoiadendron; species Sequoiadendron giganteum. Next base: position 80,325,100 of record CM021108.1, read on the forward strand.
TAGCTCGCCGACTTGGAAGGTCTGCCTCCAGATTTTCTTGTTGTAGCTACATTTCAGGTGATTTTGATATACTTGTAAGTGATTTAGGGCATCCATGTGTCGTTCATCCAGTAACTCTAGCTCATTTAGCCTTGAGACCTGCTATTCCTCATCTATAATGAGATTTTGTAGTGATATCCTCAGGGACAGGAGTTCGATCTCAATGGGGAGAATGGCTTCCGATCTATAGACCAGGGAGAAGGTGGTGGCACCTGTTGGTATGTGAATGTTGGTGCGATAATCCCATAAGGAAAGATTTAGCTGTAGATGCCAGTGATGACCAACATCATTGACTATTTTCTTAAGGATTCATAGAATGGTTTTATTGGTGGCTTTTGCCTGGCCATTTTGTTGGGGGTGGAAAAGTGATGTTGGATGTTGAATTTTTGGCAAAGGTCATGAAAATCCTAATTTTTGAAAGGTGTCCCATTATTTGATAAAATGGCTTGGGGGACACCATATCGACATATAATGTAGTTCAAGATGAACTTGGATATCTACTTTCTAGCTATGTAGGTCATGGGAATGGCTTCAACCCACTTTGTGAAGTACTCCGGTGATGATGAATTTATGGCCATTAGATGAGGTGGGGGCGATTTTACCGATGCGATTGAGCCCCCATTGCGAAAAGGGCCAAGGTGTTACAATGGGATGAAGCTCCTAAGCTGGTGCATGGATAAGTTCCCCATGTTGTTGACATTGCAAACATCTTTTGACAAAGTCATGTGTGTCTCTTTCCATTGTGGGCCAATAGTATCTGGTCCTCAACAATTTATTAGCAAAATTCATACTGCTCAAGTGTGAACCAAAAATTTTATTGTGTACTTCGATTAAAGAAGTCAGGGCTTCCTTAGGCTTTAGGCAATGTAATAGGGTCCCTTCGATGCTCCTACGGTAGATGAAAGTGCACCAAGAAGTCAAACATTGTTAGTGTTAGATCATAATGCATGCAAACAATGAGGGATTCCCCATGAAATCCATTTATTCAAACTTAACTAAGAAATGAAGAACACAAGTAAATTTCAAATGAAAGAAACTCAATCCTAATTAAGCTAATAACATGATGATTCCATGGGGGAATTGGTGCCAATGGAGTGTTGCAATTGGCCCTTTCCCAATTCCTATGTTGTAGATGGTATGTGATTAGAGAAATGGTCAAATCTCCAAAGAGATTTGAGCATAACCTTGTTGCAAATTTGGAGAGATGATGGATGATTGTGAACAAAGAGCAAAATTAGTTCTCAATTGGAGAGAGTAACTTTGCATATGAGTTGTGGATGAAGATTGAGGAGAAGAGTCTTCAATTTATAGATTTCAAAAATTGGAAGAAGAGTGAGTTTGAGCAATGTGGGATCATTCAACATCCAATGGCCAAGTGCCACTTGTCAAGATGTGAATGGTTGATGGTTGTGCACATTTTGATCAATGTGCATGATAAATGCCATGAGATTCAAATTTGAATTTGAAAGTTGGCAAGTTTAGAGGGAAGGGAAATGGAGTTAATGTCACTTGGCTCAAGGCTAAGGACATGTAAGAGGCATTAAATGCCTTGTTGGAAGTACCCATTGAATTTGAATTCAAATTAAGGGAATATTCCCTTTTGATGCCATGTGAGGGAAAATAGATGAATTAATAAATCAAAGTAATTGATTTATTGTGCAACTTGCAAAATCTAGAGGATTTTAGTGAGAGGGATTAACTTAATCAAGGTTTTGATTAATTTAATGAAGAATTAGATGATTTGACCATTTTGACTCAAATAGATGAATTAATTTAAATTAGAATTGAGGGGAAATGATTTAATTAAATAAATGATTTGATTTATTTAACTAAGGAGGAATATGTTAGATTAAATCCAATAAGGTTTTAATTTATTTAATTTAATAAGAGGACTTTAGAGAATTTAATCACATAAAAAGATTTATTTAATTAAACAGAGATGTAAGGTCAATTAAATTAAATTGATTAATTTAATTACTGAAAGAGGAAGACTTAATCAAATAAACAATGATTTATTAAATTAAGAGATAGAATATGATGAAATGCTGAGAGTATGATTTAGGAGGAAATGTCATTAGTAATCTGGATCAAATGTGCCAGATCGAGAATGCACATTTTTCATGTCTACATTTTGCCCCTCTTTGAAGCAATGTACTTGTTGCATTGATTCAAAGAATAAACTGTTGTGATCAAAGTTCAAAATTTCTCAATTTTTTAGATGCCCCACTATTGCCCCAGTGGAAGGATTATGGTGGTATATTGCCCCCTCGAGAGATCGAGCGGAAAATGTTCGATTTTCTGATCAAGATCATGATAAAATGTGAGAGGAGTGGTTCTATTGATGAGAGGATAAAATATAATTCTTTGATGTAGACAATTCTGATGATGTATAGACAGTCATCGGCCATGGGTAGCCTTGTGTATATTTTGATATGACACACTGATTTTAGATAGAAATGTTAGTAAAGATAGAAGAATAAGAAGAATAAGATGGATGGAAGGAAGATCCCCACAAGCTCACATTATTACTGATGATGATGATGATTTTCTAGGAATTGGGATTTTCGAAGGGCCAATTACATTATGTTTGATAACACACATAGGTATGAGGCATCAAGGTATAAAGGACCAGGATGGCATTGTACCTAGTGTGATGGACTTTGAATCATCAAACAGATAGGAGTACTCTTGTTCACACATTGACAAACATAACCTTATTCAGAATGTAGTTCAGATATTCTAGACATCTCGGGCCAAAACATAAGAAGGCGAGCCTTCTTATGTGGTCAACAAGACACCTAAACATCTTTCCTACAAACAAAACAAAGTATGCATGACGAAGTTATTTTACAAGAATATCCAAGAAGCATAGAAAATGAAAAGATAATGATCTTTGCCCCATTCCTTTCTCTCTAAACCTATTTTATTTAAGCATCATCGAGAGGTCCTTGGAATGAGCACAAAATAAGATAAGTCAAAAAGACCAAAATAAAGTAAACAAACAAGCTAATGTTCTTCGTACCACTAGCCAAGACTAACTACTATGGGGTACCTGTTGCTTATGTCCATCATAGGAAAGCTTCATCCTAGGACATGTAGTGATCAGTGTTTTGGTGGGACTGATTGGGTGATAAGCTATTGATACTCCGAGTTGACCAACTTGCTTGCTTACTGATCTAGACTTGAGACTTTGACAATTAAGCGTTCACTTTGGAACCTGCTAGACTTGCTTCTGACTGACTCACCAAAGGGTGAAGGAAATGATTGATTTTATTATGAGTGATGATAATCATGGGTGAAAGCGAGATGAAATGGATGCACCATTTTGGGTTTTTTCAAATGTTTTGAGGCTGTTTTTGGTATTTTCAAGATTTACAATGAATAGACTAACTTAAAGACCTATCCTAGGGGTCTCGGGAGCTGATCCATAGATTAGCCTTGCCTACATTATATACGTAGAGACCACGTAGTTCGATTGACGACAGACTTGACTTGATGATAAGATGGATAAATGGATTGCCATTTTATTGCTTTAAATAACTGACTTAAGATGCAGGCTAGATGGGCAAACGGATTGCCCATGCGACAGATGCCAAAGGACTGACTCTATTGTCTTGGGGGATGATCAAAGATCAACCTTGCCTATGTTCAAGCTCAGAGATGATGTAGTTCAACAAGGTGACAAACTAAAAAGACTTAATGATGAATTTTTTGAAGATTTTTTGATATTTGGATGTTTTTGGATTTTTGAATGTTTTTGGATTTTTTCTAATGAATTTCGAGAATATACACGAATCTGATCCGATGTTGCGAGAATGTGCCCCCAGTGTGGTGTGATAGAATACTTCGATAAAGGTAGGATAGATTGATCTTAAGAATGCCAAGTAGCTCCATGGTGGAATATGGTATAGACACCAATGCAGACTATGGTACGGATGCGAGCGGATGAGTGGAAAGTGATGGAATGAATGAGTCGTGCAGATCCTGGTAGATGGGGAAGGTGCTTTATTTACACTTGGTGCCTGTTTGCCAGATTTTCACCAAGGTACTTGCCCAAAGTGCCACCGAAGTGGTTTTCACTAGAGGATGAATTTTTTTTTTCTTTTTACTATTTTCAATCCTTTCTCTGATTTTATTTTTTTTTGGATTATTTGTATTTTTTGATTTTTTTGTTGTTGCCAAGATGCCTATTTGCCAGGTTTTCATTGAGGTAACCATTTTTTCAGGACTTTTTCTGATTGTTTTTGTATTTTTTATTTCTATACCTTGCAAGATTTAGGCATAAAACTTTTTGAGGTGCGAGCTATTCATGGTCTCCTGCAAGGGTTCGCCTTCCGGTGTCGATAACTAATATGCCCCCTATTTGTAACTTGCAGTGATGAAAAAAGGTCCCAGCCAGTTGAGCTCAAACTTTCCCTTTGTATCCAGATTTGGCACGTTCTTTTGGTTTTCTTTCAGCATGAGTTCACCAACTCGGAAAATGTGTTGTCTGATCTTCTTGTTGTAGCTCCTTTTTAGGCGATTCTGGTACACTTGTAGATGATTAAAGGCATCCATGCATCACTCATCTAGTAATTACAGCTCATTGAGTCTTGCGACCCTATATTCCTCATCTGTGATGAGGTTTTGCAGTGATATCCTTAGTGACGGGAGCTCGATCTCAATAGGGAGGATGGCTTCTGATCCATAGACCAAAGAGAATGGGGTGGCACCTGTTGGCATATAGATGCTAGTGCGGTAGGCCCATAAGGCAGGATTTAACTATAGATGCCAGTCACGAGCAAAGTTGTTGACTGTTTTCTTGAGGATTTTCAAGATGGTTTTATTTGTAGCTTCTGCTTGGCCATTGCCTTGTGGAAAGTATGGAGTGGAAAAACAGTGTTGGATTTTGAATTTTTCACACAAATCACGAACATCCTGATTTTTGAAGGGCATCCCATTATAAGAGATAATGGATTGGGGAACACCATATCGGCAAATGAGGTAATTTAGGATGAACTTGGATATTTGTTTTCCCGTGATGTAGGTTAGGGGAATTGCTTTGACCCACTTTGTGAAATATTCGGTGGCGGTGATGATGAACTTATGGCCATTGGATGAGGTGGGCGATATTTTACCAATGAGATCGAGCCCCCATTATGAAAAGGGCCAAGGTGTAACAATGGGATGCAATTCTTGAGCTGGTGCATGAATAAGGTCTCCATGCTATTGACATTGTAGGCATTTTCTAACAAAGTTGTGTGCCTCTCTCTCCATCGTCAGCCAGTAGTACCCTATTCTTAGCAACTTTTTAGCCAAGGTCATACCACTTGAGTGTGACCCACATGTGCCATTGTGTACCTCAGTTAGAGTAGTCAAGGCTTCCTGGGGTTTTAAACAACGTAGCAAGGTTCTGTCGGTACTTCTACGGAAGAGGGTCTCTCTTAGGATGATGAATCGTGAAGTCCTTTTGATAAAAGTGTATTTTAGGTTCGGAGTGATGTCAATGGGGAGGATTCCTAACTTTACGTAGATGTATATATCATGATACCAAAGATCACCGAGACCAACGAGTTCACACGTGTATTCTGACTCTCGTACCTCGAATGTGGGTACAAGAAGCTGCTCTATGAGGAATTCATGTTTTGAGACATTGCGAGGGATGTCCAGTAAGGATCCTATTGTCGCCATTGCATCGGTTGCTCTGTTGTTTGTCCTTAGTATCTGCTCGAAGGTGATGTTGATGAAAGATTCCTTGAGGCTTTCTATGACCTTCTTATATGGTGTGAGCTTATCATCCTTCATTTGGTATTCACCATTGACTTGGTTGATGATAAGTTGTGAGTCCCCATAGACTTTTAATGCCATGATTCGCCATTGTGCTGCAATCTTGAGGCCTATGGTCAAAGCCTCGTATTCTACAATATGGTTAGTACAAGGGAATGCCAGCTTGTATGATCTAGGTATGCAGTCTCCTTGTGGCGTGATGAAGAACACACCAGCTCTTGATCCATGTTGTGTGTGAGAGCCATCAAAGTATAACTTCCAGTGGTCTGCTGCACCAAGGTTAAAAAGGGACTCATCTAGGAATTTTGATATGAGTGGGTTGTCTATGTAGAGGGGAGCTTCTGCTAGTTGATACGCAATGACATGTCCTTTTATGGCTTTTCGTTCAACATACTCGATATCATGTTCAGATAATATCATTACCCACTTAGCCATTCTACCTATAAGCGTTGCTTTTGACAATAGGTATTTTAGAGGGTCTATTTTGGCAATCAACTTGATTTGGTGCGCTAGCATGTAGTGTCTGAATTTCTGAGCCGCCAATACTAGTGCTAGGCAAGCTTTTTCTATTGACGTGTAATTGAGCTCATGTCCCACCATTGTTCTGCTGATGTAGTAGATAGCCTGCTCAGTTCCCTTTTCATCATGTTGGGCTAAAACGGCCCCCAGGGCGGTTGTTGTTGTAGAGATGTATAGGATTAATGGTTTCCCCACAATTGGTGGCATCAATACAGGTGGTGTAAGTAGATATTCTTTTATTTTTCTGAATGCTTGCTTGCATTTGTTGTCCCATCTGAAAGCTACTCCCTTGTGAAGTAGGTGTGAATAGGCAATCTATTTATCTGCCAGTTGTGCTATGAATCTCTGGATGGATTGGAGTCTACCTTGCAATCCTCTTAGTTGTTTTAACATTTTTGGTGCTTCCATTTCAAGGATTGCTTTTACCTTTGCAGGGTCCACCTCTATTCCTCACATTGAAACTATGTATCCTAGCAACTTTCCCGATTGTACCCCAAAGACACACTTCTTCGGGTTGAGTCTAACCTTATATTGTTTGAGCCTATCAAAGATAGCACTTAGGGTTGCTATATGGTCTTGTCTCTTCTTTGATTTAGCTAGTATGTCATCTACATAATCTTTGACTATTTTATGGATCATGTTGTGGAAGATTAATGTCATGGCTCTTTGGTATGTAGCTCCTGCATTTTTCAACCCAAATGGCATTACGTTCCAGCAGTAGGTGCCCCAAGGACATGTGAATGTTGTCTTGTGTTGGTCTTCTTTTGCAATCATTATCTGATTGTACCTCGAGAAGCCATCCATTAGGGAGAGCATCTCATGTCCGACCGTCATATCCACTATCATGTCAATGTTGGGTAGTGGAAAGTCATCCTTGGGACATGCTTTGTTTAAGTCTCTAAAATTAGTGCAGATGCAGATGCCCCCTTTCAGTTTTGAGACTGGTACGAGATTTGATACCCATTCTGGATAGTCGATCGGGTGTATGAAGCCAACATCCAGAAGTTTCTGCAGCTCAATTTTTACAAGCAAGGCTATTTGTGAACCCCTAAACCTACAAGTGCACCAAGAAGTCAAACATTGTTAGTGTTAGATCATAATGTATGCAAACAATGAGGGATTCCCCATGAAATCCATTTATTCAAACTTAACTAAGAAATGAAGAACATAAGTAAATTTCAAATGAAAGAAACTCAATCCTAATTAAGCTAATAACATGATGATTCCATGGGGGAATTGGTGCCAATGGAGTGTTTCAATTGGCCCTTTCCCAATTCCTATGTTGTAGATGGTATGTGATAAGAGAAATGGTCAAATCTCCAAAGAGATTTGAGCATAACCTTGTTGCAAATTTGGAGAGATGATGGATGATTGTGAACAAAGAGCAAAATTAGTTCTCAATTGGAGAGAGTAACTTTGCATATGACTTGTGGATGAAGATTGAGGAGAAGAGTCTTCAATTTATAGATTTCAAAAATTGGAAGAAGAGTGAGTTTGAGCAATGTGGGATCATTCAACATCCAATGGCCAAGTGCCACTTGTCAAGATGTGAATGGTTGATGGTTGTGCACATTTTGATCAATGTGCATGATAAATGCCATGAGATTCAAATTTGAATTTGAAAGTTGGCAAGTTTAGAGGGAAGGGAAATGGAGTTAATGTCACTTGGCTCAAGGCTAAGGACATGTAAGAGGCATTAAATGCCTTGTTGGAAGTACCCATTGAATTTGAATTCAAATTAAGGGAATATTCCCTTTTGATGCCATGTGAGGGAAAATAGATGAATTAATAAATCAAAGTAATTGATTTATTGTGCAACTTGCAAAATCTAGAGGATTTTAGTGAGAGGGATTATCTTAATCAAGGTTTTGATTAATTTAATGAAGAATTAGATGATTTGACCATTTTGACTCAAATAGATGAATTAATTTAAATCATAATTGAGGGGAAATGATTTAATTAAATAAATGATTTGATTTATTTAACTAAGGAGGAATATGTTAGAGTAAATCCAATAAGGTTTTAATTTATTTAATTTAATAAGAGGACTTTAGAGAATTTAATCACATAAAAAGATTTATTTAATTAAACAGAGATGTAAGGTCAATTAAATTAAATTGATTAATTTAATTACTGAAAGAGGAAGACTTAATCAAATAAACAATGATTTATTAAATTAAGAGATAGAATATGATGAAATGTTGAGAGTATCATTTAGGAGGAAATGTTATTAGTAATCTGGATCAAATGTGCTAGATCGAGAATGTACATTTTTCATGTCTACACCTTCATCATTGTTTGGGACTTGGGGTACTTTATAATACTTGGTTTCTAGGTTTTTGCAATAGGAAAAGGGTTTAGGATCACCATGGATTGTAACCTCCTAGTTTTAGTATGAAAACTTGACACAGTGGTGGAAGGTCGATGCAACTTCTTGCATCCCATGAATCCACGAGTGCCTTAGGAGGATGTTATATGGTAGGTCAAGGTCAAGCACCTAACAAGTAGTTTCCATAATAGCTAGACCTACTTGAATATGGAGTTGAATAGTGCCTTGAGACACTCTTTCTTGATCATCATAAGCCCTGATTGTGTTACCCTTACCTTTTTCAATAGAATCTTTAGAGATTCCTTGATTCTTTATAAGATTGAGTGAAAAAATATTGAGGCCTGTAGCTCCATCCACCAAGACCCTTTTGACCTTATTTTTGTGAACCAAGACTTCAAGATGTAATGCACGATTGTGAGATGGCTAGGTAGGGAAGTCTTGATCAAAAAACATGAGGAGATTGGGAGTGGTTATGTTATCAACCATAGCTTGGAATATCTTTGTATCAAGGTTGTTGGATATGGTAGATGGAGCCAATGCTTCCTCAAGGATTTCTCTATGCGCAGCTGAAATCTTTAGTAACTCCAAGATGAAGATCTAAGTAGGGGTTCTTTTTAACTAGTCAAGGATGTTGTAATCATTAGGAATGGATTTATGATTTTAGGTGGGGGTCCTATATGGTTGTGATGCCTCATAAATGGTGACCTTGCCACCACATGTGGTGACTCCACAATCAGTGTTGGCTCCCTTGATATTGACAATAGCGACCATTTCATCAAGGCATGTGACAACCCCTTCATATACGTTGTTCACTTTGCCAAAATTTTACTTAACTTCATTGTTTCCTTGATTGTGGTTGGACATCAGATTCATGTTTATTTTAAAATCTTGATTGCCAACTGATTGCTCAAAATTTATGTTTTTTTCATCTATGAGATGTTGGATGATATTTTTTAGTTTCATGCAGTTGGTGGTTGTATGCCCCTCGAGCTTTTGATAATCAAAAAGGAAATTTTCATTGTACTAGGGTGGTTTCAGTTGGGGATCTTGGTAATTATCATAGGTGGGGATTTTGATGAGGTTCTCATTAACCAAATTCTTCATGATGGATTTGATCGATTCCCCAAGGGCTATGAATTTCCTCTTGTGGGGATATCAGTTTTGCAGAGGTGGTCCTCCTTGTTTATTGAGGTTGTTGACTTGATTGTGGGATGGTTGTTGGGTTACCACATTGGCTTGTGTGTTATTGCAATTATTGTTTTGCAGTTGATAATATGTTTGAAAATTCTTCTTTGGAGCATTGATGATGACCTTGGCATTGACTACCCCATTGTTGGTAACATTCCTATTTTTTTCACATGTGCGAGGTTTATCATTATAGCTTGTGGATGGGTGACTATCTTGATGTGCATGATATGCTGGAATTCCCCCCTGTGTAAGAAGGGCCCTTTTGATGTTGAGCACCTTGGGGATCAGTTGGTTGTATGTGGTGATGCACTGCATTTTTAGATAAATGCCAAGTTTTCATCCTAATTGGCAATGAGAGTGAATTTTTTTTGCTCCTCTAGCATGACCCACTCGCTTTGATTGGCATTGGATCACCATCATTGTAGGAAGAAGGTGAATGATTCCCCCTTTCCCTATTTGAAAACCAATAATTCCTCTAGACTAACATCCATGCCCATGTTGAATGCATAATTTTTGAGGAATGTTCTGATTCCTGTATGCAGATGAGAGGACCACTCCATGGTGGGAATATCCAAGCTTTGAGGAAACAACCGCATCAGATATGTATCATTGTACATGACTTCCATGCAATGTACTTGGAATTCCCTAACATGATCTTCAAGGTTTCCTATCCCATGATACTTATCAAATTTAGGGATTTTGAATCCCTTAGGGAATGGTACCATTGCAAGGCTCCTACTAAAAGGATAGGGACATATATTTTCGGGTGTCCTTATTTTTTTTCTTGATTGAAGATCAAGAAATTGTTGTGAGAGAAGTTTGATTTGTGTTGTCACATCATTTTTCAGATCAGGAGGTGGAGTAAACATTTTTTGAGTTGGTTGGGATGTTTGATTGATGGGTGGTGTGTTGGTGGAGGGATATTGCAATATTTTCTACATGATTAATGTCTATATTTTCTATTGATCCAACAACACATTTTGTTGGTCATGTTTTTGCTATACCAACAAAGCTTGTTGTTAGGATTATTGTTGAGTCACTTTTTGTTGTGCTTGATAATCTTGCAAGGCTTGTTGATATGCTTCTTGCTGGGATGCTTGCAATTGTGCCTGGTGTTGTGCTTGTGCTTGCACTTGTTGAGCTTTATCTTGGGCTTGGTCTTGAGCATGCACTTGTTGGATTTATTGTACAATTCAAGTAGCTTGTGCAGATTGAGCGGATTACACTTCTTGAGTGGCTTGTGTGGATTGAGCTTCTTGAGCTGCTTGCGCAACTTGGGCTACTTGAGCTACTTGCATAGCTAGGGATGCTTGAGCATCTTGCGCAGCTTGGGAAACTTGTTGTTGTAGTAAATCTTGGGATTGGTTAGCTTTCAATTGCACTTGGTATGCCGCTAATTGCACTTGTTGAGAATATAGCTATGTAGCTTGTTGATTTTTGAGCACCTTTTGATAGGCAGCTTTTTGAGCTGCTTACAACATGATTTTGAATGAATTTTCCATGTGTTTTTGCGGTGGTTGCAATGGATTGGGAATGGTATTGACCACTATGATGAGATGAATGGTTGTGTTGATGATTGGGGTTTGAGTTGTAGATTGTTTGATTGAGATGCTTGGCCCTTGGGAAACCATGCTTTGAGAGATTTGAGGTGTGGTGAATGTATTGATTGTTGGGGTTTCTTGGATGGTTGCCACTTGTTGTTGCGATATCGATGGAAAAGTGAGAGGGTTTGGTATGATGATCTTATTCATGATATGGGGATTTCTTTGGTTTGTTTGATTGATGGTGGGTAAAGGAGGAAGACCAAACCCAAGGGGTGATGTGGATGTAAGTGGTAGAGGTGAATAGATGGGTGGTGCATTCTATTGAAGGGATGATGATGAGGGATCAAAGACTCCCCCGGCTCTAAAAAAATAACTTTCTCCTTGTGAGGTCATACAGAGAGAGGTTTTCATGTCGAGTGGACCAACTGGTGTTGCATGAAAGTATAATGAATTGGCAATATTATGAAATGTGAGTGGGACATATGGATGTAATGGGTTTACTGGGATGGATTGGCCCAATATGGTGTTTGCGTCCAAATCTTTGTTATTCACAAGGGGATGCGCTTGAAGGGCATTAAACAATGAGATTCCCTTGCTAATGATTGGTGGAATTGGATCAATGCATGATGTGATTTGCAAGATATCTTGAGTGACACTTTGAAATGGAAGCATGGATGAAGTTGAAGACATGATCCCAAGAGGGTTTTCCACAATTATGCTTATGTCATAGTCAGGAGGTAGTTTAGCCCCTTCTTTTGCCAATTCAAGCATGTATTGGGAAGGATATAACTTCATCATGGCATCAACAATTTGATGATTTTCGGGATTTTGCACCGTCTCAAGGATTTCATCTTGTGTCATCCCTAAGGGAATGTTGGTGATTTCCTCCACTTGTCCCTCCTCTTGAGGATTTGGTGATGGTAGAGGTAAATCGCTTAGGGGATTGCTTGATCCAATAGGATTTATTTCGGGATCAGTTTGAATTAGATCACTTCAAGTTGATGTTTCCTTGTTTATTTTCATATTCTTCTTATGTTGTGATATTTTTTGCACCATAAAATCAAGATAAATTGATTTAACTTTAGGCACAAAAATAGGAGAACTAGAATAATTTAAGGATCAAAGCGATGATGAGGATGAGATAAATGAAAGATGGATGATGCGAATGATGAAACTCTTGAGAAACTTTGATGGAGATACTAAAATTTAGGACTTTCTTTGATTGGATTTAGATTGATTGGGATAGTGAACTTGTCAACTCTAAGAGGTTGGATTTTATCCTAGAGTGAACTTGTACAAAAGATGATAATTTGACTAGAGGTGTAAAGAAGGATTCATCAAGCCACTTCTAACCAAACAAGATAATTTCGGATAATGAAATCCTAGACCCTAAGATGTTTTATTTTATCAAGAGGTGAACTTGTTCACAAAGATTTGATAATTTGATTAAATATGTGGAGAAGGATTCATCTACACATATCTAACCAAACAAGATGATTTTGATTTTTCCTAGAAGTCTAGCATAAATGATGTTTTCAAAATTTCCAAGATTTTTTTGGTGAAATGATGTTTGATTTTGATGGTTGAGGTATGGATGAAAATGATTAATTTTGACCCTAAATTTGACCTAGATAAGACTCCTTACAAAAATTTGGTATTGAAGAACATGCTCGATACTCCCTATGTGAGAAAAGAAAACCTTTGAAAGGGAGTTGGATTTTGTTGATAATAAAACTCATACAAGTTAGGGTTGTTTCTTGAATATTTCTTGTAGAAGTCGTAAACCAACCTTTCTCTTACATTGTGAAGCCTTGAAAGACATTTTTCATGGTCTCTTGGACTAAGACTCTTGAAATTTGGCTTCCAATTTTTAATTTTGCGAGAAATCATTTGAAAGAATACATGTGTGGGGTTCAATTGTTCTTAGCTTTTCATAATGAGCTCTTTTTACCACAAAAAAATCTTATTAGATTTTTCAAACTCAATGTCAAGTGTTCTAACTCCTTTTCATCACACAAAGTCTATTATGTGGAAATCAAAGAAATTAATGCAAAATTTTCCTGATGTTGACTTTAGTATGAGAAAATTATGATGTAAATCCAAATTCTTAGAAACCTCTAAGGATAAAATCCCTAGGGAAAGCAATAACACTTGGATTTTGTCAAAGTTATTTGCCCCTCCTAAAGGGTTTGAAATTTGGAGGATTTGAATGTTGAATTTTTGCTTTCAAGATTTTGGAACCAAGCAATGTGTTTAACTGAATCAAAGATTGCACAACCCTAGGCTGGAAAAATAAAATATTTGTTGAGTTCCCACTTGGATGAATCCATCTATGCTTACTCTTAGCGAATGATTATATGCTTGACCGTACAAGCTCCCCCTTACAGTGCACTCACTTCTCGAGTCAACCAAGAATCAGTACCCATGAATATCCTATGGAATACTTCTCATCTCTACCAAAAGTTGTAAGAATGTGGGATGACTCCGAAGGTTCAACCTCTTGATGCCAACAAATATTTGGATTTTGGGCTTCTGAATTTTTTTTATAATAAGGGCATCCAGTTTAGGGGATGCAATGATAAATTACTTGTGAGAGATCTCCCAACCCTTAGAACAAGGGCTTTACACATCATAAAGATATTGGGGGAGAGTTATCATGCACTGCTTCCTATTGTTTATGATTTTAATCATAACCACAAATTTATATAGTGGTTTGGAAGAGCTTGGCTTATGCTCATTACCGCTTGGGTCATTCCCTTTGGGTGAGTACTTTTTACCACTAAGGTAGGCCCTAGATAAGGGTACACAAAAGTAAGCAAGTACATTCGTAGTTCAATCAATCTTTGTTGAGAAACAAAGAGAGAACACTCATGATGTACTCCACTCACACTTGTAAGATTGGTTAAATTTTTAAAACCCAATTTGAAATGTGGAGGCAACCAATTACACAACTTAAGATCACCAAAAGGAATTTTAATTCTCAATATCGCTATAAATCATGAGAGAAGTGCATACATCATTCTTGATGATATTATTTTGGGTAAGTGATTACAAAACAAAGATACACATGTTCATTTTAAATCTTCAAGGAAATGATTTTATTCTTTTTAAAGAACCAAAAGGAAAGATGAAAGTTGTCTTGTTCAATTGTTAACTTAAAACCAATTTTAGTAAGTTGTTCTAAAGTTCTTTTTAACCCATTTTTGTAAAGTTGAAAGCTTTTGTAGTGTTCTTTTTAGAGCCCAAAAGAAATTTAGTGTCTCCTAAAGGCATGGAAGTAATCAAATCCTTAGAAAGGGATTATAAGTTCTCCCCAAAGTGTTTAAAAATTCTTAATATAATGATTTACTAATGACATGGAGAACCTTGGTCTTCGTTTTCTTTCCTTACTTCAATCAAGCCAACCTACAAAAAACTAGTTAATGCTATAAAAACAAAGACTGAAAACTAGTTAGAAATCCAAATAAATCAAAATGGAAAAAAAAAACATGTCAAAATAATTAAAATTGTACTTTTTACCCAACTTTAGTGATGTAGTTCGCATGTGCAGTGTAGTTTAGAATGATCAATAACACAATATAGCGCAACTAATTTACTAAGAGCGGAGCTCTATAGTAAAATAGAGATCACGATTATGGCTATGTTTGACTAGCAACGTAGTTTGTAATTTAGAAAGTTTGCAGGTTAGTTTGAAATTTGAATTTTTTGGGTGGGAAGACACCAGCGGTGGAGTTTAGAGATTATAGCGGTGCAATATAGCATCGCTTGACAGTCAACAATTGAGTTTCCTGGAAGCTGCAAAAAACCAAAAAGCACAATTTTTTTCAAAAAATATGATTAAATCCTTCAGATTCGCCCTTCTTCTAGCGCCAAAATGTCAACCCCAATCCTATACCTATACAAACATAGAAAAAAAAAACACTATTAGATCCATATGCAAGTTATAACTAATATTCCCCATGAAATTCATCTGCAATGCTCAAAATAGAAAGAAATGAAGAACAAAACATGAAAAATAATTGGAATCCTATTTAAACACACAAAAACTCAATCCCATGGGGGAATTGGTGCCAATTATGTGTAGAAATTGAACCTTTCCCAACTCCTATGATGCAATCTTGATGAGTGATGCACTTTGATGAAGATTCAATTGAGCTCCATGATGAAAAATATGCATAACCTAGCTTAGATCATGATAAAATGGATGAAAATAGATATTCTTGAGGATGAAATTGAGTATAGCGAGTTTACTCAAATTGTGGATGATCAAATGAGGAGAAAAGCCTCTTATTTATAGATGAGATTGAGAGAAGAAGAGGAAAAAAGGATGAATGTGGGACTAATATTCAACCAATGGCCAAATTCCAATTGTGAAGATGTGAATGGAGGAAGCTTGAGAACATTTTGGTGATTGTGCACAATATATGGTATTAGGTGGAATTTTAAATTCATGAAATGACTTGCAAGAGGGAAAAATAATGAATTAAATGCCACTTGTCTCAATGAGCAAGGACATGTAAGATGAATGAACGTCTTGTTGGAAGGACAAATCCACTTGGAGGGGTTTTCAAATTTTATAGGAATATTCTCAAAAGATGCCAAGCTGAAAGAAAATAGGGATTTAATAAATTTGTTAAATGTATTTTCATGTGCAAGTGGCAAAATCTAGAGAATTTTGTAGATTAGGATTAAATTAATCAAGGGTTAATTAATTTAATGATGGATTCGGTGATGTGACTATTTTATTTAGATTTATGGGTTGATCTAAATCAAAAGATAAGAATTGTGATTTAGATTTAATTAAATAAAGGTTTTGAGTTATTTAATTAAAGAGGGATGATGATGTAAAATTAGCTGAAAAAGGGTTTAATTTATTTAATTTAATAAGATGACTTTAGAGATTTAAACAAATAAGATGAATTATTTAATTAAATAGAGATATAGGGTTAATTAAATCAAATCGAATAATTTAATTAACATGAGAGAATGATTTAATCAGATAAATATTTATTGTATTCAATTAAGGGATGAAATGTGATGATAATGCTGAGAAGGTGATTTAGGGTGAAACAATGTTAGTAATTAGGATCAGGTGTGTAGGATCAATCTATATATTTTCCATGTCTACAAGGCGTATGAGTCCCACCTAGTTTTTTGGGCATGGATATGGATTTTGCATCATTCTAAGCAGTTTTGAAAAATGTATCTCATAGTGAAGCCTAATGGGATTCATACACCACTTGTGGCGAATGAGTCCCATGTGGCCCAAATCAAATTTTATTCAAATTCTTGGTAGGATTTTATCTTCCTAGATCTGGTGTCAACTTGTAGTGTTGTAATTTTGGAAATTTAGCATAAAGAAATATAAATACAAGGTTGTTTCACTCATTTTATCCTAATACTTTCAAGAGAGAATTCCAAATAGAAATTTTATGATTACAATAGTTTACAAGACTTAACAAGAGCATTCAAGAGCATTCAAGAGCATCTTTAAAGCACTCAAAGGTAGATTTATTCATCATTTGTTGCAAAAATTCAAGATCCATCATCATTTCAAGGTCATCAAGCATCAATCATGTTTTTGAGCTAGTGTTGTGATGTTGTATTCAAGGTCCAAGATTAAGCATTTTCCAACACTTATTTCAAGATCTAGATCTTAATCTTTCATGGCCACTTCATGTTATATTGTTGATCTACAAGATATCATTCAAGGTATCATTTTTCATGTTTCATGGTTTATCCTTCATGTTTCATGTCCTTATTTAATTATTGTTGTGCCTATAACACACATTCCCTCTTCAAATTGGGGATCCCATTCTTTTTGTTTTCTTTCACCAGGTTGGTTCATATTTTTCTCTTTTTATGTGCCCATATTTTTGAGCCTGAGTTGGTCACGCACCAAAAAAATTCCAGATACGTCATAGCCAAAGTCATCACCCCAAGTTTCACCAAGTTACAGGTCCTTGTAGAATTTGACTTGTGGGCTTCCGTCTTGTGGAAGTCATGTCATCCTTTGATGCTTGTGGTTCTATGACTAGGGGATTCCCTTGGCGGGTCTCTATCTTAGTTTTTCCATTCTCAACAATGTTACATCCATGTCTTCCCACAACATGACAAACACATCAAAAAATTTTGCATGACTCTTCAACCCAATGTTGTCCATGGCGTGGGTTTGTGGATCGTCACATACCCGTCTACCCATCATACCTTCACTTAAATCCATCATTAATGGTGTTTCTGTCTATAAAACCCCTCCCCAACTATCATTTTCATCGACCATTTTCAAACTTCAAGAGAGAAAATTGTATTCCTTTCTGCGTAGAAGATTAAATGACTCCATCAACGGTTGTTTCCTTCATATACATGACCTAGGGTATGTATTTTATTTCTCATCATTCACTTTGAATAGATTTGTCGATTGGTTATTCGTTAGGGTTCAAAAATATGTGAGGATTCATGAGTCTAAGTTCAATTGAGTGATAACAAACTCCTACATTTAAAACCCTCCTTTACTCTATGTAGGATGACCTATCGGGGAACCCACCTAGAAAATTCTATTTGAAGTACCAAGCTAATGCTGAACCTTTTGTCCCTTTCCCCCACATTCAAAACAGTCTCAAAATTAGGATAATCCTCATGGTGAGTCAAAACACCCTCGCAAACTCTCATGTGGAACTCCACCCTGTCAGCACCGTAGTCATTGACAAATCACTCAAACCAACCTAGCATGAGACCCCTGCATTCACCCTCACACTTGAATGAAACATCAAAATCCTTAGGTCAAGAATCCTTTGTAGGTTCACCTTCATAAGGTTCCATCACCAAAAGGTCATCTATCCACGATCATTACCTAGCGGCCACACTTCAACCATCACCTGCTATGTAGATCTCACCTTCATCACCATCACTGAACTATCTCAAACACCTAATCACTAAGCGACCAAGACTAATTGATCCCTATGGAGAGTTAGTTGCAGATTTTGGTGTGTGAGGTTCTATCTCTCTTTAGCTTTCCCCAACAACATGTCACAGATGAATTATCGTATGATGGCCTATGCCACTAAATCCTCCACGTGCACAAAAGGAAACTTCTAAATGATCCCTTTGGCAAGAAATTTTAAGTCATCCAACTATTGCAAGTTCTACACTATAGAATTTTGTGATTGGGCCACCCCATCTCCATGGTCGTGGGTAATGGAAACAACATCACAACTCCTCGTTGTGGGCTTGAGACATCGCTGACCCCTCTAAAGATCAATCTTGAGCAATCGTTGAGATCACCTATTCAAGAGGCCCCTCCAGGCCTGTCCTCATCGATTTCTATTGGCGGTGTTGGATCTTTTTAATTCCCAACCAGATCTTTAAGGAAGCCTATGGACTTGCCAATTCCAATAATCATCAACCTAAAGGGGTTGGCCAATGAACGAGAGAAAGAAATTTATCTTTCCTCTTGTACTTCGGGCTCTACAAAAATCAGCAGGGTGATCCCACAATGCACCTATAACATCTTCTTACAAAATTACCACATATATTGAATATTTAGTAGATACATTTTTGTATTCATAACTCAACAAGTGACAATTTTCAAGAAATAGGAAAATTATTTACACTTTTACCACTTGGAGAAAATAATGGACAACTCAAACAAAACTTATAACAACAATCAAAATTATGAGCATGATTTTATTTAAATGGGTTGTTCTTTGAAAAGATTTGGATGACCAGATATGTTTGAGTTCACATGATATATAGAACAATGCCTAATCTTAGGTAATGGGGTCCAAATTTATAATGAAATATAGTGCAACAATAATGAAATCCAAAATTTATAGACTATTATGCAGTCGCATTGCAAATTCACAACTCAGATGTTTCAGATAGAAGATACTTAATGATCCTAAGACTTAATGACATAAACTAGTGATTTCATCAAAGCATTTTAATCAATTACATGAATTGAATCCAAAATGTAAACACATATCGAACCATGCTAATTGGAGACCAATAAAATGATCTTTGATTATTTCATTGCTAATTCATGTAAATGAGTACACATGAGACAATCTATTTGAAGCTTTTCATTATAAACTTCAAATTTTGTTATTGCTACAAAAAATTTAAGCTAACTGTAAACATAAACTCAAAAACCTAAATCCCAACAATTTATTCTATTCCTTGTATTCTTGTTTCATCTCGTGAATTTTTTTCTTTTGATAACCTAAGACAACCTATGTTCAACCAAAATTGACAAAAGACCCCTACACAATAGCTCTGAATTCCCTTTTATAAGGTTAAGGGAGCAAACAAGGTTTGGGTTATTGGTCACTCACATTTACATTTCATTTTTTATTTCATGTGCTCTCAAAAACCTCTTGGACATGCTAGAATTTTCCAAAAGCCTCATCGATACCCTTGTATGTTGACCATGTGGTTTCTTCTTTAAGGGATGCTTTGGAGAATTTGTGGCTTAAAATATCTTTAGCCATATCTTTGGTAACCTTGTTCATGTTTTCTTGGAGCTTGTTCTTCTCAGATTTGGCTGCTTGGAGCTCTTTTCTTAATGCATCAATCCTCAAATTCAAGGTATATTTGTCTTGTGAAAAACTACATTATGGAGATGTAGGTAAGGCCTTTTGATTAACCTTGACTAAAGTGGCTTTCAACTTATTATAATCTTCAACCAACTTGTTGTTTTTGTCCAAAAACTTTAGGCATTTGGACTGAGTAATCCCTATATTATCAACACTCAACATACCAAAATGCATTGTTAACCTTGTAGCCTATGTGGTTGTCATCTTTGAGGCTCTTAGTATGATCAATTATCCTAAAAGACCAATAATTTTTCTACTAAGTCTACATTGTCCTGAGTCTAGTGTAAGTGACCAAATGGCCAGTGCATGCAAGCTGGGGCTGATCCCAGAACCAAATGTCTTCTCATCAAAATTGTCCTCTGATACCATAGAAATCATATCACTTTTAATTGCATCAAGAGAAATTATAGAAGATAAGTCCCATCCTGGCATTACTATCATCTTGCTATCCTTAATAAGTATTTTAGCCTCCATGGAATTAATTTTCTCAATCTCTTGAACTATTTGTTCCTCAATTTTTTCTTGACCTCTTCATGTTGTGAAGGATCAAATCCTTCTTGTGAATTTTGGACCCTATAATTTATTTCTTGATCCCTTAGATCGATAATGAACTCTATAAATTCCTTAGTTTTGATAGAATAATAATATTCTAAAATATTTGTGTTAGCTAAAACCTTTGCATCATTATCTTGGTTTTCATCATACTCCTAGGGTAGTAGCTTGTCATTTGGAAAAAATGGTTCCATTATCTCTCCCACAACTGGGTATGTATGTTCTTTCTCTATACCTTAATCAATAGGAATTGATTCAACAGATGGTTGTTGCATCTCCTTCTCAGCACCTTGTGTTTCCTCAATACTTTTAGGAGGCGGCTCCATAATGGACACATCTTCAAATTCAATTAGTTGTTGTTGAATTTCTGGTGCCATAGGTTCTTCTGGTTGGCCAACCTTTTTCAATAGATGCTCCTGCATAACACTTTGAGCCATTTTCTCTACTTTTTGTACTTTCTCCAGAAACGTTCCATCACTAAAATCACTAAGGAACACCTCCATCCTCTTAAACTTATGAGTAATATGCTTGTAGGGGATTTCATAGTAAGAATTCTAGGTAGAATCTCTATGCTCTACCTCAACTACTTTCATCCAAACTTTCTCCCTGTCCAAGACAACAAAAAATGTAGGAAATTTCCTTATCACATCCTCCTTGTGATAAAAGGCATGGGATCCATATCCTGATATTCCCTTCTTAATATTCTCTCTATCAATAAGTCCTTCTGGATCAATTTTTTTGATAGGGGATATCTCCATTCTCAAATTTTTCAACATTATTCCAAAACATCATATGAATCTTTTGCAGTAACAAAAAAATGATCAATAGAGAAACTCATTGCAATTATGAAGGCCTTTCTAGAAACCCTAAATTTATTTGCATCACTGTTATCCATTTGCCATATTATTTCAATAGATGCCAGTCTATCAGAAACAAATATAGGCATAAGGTGTGGTGGCATAGTGGTCCCATGACATCTGATAACTATAAAATTGTCATAAAAATACCAATCTCCCTAATTGAACTCATAACTGAGCTCATCTCCATATTCCTTTGGCCTCAACAATCCATTTATTTTTTTAGAAATCCTTTTAGCTGGCCTCAATCCCATCTGAACTTGAATGGTGTGTTTTATAGCATTGCAAAATCCAACATAATTGGAATTTGGGGAATGTAGATCCCAAATATGTGTCCACATTTGGACATGCAATTTATGACCATTTCCATCAACTTGTCTCAATTTTAAAACTTGACCAAACACCTCTCTTCCCTCACACAACAACATGTGCATCACTAGTGAATAATTCCTAAATGTTAGTGGGGTTTTCCTTTCCTTCAACCTTATCAAATCATAGTGTAATTTTTCAACAACTTAGTGAGCATAATCAAACCACTTGTGCTTTATTTTATGTTGAATATCCATAATCATGATTAGAAAAGTTGAAACTATGCTTCCAACAAATTTCACTCCCAACACTTGACACAACATATAGTATTTGTACCTAAAGTAATCTACAAATTCCTCACAGTCAAGTGGTTCAACTTCCTTGAGTGAAAATAATGAACCCCTATTACATATATGTTTTGGTAGCTCACCTCTTTTGATTCCAAATCTATGCTAAGAATATTATTTTTGCATTTGTTCCATATTAATTTTCTCATTTGCATCATGGTTCATTCCAAAAAATTCTATAAATTTACTCTTCTTTATTTCCAAGATATTCCTAACATCTGTGTCTGTTATCACCCTGTTGAAGTCATCATATCTATCTACAATTTGCAACATCAAATCTACTTCCATAAATATTTTTGGGACAACTAATTTCCCTCGATCATAACCCCAATTATTTTGACTATTCGACTAGGATGTGGAGCATCTCAACTTATAAAAGTATACAAGAACAAATCCCACCCAGACTCTGGCATAGCAATGTCACCAATTCCTGTTGCAAGGTCCTTGAAATTGGTAGTCAATACTTCCTCCCCAGTGGCCTTTTTTCCACTTGCCTTAACATTTACAGGCTGGAACTTGTCCATGAAATGGAAATAGCTCTTTGGTGGCCCCTTTTTCTTATCAATTCCTTCGGATGTTTGTGGCATGTCATGGAAATTTTATTTTTTTTTACTTTTGGGTGTGGACTTGGAAGATGATGATTCACCTTGGGCTGACTCATTTTGACTTGGCTAGATTTTTAAGGTCTTAATTCAAATTGGGTTCTGGAATTGATATTATAGGCCTAAAATTTTAAAATTGAGCACAATTATACCCTTTTTATATTACCCCAATAAGAAAATAAACTAGCCAAGAAAATCTAAAACCCTAATTTACCCGTGAAAATAGTTTAAGCATTTTGACATACTGTGCTAATTCTTGAAAAAGAACCAAATTTTTTTATGGGATTCAATGATGGCTTACCCAATAAATTCTATGAAATTCTTATTTTCCTTAGTTCTTGTAACTTGAATATCTTCCTCGGCTTCTCCTATGTTAGAATGAGAAGAAAATTCAATAATAGACCCTTTTACAACAAGTTGGTGGAGTAAATTCACCATTAATGACACAAGAAAGCTCGCGCGAGTGAAATAAACTACTCTATCAATTTCTTGTTCTTGTTTAAATTTGATCCATTTAATTATATATTTGAGAACTCCATCCAATTGTTTTCATGATTCCCCTATCCCCACGATTCCTTTTTAGTGATTTGAAATGTACTAGGCAATGCGTTAGGGAGCTGCCATGTGCACCTCTTCATACTCTATGAGCATCGGCCATAGATACTTAAATTTTTCATTTGGAATCTCATTAGATGATAGCAATGAAGCCAATGATGAGATATCAAATGTTGATCCTGATCATGGAAGAATCCTAATTGCAAACCCCATTCACTTCGCATTGACTGATCTCAAATAGAGATGCTTTGATCTCACGTGATGCAAAGAAACTCAACCCATAGATGGTCATAGGTTCCTTCTTGAAAAGTGTAAAACAACAGATGATAGTAACAAAGTCAGTGATGGGTTAATTGTTTAACTGTATTGCTCATCCAAGGTTGACTTTTGGTGGTGAGGATGAAACAAGCAATGGGTGATGAACATAAAGCAGTGAGGGAATAGTGTTTCACTCATCACTAGTTGGACATGGGCCACTTTATGGAGACATGTGATGAGTTATATACTTCCAGTGGTGAACTTAGGTGATACTAAAACACATGTGGGCATAAGTTGTTTTTAAAAGGGAGAATTCCTAGGCTCGAGTGGCAACCTAAGAATTGGGGTTGGTTAAATGATGATAATGGATACCATAAAGTGTAACTAATGCAACCAGTTTTTAGATGCAACCATTCAACAAAGAATAATAAGACCATAAGATAATTAAGGGGGATAATTTTAATAAAAGAAATAAACCCTATACCTTGGTTGCAACAAGTCATGAGCAATCTAGACTATGGAACTAATGGGGCCATTTAAAATTAGGGTTGCACCAGGTGAGAAGACCCTTGCATCTTTCAACCATGCGGGTCCTGCACTATCGGCTGCCACAAACATAAATTTGGGCCCTAACAATGAAAATCCTAAGTCTGACCTCTACGGGTCCACACTTGTGGGCTACCCCTTGTGGAGTGACTTCTATCCAAAGTCATTGTCTAATGGAAAAAGGATAACTAAGCCCTACCACACAGCTTTTGTGTACGCAATTCTCGCAGTCCATGAAATCATCATACCTTTAAGAAAATGACCAAGAGTGATCCCATGTACGTTCCAAGATGATCAAGGATTAAAATTGACTAAGTAGAAAGGCTTTGTAGGTTTCTGAATGTGAAACTCTACTTTCAAAATGTTTCCTTCCTATGGCTGTCTCTTAATGGTAGAACAACAAAAACAACTAGCTTTGAGGCTTCCACATCCCGGACACCTATATAAGCTTTAAAGGTTGACCCAATAAGAGAAAATAGCTTCAAGTGGATCCATAATCAATTTGCACACGTGCCTAACAAATTCATGAGGAATTTACTTAATGCTCAAGCATTGCAAAAATTCACCATTGAGTGGCCTCTTATGGAAGTCCGTCATCCTAGTGTCATTCCTTAAGGCCTTCACCCCAATGAATTTTGTAGGGTGAAAACCCACACCTCTAGACCCACATCTATACAAACTCCACAAATGATCCTCAAATGAAGAAATTTAATGAATGGTATGGTCTTTCTCAAGCTTATGAATACATTTAATGTTATATTAGTATGATCTAACTAATGGTTTATGCTCCTAATTTGTCAAGACACTTACTACACCTTTCATGTACATGATTTATGGAGCCTGCTAAGGGACTAGTTAAGAAGTCGATGGAGAAATTCGAAAAAGGAAAGAAACAAGCAAGGAATCCAAGAGGAAAGGAGGAAAAATAAAAAATAAAATATGAGTTCCATAGGGTTGAGTGCACCTCAAAAATATCCTCCAACTAGGATTAGGTCATAGATACGGACCTGGTGCATATTAGCATCAACGAGTTTAGATAGAGGGTTATGTTCAATCCTATGATAGAGGAAGCCTTGAGAATTAAACAAAGTGGACTTGCGAATGCAGTAGGCTTTCCTCCTACTCTAGTTACTCCTGAATTGGTGTTCGCTTGTCGAGAGTGCTATCATACCCAAACTTGAAGGATAGTCATTGTGGATGGAAGGGTTTTGGCAGATTTGACTCTGTAGTGTATTGAAAAGACATTTGGAGTTCCTACATTTGATGTAATGAAGGAAGTTAAGAAATTTTTTTCCCTAAATGTTTGGAGGAAAGATTCTACCAACTGCAAAAGGACAAGTGAAAAAACATGGCTAAAAGACAAGAGCCACAATGCTAACAAGGTGCCTCAAACACTATATAGAAGTTATTTTGTGGAAGAAGCTAATGATCTAGTAACACTTCTAATAATATTCATGGGCCTCCCCACTTCCTTTCTCTTAGAGGAGTGGATGTTCTATTTTATTGAAAAAATCTTAAGAGGAGAGGCCAAGTTCCATTGGATGAAGCTCATTATAAATAACTTGCATAATCAATTTATTACAGTAAAGAAGACTTCTCAATTTTACATGACCTCCTATTTTGTCTACCTCATGGTTGTTATGTTCTTATATAAATTATTAGATTGTGTTGGGACACTAGGAATGAAAAAGGGACAACTTCATGTGTATGAGTACTACCCACAACTACAGTATAGTAACTTCAAGAAGGATTATAAAAGGGTAAACGATCCCTTCATTAGGAATATCATTCACACCCTAGTCAAAGAGTATCGTAGGAGAGTGTCACATAGTGCCAAAGTGGTCATAAAAGGATTTGTATATTTTTTCATCCAATTCCCCAAATTTACATACGTCAGAGCAAAAGGGTTCTCAGGATTCCCCTACTGGCTACCCCATTACCCAAATGAGAGAATCATATTGCTAGAGCTTACTCAATAGCTATAGACTACCAACACTTAATTGCATAACATGAACCATGTTGGGGACCCATATCCCCTCACATTTTGATAAGGAATGTACTCTTGCCTTGCTACCCCTTGCACGAAGTACTTTGAAAAGGAGCTTTCATAATACAATTTTGATCTACACACAAAGAGACAAGTATTGGACCCTCTCAGGAAATTAAAGAAACAAGTTGTAAGGCAATATGCCCACAAGCCACACATTGAAGATCTATGGGAAAATTGCGATGATGACCACAAGGTCAGACGACAACACTATATGAGAATAAAAACCCAGTTTGTAAAGGCCATTAACTTATATCTAGTCCTATACCAAATTGTTTAAAATGACAATATTCTAGATGAAAATTACAATTCTTTAATCAACATGTCATTTCCCATCATTGACTGGAGTGAACCAAAGGTTACAGACCTAAATTTTGTCACTCGTCCTATATAACAAAGAACCAAGTAATGCATAGATGACCAGATAACCCAACTACATGAATAGGGTGCAAAATTAAGTTATGGGGAGCTTGAAGATGATCTTGAGAGTGAAAATAATAGTGGTGTTGTTGTAGGATGATCAGTTGAGGCTCCTAAGTCTCTACCCATTACAAGATCAAGGAAGAGGAAAGACACATGTAAGCAGTAGCCAAAGCATAAATTTTATAGTAGAAAGGCAACTAATTGACAAAAGCTACCAAATATTCCAAAAAGGCCAGGAACCTTTGTTCTTGAAATGCCCACCATTCAAGAGGAAGGTTCCCTGCATAAACATGAGGAAGAAGTTGAGAGACCATGCTCACCACCACCCACAACCTCCATAATTCCATCTTCCACTGCTACTGCATCATTTCCTACCACCCCTCAATCATTACATATCTCATCTCCACCTACTATGGACATCTTTGTCCACCTCACCTCAGTTGGAAAAACAACTAGATACAACTGAGAGTGGGGGGTGAATTAGTTCTAGAAAAATTAACAATTTAATCAAACTTTTAACCTTTAATTCCAGATCTGATGAATGATAATGAAGTAAAGAGTTACAAAACACATCAAAAACACATAACACTAATATTTTTGTGTGGAAACCTTGTAAAGGGAGAAAACCACGGTGGAGGTCAATCCACATTTATACCCTATTAAAATTATAATGAAAAATGAATAAGGAATGCACTTGCATTCAGGCACACTATCTAGAGAACATTTCTCAAAGGGAAGGCTTAGTTCCTTACATACATTAAGCAGATTAAAACCATCTAAGTGGAATGACTGAGAAAGTAGCTTCTTCAAAATCTTGATGATAGTTTTGATTAGGCACACATACTTTGCTCAATCTTCTTTCACATTTTTCTATGATCTTGAATGATTTGACCTTTTTTCGTAGTTGTACATCACTTTTACACTTGAGCACACACCACCCGCTTTCATTCAAAGCACAAAACAACCTTTCTTATATATCCACTATATGCATTTACATCAAAAAATTTGTTGGACAAAAATAATAGATGAATTATAACTACCGGCCTCAATACATGAATAAATATTTATGTGCACCAACACAAGTTGGTCACAACATAGTGAGGACCCAAAAACACATCCTCGAACATGCCAAAAAACAAGAAATTAATCCATAAGGATCCATAACACACTACCATCATCATGTTAGCCAAGAACATGAAAAACTTAAGCACACAAGGAAAAATCTTCCACCACAACCATGCCAAATAATGTAGACATGCAACATAGCTAGAACATGATCTAGAATCATCCAAAAACATCATAAGAACATACACAACAACTGGAATTACCATAATTCCAATTTCCTCTTCCAAGAACAACTGCTATAGTGCGAAAATGACTATAGGAACACCAGAACACTTCACTTGCACAAATCTTGATGCATACCACTGAGAATTTTGGACATCATACTAGATAGGTTTAGAAAAAAACCCATTAGCACACAACACCCAAATATGAACATACATGGAATTTCATCTTTCTGACCTTCTTGGCTTCACTAGCTATCAGCACATATGTTTAATACAATTTTCTCAATCTCCTCGACATATACATTCTTAATCATCATCAATTCTAATAGTGTTGACATCAATGACAACCACATATCAAAAACACAACCATAATTCCCAACAATATCCCCCTTTGGCATTGATGGAAACATATGATGTGAAAAAGAATACCATCAACTCAGACTAACTCTTCCATATTCTCAATTGGATCTAGATGAACTTCTTCCCCTTTGTTCCACAAAGGTTCTTCACTTTACACTTCTCTCCTATTGCAATTTTTCACATTGTACTTCTCTCCCCCTTTGAAATAAATGGAAAAGGTTCACATGCTCTGAACCACATATTTTAAAACATCTGACTACTCCCCCTGAGTAGCAGTTGCAACATCAATCTAGAATAGTATATAGCAATGAATTCACGGACTGATGCAAACACCTGCATCATCAGTTTTGATGAGGAGGGAAAATCACCCCTAACTTGCCTCTAAGGTACTCAAAAGTATCTTTAGGCAACGGTTTAGTGAGAATATCTACAACTTTCTCTTTATTAGGTACATATTCCAGTTTGACTTCTTTCTCACTCACTTTATCTTTCAAGAAGTGATACTTGATGGAGATATGCTTTGTCTTTGAATGCATCACTGGATTCTTGGAGATGTTTATGGCACTTGAATTATCATAGAATATGGTAATAGGATCTTCATACTCGATCTTCACATTACTTGAGTACAATTGTTAGCAACAACAATGTATTATGCTTCAGCAGTAGATAAGGAAACTAATTTCTTCTTTTTTGTCAACCAAGACACCATCTTCTTCCCTAGGAAAAATGCACCACCACTTATACTTTTCCTATAATTAGTGTCACCTGCCCAATCTGCATAAGCTTTTAAAATAAGATCATCATCCTTTGGATACCATAATCCAAAATCAATTGTTCCTTCTAGATATCTGAAAATTATTTTTACAATAGCTACATGTGATTCCTTTGGATCTGCCTACAATCTAGTAACCATGCATACAAAATTCATTATATCTGGCCTTGTTTGACTTAAATACAGTAATCCACAAATCATTGACGTGTATCTTGTTTGATTTACTTTAGGAGCCTCATCCTTCTGTGTGATTTTGCATCTAGTCACCATAGGTGTGCCAATTGGCTTTGATTCTTCCATCCCAAAAAAATTCAGTAACATGGACATTTCAAATTCACTTTTCATTTCATCAATTAATTTCATACACAAGTCATCATCACCTTCAAAAATAATATCATCAACAAAGACTTCAATTATCAGCTCTTTATCCTGATCTAGTTTGAAATATAGATTACTATCAGTAATACCCCTACTGAATCCAATCTTCAACAAATATTTTTCCAATCTAGCATACCAAGCTCTAGGGGCTTGCTTAATTCCATACGGATCTTTCTTCAATCGACATACCATGTCCTTTACATCAGTCAATTGAAATCCATCTAGTTGTTCAACATAAACTTCTTTTTCTAGCTCACCATTTAAAAATGCTGAATATACATCCATCTGATAAAATTTGTAATTCTTGAAAGTAGCATAAGAAAGAAATAATATGACAACTTCTATTCTAGCAACATGGCAAAAATTTTCATCAAAATATACCTTACATTTGTGAATACCCTTTGAAAACCAATCTTTCTTTATTTCTGACCACTTCTCCTTGTTCATTAAGTTTATTTTGAAACACCCATTTGGTTCCACTCACATTCTTGTCTTTAGGCCTAGGAACAAGTTCCCATGTATCATTTTCTTGTATCTACAATAGTTCTTCTTTGATGGATCACATCCAATATTCATATTTGCATGCTTCATTGATATTGTTAGGCTCAACTTTATAAATCAAGCAATACTCTTCTAGAATTCTCCTTCTAGTTTGTACACCTTTGATCTTATCACCAATGATCTAACTATCAAAATGATTTCTTCTTGCATACTTAGGATTTTTGATGTTTTCTCTTACCTCTTGTTATTGTGTTTTGTCTTCTTCATTTTTGCTTGCTTCTGCTTCTTGATTTCCTCGCTTCACCGAAAATATCTGCAGTTGACTCTATGATAGAACATTTTGTCCTTTGTGAGAATTATCATGATCACCATCTCAATCATATCCATTACATCTATATGGTCTGTCAATATCTTCATCAACTTTGACATTAGCACTTTCAACCATTTTCTTCAACCTTTTGTTAAAACACTGGTAAGTTTTACTCTTAGTAGAGTAACCTAGAAAGATTCCTTCATCACTTCTAGCATCAAACTTTCCTATATCATCATCTCGCTTGATGTAGCATTTGCTTCCAATTTTTTTGAAATATTTCACAGTTGGCTTATAACCAAACCATAGATTAAAAGTAGTCTTACCAAAATTATTGTTGACATTTACTTGGTAGATAGTGTACACAACAGTGCTTACTACTTATCTCTAGTAGAAATGAGGAACATTTACTTCCAACATCATGGTTCTAGTAGTTTCTAGAACTGTTATGTTCTTTCTTTCAACAACTCCAATCTATTGAGGGTTCCAGGGAGTAGATAAGTATCTTTTAATTCCATTCTCTTCACATAAATTATTGAATTCTCTGGAAGTGAATTCTCCACCTCTGTCTGATCTCAAACATTTAATATTTAGACCTATCTCATTTTCTGCCATAACTTTGAAATTTTGGAAATTTTCTAATGCTTCATGTTTTTCTCTTAAGAAGGAAACCCATATCATTCTTGAATAATAATCAATAAGAAACATAAAGTACCTTTCACCTTGTAGACTTCTGATTCTGGAGAGACCACATAGATCAGTATGTACCAATTCCAATACTCCATTAGAGTTGTACTATTTTCTGTGGAAGGAATTTCTTGTTTGCTTTCCCATCTAACATTCCTTGCACACTGTGTTAGTAGGATTCACTATCTTAGGAAGTTCTTTGACTGCTTGAGAAGAACTTATCTTTACAATATTATTAAATTTCACATGAAACAATGTCCTATTCCATAACCAACTTACATCAATTTCAGCAATCAAGAAGCTTCCATTAGCAGTACTCAACTGAAATATATTACCTTTTGTCTTTGTACTTGAGGCAATTCATTTTTTTGTATTTCCCAATATCTTGCAATTTCTATCCTTGCATTGAATATTGTATCCCTTGTCTACCATCTATCCTGTAACATTAGAATAAATCTGTGATAAGATCTATAGCTAGAAAAAACAATTGTTAATCCTAATCTAAATCAAAACTAATCTAAAAATCTAACAATAAAGAACGTATATGAAAACATGATAAAAACTAAACAAACTGAATTGATCTCATCGAATATGCATTCATCCCTTCGAATTATCTCCATTGCTCTTCTCGATTTTTCCTTTTTAGTATTCTTACCCTCAAATTTATGTGTTTGAATGCAAGTATAGCCATGATGAATGTCTAAGAAAAATATCGAAGAATGGTCTCTTCTCAAAAGTATGTGATTTCGAGAGGAGGAATAATGATTATGACAAGCCATTTTATAGATTTTGTGTTTTTGAACAATTGGCTCAAATTGAAAGAGAGATCAACGGACGAGATTGATGAATGCCATGTGATGTGAGTTCTGTCAGATAGAATGTGAGTTAAAACGTGAGTCAGGAAAGACTAAAAATAGAACAAGATCTTGATCTTAAGTTAAGAATCTTTGAAAATAGAAGAAATAGACTTTGAATGTCAAAGACAATGTCATAACTCGAAGATGAGGAATTCGAATGCATAATTAAATTAATTAACTAAATAAAAGATATTTAATTAACAGATGCATACATGCATATGAGTTAGAACTAGTTAATCGACTAGTTGTGACGGAGAGTCTTCCTGTAGAGATGATCAACAGTTGAATTCAGAGATAACTCGAGAACTAAAAATAGATCTCAAGTCAAAAGATAAGTGGACATTTAGATAACTAATTGACAGAGGAATGTGACATAAATGAATTAAATGTGAATTAAATGTTAATTTAATTCAACATTCAAAAATAAAAGATTTAATTAAATAAGTAAAGATAATTTATTTAATTTGACTTTCGAAAAGAGTGGAATTGAATAATTAAATAATAAATATTTAATTATAGTTGAAAAGGGGGTTAAATGAATAATTAAATAAAGATATTTAATCATAGTTGAAAAAGGGGTAATTAAATAATAAATTATTTAATTGATAGATAAAGGAGGAAGAATTAATTAGTGCACAACATAATTAAATAAATATGATTTATTTAATTAATCAAGTTGAATAAAGATTAATAATGAATTAATGAATTAATTAAAAAGGGGTATTTAATTAATAGAGGAAATATGTGTTAGAAAGGTTAATTAAATAATTAACATTATTTAATCATGACCATGGACTATAGAAAATTATGTCAAATATGTACTCGCAGGCCTAAACCAATTTTAGGTATCTACAGTTTGCCCCTCTTTGATACAATGTTGGTACGATGTTGTGTCAAAGAAAATATGCCCCAGTCGTGCCCCAACATGAAATAGGGTAAGGTATGCCCCAGTGAAAGGGAGAATGACAAGCAGGTAGTGGTATGCCCCCTCGAGAGGATAGGTGGGTTTGAAGAACATGAGTGTGCTCTCAAAATGGATAGATAATGGTGGTGAAAATGCAGAAAAAAAGAAATGTTAGCATAGATGATTTCAGAATGTTAGTAAGAAACAATTAAGTTTGATTGATTGAGAAAAAGAAAAAATCTTCGATATATTGCCAAATACACTATACTTGCTTGTTATCATCATTGGGCGGGACATGACACAAATGGATAGTACACACTATGATATGAGATAGACCATAGTGTACAAAGTCATCCATCTGTGTAAAATAGACAGTCGTAGACAAGGAGTGTCTTAACTCAGACTAAGGACATGATGCCCCAGTCGTTTGGTCAAGACAAACCACAGACAACAGATAAATAAAAGATGGGTCATGAGACGTCATTGCTCCTCTAAATCCTTGATAGGACATCCTTGAGGAAACTAGTAACATGACTCAAAAACCAATGTTAAAAAGATAGTTGACAGATAGCAACCAAAGAAAAAGAATCCTGTGACATCGTTGCTTCTCTAAATCCTTCAAGGGACATCCTTGAGAAAGCTAGTAACAGGATCTTGCACAAATCGATAAAAAGATAAGACAAAATAAGATATAAAGTCATAAAGTCAAATAAATGTATTCACCAAAACTTGATCTTGTGGGATTGTTTGATGTTGATGTTTGACATAGCGTAATGTGAGAGAATGACACATACCGCATAAAACATTGAGTCTAGTTTCAACTTGGTGACTTCTGTATAAGGCATGACAAAGCCTAGTTTCAGTAAGACACGTGTCGTATAAGATGTTGGAGTCTGATGACGTTGAGGTGACAAGCCACATGAGACTATGATAATTTGATGACGTTTGTTGAAAAGAAAGACATATCTTGTTTAAGACATAGGTTGATCGCTTTGACAATGTGTTTGATATTGACTTGATGATTGTTTAAGATGTTTTGCCTTTAATTCTTTGACTAATAAAAGTGTGTGCATAGATAGTGTATGACATGAGATGATACCCTGAACTATGATATGCAACTTGTGTGATAGTGATTGTGAATGAACCCTATTGGACTGACCTAGTGTGGTCTCGGGAGCTCATCAATTGATTAGCCTTGCCTATGTTGTACACGCAGAGACCTCATAGTTCGACATCACCAATGACTTTGAATATACAAAGCATTGTGATTTTTATGTGTGTGATACAGGACAAACCTAGACTGATAGACCTAATGCCTCGGGGGAACATCAATTGATGGCCTTGCCTATGTCCCAGTTGCAGAGGCAACGTAGTTCGACTAAAGTCTACGACTGACTTAACATGACCAACTTGACATGATTGACTAGACATGAATGACTTGAAATGATTGACTTGACATGATGGATGTGACATGATGACCTGACTCGATTTTTTGGGATTTTTTGGATTTTTGATGTTTTCCAATGTTTTTGGGATTTTTTAGGACATTTTTGATGGTGTGACATTATGTACAAAGTGTTAGGGCACAGAACAAGGATTTTCCCCCAATCAGAAATATGATTTGGAAGATGGAATGGGTAATGTGATAAAATGGACGTTTAGATGTCAATCATTCCAAATGATGGATAGGACAACCATTTATTATGAGTGATGGTGAAAAAGTCTGATTAGAATGATGGTAGATGGAAGAGCGAGCTTGACTACACATGGTGCCTGTTTGCCAGGTTTTCACCATGGTACTTATCCATAGCGCCACCAGAGCAGTTTTCACTAGTGGACAGATTTATTTCTCTTTACTTTTTTTATTTTCTGAATTTTTTTGGTGTTACAAAGATGCCTATTTGCCAGGTTTTCATCAAGGTAACCATTTTTTTGTTTTTTCATTTTTTTGTATTTTTTCAGATTAAGACAGATTCTCGAAGACTTAAACGTAGAACCTCTTTAGATGTAGATTGTTGATAGGGGAAAAAAGCAGTTCTCCTTCAGGAGTAGAGAGTTGGTATGCTCATGAACCAAAGGTTTCTGTGACAATGTACGGCCCCAACCAGTTAGGTTCAAACTTTCCTAGTTTCTCACGTTTAGCTTGGTTCTTAGGATTCTCCATTAATACCAGGTCACCAATTTCAAAGTGTCTATTGAGAACCTTCCTGTTGTAACTACGACAAAGATGATTCTGATATGCTTGTAAATGATCTAATGCTTTTTGTCTTTGTTCATCCAACAATTCTGGCTCTTGTAACCTAGAGACACGGTATTCTTCATCGTCGATATGACCCTTCAAGGATACCCATAGTGAAGGTATTTCAACCTCAATAGGTAAGATAGCTTCGGACCCAAATACGAGGGAATATGGAATGGCGCCGGTGGGAGTATGGATGCTTGTGCGATAAGCCCATAAGGCAGGATTAAGCTGTAGGTGCCAGTGACGACCAACGTCATTGAGAGTCTTCTTAAGGATTCTAACAATAGTTTTATTAGACGCCTCAGCTTGGACATTACCTTGTGGGTAATATGGGGTGGAAAAATGGTGTTTGATGTGGAATTCTTCACATAAATGGCATACTTCTTGGTTCTTGAATGGGCGGCCATTGTCTGTGATTATGGATTGAGGTACACCATACCAACAAATGATATAGTTTAAAATAAACTTAGCTATTTGTGTGCCAGTTATGTATGTCATGGGGATGACTTCGATCCATTTCATGAAGTATTTAGTAGCGGTGATGATGAATTTGTGGCCATTGGATGATGAAGGGTGTATCTTACCTATGAGGTCAAGTCCCCATTGGGCGAAAGGCCATGGTGAAGTAATTGGACGAAGCTCTTGCACTGGTGCTCTTATCAAGTCTCCATGTATTTGAAATTGTCTACATTTCTTCACAAAGACGTATGAATCTTTCTCCATTGTAGGCCAATAGTAACCTAGTCTCATAATCTTATGGGCTAGAGTGGGACCACTCGAATGAGATCCGGATATACCCTCGTGTACAGCTCATAAAGTTGTTTGTGCTTCCTCAGCATCGAGACATCTAATTAGGGTTTTATCTAAGGTATGTCTATATAGGGTTTCTCTGATGATGGTGTACTTAGCTGACTTTCGGATGAAGGTTCGATGTTGGTTATTAGACAGGTCTTGAGGTAGGGTTTGGTTAGTGAGGTAATCAAATATGTCTTTATACCAAGGAGACGTAGGACCAAAAATGGTACACACTATCACAGTATCAGGGACATCATAAGCGGGGATGAAAAGTTGTTCAACCAGAAACTCAAACTTAGGCACATTACTTGGAATATCCAACAAAGAACCAATGGTTGCCATTGCATTTGTAGCTCTATTTTGGATACATGGTATTTGTTGAAAAGTTATGTCATTGAAATACTATTTGAAACCATTAGCCATTCTCTTGTAAGGTGCAAGCTCCACATCCTTAGTCTTGTAATCATCATTCACCTATCGGATTACCAGTTGAGAGTTGCCAAAGACATGTAGGCTCTTAATGTTCCATTGAGCTGCCATTTTTAAACCTATCACCAAGGCTTCATATTTTGCTATATTCTTGGTACAAGGGAATGCAATCCTAAATGATTTAGGAATGGTATCACCTTGAGGTGTGACAAATAAGATACCAGCTCCTCAACCACCATTTGTATGTGATCCATCAAAGTACAGTTTTCATTCAGTTTTAACATCAAGGTTGAAGAGAAATTCATCTAGAAAATCTACCACTAATGGATGATCTGCCTTTATAGGTGCATCTGGCAGTTGATCTACAATGACCTGTCCTTTTATTGCCTTCCTTTTGACATACTAAATATCATACTCGCTAAGTATCATAACCCATTTAGCCAATCAGCCTGTTAAAGCTGCCTTACTTAGGAGGTATTTAAGTGGATCAATTTTTGCAATCAACCTGGTTTGTCGATTGAGTATATAGTGCCAAATTTTTTGGGTAGCAAAGACTACTGCAAGATAGGCACGTTCTATTTTGTTGTAATTCAATTCAAATCCCACTAAGGTTCGACTGATATAATAAACTGCTCTCTCATGACCTTGATCATCGTGTTGTGCGAGAAGAGCCCCTAATGTCGATTGAGTTGCTGAGATGTAAAGTATCAATGGTTTCCACTTTGTAGGTGGAATTAGGACTATTGGAGTAAGTAAATAGTCCTTGATTTGTTGGAAGGCCTCTTGAAATTTAGGTGTCCACACAAATGGCACTCCTTTTTTGAGTAAATGCTGAAATGGATGTATTTTATTCACTAGTTGTACTATGAAATGCCTAATGGAATGTAATCTCCCCTGTAGGGTTCTGAGTTGACCAATCCTGGTTGGAGGAGGCATTTCTATGATAGCTCTTACCTTCTCTAGATCTACTTCAATGCCTCTGCAAGAGATGATATACCCTAACAACTTCCCTGATTTGACTCCAAAGACACACTTCTTTGGATTTAGCCTGACATTGTAATTTTCTAACCTCTAGAATATCTTGTTTAACACTTTCAAATGATCTTCCCTTGTTTCTCACTTGGCTATTATATCATCTACATAATCTTCCATGAATGTATGTACAAATTCATGAAAAATCGTGGTCATTGCTGGTTGGTAAGTGGCTCCTGCATTCTTAAGGCCAAATGGCATAACATTCCAACAATATGTGCCCCATGGACATGTGAAAGCTGTCTTATGTTGATCTTCAGGTGCTATCTTTATCTAGTTGTATCCAGAGAAACCATCCATGAGGGATAGCATCTCATATCCTACAGTAAGGTCTACTATCATGTTGATATTTGGCAATGGGAAGTCATCTTTAGGATATGCCTTGTTGATGTCTCTAAAGTCAGTGCAAATAAGAATGCCCCCAGTTGGCTTAGTCAGTGGTACAAGATTCGATATCCAATCTACATAGTCTATTGTCCTTATGAATCCTACATCCAGAAGTTTCTTAAGTTCTACCTTGAACAATAGAGCAATTTGTGGATGCATCTTCCTCAACTTCTATTTGACTGGTTTGATACCTAGATGTAATGGTAAATGATGCAATACTAGGTCTGGATCCAGCCCAG
The DNA here is from genome assembly GCA_007115665.2 of Sequoiadendron giganteum. Classification (NCBI taxonomy): domain Eukaryota; kingdom Viridiplantae; phylum Streptophyta; class Pinopsida; order Cupressales; family Cupressaceae; genus Sequoiadendron; species Sequoiadendron giganteum. The sequence goes on from CM021108.1 coordinate 80,362,754, forward strand.
GCATGTCACCATATGACCATTCAAAGTTTACTTGTTTCTTTTTGAAGAAGTCCTTGAATTCATGTTTTGTTTCTGTCAAGGAAGCTACAAAATATACTATTCGAGGATTCTCTTATGTACCTATGTTGACTACAATAGCTTCTTCCACTAGCATGGGTGACTTTTCTTGTGCAATGGGGACAATATTTAAACCTCTATCCTCGGGTGCCTCAGAGAGGTTTTCGCCATCGGATACGTCCTTTATTTTTACTTTTTCTTCATCCAAAGGCGCCTTTCGGTTTTCACCTAGGGACTCATCATGTTTCTTTTCATTTTATTTTTTGTGACTAGAGGTGTAAATAGACTCCCCGAAATATGCTTTATCGTCCAAGTCTATGGTAAAACCTACCTTATGATCCCCTCTAGGCATGCCTTCTCTAAGTCCCATGAACTCAGCAATTGCTTCATCATTCTTGAATGTATCTATGATAGGTGTACCTTCTTGATCCCAGTCAATAAGTTTGGGATATACAAGGGGTATGTCATCATTGAAATTTGTAAGGGTAGTTGTTGACAAGGTGAATATGGAATGGTTGACATGGTTGTAGAAGTTTTGGACTAACTCCTTCTTGTTCTTCCTCCTAGGGGTAGGTGTACTCTGTTGTGGGACAATGGTGAGGGCAGATTCATCAGAAGATGGCTTGTCAAGTGCCCAAGATGGAAGATCAAGGGTTTCCCAATAATAGTTCTCTTGCCATTCTGCTTTGGACAAGTGTTTCTTAGGATGAGGACTAGACTGTTTCGGTATAGGTTTCACATTGAGGTCCAACTCTCCAAATAAGGCATCTATGTTCATAGTACTAGTAGATGAGAGGGACTCCCATTCACCGTCGCTTGAGTAAGGGGATTCATCATAGACTGAAGGTTTGTCGTAAATTGGAGGTGTATCAAAAACTAGTGGTTTGTCGTAAATAGGGGGTTTGTCCCAAACTGGCGAAAATGGTTCATGAGATGTCTCGATGTCTGGGTAATCATTCACTTCCTCTTGAAATGTTGACGAGGTACCAGGAAACCCAATTCTAAGTGGTTGACACCCTAGCCCTTGATATTTTAGTCGTGGGTAGACAGTAATTGGTTCTATCCTTCCATTTTGATATAGTCCTAACCCACTATGCCCATCATAGCCTTCCTTTTGCATTATCTTGAATCCTTTTCCATATTGGTCCTTGGCTAGTTGAATAGACGGGGAGGGGTATTCATGTTCTTCTTGATACAACCAGGAATCAGCTTGATCAACTATTTCTTCACATAACTCTCCCCATTTTGTCAATGTCATTGTAGGGGGAACATGAAATGTGACCATAGATTGTCTTCTATCTGCCATAAGTAGGCCATACGCCTTAGGTAGAATCAGTTCAGTAACACAGTATGATGCCTTTATATTATATTCACCACAGCCTTTGTCTTGGATCTCGAGTTTTGGAGTGGATGATGGTGGTTTGAATGAAATGGACTTAGTGAGACATGATGGGTCAACATATTGGGATAAAGTGGATGATGATTCCTCTTGATTAACAGACACTTGTCGTTGTGGAAGGTCCCTTAGGCTTGTACAATACTAGAATGAATCTAGATCACCATTAATGGTGATCTCTGTGCCATTATAGGGGAACTTGATACATTGGTGGTATGTTGAAGGTACGACTTTCATCACGTGTATCCAAGGTCTACCTAACAACAAGTTGTATGGAAGGGTGAGATCCAAGACTTGGAAGCTAGTGTTCATGATTGCTGGGCCAATTCGAATAGGGAGTATGAAAAATCCTTTGGAAGATCTTTCCTCATCATCGTAAGCCTTGATGACTATACTCTTAGAGGTATCTACACAGTCTTTCGAGAATCCTAATGTCTTAACCAAATTTAGGGTACATAGGTTCAAACCTACTCCTCCATCTACCAAGACTCGTTAGACTTTGTTTTGATGGACTAAGACTTCAAGATGTAAGGGGTCATTATGATCTGACTTTTTAGTTGAGTAGTCTTGTTGTGAAAATGTAGCATGATGTGAGTTGGTCAAATATCCCACCATCTCTTCGAAATGATTGACATCTAAATTTGTAGGAACAGTGGTATTCTATAGAACTTTTTCAAGCATGGATAGATGCTGAGGTGATAAGGTCAATGATTCCAAGATAGATATTTGCGCAGGGGTTTTACTCAATTGATCGAGAAGGTTGTACTTGAGCTTGGAATTTATCGTAGATGGCTCGGAAGAAGGACCAAGAATAGTAATCTTAGTTTGGCGTGTGGTTATATTACATTCTAGATGCTTCTCAATGGTGAAAGTATTGACATTCTCATTTGTGGCTCGGAGGTGGTTTATGATCATTCCTTTACCATAGTCATACTTGGTATTGTTATAGTTGGCCGATGGATTATTCTGGGGTCCTGAGCTGGAGGCTTTTCCTTTTGTGTGGTCATGTAAGGGGTCCATGAAGACCTTATAATCACTATTCTTAGTGTTTTTCTGCCCACCAAGTTCTATGGTTCCGTTTTCAATAAAGTCTTGTATGATGTTCTTTAATTGGTGACATTGTTGGAGGTTGTGCCCTTTTGTTCGATGATAGTCACATAAAGCATTATCGACCCACCATGAAGGTTTGAACTATCCAGGATCATACTCTCTTGGTTCTAAAGGTTTGATAAGATTATGTTTGACCAATTCTTTGAAGACTACCTCAATCGGTTGCCCTAAAGGTGTAAATTCTCGCATTGGAAATCTCCTTTGTTGTGGTCTTTGTTGTTGTGAATTCTGGACATAGTTAGCCATTTGATCAGGACTGTTCATCATATCTACTTGTTGGTTGTATCCTCTAAGGGAGATAACTGGTCTAGTATGTATGTGCTTAGCATCAACTATTTCGTCGTTTGTGACATTCTTGTTTCTATCATTTGACATGTTTGGATGTTGGACAATTGGGCTCTTGCTTGGTACTTTGATTTTGCCTTTGTCAATAAGACCCTTTTCAAGGATGATCCCCTTTTGTACCAAGTCAATGAATGAAGTGCAATAGTGTACCCGTAAGTCACCTCTCAGTTTGGGGTTGATGTTTTCGAGGAAGATAGTGACCTTTTGTTTTTTAGGTATTTCGACGGGACAGCAGCTAGCTAAACTTCTCCATCTCTAGAACAAAGTGATGAATGTCTCGCCATCTTCTTGTGTCGTGTGGCACAACGTTGCTATGGTTACTTCGTTGTCTATGTTAAAGGAAAAATGTTTGACAAAATTTTCAGCCAATTCCACCTAGGTTCATATACCGTATGGCAATTTGGAAAACCATTCCAATGCTATCCCTATGAGGGTTCGTGGAAATAGGCGCATCAAGTAAGTTGGGTCATATGATATGTCCATGCATGCTGTTTGAGAATTATCTAATAAGTTCTATAGGATTCTTCCTCCCATTATACTTAAGAAAATTTGGTATAGTGTATCCATGGGGGAACGGTGTCATATAGAGTGCTTTGTCAAATGGACATGGACATAGGTCTTGTGCTGATATAGTTCGTTTCCCTGACATAGACATGTCATCCATCTTTTGTTGTAGAGTCTGCATTTGGTTTTGAAGGATGTTGACTTGTGTCAAGGACATGGTGTTCATGTTATTTGGATCAATGTAGATGTTCTAATACGCCATGTTTTGTGATGGGTTATGTTTGGGCGAGGGAATATATCCTATCAAAATATTTTGATTCAGGATAGGGATATTTCCTGTTTGAATGGTTTGATTTAGTATAGGAATGCTTCCTATCTGAATTGTCTGATTTGGAATAGGAATGCTTTTCTGTTGGGATTATCTGACTTGGTATAGGTATATTTCCTCCAACTTTGGTTCTCTTACCAGTCGTGTTGGTACCAAAGGGGTTGTGTTTACAATTGATGATGTTTGTGTTGGTATACCTATTGGTATCGTTGTGGTTATTTGGGGAATAGAGACAGTAGATGTCGCAGTTTGTGTTGGTTGAGTTGACTGTGTTGCCAAAGAATGAACATCAAATCTTGGAGGTAGTGTGGCACCTTCTACTAGCAATTTTTCTAAATAGCATTGCAGATCATTTAGCAAACACTCGTCCATGAAGGATGCAAACTCAGGATCTTGAACTGCTGCAACTATGTCTTCTATGTAAATCTGCCCATGTGTGTCCCTAGTGACATGTTTTTCAAGTAAAGACTTGTGTGGGCATTCGCTACCTGACGGTTGGTTTTCGAATGGATTGATGAATTCGTTGGGGTTTGTCATTGCTTTGTGTTTCTTTTTGGACCTTTTTTCTACCATGAAAAACTTTTCTTAAAATGAGTAATGCAGACTATGTCTAAAACTGATATGACCTATGTCTATGTTTTTGGATTTTTTTTATTTTTTTGACAATAAGGGTGTTGCTAAAGATCTAAAATGACGTATGACTGGATGGACAATATGCAAAAATTATAAGTGGACTAATGATGAAAAATGAGTCTAAGATAGGTATAACCTACCACCTATGGAATAAATGCATGCAAAAGTTTGTTTTTGATTAAGGAACCTAATCATATGACAAGGACAGTATGACAATGTGAATTTTCCAAAGACAAGGAAAGTTATCAATCTGTGATATGCAATTTCCTAGTGAATACCTATATGCATGCAACTTAGGATGACTATGACTAAGACATTTACTATGACCAAGACGTATATGACAACTAATGACGGTAGCTAAGACGTATATGACTCCTAATGATTGTAAACTAAGACATGTATGACACCTAATGATGCAAGGTCTTTGAGAAAAATTTAACAGTTTCTAATCCAAGGTTGATCCTAAGAACCTAAAGCAAATAATGTTTCGGACTCAACTCACAATTTTTGATATTTTCTGTTGACAGGCAAATGCGGTTCACAAAACAGTTGCGATTTTTCGAACAGTTACGGTTTTGATTCTGACAAATACGATTTTCTAGGACACATGCGGTTTAAAAACTGACAGATGAGGTTTAGCAGGACACATGCGGTTTGTATGCACACATGCAACTCATAATGTGACAGTTGCGACTCGTGATATGCAGACCGTGAAATGTGAATTTTTTGACAGACAGATGTGGTGTTTCCCCTAACAGATGCGACTCACTATGACACATGCGGCATTTAAACTAACAATTGCGACTCTATTTTTTGACAATTGAATTTTTCTTGAAAGTTGTTTGACTAACTTTGTTTGTTTGATCAAGATTTTGATGAATATAGCAAAGAGAAAACACAACAATCAATGTATCTTCCATTTTTGTGATGTAAGGACTATTAAGACTCAAAAACATGTACAACCTAGGCATTTAGGATAGTATTTTCTGAATTCTTACTTGGATTTCTCCAGCTACGCACATTCAAGGTGGAGGACTAGTAGCTTGACCCCACTGGCTCCCCTCCATGACACTCACTTATACGGGGCAGCCAAGCTACTATACCCATGAAACTCCCATGGAATACATGTCACCTCAACAGAAGAACCGTAAATTTGTAAGACAGCTTCACAAGTTATACACCTGCTGCGCTAGCAAATAGATAGGATTTTGGTAACTCTACAACAAGGTGTTTAATAAGGGCATTCTATTTATGGGACACTATCCAACGTCGGCAAGAGTCCATTTTTGTCCATCTCATCGGAATAGTGTGCGTGATTCTTGGGCTTTCCCCAAGAATCCACTTTTATATACTGGCTGGAAGTCGCTTGGCTTTAGCGTGCTACTGGTTTGAGTCGTCTTGGGGTGAGTACTTTTTCCCACCAAGGTAGGCCCAAATTCTAGAGTCAGCAACCATTTCTCTTACACCCAGAATCGCATGACTATGCAAGGGGAGAGGATACTTCATTGTACTGAATCGTAAGGGTTTACAAATATGTGCAAAGCACCAAACAAAGAATACAGTGGTTCTTTTTATTCCAAATGACTATTTTCTATCTATCAAACAAAAAATTCATTTTAATCCCACACGACAATTATCTATCTACCAAACAAAAGCTTATTTAAATAAATTAACACAAAGGCATTAGGTCTTGAATGCAATTTATTTGTAGTTCATGGTCTTCAGCTTTCATCCTGCAGAAAAATTGTCTTAGGTTTGTAAATGTATTCAAAATTTCGTCTTGCAAACACTATGTTTTCCCCCCTGAACACAATTGAAATCAACCATTAGTGAAAATCAAAAACAACTTCAAAGGCGAAAATGAAAATATGGATGCACGAAAATCAATGAAAAAGATGAAAATTTTTTACCAGTCAGATGCGACGTTCTGAGCCACAGATGCGGTTCGACTATTGACAAGCAGATGTAGCTCACAAAAATGTTGACAGGCGGATGCAGTTCGTAACTTCATAGATGCGGTTCATGATGGCAGATGCGTCATTGTTTTTAACAGATGTGGCTCACAAATACAGATGTGTTATTTCCCTTAACAAATGTGGTGCACCGTATGGAAATCTGCAAAAAAAATAGAAAACAGAAAATGAAAAAATGGAAAAGCAAAAAATAAATGCACGGATTTTGAAGTGGATTCATGTCGGGTTCACCAAATGTAACATTAGAATAAATCTATGATAAGATATACAGCTAGAACAATCAATTGTTAATCCTAATCTAAATCAAAACTAATCTAAAAATCTAACAATAAAGAATGAATATGAAAACATGATAAAAACTAAACAAACTGAATTGATCTCACTGAATATGCATTCATCCCTTTGAGTTATCTCCATTGCTCTTCTCCATTTTTCCTTTTTAGTATTCTTGCCCTCAGATTTTTGTGTTTGAATGCAACTATAGCCGTGTTGAATGTCTAAGCAAAATATCAAAGAATGGTCTCTTCTCAAAAGTATGTGATTTCGGGAGGAGGAATAATGATTATGACAAGCCATTTTATAGATTTTGTGTTTTCAAACGATCGGCTCAGATTGAAAGAGAGATCGACGGACGAGATTGATGAATTCCATGCGATGTGAGTTCTGTCAGATAGAACGTGAGTTAGAACATGAGTCAGGGAAGACTAAAAATAGAACAAGATTTTAATCTTCAGTTAAGAATCTTTGAAAATAGAAGAAATAGACTTTGAATGTCAAAGACAAAGTCATAACTAGAAGATGAGGAATTCGAATGCATAATTAAATTAATTAATTAAATAAAAGATATTTAATTAATAGATGCATACATGCATATGAGTTAGAACTAGTTAATCGACTAAGGGTCTTCTTGCAGAGATGACCAACAGTTGAATTCAGAGATAACTTGAGAACTAAAAATAGATCTCAAGTAAGAAGATAAGTGGAAAAGTAGATAACTGATTGACAGAGGAATGTGACATAAATCAATTAAATGTTAATTTAATTCAACATTAAAAAATAAAAGATTTAATTAAATAAATAAAGATAATTTATTTAATTTGACTTTCGAAAAGGGTGGAATTGAATAATTAAATAATAAATATTTAATTATAGTTGAAAAGGGGGTTAAATGAATAATTAAATAAAGATATTTAATCATAGTTGAAAAAGGGGTAATTAAATAATAAATTATTTAATTGATAGATAAAGGGGGAAGAATTAATTAGTGCACAACATAATTAAATAAATATGATTTATTTAATTAATCAAGTTGAATAAAGATTAATAATGAATTAATGAATTAATTAAAAAGGGGTATTTAATTAATAGAGGAAATATGTGTTAGAAAGGTTAATTAAATAATTAACATTATTTAATCATGACCATGGACTATAGAAAATTATGTCGAATATGTACTTGCAGGCCTAAACCAATTTTAGGTATCTATAGTTTTCCCCTCTTTGATACAATGTTGGTACGACGTTGTGTCAAAGAAAATATGCCCCGGTCGTGCCCCAGCATGAAACAGGGTAAGGTATGCCCTAGTGAAAGGGAGAATGATGAGGAGGTTCACCAAATGTAACATTAGAATAACTCTGTGATAAGATCTACAGCTAGAACAAACAATTGTTAATCCTAATCTAAATCAAAACTAATCTAAAAATCTAACAATAAAGAACCGATATGAAAACATGATAAAAACTAAACAAACTGAATTGATCTCATTGAATATGCATTCATCCCTTTGAATTATCTCCATTGCTCTTCTCCATTTTGCCGATTTAGTATTCTTGCTCTCAGATTTATGTGTTTGAATGCAAGTATAGCCGTGTTGAATGTCTAAGAAAAATATCAAAGAATGGTCTCTTCTCAAATGTATGTGATTTCGGGAGGAGGAATAATGATTATGACAAGCCATTTTATAGATTTTGTGTTTTGAAATGATCAGCTCAGATTGAAAGAGAGATCAACGGACGAGATTGATGAATGCCATGCGATGTGAGTTCTGTCAGATAGAACATGAGTCAGGAAAGACTAAAAATAGAACAAGATCTTAATCTTCAGTTAAGAATCTTTGAAAATAGAGGAAATAGACTTTGAATGTCAAAGACAAAGTCATAACTCGAAGATGAGGAATTCGAATGCATAATTAAATTAATTAATTAATTAAAAGATATTTAATTAATAGATGCATACATGCATATGAGTTAGAACTAGTTAATCGACTAGTTGTGATGGAGAGTCTTCCTCCAGAGATGATCAGCAGTTGAATTCAGAGATAACTCGAGAACTAAAAATAGATTTCAAGTCAGAAGATAAGTGGATAGTTAGATAACTGATTGACAAAGGAATGTGAATTAAATGTTAATTTAATTCAACATTAAAAAATAAAAGATTTAATTAAATAAATAAAGATAATTTATTTAATTTGACTTTCGAAAAGAGTGGAATTGAATAATTAAATATTAAATATTTAATTATAGTTGAAAAGGGGGTTAAATGAATAATTAAATAAAGATATTTAATCATAGTTGAAAAAGGGGTAATTAAATAATAAATTATTTAATTGATAGATAAAGGGGGAAGAATTAATTAGTGCACAACATAATTAAATAAATATGATTTATTTAATTAATCAAGTTGAATAAAGATTAATAATGAATTAATGAATTAATTAAAAAGGGGTATTTAATTAATAGAGGAAATATGTGTTAGAAAGGTTAATTAAATAATTAACATTATTTAATCATGACCATGGACTTTAGAAAATTATGTCGAATATGTACTCACAGGCCTAAACCAATTTTAGGTATCTACAGTTTGCCCCTCTTTGATACAATGTTGGTAAGACGTTGTGTCAAAGAAAATATGCCCCGGTCGTGCCCCAGCATGAAATAGGGTAAGGTATGCCCTAGTGAAAGGGAGAATGACGAGGAGGTTCACGAAATGTAACATTAGAATAAATCTATGATAAGATCTACAGCTAGAACAAACAATTGTTAATCCTAATCTAAATCAAAACTAATCTAAAAATCTAACAATAAAGAACAAATATGAAAACATGATAAAAACTAAACAAACTGAATTGATCTTACCGAATATGCATTCATCCCTTTGAATTATCTCCATTGCTCTTCTCGATTTTGCCGTTTTAGTATTCTTGCCCTCAGATTTATGTGTTTGAATGCAAGTATAGCCATGTTGAATGTCTAAGAAAAATATTGAAGAATGGTCTCTTCTCAAAAGTATGTGATTTCGGGAGGAGGAATAATGATTATGACAAGCCATTTTATAGATTTTGTGTTTTCAAATGATCAGCTCAGATTGAAAGAGAGATCGATGGATGAGATTGATGAATGCCATGCGATGTGAGTTCTGTCAGATAGAATGTGAGTTAAAACGTGAGTCAGGAAAGACTAAAAATAGAACAAGATCTTAATCTTCAGTTAAGAATCTTTGAAAATAGAAGAAATAGACTTTGAATGTCAAAGACAAAGTCATAACTCGAAGATGAGGAATTCGAATGCATAATTAAATTAATTAATAAAATAAAAGATATTTCATTAATAGATGCATACATGCATATGAGTTAGAACTAGTTAATCAACTAGTTGTGACGGAGAGTCTTCCTGCAGAGATGATCAACAATTGAATTCAGAGATAACTCGAGAACTAAAAATAGATCTCAAGTCAGAAGATAAGTGGACAATTAGATAACTGATTGACAGAGGAATGTGACATAAATGAATTAAATGTTAATTTAATTCAACATTAAAAAATAAAAGATTTAATTAAATAAATAAAGATAATTTATTTAATTTGACTTTCGAAAAGGGTGGAATTGAATAATTAAATAATAAATATTTAATTATAGTTGAAAAGGGGGTTAAATGAATAATTAAATAAAGATATTTAATCATAGTTGAAAAAGGGGTAGTAAAATAATAAATACTTTAATTGATAGATAAAGGGGGAAGAATTAATTAGTGCACAACATAATTAAATAAATATGATTTATTTAATTAATCAAGTTGAATAAAGATTAATAATGAATTAATGAATTAATTAAAAAGGGGTATTTAATTAATAGAGGAAATATGTGTTAGAAAGGTTAATTAAATAATTAACATTATTTAATCATGACCATGGACTATAGAAAATTATGTCGAATATGTACTCACAGGCCTAAACCAATTTTAGGTATCTACATGTCCAACACTCAAGATGTTATGCTTTAAGCCTTTTACATAAAGAAAATCATCAGTATTATGCTTGCCACAAATCACAGCAGAAGTGTTATCTCCAAATCTTACAATTTCACCATCGTAATTCTCCAAATTAACAAAATTATTCTTGTCACCAGTCATATGATGTGAGAATCCACTATCAATCACCCATTCATTCTTTTCTTCAACTTTGGTTGCAAGAGCTTTTTCAACATTCACATTACTAGCAAATTCAGTGGACACTTGACCATTTTATTTGATAGTAATAAATACCCAGTCATCTTCTTTTCCATTGTATTTATCATATTCATCATCAGTTATACCTTCTTGAGCATAACAACACTTTCTTTGAAATCTAGTGTCTTCAGGCTTGTACTTGGAAATTCTTTCAGGACACCTTGATGAAAAATGACCTATTTTACTGCAAGAAAAAAATTTAATAGGTAGCTTTCCTTTGTACTTACCATGGCCTCTGGATTATCTTCTTACAATTAGTGATTCCAATTCTTCTAGCTCTCTTTCTTCATCTTCAATATTTTTCATCTCATCTTGATACGTGAATGTCTTCTTGGAACTTTCTCCTGTATCATATTTCTTTTTCCTAGATACAGTGGCTTTGAATGCAGATTCTACTTTAGGAGTAGATTCACTAAATTCGCTCAACTCAAAGGTTGCAAGTTTTTTAATTAGCATGTCTCTTTCTATTTTAATCATTGACCTAAGCTCATCAATAGCATGAGATTTTTCTTTGTAGGAAGCAAGAACAGATCTGAGTATCTTAGAAATAATTTCTTCTTCATCCAAGACACCACCAACACATCTGATGCTTGTCACCAATTCATTTATATTTTGATAGAAAGACTGGATGTTCTCATCTTCGCTCATCTTCATGTCCTCCCATTTTCATTTTATATTTTTTAGCTTAGAAACTTTCACAAGTAGATCTCCTTCATATAATAACTCTAGCTTTGTCTAGATCCCATGTGCAGTCTTTAGACCCGTCACATTTGACATTTAAGAATCTGTCAGGGCACTCACCAATGCTTCAATATCTCTGGTATTAATTTTAGCTTCTTTGATCTCATCAATAGTAGAGGGACCAATCTGAGGAATAGTATATGTATCTTTTGTAATCTTCCAAAAGGCTTCACCAATGCACCTTAAATGACATTCCATTCTGACTTTCCACATGGTGTAGTTTGTACCATCGAATATCAAACTATCCTTCTTGTAAGATTCCATATTGGATCACCTCAAGCTATTAAGCTTCACCTTCAGAGCAACTAGCTCTGATACCAATTTTTGGCAAAAAAATAAGATACAATTGAGAGGGAGGGTGAATAAGTTGTAATAGAATTAACAACTTTAATCAAACTATTAACCTTTAATTCAAGATCTAATGAATGATAATGAAGGAAAGAATTGCACAACACATCAGAAACACATAACACCAATATTTTTGCATAATAACCTTGTTAAGGGAGAAAACCATGGTGGAGGTTAATCCATAATTATACCCTATTAAAAATATAATGAAAAATGAATAAGGAATGCACTTGCATTCAGGTACACTACCTAGAGTACATTTCTCAAAGGGAAGGCTTACTACCTTACATACACTAATTAGATCAAAATTGTTAGAAACCAAGATCAAACATGCAAACCAAAAGGCCTTCCACATAAGAGAAAAACAATAAAAAGCAAGAGCCTTGCATGAGGATGTGCAAATTGATATATTCAGAATTCAAAGATTACAATGAGATGATTTTATTTATAAAATAAAAGTATGCATAACCCTAATGTTGACCTAAAAGGGAAACCCTAGTGTGCACACTTAATAATTAATCAATTATAATTTTCCTAAGTTTATCTTAAGTAACTAAAGGAATAAGTGACTTAATTAATTAACCAATATGATATAATTAATTAAGTGTAATAACTTATTACTCTAGCACCCCCCCTTTATATGAACTTAGGAAGTAGCTAAAACACTAGAAAAAAGATGCATGAAATAAAATATGGCTCCCAACAACTAGGCCTGATAAAGTATCCATGTACAAATGCAATAATGAGGTAGAGAAGGAAAACCCAATTAGAAAAAACCCCCCTACAATGAGATGACTGTTGCAAAGAAGCACTGGAAGAACACTATAGAGTAACACTGGAACTGCAATTTGACAAGCAAGGAAAGATACTTTTGTTTACAAGAAACCATATAAGAATCATAATAATGCAACAAGAGACCTGATGCCATAGAACACTTGAAAACTCCAAACAAGGACAACCTTCAAATCCATAAAAAAATAGTAGATGAAATGAATGATTTGAACATGAAATTAAGTACAAAGATGCAAGTTACACCCTCCCAACTGCCAAAATATCCAAGTAATCTACAAAACACCCATCGAGCCAAATTTGGAATAATGATAAACCTGGGATAAATACAGAAAAAAGTGTATGGAAAAGAACGTAGAGCTCCTCAATACCTTTCGAATGCCGAAAAGATAGCGAAAATTGGAGATCATGGAAAAAATTTATCAGGTTGGAAGCAATAAATGAACATTTGAATTCAAATATAAATATATGCAGCTAAACAAAAAAATACTGAAAAATAAACTACACTACAAGAAATTTCTCAGAACCAACTTTCCAGTGATATTTCGTTTGCCCAATTTTGATATCGTATACCTAAGTTATGCCAAAAAGAAAAGAAACTGCTCCTTTAGGGAAAACTGGGGTTAGGAGGGGCCAAAGAGGGGTCGTACATTGGTTGATGTCATGCTGACATCAACGGTTCCTAAGCGTAAATTTGATGGCCATTTGGTCGTTGCCACAAAAAAATGCCGATCTGCATAAAAAATTTGGACCTTGGTCACCCATGTGACCGACTGGGGGCAGAGTTGGCCAGGGGCTAGGCACGGAGCTCCTAGTCCTGCATAGGACCACCATGGATGGCACTGGAACCTATGGGGGCTGCATACTGGCCAACGGTGGAGTGGCTAGGCATGGCCTAGTGGTGGTGGACCGGCGGCTGCCCAGTGGCGGTGACCATATAAACTCTGAGCACCGACCTGACTTCCCAAAAGTGAATGTTTTGATCTATTTTTTTTATTTTTTTCAAAAATCGTGCCTTGGGGAGCATGTTGGGGAGGCCGTACGACCTCCGTAGCAAATTTTTTTTTCCTTCCGAACCAACTTCACCAAAATCAATGAAACAAAGGGCAATCTTAGGGTTTTGGGGCATTGCGAACATGATGGAAGTGTGCGTTTTTCTCCAAGATGCTCTAAAAATTAGGCTACCCCCAGAGCTTCGAAGAAAACACCAAACTTGAAATCCTCACAAATCTAGAAAATGATTACCAAAATCTTCAAAATAAAAGTCAATCCTGACTTTTTCTAGCACTCTGAATCCAATGGAGATGCTCGATCTAATCCAAGATGTTGCATAAATAAACTCAAGGCATGATACCCTCGAGGAACCTTGAATGAACTCTGCAATGATTTTCTCCAAAATTTGAGAAGGGGTTGCATGTCAAGGCTCTGATACCATGTTAGAAAGCAAGATCAGAGATGCAAACCAAAAGGCCTTCCACATAATAGAAAAAAATAAAAAGCAAGAGCTTTGCATGAAAATGTGCAAATTGATATATTTTGAATTCAGAGATTACAATGAGATGATTTTCTTTATAAAATAAAAGTATGCATTACCCTAATTTTGACCTAAAAGGGAAACCCTAGTGTGCACACTTAATAATTAATCAATTGTTAATATGCCTAAGTTTAGCTTAAGTAACTAAAGGAATAAGTGACTTAATTAATTAACCAATAAAACCATTTGAGTGGAATGAACTGAGAAAGTAGCTTCTTCAAAAGCTTCATGAGAGTTTTGGTTAGGCACATATACTCTGCTTAATCTTCTTTTGCATTCTGCTTTTCTCTTGAATGATTTGAACTTTTTTCACACTTGTACATCACTTGTACACTTGAGCACACACCACCCACTTTCATTCAAACTAAAACACAACCTTGCTTATATATTCGCTACATGGATTTACATCAAAAACTTTGTCTTCCACAAATAATAGATGAATTATAAATGTCAGCCTCAATACATGAATAAATATGTATGTTCACCAACACAAGTTAGTCAAAACATAGTGAGGACCCAAAAAGACATCCTCAGACATGCCAAACAACAAGAAATTAATCCATAAGGATCCACAACACACTGCCATCATCATGTTGTCCAAGAACATTAAAAAATTAAGCACACAAGGAAAAATCTTCCACCATGATCACACAAAATAGTGCGGACATGCAACAGAGATAGAAATTGATCTAGAATCATCCATGAACATCACATGAACATACACAACAACTGGAATTACCATAATTCCAACTTCCTCTTCCAAGAACAACTTCTACAGTGCCAGAATGACTGTAGGAACACAAAAAAAATTTACTTGCACAAATCTTGATGCGTACCACTGAGACTTTCGAACATCATACTAGATAGGCTCAACAATAAACCCATTAGCATGCAACACCTGAATATCAACCTATATGAAATTTCACCTTTCTGACCTTCTTGGCTTGATTGGCTGTCAGCATATATGTTTAATACAATTTTCTCAATCTCCTCGACATATACAACCTCAAGCATCATCAATGCTAATAGTGTTAAGATCAATCGGAACCACATATCAGCAACACAACCACAATGTCCATCAACCTCTACTCCCCTGACTGTTCCCATGGTGGTATTAGATTCTTCTTCCTCCACCACTTCCCTATTGTTGTCTTCCTTATTCCCTCCTCCACTGCCAACTCTTTATACTTTTTTGCCTTCTTTGTCAGCAACCTCCATGGCACCCCTCACCTTGCCATAGGATTTTTCCTCATATTTGTAGAATTTTCCATCCAATATTTTTGAGGTAATCCTAAATCCTCAAGTTCAAACATTAATGTCCTAGCTTACTATTTACTTACCTCTTCCTCCACCTCCTACTAAGCCACCAAATATGTAGGCAAGAATGCAAATCTCTAAAGAAATGGAGAGCCTAAATGTGGAGCAGCCCAGGGAAGTAGCATAAGATATTTTCAATGAACCCGAGGAGTCCAATCGGGAGGATTTATTTGAAAATCATGAGGAGGGATTAAGGGTTGACTTAGATGAGGTAGCCAAATAAGAAAAAAAACACCAGAGGGTGGGGATGCAAGAAAATTTGATGATTATTATGAGGTTGAGACCTCCAACGAAGAACCTGAGGGGGAGCCATGACCCAAGGAACACAAGAATGAAGAAGAAAACCCAGGGGAGCATCACTCCAAGGAAGGAAAAATTGATGAACCTCGAGGCACTGACTAAGATTAGGGCCTACAGCCTAAAGAAGTGCCTCTAGTAGGAGAGAAAGAGATATATAAAGAAGAGGAGAATACAAAAGAAAAGAATGATGAGCCTAAGAAGGAAGTTGAATTTGAGCACGAAGAGAACAAGGGAATAACACAAGAAGAAAATATTGCTAAAGAAAATGTGAAATATTTTGGGCTTGATAAAGAAGAGACCATGAAACAAGAAGAAGAATAAGACAAGGAAGAATAAAATGTCCAAGATTCTCTAGAGCATGAGGAGGAAGTACCATCAAAATAATAGGAAGAGGGTGAGGATAATGAATCCCCAGGCCATCAAGCAAAGGTTCCTTTCTGGATGGAGCAACAACTCAAGAGAAAATCACCAGTGCTTGCCAATCCCAAGGCTTGTCTAGAGGAAATCTTAGCTTGACCACAGGTAAGGACCATAGAGGATAAGAATCCCAAAATTAAATCACACATCACCACTAATGCTTCTAGGTATAGAATTATACAAGTGACCACTCTCATGGCTAATAGGGATGCAAGTAACATCCAAGGCAAGGATTTCCAAGTAATAGCCCTCAATTTGGGCCCGACCTCTTGAATTCAAAACATTGATGAATTCCAAGGGTCTGTGTCCACTATCCTTCAAAAAATGAACAAAGATAAGTCAACAAAGGAGGAGCTAAAGTAAAAATTGGTAGAACTTACTACCTTCATACAGTAATGGAAACATTTGGAAAATAAGCTCTAATAGAATCTTCAATGCCTACTATATTATCTAAGGAAGAAGTAAACAAAATGGAGAAAATGAAGAATTGGACCAAGTCCACCTCAAATTGGTTCAAAAGAGTTTTTATTATGGGCATGCTGCCAAGCTGCATAACCAATATTAGGTTTTGACGAAGGAGGTCGAGGTTATGAAAAATACATGTAAAGAATTCCTAGAGATATATAGGATCACTCACTCGAAGCTAGAGAGCATCCAAAAAATCTCCCAAGAGATATGGGAAAAGGAGCTGGCCTTACTTAAAGAAGACCACTAGCTGCTTGAGGCATGGCTGCTAAATTTTGAGTATAGAAAGGGTATCCCAGAAAAATCACTGGTTGAGTTGGAGGCTCATCTTGAGTGGATCATGGATCATTTGGAAAAAAATGATGAATTATTGAAGCTAATGATAGGATATGAGATGTCAACACTAGAACTGGACTAAGAAATTATAAAAAAAAAATTCCACAAGAAGATAGAACAGGGAGCTGGTGACACTTTTTTGGCAGCCGTTATGGATTTTTCTACACGAGCCTTCTCCGAGTTAGAACAGATGATCAGAGAAGAGCCAAAATGCATAGAATATAGAGATCAATTGTTGGAATAATTCAAGAGGATCACCTTCTAGATCACCAAATTTGATCTATCAAAGCAAAAAAATCTATTGGATGTCATTGGCAAGTTTATAGAATATGCTACATCGAAAAAGGAAGCTGGAAATCCCATCATAGCTAATGAATATTTGTTAAAATAGCTATAAAATCCAAGGTTATATAAAAGATAAAATAGGCTATACGACAAAATAGGAAAGTACAACACAATCTATTCTATGTTGTAAACTTTTGTACTCATATGGGATTAGGTGAAACCCTAAACTAAAATGAATTTGAGGCATATTGTAATGGAATTTGATCCATTCATTCTACCTTCTGAAAACTATAAATGGGGCATCCTCTTATTTTCAAAGAGAGAGGAGTTGTTGAGTAATGACATGCTGCTGCAATATATAAGAAAAGCATTGAGTTGATGTTTTCTTATGTCTTTTTATTTGTGTGAAAGATTCTATCTCCAAAAGTTTGTTCAACATTGTTTTTTTTCAGCTTGAGTTATTTTATATTAAGTAGTTCATGTTGAATTTAATGGTGGATGCATGCAATAGTTTTTGATGCATTCTCAACTCATAATTTTAGGAATTTTTTGATGAAAAATTGATGTGTAAAGTTATTCTGAGATTCCTTATATGTTGCACTCAAGTTCAATTATATATTCATACTATAAGGGTTAATGCACAATATGAAAATATGCAAAGAACCTTAGAAGATTACACTAGTTTTTGTGACATTGTGGGTTGTCCTTGGTTAAGAAAAAATTAGTTTAGGAGTCTATCCACTTAGAATCCTCAACTATTACTATTCATCTTAGTTTTGGACATAGGAAAACTTCTAAACCTTTCAACCTTTTGAAATTTCTTTAAAATCTAAATTAAACAAATATTTTTAGCATCACTATAAAGCTAAATTTGATGACAGGAGTGAGTTTCAAACTACTACCTTGATATTTCTGCGATGGTTAATCATATATAGAACTTTGAAAATCAATTTTTAGACCCAATAATTTCATGCTTTGTGAACCATAAATGCCCCTTGTGATTACCAACAAATCACATCAACAACTGAGTTGTTACAAAGTCATGACCTGACACCTGAGAGACCTTGGGATGATTTTCTAAAACCTAGTTACAAATTTTCACCTTTCAAGAGAGACATCACACTAGTGTGTTGTCTATGCTGAGAAGTGAAAAAAATTCCCATGAATATAACTAGCACTAGAAGGATGGCACTTGGACAAAGCTAGATCGAATAGGGTCCTTCTCCCCTCAAAGATGTCATAGGGTAACCATATCCACACTAGATAAGGGATAATTTCAAGAATTAAAGACCCCTACCAGGTAGAAGAGCCAAAAAAGGGGAATTTTCAGTAGAAATCCACCCACTCATCCTCCATCTCCACCTTCTCCTTCACTTCAACCAAAATTTTCTCCATTCGCCTCCCACATTTGAGGCACTGTTGTAGTAGTTTCCTCACTTCAACCACAAGTTTCTACAACCCATCTATTACCACCCCCACCTCCATCAATCGAATTGTTGGGTAACAAACCATATCCTTTATCCTTCAATGACTATCATGACATGCCAAAGAACTCAAAAAAAATTCTCTAAGTTCCACACGAATGATCCTTGGAGGACAACGAAAGAACATATTAATATTTTTCAAACAACATTGAAGGATATGTAGATTGAACATGAAGATGTAGCATGCAGGCTCTTCCCTTATTCACCAGGAGATTAAGCATTCTATCCACTTACCCATGGGCTCCACCACTTCTTGGGAAATCATGAAGAATACACTCTTACAAAAATTTAAAATTCCTATCAGCCCCATGGAGTTGTAGCAATATTTCATGTCAATGAGAAGGGAATTTAATGAGCCAATTAGCTCATTCAATAATATACTTCATAGAGCCTACATGAAGTTAATCCACCTTATGTATTTGATGATGTGTCAACCAGATTAGTGTACTATGCTACTTTAGACAATCTCAAATCTACCATGGTCAAACGTATGCATTAACCACCCACAAGTATGGTGGAAGCTTATGCAGAAGCAGTAAAGGAAAGAACCAACTTGGGAAAAAATATTGTAGGTTTGTTGCCTTTTGTGGGACCCATTAACAACCCTGGACACATTCATAGACTCACTCATTATCTAGCTCATCAAGCTCCATTGATGAATCCAATCCCACAACTACCCATAGTGCTGCATCCAAGGCCACCATTGAACAAAGCCCCATTAGTGCCAAGTTACTTGCAGGTCTTGAATGAAAAAGATTATTCATAGCATCATCAAATACCTTCATACCTCCAAACATCCAAAGCCTTGGTTGCTCAACAAAACTAGCTTGCAACACATTCGGTCATCCTTCAGAATTTAGTACCAACACAAGAAAATGTAGATAAGGAGCGAATCGATGAATCAAATGAACTAGAAAATAAATTGAGAACCAAAGTTACTCACTTGAGGAATCAAAATTTTTAGCTACAAGCATCCTAGAGGAGAATCCAAGCTAGTCTCCCTTGATAAAACTATGATTTACGTATGGATTGAAGATATAATTATGAACGAGGTCAATCTTCCAAATAAAACTTTGAAAGGAAGTAGCCCCAAAGGCAGAGAAGGACATGGAATACTAGACCCAACAATGGTGGAGTACCTACACCTCTTGATCCTCCCAGAGGTACCAAAAAATCAATAATAGAAGTTTACTTGGTAAAGGTTGCCTTACCAGAGTGGTGCAGTCTTCACAATACCAACAAACATTCAGAGCTTGATTATCCGGAGTTGAAAACTATTGCTGCAATATTTCAAGTGAAGGTGCAAAATGTGACTTATATTTCAACTTGTAGAGCCATATGATTCTTCAATCTTGGTGGTCAACTAGGAGTTTTTCCCTCAAGGCGACAAGAACGAGTCTGAAAAGGAGGTTGCAGAAAGGAGAATAAATCAAAATAGGTAAGTAACGAAGGCATCCTATCTCAAATATTTATTTCAATAGATAATTTACCTAAAGATGAGGAATCACAACTGAAAGAAGAGGTTCACATGTTTCACCAACATGTAACCCCTTATGAATTTATAAGTAGACAAGTTGGAGGTCCATTCATGATGTCCACACTACTGAATAACTTCAAAACCCCCCCTAACCCAAATGCTAGAAATTTTTCATCCTATCCTAGGGTGCCAACCCAATAACTTAATAATAATAGGTAGCCCAACCTAGATGAAGAACAACCTTCCAATTTTGACCAAGGGAATTCAATCAAGGTAGAAGTTGAGAAAATGGGGGAATATGTGGTCGAAGAATTTCAAAAGGTGAAAATAAGCATGTCATCCTTCAAGTTGCTAAGGGTACCTACCATTAGAAATTATTTTTGTAGATAATTGATTGGAACCACCACATCAAAACCATCTCAAGAGGTATCTGCAAAGAGAGTCTCATTTGATACATCTACCAGTGAGCCAGTAATTAGAGAGATCATAGGGGAATAGCATGATCAACAACCCAGTAAAAACTAGCCACCTGATAAGTAACCGATAAAGGAAAAAAACTTGATGCAAATAAAGGATAAAAATAATGATAAGGATAAGGCTCAAGTAGCCTAGGTTCATGCCTCTGTAGGACTATTTCAAGGAATATTGGAGACCCCTCCTTTCCTCTTGACAATCCATATGTTTGGGAAAAAATTGCATAACTACCTGCTGGATTCAAGAGGCTTAGCCAATGTTATGCCACTCGCAATATGTAGGGCATTAGGAATAACCTCTACCCCATCCAAAAGGAAGGTGAATCAACTTTATAAGACCAAGGTAAACATAGTGGGGAGATGAATAGGATCCAAATTCAAGTTGCAATATATCCAAGGGTGCAACAAGTTATTGACATCCAAATTGTAGACATCCTGAACACCTATGGTATTGTATTAGAAAGAAACTTTACCTGAGCTCTGAATGGCTATGTTACAACTGACTATTCACATCTATGCCTTCCTTGAAAGGGTCTACCTAATAAAATTTGTATCGAATGTGAACTCCGAATGAGGTTGATGATACCAAAGTATAACAATATGAATGAAGTATTGTTTGCAAAATCAGGATTAGGAAATAACCTACCAGTTACATATGAAGTTAAAGTAGAAGAAGGAGGTGAAAAATAATTCCTTGTGCTATGTTAGGCCTCCAAAATTTGACCACCCTTCCCAATAGCACAAAAGTACTAGTTGGGTCTAATAATGAATATTTCCAAGAAGATGCCAGTTTGGGCTTGTTTGATAGTTTCCAACAAGTTATGTAGAAATGTGTGGAAGATCAGCTTAGTTTAGGATCCAAAATGAACTTTAAGGAGATATTTTTGCCTAGCTAGTACAACATACATGAAACAACCCATTCTAAGTTTGGGTGTTGCCTTTACCAAATAGCCATGGATTATATCAAAAGGCAGCTTAGTTCAAAGGAGTAGCAATACCAAGGTCACTTAGAATGCAAACCACCCAAAGAGAAATGGATGGTCACGCCACAAGAAAATGAGGTATGCTCAATCAAATCCAAATGTAAGAGTCCCTCTAAATTATTTACATTACACTTTGATGGATCCACATCCAAGCAAGGAGTGAGAGTAGGATTTGAACTCATCAATCCATTAGGTAAGATTTACTTTGTTTCCCATAGTTACAATTTTATTGCACCAATAATGTAGTAGAGTATGAAGCATTAGTTCATGGATTGCTAATGGCATTGAGAAAGAAAGTCAAAATGTTACAAGTATTTAGGGACTTAGAACTAGTTGTCAAACAAGCTAGGAAATTATATGTGTGTCATGATCGAAGGTTAGAAAACTATAGACATAGATTATGGGATCTCATATAAGGACTTGATGCATTCAATATCCTATTAATTCCATGTGGCAAGAATCAAACTATTGATGCAATAGCACAAGCAACTAACAATTTGAAGCCTTTATCATTAACTGGCCTAAAGAATTTCACTTTAGAACTCTCCTCTACCCCATTAGTACTTGATAATGTAACCAACCTCCATATATTTGAATATGATAAGTATATCCTTGAATTCATCACTAGTTTCAATGTATTTGCATCCCAGATCATTGATGAAGTAGAACCAAAGGAAGTGGAACTTGATATAAAAGGGGTTATAAATTTGAAAACAAACACAATAACAAGGGTTATGGTTCAATTAAAGAGAATATTTGACCTTAATCACATAAAAGGACCAAGAAAAACAAATGAGGAAGGACTGCATAGATAACCAGTGCAATGTTCATAATCTAGGTGCTACAAAATATGTAAAGAATGTGTTTATTGGCAAGGTGTGCACCACAAAAGAAAGGAAATAAATAAATGATGCATTACATAACTATCATTATGTGATAGCTTGGGGGTATGAGAACCTCAAGACATATTACACCTCAATCATCGCAGATACCATTCCCATCAAGCCAAATGTGAAACCCTTTAGGCAACAACAATGCCAAATCAATGCGTTGTTGGAGCCCATTATCATTAAGGAAGTATAGAAGCTTCTGTATGCCCATATCATTTTACTTGTCAGATATTCCACATGGGTGACTAATTTGGTTCTAGTTAGGAATAAAAATAAATAAATCCAACTATGTGTGGACTTTAGGAACTTGAACTAAACTTCTAAGAAGGACAACTATTTGATGCCTTCACTAGATGAAGTGTTGCAAAGCGTCGATGGTTTAAAAATGATGTTATTTTGGATGGCTACTTAGGATACAAACAAGTGATAGTGAAATACAAAGATAGGCACAAAATTGATTTCACCACAAAGTGGGGAACATTTACAAAAAAATGATGTCATTTGGGTTAATTATTATAGGTGCAACATTTCATCATGCCATGGATATATATTTCAATGACCACATTAGAAAATGCATCATAATTTACATGGAAAACCTCATAGTGGTTGCAAATAATAGGGGGCATCATGTCTTTGATTTATGAAAATTATTTCAAAAGTGCAAGGAGCTCAATATTTATTTGAACCCAAAGAAATGTATCTTTGGGGTAACCAAGGGAAAATTGCTAGGACAAGTGATTTTTGAAAAGAGTATAAAAATTTATCCATAGTGTATTCAAGCCATCCTAAAGATTCAGCCTCTAGGGAGAAAGAAAGAAATTAAATCATTATTTTGAAAGATTAACTTCGTCAGGAAGTTCATCACTAGATTTATAGAAATAGTGAAGCTACTAATTGCAATGATTAAATAGGATGCTAAAGTAGAATGGAAATCAGAGGCCAAGCAGGATTTTTCTAAAACTGAAAGGGCCATTACATATGTTCCTTTGCTGGTCAGCCTAGACTATTTGAATCCATTCTACATCTATTCATTTTCTTTAGACCATTCATGCGCCAACATGTTAACACTGAAAGATGATGAAGAAAGTGAGCATCATATAGCCTTCATGAGTGTTTTGCTGAAGGATGATCAACTGTACTACCATAATGTTGGGAAGTAGGCATATTCCTTAGTGCTTAGAGTTAAGAAGTTCAAGAATTACATCCTAAGAAACAAAGTCTTTCCATTGTTTCAGACCCAACTATTAAGGTGTTCTTGATGCAAAATGAACCAAGAGAAAGAAGAGAAAAATGGGTTACATTGTTATAGGAATATGATATGGAGATCCAACCAATGAAGCTAGTACAGGGGTAGGCTCTCACTCATATAATGGAAAAAATGGAGCCAAAACTCATTGTTCAACACCACAATCTAGAGGATTATTCTCCAGATGAATGGTACAATGATATTGTGTACTATTTTATGAATAGTAGGCACCCACTGCACCTGCAAGGAATCTAGAAAGGAACTCTTAGGTTGAATAGTAATAGTTACATGCTAAAAGGGGAAATTTTATATAAGAAAAATCATGAAGTGATCTACCTTAGGTGCCTATAAAAAGAAAAAGTAGTTTCAAAGTATTGAAGGAATTCCATGATAAGTTTTAGATGAGACATGGATCCACCCCTTCAACTTCCCACCATATTTTGTGAGCTAAGTAAGGTTGGTTGACATTGTTCAAAGATGCTCACAATCATGTCCAATCCTACCATGTTTTCCAGATTTCTTCCACCAAGGAGAGGTATGTTGTTGTCCCACTACAACAAATTTAAGAGGTAAGGCCATTTTATCAATGGGGACTTGAATTCATTGGTCTGGTGAGCCCACCAAACTATATAGGTCACAATTACATTTTAACCACAACTAATTATTGTACTAGGTGAAAAAAAAAAAATTGTTGTAGAAAATGCACAATTGAGGTAGTTACTAATTTCCTTGAATTTCATATTCTAAAATTTCTTTGGATGCCTATCTGCATTATTCTGTGATAATGTTCTTGCATTTACCTCCCTTAAGTTTGCAAGTTGTGATTTTGACTATAAGACTATTCTTAATTTCTCATCAAATTACTATCCTCAGGGTAATGGGTTAGATGAGTCCACAAACAAAAGCCTATTGACTGTCATATGCAAGTTGTTAGACAAGAACCCAAGGGACTAGCATACCTGGTTGAATTTTTCTCTTTGGGTATATTGCACTCGACATAAGAAAACCTTGGGAAATTCCCTGTACCACCTTGTTTATGGTCTAGAGCATGGTTTCCCAAACCACCTCAATATTCCCACATTGTAGTTTATCAACCCCTATTTTGAGGAGGGAGAAAGCCTTGAAGCTTGCCTAGATGAGCTCATCCATTTAGAGGAAGTACATAATGAAGCAATAGAAAATTTTTCCAAACATCAAGGCATAGTTAAAAGATGGTTTGATCAAAAATCAAAGGTCGAGGCCTTTAAAATTCCTGACCTAGTGTTATGTTGGGACAAAGCCTGTGAGAAGAAAGGGGGACATGAAAAATTCACCAAGCTTTGTCTAGGCCCCTATAAAATTTATGAAATCCTAGTAGATAACACCTTTCGCCTGAAAATGCACACTCAAGAAGATGTCCCAATGCCAGTCAACATGCAATACCTTAAGCATTATTTCCTAGCCTGAGTTGTCTAAGCTTACGTTTGTAAATAGTTAGAGTAGGTCTTTTGTTTTCTTTTTTACTTTTCTTTTCTTTCACTTGTTTTTTCGACCCTTATTTTACTGAGGGTGTTGTTTGATCTTGATTCAATGGCTATGCTTGGCATTCTAAAAGGGCCCACTTTGTTGCATGTTCCCTTTTGTTCCATGGATAAGTCTTCATGAGTTACAATAGATCTTGGTCCACATTTATGAATCAGGTCTCTTCACTTGAGCTCGGGTTCAAACTATAACTAAACCCTTGTTTGAATCCTTTCACAGTAACCTCAAGAATCATGTAATATACATTTAAATACTCTTGATGAGCTATATGATAGTTATCATAATGCCTTGGTAGCTGAAAAATCCTAAATCTTCTCCAGTGACCACTGTGATCTCCAAACCCACTATAAGTTTCATTGCTTATGTAGTTGAGAAAAAGAGTATCAAAAGAGAAGTATAAAAGGAAAGAAAAAGGAAAGAAAAAGGAAAGAAAAGGAAAAAGACAATATTGAAAATAGGCCATTTTTTAGGTGTGTGAGGAACTCTATCAGGGCTATGGATGCCCAACTGGAAATAGAGCAATGTTTGTGGGGATCGTAGTGACAACTTCGTCGGGGCTATGGATGCTTGATTGACAACAAATTGATGTTTAGGTTGCTTTTGGGGTTAGATTACTTACATATCTTTCCCTGCCTGATGGATCACCATCATCTATGGTTTCTAAGGGAGAGGAATTAACTCATTGCACACACGCTTCTAAGGTATTTTGTGATCAAATTCAGTTAAGGATCCTGTTCTCCTTTAAGCCCTAGGATCATCTGATGATACTTGATTTTGGTCTACAAATTCAATATTTTGGGTTCCAAATAAGTCCTTATCATAGGAATACTTAGGAGAATTCTCCCAGCAAAGTCTCCATTTGTTGTGCTTATAGCACATATTCCCCGTTCAAACCAGGGACCCCCCTCTTTTTTTTTCTTTCACTGGTTAGGTTTAACTTTGCCTCTTTTTGTGTGCCCTTATTTTTGAGCATGAGTTGGCCATGAGCCATAAAATTTACAAGTACGTCTTGGCAAAAGTCATCACCCCAAGTTTCATGAAGTTTTGGGCCCTTGCAGAATTTGACTTGAAGACTTTCATCACATAGAAGCCACACCATCTTTTGTTGCATGTGGGTCTATGGTTGTAGGATTCCCTTGGTGGATCTCCATCTTAGTTCTACCATTCTTAGTAGTGTTACACCCATGTCCTCTTGCAATGTGACACCCACATCAAACTTGTCTGCATGAGCCTTTGACCCAATGTCCTCTATGGCATGAGTTTCTACATGATCACCTACCTACCTACCCATCATACCTACAATTAATGCCATCATTAATGGCATGTTTGTCTATAAAACCCTTCCATGTATGTCATTTTCACCAACCATTTTCAAAGTTTAGGAGAGAAAACTACATTCCTCCATGTGTAGAAGATTCAAAGACTCCATCAACGATTGTTTCCTTCATACATGCAACCCAGGGTATGTATTTGATTTTTGATCATTCATTTTTATTAGTCATTGATTGTTTATTCATTAGGGTTTAAAACTACATGAGGATTTGTGAGTCTAAGTTTAAAATAGTAGTAACATATTCCTACATTTGAAACACTTCTTTAATCTATGAGAGATGAACTATAGGGTAAACTTTTGTGCATGTTTTGCACATGTGCCTTGCCATGGCCAGCGACCCCCTCTTTTCATTCCTTGTGGGCTACTTTGGTGCTATCCCATTTTGCATGCCCTTTTCCTGGAGCCAAAATTGGCCATGTGATGTTAAACGATCAAATTCCCCTAACCAAATTCACCTACCCAAGTTTCACTAAGTCTTTTTCTTCTGTGGAAGTGCCCCTATGGGCTTCCCTTCGCCCGTTGCCTTGACATCCTCTAGGCCTCATCCCTGCTCAGTCGACTCACTTTTTCCTTCATTTTTGACTTTAAGGACAAGTTTCCCATGGATTTGGGATGTTTTTGTGGTGTCTAAGTGAAGTGGAAAGGTTTTGTTAAGTTTTGGGAAGTTGTAGAATTTTCATTCCGGAACTCCACCCCTCCATGGCCGTTTGTGGAACTCCACCCTCTATGGCCATTTCCCGAACTCTGTCCCTCCTTTTTGTTTTTCCTTCTGTCCACCATTGGTGTTTTAGATCTCAGAACCCGGCTCTTCTGTGGCCATTTTTAAAACTCCACCCATCCGTGGCTATTTTCAGAACTTTGTCCCTCCTTTGTTGTTTTGCCTTCCATCCACCCCCGAAATTTCGACTCTTGGAACCTGACCCCTCTGTGGCCATTTCTAGAACTCCACCCCTCCATGGTCATTTTTGGAACTCTGTCCCTCCTTTTCCATTTTTCCTTCCATTTGCCCCCAGCTTTCCAACTTTCAGAATCCGGCTCCTCTGTGCCTGTTTACAAAACTCCACCCCTCTATGGTTGTTTTTGGAACTCCATCCCTCCTTTGTCATTTTTCCTTTCATTTGCCCCCAACATTCCAGCTCCCGAAACCCAACCCCTTTGTGGCCATTTCCATAACTCCACCCCTTCGTGGGAATTTCTAGAACTCTGTCCCTCCTTTGTCTTTTTTCCTTCCATCTACCCCCGACGTTTTGGCTCCTAGAACCTAACCCCTCCATGGTCGTTTCTGGAACTCCACCCCTCCATGGTTGTTTCTAGAACTTTGTCCCTCCTTTTTTGTTTCGCTTTCCATTTGCGCTTGGTGTTCTGGCTCATGGAACCTAACCCGTCCATGGCCATTTTGAGAACTCTACGCCTCTATGGTCATTTCTAGAACTCCTTCCCTACTTTGTCATTTTGCCTTCCATCTGCCCCTGACATTCTAGCTCCTAGAACCTGGCCCCTTCATGGAAATTTCTAGAACTCCACCCCTCCATGTCCATTTTCGAAACTCCCTCCCTCCTTTTTCATTTTGACTTTCATCCACCCCCAGCATTCTGGCTCTCAGAACCTGGCCCCTCTGTGGCTGTTTCTAGAATTCCACCCCTCCATGGTCATTTTTAGAACTTCGTCCCTCCTTTTCTATTTTTCCTTTCGTGCACCCTCGACATTTCGGCTCTCACAACCTGACCCCTCCATGGCTATTTTTGAAACTCCACCCCTCCATGGCCATTTCCAGAATTCCTTCCCTCCTTTTTCATTTTTCCTTCCATCCACCCCTGGCATTCCAGAACCTAGAATCCGACCTCTCTGTGGTCGTTTCTTGAACTCCACCCTTCCATGGTCATTTTCAGAACTTTGTCCCTCCTTTTCCATTTTTCCTTCTATCCACCCTCGGCATTCTGGCTCTCGAAACCCAGCCCCTCCATGGTCATTTCTGAAATTCCACCCCTTTGTGGATGTTTCCAAAAAATCATCCCCCCTTTGTTGTTTTGCATTTTGTCTGCCCCCAATGTTCCGACTCCCAAAAATCTGCCCCTCGATGGCCATTTCTAGAAAATTTTCCCTCCTTTGCCATTTTTCCTTCTATCTGCCCTCGATGTTCCAGCTCCTAGAACCTGGCCCCTCTATGGCTATTTTTAGAACTCCACCCCTTTGTGGCCATTTCTGAAACTCCATCCCTCCTTTGCCATTTTTCCTTTCATCCAATCTCATCATTCTGGCTCCTAGAACCTAGCCCCTCTGTGGTCATTTTTGGATCTCTGTCCCCTCCTTTTCTATTTTTCCTTCCATCTTTCCCCATCATTCCTACTCCCATAACCTGCCCCCTCCGTAGCCATTTCAAGAACTCCACCACTCCGTGGCCATTTCTAGAACTTCGTCCCTCGTTTGTCATTTTTCCTACCATCCGTACCCAACATTACAGCTCCTAGAACCCAACCCCTTTGTGGCCATTTCCAAAACTCCACCCCTCCATGGCCATTTTTGGAACTTCATCCCTCCTTTTCTGTTTTTCCTTCCATCCGCCCCTATGTTCTAGCTCCTAGAACTTGACCCCTCTATGGCCATTTGGAACTTTCCTTCCGGGTTTCCATCCCTTCAAAACTGTTTTTCCTCCCATATGTCATTCACCTTCCCTCTATCATCCGCCATCTCCTATCGCTCATCGCTCATCATCTTTCTGCCTTGTGGCACCCACACCCTAGAGCATGCATTAATGTTTCTGGTCTGAATGAGCTCCAAAAATGAATATTATGATCTTTTGATGATGCATGAACTGATCTAACAAGGAGTTTGCAGTATTTGACTAAAATTTTCCTTGATTTATGTATGAAATCATTTATGGAACTTCATGTATGAAGGTTTCAAGAAGCCTACCGCGAGTCCGTCGGGGAGACCCATTGAGAAAGTTGAGTAGGGAAAAGCATGTAGCTCCTATCACCATTCATTTTATACCCACCTCTCTTCGTAGCACCCATCAACAAAGCTGGCATTGGACAAAGGCATGTACCAAGGAATTCAATGAAAAAATGCAAGGGGGTGGCCTTGAAGATGCATAAGGGAGCTATCTTAATTTTCACCAGATGATGGTGGTCTTTAAGGGGTTGTCCACCCAAATCGGGGGCAACCAATCCATTGATTCCATTCGTCGACGAGCCTATTTGATCCAATGAAGAATGTTGCAAGTCCATCAAGCAAAAGGCAACTTTAAAGAAGTTTCAGCTATAGCAAAAGGGAAATTAGCAAGAGTATGAAATTGCTACAGTGACTGGTCACTACAACACAAAATACGGAAAAGACAAAAGATGTATTTTAAATTGTTGAATATTGTTGGGTAGGTGAATCCCTAATGTAATTGAATCTGAGCCACATAATGTAACTCAATTCTAGCCATTCATTTGGGATTTAGAAAACTATAAATAGGGTTCTTTCCCTCATTTGAAAGGGGTTGGAGAGTTGGTGTAAAAGCATTTTGCACCAATAGAAAGCAACATTGCATGATTAATGGGTGTTTCCTTTTGAGTTTTCTCATTATGTGTGCATGCTTCTACTTCCCTATTATTTTAGTAGTTAGTTTCTTTAATGGAAGTGATGATGGTGTTTTATGTTACTATATTTGATGAATTTCCAGTCCATAATTTTGGCACTTATTGATGAAATTTTTTTGTGCAAAGTTAGCTTTGGCTTCCTTACTTCATTGTTGCAACCTGGTTCAATTTCATGTTCATGATGTGTGTGTGCAATATGAAAATCTGCATTCCTTAGAAGATTGCACTGGTTTTGTGTAACTATAGGATCCTATTGGCCAAGAAAAACCAAGTTTAGGGAATTTTTCTACTATAGCAGCCTCCATGATCACTGTTCATTCATAGTTTCAGGTCCAAGAACATACTCTCTTCCCTACTCTTTTTCATTTTCTTTTAATAGGTAACCTTAGGCAAGGTTCATTGTGCATTATAAAGCTAAATCCAATGATAAAATGGAGTTCAAGACTGTTGTTTGAACCTGCAGCAAATTCACAACTCTCCCATCTTAAGAAATCCATTTGCAGATCCAACTTCCCCACTTTGTGACTCATCCTTAAGTCTTCCTTGTGATTCCAAATAATCACATGAAACAACTGAGATATTCTAAGCACTATCAAGGCCTAACATTAGAGACCTTGGGATAGCGTTTTGCAATTTGATAATGGAATATTGTCTTTCAAGAGAGGTGATGCACCTATGCATTACCTGTGTAGAGAAGTGCATATGAAACACATCAACATAACCCACCCAAAAAATGTTGTTTGAAGTACCAAGCTAACAACGACCCTTATGCCCTTCAGACCCATGTTCAAAATGGTGTCAAAATGAGGATAATCCTCATGGTGAATCAAAACGCCCTCATAGACACTCATGCAAAACTCCACCCCATTGACACTATAATCAATGAGAAAGAACTCAAAGAAACTTGCCAAGAGACTACCAAATTCACCCTCACACTTGAATGAAACATTAAAATCCTTAGCCCAAGAATCCCTTGCAGGTTCACCTTCACAAAGTTCCATCACTGAAAGGTCATCTATCTACAACCGTTAGCTAGGAGCCATGCTTAAACAACCACCCACTATGCAGATCTCACCATCATCACCATCGTTGAACTATCTCAAACACTATATCACTAAGAGACCAAAACTAATTAATCCCTATGGAGAGTTATCCACAAATCTTGTTGTGTGGTGGTTTGTCTCTCTTTAGCCATCACCAACAACATACCACACACAAATTCCTATATGATGGCCTATGCCCCTAGATCCTCCATGCACACAAAAGGAAACTTATAAAGTATCCCTATGGTGAGAAATCTTAAGTCTTTCAGCTATTGTGAGTTCTACAATACTAGATTCCATGAGTGGGCCACACCATCACCATGGTCATGGTTAAGAGAAATAGCATCACAACTCCTTGTCATGCGATTCCCGCATTTCTAACCCCTCAGAAACTCAAACTTGAGCAAGTGTTAAGATCACCTAGTCAAGAGGCCCCTCTGAGTCCATCATCATGACTTTTCATCAATGAGAATACATTTTTACTCGTTCGTTTTTCAAATTAAAAGACCCTTTCATCTTTCAATCATGTTGGTCCTTCACTACCGGCTACTAAAAAAATAACTTTGGGCACTAACGATGAAAATCCTAAGTCAATGACCTCTACAAGTCCACTCTTGTGAGCCACTCCCAACAAAAAAACCCCTATCCAAATCTATTGTCTAATGGAAAAAGGCTAATGATGCCCCACTACATAGCTTCTTCATACTTAATTCTTGCACCCCATGAAATCATCACACCTTTAAGGAAACAACAAAGAGTGATACCATGTTAGTGCCAATATAATCAAGGACTAAAATTGACTAAGTAGAAAGGCCTTGCAAGTTCCACCATGCAAAACTCTACTTGCAGAGTGCCACCTTCATCCAATCATTCCTTAATGACAAAATTCCAACAATAATCTACTTCATGGCTTCCACATCTTGCACACCCGCATAAGCTCTAAAGGTTGATCTGACAAGAGAAAAAAATTCAAGTGCATCCATAGTTAAATTTCACATGCACCTAATGAATTCATGAGGAATTAATCAATGATCAAGCATTGCAAAAATTCACCATCGGGTGGCCGCTTGCTGAAGTTCTTCATCCCAACACCATTCCCTAAGGCCTTCAACCCAATAACTTTTGCAAAGCGGAAACTTGCACCTCTAAACCCACATTTCTGAAAAATCAAAAAACGAGCCTCACATGATTAAATATAATGAATGTTATGGTATTTCTCAAGCTTATGAATATATTTAATGTTGTATTGATCAACATGATCTAACTAATGACTTACACTCTAAATTTTTCAAGACACTTACTACACCTTTCAGGTGCAAGATTTATGGAACCTATTGAGGGACTAGCTGAGAAGCTGGTGGAGAAAGTCAACAAAGGAAAGAAACCAAAAAGGAATCCAAAAGGAAAGGAAGAAAAATATAAAATGAAGTACAAGTTCCATGAGGTCGAGTTCACCTCAAAAATAGCCTCCAACTATGATAATGTCACAGATACAGACCTAGGGCACGCCAACATCTACGAGTTTAGATAGAGGGTTATGGCTAGTCCTATGAAAAAGGAGACCCTGAGAATTAAAAAAAGTGGACTTGCCAAGGCATAAGGATTTCCTCCTACTCTAGTTTCTCCTGAATTGGTATTCATTTTTTGAGAGTGCTATCATGCTCAAATGAGAAGGATAATCACCAAGGATGGAAGGCTGTTGGCAGATTTGACTCTACAATCTATCGAAAAGACATTTTGAATTCCTACATTTGATGTAATGGAGGAATTTGAGAAAGGTTTTTTCCTGAATGTTTGGAAGCAAGATTATACTGGGTGAAAAATTAAAATCAACCAAACATGGCTAAAAGACAAAAGGGGCAGTGTGATCAAGGTGCCTCAAACACTATACAGGGAGTGGATGTTCTATTTTATTAAAGAAATCTTGAGAGAGGCCAAGTTCCTTTGGGCCAAGCTCATTATAAATAACTTGCATAATCAATTTGTGGCACTAAAGAAGAATTTTCAATTTTACATGACCTCCTATTTGGTCTACCTCTTGGTTGTTAAGTTCCTATACAAAGGATTGGATTGTGTTGGGATATTGGGAATGAAAAAGGGACAACATTGGGTGTATGACTGCTACCCACAACTATAGTATGGGAACTCCAAGAAGGATTATAGGAGGGTAAATGATGCCTTCATTGGGCATATCATTCAAACTCTAGCCAGAGACTATCATAAGAGAGTATCACACAACACCAAGGAAGTCGTAAATGGATTTGGATATTTGTTCATCCAATTCCCTAAATTTACATATGTCAAAGCAGAAAGCTTCTCGGGATTCCCCTATCATCTACCCCGTTACTCAAGTGATAAAATCATATTGCTAGAGCTTACTCGATAGCTATAGACTACCCAAAATTATTTGAAACAAATGCATATGTTGGGGTCCCATATCCCCTCACATCTAGATAAGGAATGTACTCTTTCCTTGCTACCCGTTGTGCAGAGTACTTTGAAAATGAGCTTGTAGAATACAATTTTGAGCTGCACACGGAGAGATAAGTCTTTGACCTTCTCAAAAAATTGAAGAGATAATTTGGAAGGAAATATACCCACTAGCCACACATTGAAGATTTGTTGGTGAATCTGAGGTCAAAATGCGGCACTATATGAGAATGAAGATCAAATTTTTAAAAATCATTAACTTATATCAAGTCCCAAACCAAATTATTGAAGATGACAATATTTTGGATGAAAACTATAATTATTTGATCAACATGCCACTTCCCATCATTGACTAGAGTTAACTAGAGGTTAGATACCTAAATTTTGTCATCCATCCTATAAATCAAATAACCGATAAATGGATAGATGACTAGATAACCCAACTACATGAACAGGGTGCAAAATTAACTTATAAGGAGCTTGAAGATGAGCTCGAGAGTGAAACTGATAGTGGAAATGCTACAGGCTCATCAGGTGAGGCTCCTAATTCTCCACCCATTACAAGATCAAGGAAGAGAAAAGACACATTTGAGAAGCAGCCAAAGCGTTAAGTATATAGTAGAAAGGAAACAAATGGAAAAAATCTACCAAAGAATCCAAAAAGGGTGGGAATTGTTTTTCTCAAAATGGCCATCATTCAAGAAGAAGGTTCTCTGTGCAAAGAAGAGGAAGAAGCTAAGTGACCACACTCACCACCACCAACCACCTATGTGCTTCCATCTACCAATCTTGCTACACCATCGCCTAACACTCCCCAATCATTACCTATCTCATCTCCACCTATTGTGGAAATCATTGTTCACCTCATCATGACTCCCTCGACTACTCTCGTGGTGGAATTAAATTCTTATTCCTCCACCATTTCCCTGCTATCATCTTCCTTGCTCTTGCCTCTACTACTAACTCTTTCTACTTTTCTGCCTTCATTTCCAACAACCTCCATGGCACCCCTCACCTTGCCTCAAGATTTTTCCTCATATTTGCATAACATGCAATCCAATATTTCTAAAGCAATCCCAAATCCTAAAGTCCTAACATTAATGGAACAACTTCCTTTTGTTGTACCTCTTCCTCCACCTCCTATTGAGCCACCAAATATAGATGCAACAATGCAAATGTTTGAAGAAATGGAGAGGATAAATGTAGAACAACCCAGGGAAGAAACATAAGGTATTGTCAAGGAACTCAAGGACTCCGATTGAGAGGATTAATTTGAACATATTGAGAAAAGATTAAGGGTTGAATTAGTTGAGTTAGCCTCTGATGAAGAAGGGAAATAATATCTTGAGGGTGAGGATGCAAGAAAAATTTATGATTATTATGAGGGTGAGACCTTTGAACAAGAGCTTGAGGGGGAGCAATGGCCCAATTAATACAAGAACGAAGAAAAAACCTAGAGGAGCACCACTCCAAGGAAGGGAAACTTGAAATAGATATTGATATTGAGAAAACTAATGAGCCTTGAGGAACTGGCCAAGATAAGGGCCTATAGCCTGAAGAAGTGCCTCTAGAAGGAGAGAAAGACAAAGACAAAAAAGAAGAGAATACAAAATAAAAGAATGTTGAGCCCGAGAAGGAAGCTGAAGTTGAGCACAAAGGGAACAAGGGAATAGCACATGAAGAAAATATTGCTGAATAAAATGTGGAATCTATTGGGCTTGATAAAGAGGGGGCCATGACACAAGAAGAAGAATAAGACAAGGAAGAGGAAAATGTCCAAGATTCTCTGAAGCATGAGGAGGAAGGACCATCAAAATAATAAGAAGAGGGAGAGGATAATGAATCCTTAGGCCATCAAGTGGAAGTTCCTTCATGGCCGAAGAACCTACTCAAGAGAAAATCCATAGTGCTTGTTGATCCCAAGGCCTGTATAGAGGAAATCTAAGCTTGAGTACAGGTACATACTAGAAAGGAGAGGAAGCACAAAATCAGATAGCACATCACCACCAATGCTTCTAGGTCTAGAATTATTCAAGTGGCCACTCCTGGGACTGATAGGGATGCAAGCACCATCCAAGGAAAGGATTACCAAGTAACAACCATCAATTTGGACTTGGCCTCTTGAATTCATAATATTGATGAATTCTAAGGGTGTGTGTTCACTATCTTTCAATAGATGAAAGTAGATTAGTTGACAAAGGAGGAGCTAATGACAGAAGTGGAAGAACTTATTGCCTTCGTACAACAATGGACAACATCAGTAGAATAAGCTTCAATAGAATATGTGACACCCACTATATTGTCTAGGGAAGAAGTAAATAAAATGGAGAAAATGAAGAATTAGACCAATTCCACCTCATAGTGGTTAATAAGAGTTGTTACTATGGGTGACAAGGGTATACATTATGTCTCCAAGCTTAATAACCAATATCAAGATTTAAAGAATGAGGTTGAGGATATGATCGACACATGTAAAGAATTCTCAGAGCTATATAGGATCACTTACTAAAAGTTGGAGTGCATCCTCAAAATCTCTTGGGAGATATGGGAAAAGGAGCTAGCCCTATCTAAAGTAGACCAATGGCTACTCAAGGGATGGCTACTAAATTTTGAGTACAAAAAGGGTATCTTGGACTAATCACTTTTTGAGTAAGAGGCCTATCTTGGGTGGATCATGGATCATCTAGTTGAATGTGGTGACTTCCTAAAGTTGATGAAATGATATGAGATGACAACACTGGAGTTAAACTAAGAAATTATAAAATGTGAATTCCAAAAGAAGATAGAACAAGGAGTCGGCGACACTTTGTCAAAAAATGTCATGGATTTTGTTGCACAAGCCTTCTCTAAGTCAGAATAGATGATTAGAGAAAAGCCAAAAGGCATACATTATAGAGATCAAGTGCTGGAAGAATTCAAGAGGATCACCTTCCAATTCTCCAAATCTGACCTATCAAAGAAAAAGAAGCTATTAGTTGTCATTGGAATGTTTATAGAATATTCTAAATCACAAAAGGAAGTTGGAGATCCCATCATAACTAATGAATATTTGTTAAAATAACTAGAACGACAAAAGTCAGCTAAAAGACAAAATAGACTACAAGATGGAATAGGGAAAGGAAGAAATATTCTATTTTTTGTTGCAAACTTTTGTACTAATATGGGGTTAGGTGAAACCCTAAACTAGAATGAATCTGAGCCATTCATTGTAAATAAATCCTATGTATTCATTCTACTTTTTGAAAACTATAAATAGGGTCATCCTCTCATTTTCAAAGAGAGAGGAGTTGTTGTGTAAAGACATGTTTCTGCAATATATAATAAAAGAATTGAGTTGATGGTTTCTTGTTCCTTGATCTTTATGTGTGCATGATTTCATGTCAAAAAGTTTGTTTCAACATTATTTGTTTTTAGCTTGAGTTATTTTTTATTAAGTAGTTCATGTTGACTTTAATGGTGGATGTATGCTTTAGTGTTTGATGCATTTCTAGCTCATACTTTTCATAATTTATTGATGATAGATTTTTGTGTAAAGTTAGTGTGAGCTTCCTTATATGCTTCACTCAAGTTCAATTGTATATTCATACTAAAAGGGTGAATGCACAATCTGAAAATATGCAAAGAACCTTAGAAGAATGCACTAGTTTATGTGATGTTGTGGGTTGTCCTTGGTTAAGAAAAAATCAGTTTGGGATTTTGTTTACTGTAGTATCCTCCATTGTTACTATTAACTTTAGTTTTAGACTTATTAAAGCATATAAACCTTTCAACCTTTTGAATTTTCCTTAAAATCTAAATTAAACAAACATTTTTAGCATCACTATAAAGAAAAATCTGATGACAGGAGTGATGTTAGTATGTGGCAACTGATCATTGTATACTCTACACTCTTCCTTCTTTTTCGCAGAATTACTGAAAAAGGGAAAAATCACCGAAAAGGGGAAAACCCCAACTTTGTATAATCCTAATCCAGAAGCTTCTAAAAAGCTAGTTATAAGGGGTTTGTAATAGAGTTACAGTAAAATGAGAAAATGCGATTATTCGCAATATTATAATAGGGTTTTACACTGGTTAATGAAATCATTGGATGACTATGGTTTGGTGGATGTAGCCCACATTGGGTGAACCATGCTAAATTATCTGTGTTATTTTTCTGTGTGTTTTTATTTCCTAGTTTATTTGATAAAATCTGCATTTAGCTTTTAGATATCTGCCTTCAAAACCTAACAAGTGGTATTAGAGCGGGTTGTTTTTTGATTATCGTCTACAGGAAAGTCTCACGCCTGAGTGGGAGTCTCACGGTTAAGTGGGAGCAATGGCAGATGAGGGTAAGTTGAAGGTTGATAAGTTCAATGGACAGAACTATCAGTTATGGAAGATGCAGATGGAGGACTATCTCTATCAGAAGGATTGATGGCGGCCATTGGAAGGGAAAACCAAGAAACCTACAGCAATGTTGGATGAGAACTGTGATATTTTGGATATTAAGGAACTTGGTAGTATTCGCTTATGCCTGGTACAATCAGTGGCATTCAATATTACAACAGCAAAGACAACTCTAGAGTTGATGGAAACCCTAGCAAAGTTATATGAAAAGCCTTCCGCTTCGAATAAGGTATTTATTATGAAGCATTTATTTAATATGAAAATGGTAGAAGGTGGATCAGTTACTGATCATTTGAATGAGTTTAATATGGTTACCAGTCAATTAAATTCTATAAAGGTTAACTTTGATAAAGAAGTTAGGGCTCTTTTGATTCTATGTTCTTTGTCTGAAAGCTGAGATAGCTTGGTAATGGTTGTTAGCAATTCTATTTTTGGTTCAAATACATTGAAATTTGATGATGTTGTTGGTGTTATTTTGAGCGAGGAAATTCATAGGAAAATCTCAGGTGGAACATCCACATCAGGTAGCATTTTGAATGTAGAAAGAAAGGGCAGAACAAACGAGAGACGAAACAATTTTGGGAGTCATGGGAAGTCACGAGGAAAGTCAAGGGATAGAAGGTCCCAATCTAGACACAAGAGGGATTGCTGGTACTGTGGTAAGCCAAGTTATGTAAAGAAAGATTTTTGGTCTCGGAAAAATAAAGAAGGAGACAAATAGGAAAGAAATAAAGAGGCAAATGTGGTAAGTAATAAATCTGATGAGGATGCTTTGATTCTTTCTCTTGACAATGCTGATGATTCTTGGGTGTTAGATTCAAGGGCTTCATTTCATGCTATGCCCCATAAAAATTATTTTCTTGATTATGTCCAAGGGGATTTTGGGCTGGTTTATTTGGGAGATAATGAACCCTGTCAAATTGTTGGAAAGGGAAGAATCAAGATTAAGTTGCAGAATGGGAATCATTGGCTACTACATGAGGTAAGGCACATTCCAAAGCTAAAAAGAAATTTAATTTCAGCAGGGCAACTAGATGATGAAGGTTGTGTTGTTACATTTAGTGATAAAAATCGGAAGGTTACAAAAGGTGCCTTAGTAGTAGCAAAAGGTGCGAAATTAGGCACCTTATATCTTTGTACAGGTCATACTGTTCCTTCTACTTTAGCTATTGTAGATAAAAATCAATGTTCAGGAATAGTTGCTGCAGTTCAGCAGGAAGAAAATCAGATAGTTGCTGTGAATTCTGAATCAGCACTATGGCATAACAGACTTGGGCATATGAGTGCAAAAGGTATGAAAGTACTTCATTCAAAGAATGTTTTACCAGGTCTAAAATGTGTTAATATGGATTTCTGTGAAAGTTGTGTTTATGGAAAACAAAAGAGAGTTAGTTTTCTCAAGGATGGGAAACAAAAGAAAGATGAGAAATTGGAGCTTGTGCATACGGATGTATGGGGACCAGCTCAGGTATCTTCTCTCGGTGGCTCTCATTATTATGTCACATTCATTGATGATGCAACTAGGAAGGTATGGATTTATTTCATTAGGTAGAAATTTGATGTATTTGAAACTTTTAAAAAATGGAGAAGCTTGGTTGAGAATGAGACAAGTAAAAGGTTAAAATGTATCAGATCTGATAATGGTGGTGAGTATTGTAGTAAAGAGTTTGAAGATTATTTTTCTTTTAATGGTATTTGTAGATAGAAAATGGTTCCAAGGAATCCACAAGAAAATGGAGTGGCTGAGTGTATGAATAGAACAATAATGGAGCATGCATGAACTATGAGATTACATGTTGGGTTTCCTTTAAACATGTGGGTAGAGGCTGTAAACACTGCTATTTATTTAATTAATAGAGGTCCATCTAATCCGTTGGGTTGTGGTATTCCAGAGGAAACATGGATAGGTAAGAAGGTGAGTTATTCTTTTCTGAAAACCTTCGGTTGTGAATCATTTGCACATGGAGATTCTAAAAATAGAACCAAGATTGATGCAAAATCAAGGAAATGCATATTTGTTGGATATGGCATTAATGAATTTGGTTATAGGCTTTTGGATTTTGAAAATAAGAAAATTGTGAGAAGCAGGCATGTCATATAAAATGAGAAAGTGCTGTACAAAGATCAGCTGCAGCAGCATGAGAAGAAAGAAAATGATTATGTAGTGTTGGATGATACTCCAAACAATGAAGTTTCAGTTGATCCTCATGCTCCGCAACAACAACAACAAGAAATGCCACAAACTCCAGTGAATGTTAGATGATCTTCAAGGTTAAGTAGATCTCCAGATAGATTTTCTCCCTCCTTGTACTCAATTTTATTAACTGATGCTAGTGAACCAGAATGTTATCATGAAGCTATGCAGGTGGATACCAAGGTTCAATGGGAGCATGGAATGGAAGAAGAAATGGACTCCTTGTTGAAAAATCAGACTTGGGAATTATGCAAGTTGCCTACAGGTAAAAAGGCTTTAGCAAACAAATGGGTTTATAGGATGAAAGAGGAGGATGGAGGTAAGAAAAGATTTAGATCTAGATTAGTTGTAAAGGGATTTGCACATAAACAGGGTATTGATTTTGATGAAATATTTTCTCCAGTTGTTAAAATGACCTCTATTCGTACTATGTTAAGTATTGTGGTTGTTGAAGATTTGTATTTAGAACAACTTGATGTTAAAACTGCCTTTCTCCATGTGATTTGGAAGAGGAAATTTATATGGAACAACCACAAGGATTTGAGGTCAAAGGTAAGGAGAAACTAGTGTGCAGATTGAAGAAATGCTTATATGGTTTGAAGCAAGCACCTCGACAATGGTATCTTAAATTTGATAGTTTTATGGCTGAGCAAGGCTACAATAGGTGTAATTCAGACCATTGTGTTTATTTTAAGATGCTAGGTGAAGATAGCTACATTGTTTTATGTTTATATGTTGATGATATGCTTGTAGCGGGGTCTAACATGGATCACATAAAGGAGTTAAAACAACAATTAGAAAATTCATTCGCTATGAAGGATTTGGGGGCAGCAAAACAAATCCTTGGTATGAAGATTACAAGAGATAGGAAAAATAGAAAATTGTTTTTATCTCAGGCTAATTATGTTAAAAAGGTGTTGCAGAGATTTCATATGGAGAATGCAAAAGCTATCAGCACACCTTTACCCAGTCATGTCAAATTGACTAAGGATATGTGTCCAAAGACACAAGAGGAGGAAGAAAAAATTTCCAAGGTACCACATGCTTCAGCTATAGGCAATTTAATGTATGCCATGGTATGCACAAAACCAGATATTGCACATGTTGTAGGAGTTGTCAGCAGGTATATGAGTAATCCAGGAATTGAGCATTGGAATGCAGTGAAATGGATTCTTAGGTATTTAAGAGGTATATCAAATAAACATTTATGTTTTGAGGGCTCTAATACAGATTTAAAAGGCTATGTTGACTCAAATTCGGCAGGGGATATCAATACCAGGCGGAGTACCATAGGTTATGTATTTATCGTTGGTGGGACAACAGTCAGTTGGATATCTTGGTTGCAAAAGGTAGTTGCTTTATCCACCACAGAAGCAGAAAAGGAGATGATATGGATGCAATTTTTCATGGAATAGTTGGAAAAACAACAGGCTGAAAATTACTTGTTCACAGACAACCATAGTGCTATACATCTTGCAAAGAATTCTGCCTTACACTCTAAAACCAAACACATACAAATGTAAATACAGCGGATATGTTTACTAAGGCGGTGATAAGGGAGAAGCTGAGCTCCTCTTCAACTTCAATTGGCCTTTAAGGTTGAATTAAAGTATAACAAAGTAGCAGGGTCCAAGGTGCTTATTTCCAGTGGGAGTTGTAAGTGCAGCGGTGTCATCCAGGTTCAGTCTCCAAGTGGGAAATTGTTTGGTGTGGAGCCTGATCAGTTTCCAAGTGGGAGATTGTTAGTATGTGGCGATTGATCATTGTTTACTATACACTCTTCATGTATCCACAACTTTATATAGCCCTAATCTGGAAGCTTCTAAAAATCTAGTTGTAAGGGGTTTGTAATAGAGTCACAGTAGAACGAGAAAATATGATTATTCACGATATTTTAATAGGGTTTTACATTGGTTAATGAAATCATTGGATGGTTGCGGTTTGGTGGATGTAGCCCACATTGGGTGAACCACGTTAAATTCTCTGTGTTATTTTTTTGTGTGTTTTTATTTCTTAGTTTATTTGATAAAATCTGCATTTAGCTTTTAGATATCTGCCTTCAAAACCTAACAAGTGAGTTCAGACTGCTACCTTGACATTACTGTCACTGTTCATCATATCTAGAAGTTTGAAACTCAATTTTTAGACCCAAGATTTCCATGATTTGTGAACCATAAATGCCCCTTGTGATTACCAAAAAATCACATCAACAACTAAGTTGTTTTTGCAAAGTCATGAGTTGACACCCAAGAGACCTTGGGGTGATTTTCTGAAACCTTGTTGCAGATTTTCACCTTTCAAGAGAGACATCACACTTGTGTGTTTTATATGTTGAGAACTACAAAAAAACCCATCAACAATTATCTCATCATTTGGTTTGTGAGTAAATTTTATAGCACTATGTAGTAACAATTGAGTAGATTTCTAGGGTTTATAATTTAGGGTTGTTCTCTGTTTAGTGAAGGAATTACAATTGCTTCATGTGGGGTTTGGGAATATGATAAAATTGATTCAATTCAAGTATAATCCTTTTGAATTTAGAATTCACGTTGTAATCCCTAGATATTTTGAAACCCAAGTTCTATTACACTGTAAAATGAGTGAGCCTAGTGAGTCTACTACTAAACTTGAGAGAAATCCTAAACAAAACAGGGTTAAAAAGACCAAAAACCTAGGATGATAAGCCCAAACCAGAGGTTCTTGAGGCATCTTCAAAGAAGAGAAATTTAAAGAGATTATTCTCGGTTTATGGAGGAAGCATCTAAACATCAAGCTATAGAGGTTAAACTAGTTGGGAAGAGGAAAATTGGTGAAGGTGTATTCACTATCCACTTCCAAGATCCAGCTTTTGAGGTTGGTGATGTTGTGTTTCCATAGAGTGGTTGGGACTTGTTTCTATATGCTTTCAATAGGAGGTTTTCTAGTCACCCTACTTTCCATCTCTAGACCTATGATACTAGAAAATTGGTTTTCCCAAATGTATTTGTGGAGGTGGATCTAGTTCAAGAATTGGCTAGATGTTATGACCCCAATAATAGGAAAATCAAGAGATTCCTAAATGGATCTCCCATGCTGGAAATTACAAGAAGCCAAATATTTTAAGTCTTTAATATAAACCCTCCTACACCAAGTCAATGAAATTCCATGCATTTTACAATAAATGTGATAAAAATAAAAAAATGTTTTTCCAAGGCATAGAAAGTGAGACCTAAAAAGGAATGGTCTACCATTTATTCCTAAGGATTTTGATCCATTTGATTGTGATGATTTTGAAGATTATTTTAAGAATACATACTATGCATTGTGCCAAGATTAGCACAGGAATTTTGACATCAAGATGGATATTGCTTTAATAGTTTTGTTAATTGAAATACATAACAAGTATCAAAATAGGACTTTTGATTATGCTTCCTACATTTCTGATCAACTTCATGAGGAATTGATAAAATTGAAAGATACAAAACCCCCATTATCTTGAAGATATTACTCTCTAATGATGCATATATTGTTGTGGAAAGGAAGAAAAGTATGGAGAAACTTTATGAGATTGAGGGAGAGGGATAGTCAAGATAATGAGTTACCAGTTCAGATGTGGACACATGTCTAGAATGTACATTGTCCTAATTCAAATTATGCTACATTTTACAATGGTTTCAAATTTAGTGCAAAATATCAAGAGGGGTAAAATAAATCTTGAGGCCTATGGAGTTTGAGGAGAATACTACACAAAATTTCAATTGGGGGGAATGGTATTTACATACTAGGTATACCACTATAAAGATTTATGGATCCCCAGTGCCATCCCATCAGTTTCCTATGTATGTATTTGATAGGAAAACATTTATGGAAATAATGTGGCAGTTAAATGCCATGGACAAAGAACACTTTAGGAAGTCAAGGAAGGCATTGTTGATAAACCTAAAGTGTGGATTTGCATATTTTACATGCTTATCAATGGAAGGTATTGAGAGGTTTGGTTCCCTATTAACTAAATATAGGATGAAGTAGGATATTATAAGATTTTTTTATCTTCAGGGAGTTATTGATGTAGAGAGATGATCAAGAGGATTTTCTAGAAAGCAACATCAATTTTTGTATCAAGAAGATATAATCAAAAATTTATCTTCCAATGTTGAGGTTGCAAAGAGGAAGAGCGAATGGAGGAAAATATGTGCCATTGAAGAAAGGATGCTAAAAGAAAACCCATTTTATGTGAGTCCTTATTATGAGATACAAGACCAATATGTGCAAGATAAACTA
Organism: Sequoiadendron giganteum; assembly: GCA_007115665.2. Classification (NCBI taxonomy): domain Eukaryota; kingdom Viridiplantae; phylum Streptophyta; class Pinopsida; order Cupressales; family Cupressaceae; genus Sequoiadendron; species Sequoiadendron giganteum. Next base: position 80,407,438 of record CM021108.1, read on the forward strand.
ATTTTGGGGGATTTTAAAGATAAAATTTTCTTTGATAAAGTTAAAGTAGATGAGGTAAAATCCAAATTTTCTAAAGAGCATGGTGTAGGAGCACCCATAGGTTGTCTAGGAAAACTAAGAAATCTATCTTAGTGGCATTTTTGTTGTGATTAGATGAAGGTCATGTTGACCACATAGTAGGTGTAATAGGGTTTTAGATCAATAGGAGGCTTAGGACTTTTGCAAGGTGCAAATAGGGCTAGGAAGTTGTATTGCAATTGTGCAACATTTGAAATGTTTCTCAACAACATTGACAGTTGGAGCTACAAGTGACCAAGAATAGCCCAAGGGAGAGGATAACTGATTGGTGACCCTATTTATGGGATGCCTCAACATTGGAGTGAGGTTGGCTTCTTATTATACATTTTTAAGTTTGAAATTCAAGGAAAGCATATGTGATTGTGTGTGAAATTTCTGGTTATTGTATTGCAGTGATGCTTTAATGGATTATTTTTGGAACTCTAACTCATGCATGATTTAGGTTAGTTTTTATTTGAATTATGTGTGGCATTAGATAGTTTTTTTGTTTAGTTTTAATCACTTCTTGTAAATATTTTGTGTTATACATTGTTGCTGGTCTGAACCAGACAGTTTGTAAAGAATGGAGTGCTAGTTGACTTTCCCACCGTACCAATTGTACGACCCTTTGGGATTAGTGACTAGAATCCATGGGTGTACATATAGTAGGAGTTGGGCCCTTTGAAAACACAGGAGCTACTATTGGAGTCTTTTCCTAAGCGAGCCAGAGAAGAGCCCGATTAGGAGAGACCATAGTGCAAAGCACTTAAATTGTAGAGTTGTTAACTTAGTGAAAAATTTCCTCTTAGATAAGGAAGATATGAGTCTTACCAAGATATGGTAAAGAGGAAGAGTCTCTACCAATCCATTTGTGAGGGGAAAACTTAGCAAGCTGTAGAGGAGCCAGGAAAGGCCTAAAAATCCTTAATTTTTCTCATTTTCAGTTATGGCATTGTACGGCCAGTTGTTGCCCAAGACCCCAAAAATTCTTGAGAGGTGGGAATATGAACCAGGAATCCCAAGAAAATATTGGGTTTTTCTTTGGAAGGACTTTGAGAAAAACCCTGATTTCTGGGAGAAGGAGACCTAATAGGGCTAGTAGCCTTTTAGGCCTAATGAAGGAGTTTGGTGAAAGCGACTTGCAGGAGGAGCTAGGTGGATCCCTAATACCCCTAGTAGGATGTATTGAAGTTTTTGGAAGCACCTCCACACCTTTATAAAACCATTTCGAGTATTTGGAGTTTAGTAGCCTTTAAGGTAGTTTAAGGGCTAATGGCTAGTGTAAAAAAGATAGCACTAAGTTTTGACTTGGGAGAAGGAATTTTGTTGATAGTTGGGTTGGCAAGGAGAACTAGGGGATCCTAAGAAGGAAGAGATCCTATAGGCTGCAATTGGTAGAGAAATATATCCTAGATGTCTTCCAAGAAAGACTTCGAGCATGAATCAGTGAGTGATTCATCCAACCTCCCTATCATAGCCCCAAAAATATTTGGGATTGATTATTTAATGTCAGAGATTGAGTCTAGTGGTTCTACAATCATGGTGACAAATATAGAATTGGCCAAGAAGGTCAAAGACCAAGAGGAATACAATAGGCTATTGAGGGAAAGAATAGCCCAGCTTGAGCAAGCAATGAGCAACGTACAGACCAAGATTGATGAGGTCAGTGATAAATTGGAGGGAAAAGTACCCAAGGGTGAAGAGGTTTTAGAGGAAGACAAGACCCTTGAACCTAACCTTGTTTTTCAAGAAGAGCCCTTCTTGAAGGCATTGAAGGCTATGAATGGAAAATAACTTGAAGGAATACCACTCTTTACTGGAAAATTGGAAGCAAATCTAGTCATGGACTAGATAGAGGGAATGGAAAACCATTTTGAGTGTGATGGAGTCACTGAAGCACATAAGGTAAAAGTGGAAAAATCAAGATTGAGAGGTTATGCTTTGACATGGTGGAAGTTCATCTAGATAGAGAGAGAAAAGGAAGGGAAGAAACCTATTTCCACTTGGAAGGGAATGGTTGTCAAAGTGAGAGAGGCATATATGCCAAATGAATATGAAATTCAATTGCATAAGAAAAGATAGAGCTTGAGACAAAGAGACCAAGATGTAAATTCCTATATAGAGGAGTTTCAAAAACTTTGCATGAGGTCTAATGTATCTGAGGATGAAAGCCTTCAGGTGGCTAGATACCTTAATGGTTTGAAGTGGAAAATAATAGAGGAGATGACTCTTCTAACTCCCAAAACAGTGCACCGATGTTATCAATTGGCTATAAATATTGAAGAGAAAAGTAAAAGGAAACAAGATCAAACTTCCAAGAGCAGAGGAAAAGGCAGAGATCAAAGAGGACGTAGAGGTGGATACCAAGGTAGAGGGACTGAACAAAGAAGTCAAGGAGAGTCTAAAATCATAGAGCATGGAAGTGAAACAATTTCTAGAGGAGGTTATAACAAAGGAAGAGGTGCAGGCAAAAGTAACTCTTACTTTGCTAGCATGAAGTGTTATAACTGTGGCTAATTGGGACATCCTGCTTATAGGTGCCCGGAGAAAGCATCTTCTTGTAACACAGAGAAGAGAATAGAATATGCTCAAGAAGACACTATGAGTGTCAAATCACTAGAGGTTAGCCATATTGAGTCAAAAATGGGGGAGAACTTGATGTTTAGAAGGGTTCTAGTCAGGAAACAAGTCAAGGAGGAGCCAAAGAAAATGAGAGCCTTATTCAGAGTGAGATGAAAAATACTTGGGAAGGTGTGCAAAGTTATAGTGGATTCAGGGTCCACTGATAACATCATCTTAGAGGAAGCAGTAAAGAAGCTAAAATTGGAGAAGATACCCCATACTAATCCTTACAAGGTGACATGACTAAATAAAGGGTAGAGTGTCCTTGTGAATGAGAAGACATCAGTGGAATTCTCCATTGGAGGATACAAATACAAATTGGTTTGTGATGTTTTTCCTATGGATGCATGTCATCTTCTATTGGGCAGGTCATGGCAATATGATAGAGGAGCCATCTGTGATGGAAAGGAGAACAACATATCATTCAAGAAGGATGGTAAAACATTTAAGATACAGTCACTAGTGGATGAAAAAGAAGTATAGTCAAAGACCCCTAGTGTCTTGTTAAGCAGTGGCAAGGAGTTTATCAACACTCTTTAGCAAGGAGGTGAAGGATATGGTATTATGTTACAACCCAAGGAGGAAGAAAAGACTAAGCAGAAACCTATACCAGAAGAATTCCAGAAGTTACTTGAGAATTTCAAGGACATAGTCAGTGATGGGACACCAGCAACATTACCTCCAAAGAGAGATATCAGTCATTAGATTGATTTCATACCAGGGGCTTCATTACTGAACAAAGCAACCTATAAACTCACACTAGATCAAAATCTAGAAGTGGCTAGGAAAGTGCAGGTGTTATTAGACCAAGGACTAATCAGGAAGAGCATCAGTCCATGTGCAGTACCAGTGTTCTTAGCAACCAAGAAAGGTGGTAAGTGGAGATTTTTCACTGACTCTAGGGCTATCAATAGGATTACAATCAGATATATATTTCCTATTCCTAGGATAGAGGATTTGATGGACTGTCTTGGAGGGGCAAAGTAGTTCACTAAGTTGGACCTCAAAAGTGGGTACCACCATATTTGAATCAAATATGGGAATGAATGGAAGACAACTTTTAAGACAACTGATGGGTTGTATGAGTGGAGAGTTATGCCATTTGGCCTCTCAAATGCCCTTATCACATTCATGAGGCTCATGAATGAAGTGCTTAAGAAATTCACAGGAATATTTGTGGTGGTGTATCTAGATGATATACTCATCTTTAGTAAGAAAATAGAGGAACATTTGAAGCATGTGGAGATGTTCCTTAAAAGGTTGTAGGAGGAGAGGTTATCCATCAATCTACAAAAGTGTGAGTTTTGCAAGCAAGAGCTTGTGTATTTGGGGTTTGTAGTATCCCAAGGGTCATTGAAGATGGACCCAAGCAAGGTGGAAGCTATTCTAAATTGGCCTACACCAACCACTGGGAACGAGGTAAGGAGTTTTCATGGGTTAGCTTAGTTTTACAAAAAGTTTATAAGAAACTTCAGTGGCATTTGTGCACCAGTGCTTGATACTATCAAGGGTGGTCTAAAGACTAAATTTAAATGGACTCTTGAAGAAGAGAATGGTTTTGAGAAGTTGAAGCAACAAGTGGCAACTCAACCCATCCTTTTGTTACCTAGCTTTGATAAGATATTCATAGTGGAATGTGATGCCAGTGGAATTGCAGTAGGAGGAGTACTAAGCCAAGAAGGCAGGCCTATAACTTTCTTTAGTGAAAAGCTCAATGAGGCTAAAAATAAGTACTCTACTTATGAATTAGAGCTATATGCTCTAGTGCAGTCTCTTCGAAAGTGGCAACATTATCTCCTACCTAAGGATTTTGTAGTGTTTACGGATAACCAGGCACTTAGCTACATCAAAACACAAGAAAAGCTAAGTAATAGGAACTTGAAATGGATGGAGTACCTCGAAGCCTTCACCTTTACTATCAAATACAAGAAAGGATAGTTGAACAAGGTGGCAGATTCACTAAGTAGGAGGTTACTGACAATGCAAGAGATTCAATTCCAAAGCATTTGGATAGAGAGTTTCAAGGATCTCTATGGAGAAGATGAAGACTTCTTTGAAGCATACAAGGTATGTTCTGATTTTGATAATCATTTTCACAGTCAATTCTCAGAGTATACACTGCAGAGTGGACTTTTGTTCAAGGGAAATCAGTTGTGTGTTCCCAAAGGTTCAATGAGAGAGAATCTCATCTAGGAGAAGCACAATGGTAGTCTCAGTGGCCATTTTGGTATCAACAAGACAATGGAATTGGTACAGAGGTTCTATTATTGGCCCAAGTTGCTAAGGGGTGTCAAAAGATATGTAGAGCAGTGTGTAGTTTGTATGAAAGACAAGGGGGGAGCTAGAAATTTAGGTTTGTATCAACACCTATTTCCAATAGACCATGGGAATGCATTAGTATGGATTTTGTTGTAGAACTCCCTGAAACTAAGATAGGGTTTGATAGTGTTTATGTGGTGGGAGATAGGTTCAGTAAAATGAGTCATTTTGTTCCTTGCAAGACCACCCATGATGCTAGCTATATTGCTCATCTCTTCTTCAAAGATATTTTGAGGATCCATGGATTACCATTGAGCATAGTATCACACAGAGATGTGAATTTTATGAGTCATTTTTGGAAAACTCTATGGAGCAGACTAGGTACTAACTTATCTTTTGGTTCAGCTTACCATCCTCAGACAGATGGACAAACTGAGGTGATAAATAGAGTGTTAGGTAACCGTCTAAGATTCTTAACCAAGGATTATGGTTAGACATGGGACTTGGTCATATCACAAGCTGAATATGCATACAATGGCAGTGTGAACAAGACCATAGGTAGGAGTCCTTTTGAGATAGTATATGGTATGCACCCAAGAGGTGTGTGTGAGCTTAGAGATCTAGGAGCTATGGAGCATAGGAATGGCCATGTAGAGGATTTCTCTCAGACCTTGAAGGAGATTCAAGAGAAAGTGAAGAAAATAATCACAGAGGCTACTCATAAGTTGAAAACTAAGGTGGATATGTATAGGAAAGATATCCAATTTACAGTAGGTGACTATGTCATGGTCCATCTCAAAAAATCTAAATTGTAGAAAGGAGTACCAACAAAGGTGCAAATGAAGAGAGTGGGACCATGTAAAGTATTAGCTAAGTATGGAAAGAATGCTTACAAGGTGGAGCTTCCTGTAGAATTAAGTATTTCACCAATGTTTAATGTAGTTGACTTGATCAAGTATAACAGACCAATGACTGATATGAATCTAACAAGTATGGATGTCTTGGAGGATGTGAGTACTATAAGCTTACATCCTAAGGACAAGCTGCAAGCATATATGATCTTGGAATCCAGAGTGAAGAAATCTACTTGGCACAAGGTGTACATGGAACACCTCATACAGTGTAAAGACAAACTAGAGTCTAAGGCTACATGGGTGGAAGAAGCTCATTTCAATAAGTATGGCATTGATCTATCTCTGATATCTCCCCACATTCCCCAGTGTTGGTGCAAAGGGGAGGAGAATGGTGCAGGAGCACCCATAGGTTGTTTAGGAAAACTAAGCAATCTATCTTAGTGGAATTTTTGTTGTGATTATATGAAGGTCATGTTGACCATAGAGTAGGTGTAATAGGGTTTTAGATCAATAGGAGGCTTAGGACTTTTGCAAGGTGCAAATAGGGCTAGGAAGTTGTATTGCAACTATGCAGCATTTGAAATGTTGCTCAACAACATTAACAGTTGGAGCTACAAGCGACCAAGAATAGCCCAAGGGAGAGGATAACTGATTGGTGACCCTATTTATGGGATGCCTTGGCATTGGAGTGAGGTTGGATTCTTATTAGAAATTTTTAAGTTTAAAATTCAAGCAAAGCATATGTGATTGTGTGAAATTTCTGGTTTTTGTATTGCAGTAATGCTTTAATGGATTAGTTTTGGTGATGTAACTCATGCATGATGTAGGGTAGTTTTTCTCTGAATTTTGTGTGGCATTAGATATTTTTTTTGTTTAGTTTTCAGCACTTCTTGTAAATATTTTGTGTTCTACACTATTGCTGGTCTGAACTAGATAGTTTGTAAAGAATGGAGTGTTAGTTCACTTTCCCAACGTACCAATTGTACAACCCTTTGGGATTAGTGACTAGACTCCATGGGTATACATATAGTAGGAGTTGGGCCCTTTAACTTGTGCATGATTTAGGGTATTTTTTCTTTGAATTATGTGTTGCATTAGATAGTTTGTTTGTTTAGTTTTAAGCACTTCTTGTAAATATTTTGTGTTCTACACTGTTGCTGGTCTAAACCACATAGTTTGTAAAGAATGGAGTGTTAGTTCACTTTCCCACTGTACCAATTGTATGGCCCTTTGGTATTAGTGACTAGACTCCATTGGTGTACATATAGTATGAGTTGGGCCCTTTGAAAACACAGGAGCTACTACTGGAGTCTTGGCCTAGGTGAGCCAGCAAAGAGCCCGATTAGGAAAGAACATAGTGCAAAGGTGTTAACTTAGTGACAAATTTCCTTTTGGAGAAGGAAGACATGAGTCTTTCTAAGATATGGTAAAGAGGAAGAATCTCTACCAATCCATTTGTGAGGGGAAAACTTAGCAAGTTGCAGAGGATCTAGGAAATGCCGAAAAAGCCTTAATTTTGCTCATTTTTAGTTAGGGTATTGTACGGAAAATTGTGGCCCAAGACCCCAAAAATCTTTGAGAGGTGTGCATATGAACCAGGAATCCCAAGAAAATATTGGGGTTTTCTTTGGAAGGACTTTGAGAAAAACCCTGATTTCTCGGAGAAGGAGACCTAATAGGGCTAGTAGCCTTTTAGGCCTAATGAAGGAGTTTGGTGAAAGCAACTTGCAGAAGGAGCTAGGTGGATCCCTAATATGCCTAGTAGGATGGATTGAAGATTTTGGAAGCACCTCCACACCTTTTTAAAACCATTTCAAGGATTTGGAGGTTAGTAGCCTTTAAGGTAGTTTAAGGGCTAATGGCTAGGGTTACAAGATAACAACAAGTTTTGACTTGTGAAAAGGAATTTTGTTGATATTTGGGTTTGCAAGGAGAACCAAGGGATCCTAAGAAGGAAGAGATCCTATAGGCTGCAAGTGGCAGAGAAAGACACCCTAGATTTCTTCCAAGAAAGACTTAGAGCATGAATCAGTGAGTGATTCATCCAACCTCCCTATCAGAGCATCATGATTCACGAGTGAGAATCCAATAAGCTCAATCTTCAACTCAAGGAATTCAAGTGCAATCAAAAGAGATAGGTAAGCAACCTACAATCACCCCTATGTTGACCTATTCAACAAGTTAGAAAGGAGGTGAGGGTTATGCACCTGAAGAATCTACATAACATGTTCCAATGGAAGAAGAAGTTGATCAAAGATTCCCATCCAATCAAAAGGAGGATGCTTTGAATATTGTTTTCCATACTAGTAGGATTGTTAAATGGGAATATAATGAAGATAAATATGATGATATCATGATCAAGGCTTGTAATGATTTCAAGAGTGATGACATATTTTTCCAAACCAAGGAATTCAGGGATTTTTTCCTCCAATTAAGAAGCTCTAACACCAAGAAGAGAATAGAAGAAGAAAAAGAAAAGGTTGATCCCTCATTATAAGAAGAAGATGAGAAGGAATAAGAGGGAAGTATAATGAAATAAAGTTTTGTTATATCACCACAAGAGGCAAGAGATCTAGTTAAAGGTAGTGGAATTTGGTTATTTCCTAGGTGGGAGCTTTCATTTGCTATTGCATTGGATGCAATAAGAAAAGACCCCACTGCCTCCATTTCCAAGAACAAATTTGATAACAAGGTATTTGGTTTAGGTTTTAGCCTAAAGTTGCATACTCTTGCTATTTGGTCCATGAAACAAAATACTATGAAACCCAAAGTAATCAAATCTCTAGAGCAAGAAATTGGTTCTATGGTAATAAAAAGGGCTACTAAGATGACTGCCACTGCAACTACACAATTAACTATGCATGTTGCTATGTTAAGTGTTGGTACAACCTAGATCACATAAGAAAAATATGACAAGTTACTTGATAAGTACAACAATTTGATGGATGAGCCTAATAGGGTGCTTGCTACAACACAAAAAGGTTTTCCTTATCCCACAAACTATTTGTCTGATTTATCTACATAGGATAAGGAGACCCTATCATTAAGAATTCAGAGTTTGATTCAGGAAGTGCAAGTAGAAAAAGATAATACTAAGAAAGCTAAAGAGGAAACTGCCAACGTGGTAGATGTTTTTTATGATGTTTTGAAGCACATGGTTACTAAGTTAGTGCACAAGGCTAATAATGTGTGGGATGTTTATAAGAATATTTATGAGGCCCACAAGAAATATGTGCAAGTTCAAAGTCTATTTCAAAATTAATGGATAAAATAGAGTACCTGGGTAGGAACACTCAAAGAAATGATCCCTCATATGCAAGATGACCCTGAGGCTCCAATAATACTCCTAATTTGTTAAAGGTAGTGGATTTTTTGAGTGAAATTATAATATTTCATGCTAGGTTAGGTACACAATTTTAAAAAAATTTAAATATGCTTAGTGACATGGAAGGGCATGACATTCCAAAGATATTGGATAATGAAGGTGGATTGAAGGAGTTTTATGTATGGGGGTGCTGCCACAATAGTGGTTTACACTTTCTGGGAGATCTTGATTTTTGTTTAAATCACATATTTTTAGGAAATATAATGATTTAAGCCTTGAAAATTTTCATTTAAAGGATTCCACTTGAAGAGGCTTTGATCAAACCACCTTAGACCAATCACCCTTGGATATAACTCTGCTAGTTTTAAACCATACCTATAACAAAGTCTCATTTACACCTATCAAAATGTTGATAAAAACCACTTTTGATTTACCTTTTGGGGGATCAAATGAGTTCATTTCAAATTTATTTTTTGTAAGTATGTATTCCTTATTGTAAGCTTCCAAAAAATTATAATTATAATTAAATTAAATTTGATTATTATATTTATTTTTTATTTCTTGTGAATGTAGGTTTTTCACCGAAAATCAAGCTCTTTGTTATGCACATGTAAAAAAATAGTAGATTATCAAAATAAAATTTGGAAAAATATGTTCAGGCTGGGTATTGATGTCCTTGATCCATTAAAAAAAAATTGATTTTCGATACATATAGAAAATTCTATGTTGTATACAGTCTGCCTATGTCTGAATTGTAATTGGTTTGACTTCAAAACTTGATTAAGGAAAAAATATTTAATAAAACACTATGAAACCAAATGAGCTAGTTAGATATAATAGTTACAAATCTAAACTAAAAAAAATAAAATTTTGATCCTTCATAAACAAAAAATTATGTTGTATACGGTGAGAATCACTCCTTAAAAATGTTGTTTACTGATAAAAACTAGTTTTCGAAGGAGATGAAAAAAAAGTGCAATCTAATTCCAATTTTTTTGAAAATATATATTTAGAATCTATGGACAAAACTTCAAAAATCACTAGTTTGCATCATCTTCAAATTTCTCATGGTTTAGCCGCTATAGGAGCCCAAAAGTGAAGATTTAGATAAAAAAAATCAATTTAGTGTCCAACTTTCCCAAAAATTGTAAACCAATATTGTCGGATCACCCATGGAAGGATGAGTTGGGAGGTCTACTCCCACATTTAGAGAAAATGACCAGTCTCACTGACTACACCATGTTGAATCCCACTGTGGATAATTTGATAGGAATTGAGGTAAGAATGGGCTCATTTCTGAAGGAGGCCAAAATATTGATTGATGCTAGATATAACTAGCATAACACCAAAGTTTAGAAATTATCGGATACACAATGGCCAACTTAAGAGGAGTATAATACATAGCTCAAAAAAATTGCAGATTAAGCCTTAGATAAAGTATTACAAAATAATATCTCCTCTTAGTCATGAAGATTGGTGACAAAGATGTTGATGTGGTTGGGGTCTGTGTTTCTCTCTTTTCAGTGCTTTCTTGTTTCAAATTTTTGCTGAATTGGTACACACGTGGAATAAATTTTTTATTATTTTAAATATGTTTTTCTCTCAGTTGGAACAATTACAATGATGAAAGATTCCTTTTGGAAGGTGGGGAAATCTTCTTTAACAAATGGAAATGATTTTTCTCTTATATGCTTTCCCCCTCATGGAGATACAAATATAACTACTTGGGTATATTTTGAAATTGAAATTGAAATGTATGTCAAATGAAAAATGTGACTCAAATGTGTAATTTTTCCACAAGCTTGTTTCTCCCTTGTTCTTTCTTATAAAAGGGAATTCAAGGCCAATTGCATGGGTATTTGGTTGGTATAGTTTTGAACTCATGTAAGAGAATTTTAAAAATCAAGCACAAAGGAATATAATTAGTATTGTGTCTTAGGTATAATTATATTTTGTAATAGGAATAATGGTTTTACAATAGTAATGGCATTTGAATGAGAAGTGAAAATTCTAGAATGATTTCTCTCCTTCAGTATTTTGTTGCATGAGTATTAATAAAATAATCAAGGATCATTTTATTGATCTTCAATTTTTTTGGTTGAATGTAATATTTTGTCTCTACTTTAATTCAAGGAATTAATTAAAATTCTTTGATGAGATCATAGGTTTATGTGATTAAGTATAAGGATTTTATAAGTAGTTCTTGTTCTGGAAGATCTTGAGTTATTGTATTGCAATTCAATATCACAATATTTTGTAAATGTGAAGTCTAATTACTGTTGTATTACAATTTATTTTAAATGTGAATCCATCACCCATGGATAAGGCATTGCTATATAAATTTGGTTAACTTTAAAGTCATTGAGTTGGCCCTACCTTTTTCAAAGAACAAATCCTTAAAGAAAATTATTCATACACCTTAAATTTTTGTAAAGTTTCATGAGAGGTCATCCATTCTCTCCTTTATATGATTACTTGTTAAATAATTTTATATATTTTGAAGGTTTTCATTTAATTTCCAATCTATGAGAATGTATATGTTATTCTTGGTGCAATGTATGTGGTAATTTGGTAGAATATTATCATTTAGCACATTGTAGGGATTAATCTCCTGGTGCATACCACGGGTCCTACGCCGACTCCTCATTGATGTTTCCGAACCCTCTCCGTCACGTGCCTGAGAAGTTGTTGTTGCGCCATTTCCACTCAAACTTAGAACTAAAAGTTGAAATTTTCTAAAGGCTAAGATTGCAAAATGAATTGAAAATGACCCCTCGTGGTCTATTTAAGCCTAAAAATTAGGGTTTTTTGACCTAATTTGACCTCCCAGCTTGGGTTTTGGTCCCCTGAGCCCATTTTCGACCAACCGAGGGTCATTTTGCATCCCTCCTGGTATTCTAAAGCAATTTTTTGGTATTCTGGGGCATTTCTGGCCTATCAGGCACCTTGTCATCTTTTTCGCGAAACCATCCAAATATTCAAAATTTTCGTCTGGTCTCTCGAGGGGGCAATATCCAGCAATATCCTCCTGCTCAGGTAGCAGTGGGGCATCTAAAAAATTCAAAATCCTGGACCGCCGATCACAACAATTTATTCTTTGAATCAAAGCAACAAGTACATTGCTTCAAAGAGGGGCAAAATGTAGACATGGAAAATGTACAAATTCATTTTGGCACACCTAATCCTGATTACTAACAACGTTTCCTCTCAGATCAAATTCTAAGCATTTCATCACTTTCTATCCTTTAATTCAATAAATCACTATTTATTGGAATAAGTTTATCACCTCCTTCGATTAAATTAGTCAGTTTAATTTAATTAACCTTACATTGTTGTTTAATTAAATAAATCATTTTATTTAATTAAAATCCCTAAAGTCCTATTAAATTAAATAAATTAAACCTTATTTGATTTAATCTAACACATTCCCTTCTTTATTGAATAAATCAAATCATTTATTTAATAAAGCATTTCCTCTCAATTTCTGACTTAAATCAATTCATAAATCTAAGTCTAAATTGTCACATCACCTAATTCTTCATTAAGTTAATCAAATCCATGTTTAACTTAATCCTTCTCACTAAAATCCTCTAGAGAATGCAACTTGCACAATAAATCAATTACTTTGATTTATTAATTCTCCTATTTTCCCTCACAAGGCATCAAAAAGGGAATATTCCTCTTTTGAATTCAAAAAGTCCAAATGGACTTGGTCCTTCCAACAAGGCATTAAAAGCCTCTTACATGTCCTTGACCTTGAGCCAAGTGACATTAACTTCATTCCTTTTCCCTCTTCAACATGTCATTTCTCAAGTTTGAAATGCCACCTAATGGCATTTATTGGCACATTGGCCAAAACTTGCACATTCCTCATCCAATCACATGTGGACAAGTGGCACAATGCCATTTGATGATATTTTATCCCACATTGCTCAATCTTGCTCATTCTTCCAAGATTTTAATCTATAAATTGGAGACTCTTCTCCTCAATCTTCATCCACAATTCATATGCAAAGTTACTCTCTCCAATTGAGAACTAATTTTGCCCATTTCACCCAAGCATTCACAACATTTCACATTTTGTATCAAGGTTATGCTCAAATCTCCTTGGAGATTTGACCATTCTCTTCATCAACCACATTGCAACTTAGGAATTGGGAAAGGGCCAATTGCAACATACCATTGGAACCAATTCCCCCATAAGATCTTTAACTTATTTGCTTAATTAGGATTTAATTCAAGTTTCTTGCTTTATGGTTTTCATTTTCCTAATTTTGGCTTAATAGGTGGATTTCATGGGGAATTCTTCAAATCTTTATATGCATATTTGATGTAACACTGACAATGTTTGACTTCTTTGTGCATTTTCAGGTTTAGGGGTTCACATTTTGGTGCTAGAAGGAGGGCTTGCTCACATTTGACACGTTTTTATTTCAAAATTCCACGGTTTTTTCACGTTTTTTGGTCATATACAAGAAATTGCACCACGGAACAGACACACGGTGCTGTATTGCACTACAGCCACATATGCAGTGCTATATCGCACCACATCCCTAGAGGCCCGCGGCACCATATAGCACCACAATTGCTTCCCGCCGTTGAAATTTCAAAATTTTCCAACTTTCGCCGAGTCCAAACTCCGCCACGTACCAAACTCCGTCGCACCCGCGGTCTTTGTTTCTGAAGAGCACCACAGACAGTTGACTGCGCGATGTTGTATAGCACTGCCTATTTTTTTAAGCAGCACTGCACTTGCCAAACTCTGCCGCGGGATCAGTCTGGATGGAGGCAAAAGGAGAAGTTCACCATGATATTATCTTCACAAAACTAAAGTGTTTCTAAACACTAAAAGTGTTCTTAAACACTTCTTGAGGAAATTTGTTAAAATCTTTGGCCTTAGGAAAAACTAATTTTACTTTGGGCTTTAAAAAACATTCAAATTTTCATTAATATCATGTTCATTTTGTGAAAAGTGTTTCTAAACACTTAAGTGTTCTTCAACACTTTTTAAGAAAATTTGCTAAAATCTTTGACCTTAGAATACTAAATTTTCATTGGGATTTAAAAAGAACAAAACAAACTTTGTTTTCTAAGGTTGCCAAGGGGCTAAAAAGAATTTTAGGCAAATACACTAGAGTTGGTTTGAAAGGTAATAATTGAACAAGGCAATTTCACACTTCATTTGGTACTTTTAAAAAGAATTCATCATTGCTTTGAAGGATAAAATGAACAAGTGTCTTTTATGTTTTGCAAACATTTTCACAAATTAATATCACTAAAATATGTATACGCCTGTCTCACACTTTACAACGATCTAGAGAATCAAAAGAATTTTAGTGGTATTAACTTGTCAAAAAGATTGCCTCCACATTTTAATTTGGGCACTTAAAATTGAACAAAACATGCGAGTGTGAGAATGACATATTGCAGAGGTTTTCCCCTTTGTTTTTCAATGAAGGTTGTGTAAATGATGGGATATGTTTGTTCGATGTTGTTTATCTTAGAGGGCCTACCTTGTGGGAAAAAGTACTCACCCAAGGGAACGACCCAACCGGGAACACGCTAAAGCCAAGAGACTTCCAACTGGTATATAAGTGTGGATATTGGAACAAAGGCCAATATCAGAAGGATTATTCCGATGAGATGGACAGTAATGGACTCTTGCCGATGTTGGATAATCCCCCACAAACGAAATGCCCGAATTAGAACCCCTTGTTTAGAAAAAGGCCAAAACCTTGTCTATCTTGTTGGTGCAAAAGGTTATGTCCTTTGAAGCCACCCCACGTAACATGCGGTCTTGTTGTGGAAATGGAAGGTATTCCATGGGAGATTCATGGGTACTAATGCTTGGCTGACCCGAATAAGTGAGTGTCGTGGAAGGGAGCCAGTGTGGTCAAGCATTTATCCATTCGCACAAGATATGCGCAACTGGATTTATCCAAGTGGGAATCCAACAAGTTATTGTCTCATCAACCTAGGAGTGTAAAAGTGCTTGGAAGAACACATTGCTTGATCTTGAAAACATTTGGGAAACGGACATATGCAAAAACCTTGAAATTTCAAACACCTTGTGGGAAACAAATATCTATTGATGAACTTGTCCACTCTTGCTCTCCCTAGGAATCACATTCCTAGAGGTTTCTAAGTGTACAAGTTCTACCGTCATTTATTTCCAATAAGGATAAACATAAGGAACTTTTGTCCTATTTTCCTCGATTTCCACACAAAATACCTTGTGGGATAAGAAAGAGAATGGGACACTAGACATATAGTTTGAAAACCTAAGAAAACAAGTGTCTTGGATAAAAAGAACCTCATTTAACCAAGATAAAGAGACCAATTCAATTACACATGTGTTGTTTTCAATGATTTCCCACAAGATTAAAATCCCAAAGCCAAAGTTCAAGAAAGTGAGTCTAAAAATCCGTGAGCAATGCCTTGAGATGCTCCTTGAAGTAAGGGAGAGACTTGTATACAATTTCTACAAAAAGGCCTCAAGCAACAATCCTGCATTGTATACATTTTATTGTCAACAAAATCCCAAACTTTTTCAAAGGTTTGCATTTCTCCCGTAGGAAGTCTAGCATGTTTTTCAATACCGAGGTTTTGTAGAAAGAGTCACATCTAGGTTAAGGTTCAAGATCAAAGTTGTCATTTCCATTCATTCCTCCATCAAGTCAAGTCTCATTTCATCATCAAACCTTTGAGAACTCTAGAATCAATCATCATGCTAAACTTAAGAGGGCTAACTCAACATCATCATATCTTGGCTTAATACACTTAGCCAACATAATCTCAATCATTGGAAAATTTTTCTTTGAGATAACACAACTTCTTAAAGTCTATTAGTTCTCAAACACATTGGAATAACACACTTTGTCAATTTATCCATTTGTGCAAGTTCCCTTAGGAGAACACAACTTCCTAGGGAAAACAACTTCACAACAATCTTGTTTGACTTAACGCATCTAGTCAAATTATCACAATCAACCAAATCAAAAGCCCTTACCAATTCTAGCACATATCATTCAAAATTTCTCCAAAGGTTTCACTCACTCACCCCATCCCTCTAACCCATCACCATTATCACCTCTTTGATCTTTTAGCTTTCCTAGTTCTTCTCTTTTGGACCTAAAGGATTAGGATCGAACAAATCCCTTATTTTTATGGTCCAAACAAGATCTCAATACAAGAAGGACATGGAGACTATCAGAGAAATATCAGCTTCTATGGACATGAGTCATTTAAACACCGAAGTGAACCTAGCAGGATCAAGCAATCCCCCAAGCAACTCTCCCTTATCATCACAAAATTCTCAAGAGGAGAGTCATCAAGAGGACAACACAAATGAAGACATGGGGATGCACCAAATGAAATCATGGAAATGGTTCAAAATCTAGAGAACCACAAAATTGTTAGTGCTATGTTCAAATACATAAATATGATAGCAAGAGGAGGGATCATTCCCCCTCTCGCCCTTAACACAAGCACTAGTACAGATGCATCCCCATTGTCCAACATCAATCAAGAAGTACTTTGCACCACATTAGTCATCTCACCAACCTCCCCAAATGTAGACAAGCGGAGTGCCATGTTCCAGGAATTGCAAAAACACTGCCTTGTGGCTAATAAAGAAGCAATCATCACCCACACTGGCTACATCTATTCCAAAAAACCCATTTCACCCTTATGTCCCACTCACATTTCATAATCCCGCTGGTTCATCCTCATCTTACGCCACACCATCCTATCAATTGAGCGTACCAACTGCCCCACCGCATGAGGGAGTTGGCTTGCTTGGAACGATGGAAGCTATCAATCCTTTCTCTTTCCAAAGTGGTGCATCATCCCTTCTCCCGCTTCCTTTCACACCTACATCACCTCTTGGAATGGGTCTTCCTCCTTTACTCATTGAAAATTTTGCCAATCGAAGCAATCCAACCACCACTTCAAACCCGCTTCTTTTGCCCATATCCTCACAACAAATCACAACCATTCCTATCACCACAGTTAATGCATCTATTGGTCCTCAAGTCTCCCAAAGCATGCCTCATCAAGGACCAATCATCTCAAACACCCCTCCAACAACCCAAATCACAATCACCACCACAATTCCTCCACCCGCCATGATAGTTGGCATGATTCCTGTTCCACCACCAATCCCACCAAAAGCCAACACAACAAATTCATTCACCACTCTAATCCAAACCCTCCAAAAGGCCAACCAACAAAGAGTACTCTAGCAAAAGCAACAAGCGCAAGCCCAAGCTCAAGCTCAAGCCCAAGCACAAGCCCAAGCTCAAGCCCAAGCCCAAGCGCAAGCCCATGCGCAAGCTCAAGCACAAGCACAAGCACAAGCTCAAGCTCAAGCCCAACAATAGCCGCAAGCTCAATACCAAGTGCAATTGCAAGCGATCCACCTACAAGCCTACCAACAAGCCCTGCAAGACTTTCAGGCACAACACCAAGCTAAACAATAAGCTTTATTGACACAACAGTAGCTCAACCAACAACAAGCATTGTTGGCACAACAACAGCTAGACCAACAAAAAGTGTTACTAGCTCAATAGCAGATTGACCAACAGTAGGCTTCATGGGAACAACAGCAGATGGACCAACAGCAAGCGCTATTGGAACAACAATAGCAAGATCAATAACAGGTGTTGTTGGCACAAATGTAGGCTTACTAACAAGCCTTAAATGCACAACCAAGCTCACAGCAAACACCAACCAGTACTCTCCCCACCCATCAAACACCTCCAACACCTCACCATTCATTCATCCCACCCCCCGACCCAAGCAAGGATGTCGCAACAAAAATCAAACTGCTTTCATAGTAGGTGTTGGACTTGCAAGCAGGAAAAAACAAAAGGACACCAGGCAACTTGTGCCCTTACCTGTTCGATAGAAGTCTCACCATGGTACTGTTCCCAAAAGGATTCGAGATCCCCAAATTTGATAAATACAATGGAATGGGCAACCCTGAAAACCACGTTAGAGAATTTCAGGTGCACTGCATGGAAGTCGCATATGATGACACGTACCTAATGCGGCTCTTCCCCCGAAGCCTGACTGGTCTAGCTATGGAATGGTTTTCTTGCCTACCCATGGGCATTAAAACATTCAAGGAAATAGTGGAGGCTTTCCTTAAAAATTACGCTTTCAATATGGGTGCGGATGTCTGTTTAGAAGAACTATCTGCACTCAAACAAAGAAAAGGAGAGTTATTTTCATCCTTCTTGCAAAGATGGCGATCCAAGGCCAATCAAAGCAAGTGGACCATGCCAGAGGAACAACAAGTTTGCACCATAATAGCCAATCTAGATGAAAACCTGGCGTTCTACCTAAAAATGCAGTGCATCACATCTTATGATCAACTAATTCCAAAGGTGCTCAACATCGAAAGAGCCCTTACTGTGCGAGGAGGCGCACTAACATTCACTCCACCGTAGGATAACCGCCCATCTAACAACTACAATGATAAACCTCAAACATGGTCGAGGAAAAAAAATATCACGAACGACGATGTGGTCGATGCTAAGGTAGTCATCAGTGCTCCTAAGCAAAATACCCAAAATCATCATCAACTGCAAAATCATAATCACAACAATGTGCAAACTAATGCGGTAGTAGCATAGTCACAACCACCTTCCAACAGTCAAGTCAACAATGTGGGTAATCAAGGAGGACTACCTCCCTGCAACAAGTCTCCCCCCAAGAGGAAGTTCACAACCCTTGGCAAATCGATTGAGTCTGTCATGAAGAAATTGGTCAAAGAGAACCTAGTCAAGATCTCTAACTCTAAACAATACACGGAGCCCATGACCAAACCACCGTGGTACAATGAGAATCTCCTGTGTGACTTTCACAAAGTCAAAGGACACACCACCGCCAACTGCATGAGACTCAAAATTATCATCCAAGACCTCATCGAGGATAAGGTCATCAACATCGAGCAGCCGACAGGAAACCAAGACTTGAAAATCTACATGAATCCGATGCCGAATCATAACCAAGGAAACAGCCAGGGAAATAACCAAGGGAATAATAAGGGTAAACAAAATTATGCTAGTGCCAATCTAGTATACGAGGAGATAGTCGGATGTGTTGACGAGTTGGTCACCATCATAAATATCAAGGGAGCCAACAATGACTGTGGAGTCACCACACAAGGCGGAAAGGTTACCATTGTTGGGGCACCTGCTAAGACCCCCATTACCAACACAAAGGCCATCCCCTATGATTACAATGTAATTGACCAGCTGAAAAGAACACCCGCACAAATCTCCATCTTGGAATTACTAAAAATCTCCGCTGCCCATAGAAAGATCCTTGATGAAGCACTAGTTGCGTCTACCATTGCTGCCACCCTTGACACAGAGCAATTTTAGGCTATGGTGGGTAACATCGTTACCCCAAATCTCATCACATTTTTAGACCAAGATTTCCCCCCGCAACCATCTCATAACTGTGCACTCCACCTCCAAGTCCTAATCCATAAAAATAAAGTCAAACGAGTCGTGGTAGATGGTGGTGCAGGTCTTAATATTTGTTCACTGAAACTCATAAAAAAATTGGGATTCGCTGAGGATTCCATCAATAAGAACAAAAGCATCATGATAAGAGCATATGATGACCAGGAAAGAGTGTCTCAGGGCACTATCAAGATCCCCATCCAAGTGGGGCTAGCAACCATGGAAACAACTTTTCAAGTTTTTGACCTTGATCTACCATACAACATCCTCCTACGATGCCCATGGATACATGGAATGAAGGTAGTAGCCTCAACCTATCACTAGTGCATTAAGTTCTCATATCAAAATGAAGAGGTTACTATACATGGGGATCCCGAACCTTTCGCCTATTGCACAAACTTGGAAGCCAAGTTTTACAAGATCCCTCAAGTACCTAAAAATGATGAAGGACCATCCACTTTATACATAGACCCAGCTAATCTCGCCTCCACTTCTGTGACAGAGACACCCACTATCCCCGACATATCCGAGATCAAAAACATGATATAGGACAATGGATGCGGTGATTATAGAATGAAGAGAAATGCTTTTGTTGTAGGAGAGTTACCCCAATCTCCTAGGTTGCATGGACAACCACAATTGATTCAAACACCTGTTCACACTACAATGGAACCCTCTGGATTCCACCATTGGGGGGATCTTAGTCAGGAGAATGTGGACAAGGAGGACATCACAAACACTCGGTACTAAGATGAAAGACCCACTCCCACCCTACCCATGGAGGAAACAAATAGAGGGTTACAAATGATGTTCGACATGGGCTATAACAGGAATGAAATCCTAGGAAGAAACAGTGATGGATAGTTAGAGCCCATCATTGTAGAAAGAAGAATGTGGAACCTTGGCCTTGGTTGTACCCCTTCGAGTATAACCATGTGTGGAAGAAGTATTCCTAATAGGGCAGTCAGGTCCTCTCCTCGGGTCTCGGCAACTAACCTTAGATTACCCGTGTCCACAGGCCTACCCCTCGATAACTTCACATTTGACATAACTGAGGTTTGTAGTAGCAGTGATGACGATGACACCATAGGTGGCTTACCTAGGCTCTTTGAAGATTCCACCCTACTGATGATTAGTGCCTCGCCTATTGAGCCAATCCAACAAACCCACCAAATCCACTTAGTGTACCCCCAACTCATTGATCACAACCAGCAGGGACCGCCAATTCTAGACTCATTCGAAAACGATGAGGCTCTCTAAGAATTCATGGGACTAAGGGATACAATCTCGTGTGGAGATCACAAGGATGGATTCAACATCACACTGGACACACAAGCATACTATGGGGAGACGATTGAGTCCTTCAGTCGCAAAAGAAAAAGATCAAGAATAAACTCGGAGTTATTGAGTGAAAACCACATTGTGGCACTCTCTAACCATAAAATAGTAAAATTAAAGGACGCATTTGATGGTGAAAACCTCCCTGAGGCGCCAAAGGATGAAGGATTCAATCTCCCCCCTACTGCTCTACACTAGGAGAAGTCAACGGTATTGGCAGAATAGTGTAACCCTTTCAACCTGGGAACAAAAACAGAGCCACAAATTATATTCTATGCCCAAACACTTCAAACAGAGGAACAAGAACTATTGGCAGCATTCCTAAAGGAGAGAAAGGTAAATTTTGCTTGGACCTATGCAGATATGCCAGGCTTGGACCCTAAGGTAGTGGTTCATCATTTGGCCGTTTACCCTGGAGCAAAACTAGCCAAACAAAAGCTAAGGAAAATGCACCCACAAATAGCCTTGCTTGTAAAGATTGAGCTGCAGAAACTTCTGGATGTTGGCTTCATATGCCCAATCGACTATCCAGAATGGGTATCAAATCTCATACCAGTCTCAAAACCAAAAGGGGGCATCTGCATCTGCACTGACTTTAGAGACCTAAACAAAGCATGTCCCAAGGATGACTTTCCACTACCCAACATTGACATGATAGTGGATATGACAAACGGACCTGAGATGCTCTCCCTAATGGATGGCTTCTCGGGGTACAATCAAATAATGATTACAAAAGAAGACCAATACAAGACAACATTCACATGTCCTTGGGGCACCTACTGCTAGAACGTAATGCCATTTGGGTTGAAAAATGCAAGAGCTACATACCAAAGAGCCATGACATTAATCTTCCATGACATGATCCATAAAATAGTCGAAGATTATGTAGATGAAATACTAGCTAAATCAAAGAAGAGACAAGACCATATAGCAACTCTAAGTGCCATCTTTGACAAGCTCAAACAATATAAGGTTAGACTCAACTCGAAGAAGTGTGTCTTTGGGGTACAATCAAGAAAGCTGCTAGGATACATAGTTTCAATTAGAGGAATAGAGGTGGACCCTGCAAAGGTAAAAGCAATCCTCAAAATGGAAGCACCAAGAATGTTAAAACAACTAAGAGGATTGCAAGGAAGACTCCAGTCCATCTAGAGATTCATAGCACAATTAGCAGATAAATTGATTGCCTATTCACACCTACTTCACAAGGGAGTAGCTTTTAGATGGGATGAAAAATGCGAGCAAGCATTTAGAAAAATAAAAGAATATCTACTTGCACCACCTATGTTGATGCCACCAATTATGGGGAAATCATTAATCCTATATATCTCTACAACAACAGCCGCCCTGGGGGCCCTTTTAGCCCAACATGATGAAAAGGGAACTGAGCGGGCTATCTACTACATCAACAGAACAATGGTGGGATATGAGCTCAATTACATATTAATAGAAAAAGCTTTCCTAGCACTAGTATTTGCGGCTCAGAAATTCAGACACTACATGCTAGCGCACCAAATCAAGTTGATTGCGAAAATAGATCGTCTAAAGTACCTATTCTCAAAAGCAGTGCTTATAGGTAGAATGGCTAAGTGGGTAATGATATTATCTAAACATGATATCGAGTATGCAGAATGAAAAACCATAAAAGGACAAGTCATTGCGGATTAGTTGGCAAAAGCTCCCCTCTACACAGACAACCCACTCATATCAGAATTCCTAGATGAGTCCCTTTTTAACCTTGGTGCAACAAACCACTAGAAGTTATAGTTTGATGGCTCTCACACACAACATGGATCAGGAGCTAGTGTGTTCTTCATCATGCTGCAAGGAGACTGCATATCTAGATCATACAAACTAGCATTCCCTTGTACTAACAATATTGCAGAATATGAGGCTTTGATCAAAGGTCTCAAGATTGCAGCACAGTGGTGAATCATGGCACTAAAAGTCTATGGGGACTCACAACTTATCATCAACCAAGTCAATGGTAAATACCAAATGAAGGATGATAAGCTCACACCATATAAGAAGATTGTAGAAAGCCTCAAGGAATCTTTCATTGACATTACCTTTGAGCAGATACCAAGGACAAACAATAGAGCGGCCAATGCAATGGTGATAATTGGATCCTTACTAGAAATCCCTCGTAATGTCTCAAAACATGAATTCCTCGTAGAGTAGCTTCTCATACCCACATTCGAGGTACTAGAGTCACAATACGCGTGTGAACTCATTGGTCCCAGTGATCTTTGGTATCATGATATATACACCTACCTAAAGTTAGGAATCCTCCCCACAAACATCACTTCGAACCTAAAACGCACTTTTTTCAAAAGGACTTCACGATTCGTCATCCTAGGAGAGACCCTCTTCCATAGAAGTACCGAAGGAACCTTGCTACATTGTTTAAAACTCGAGGAAGCCTTGACTGCTCTAACTGAGGTACACAATGGCACGTGCGGGTCACACTCAAGTGGTATGACCTTGGCTAAAAAGTTGCTGAGAACAGGGTACTACTGGCCGACAATAGAAAAAGAGGCACACAACTTTGTTAGAAAATGCCTACAATGTCAACAGCATGGAGACCTTATTCATGCACCAGCCCAAGAACTGTATCCCATTGTTACACCTTGGCCCTTTTCACAATGGGGGCTTGATCTCATTGGTAAAATATCGCCCACCGAATATTTCACAAAGTTGGTTGAAGCAATTCCCATGACCTACATCACAGGAAAACAAATATCCAAGTTCATCTTGAATTACCTCATTTGCCGATACGGTGTTCCCTAATCCATTATCTCTGATAATGGGACGCCCTTCAAAAATTAGGATGTCCGTAATTTGTGTGAAAAATTCCAAATCCAACACCATTTTTCCACTCCATACTATTCACAAGGCAATGGCCAAGCAGAAGCTACAAATAAAACCATTTTGAAAATCTTCAAGAAAATAGTCAATGACTCTGGTTGTGACTAGCATCTACAACTAAATCCCACCTTATGGTCCTACCGCACTAGCATCCATACGCCAATAGGCACCACCCCGTTCTCTCTGGTCTATGGATCAGAAGCCATCCTCCCTATTGAGATCAAGCTCCCGTCACTAAGGATATCACTACAAAACCTCATCACATATGAGGAATACAGGGTCACAAGACTCAATGAGCTAGAATTACTAGATGAAAGGCACATGGATGCCCTTAATCATCTACAAGTGTACCAAAATCACCTAAAAAGGAGCTACAACAAAAAGATCAGACAACGCACTTTCCAAGTTGGTGATCTCGTGCTGAAAGAAAACCAAAAGAACGTGCCAAATCCATATACAAAGGGAAAGTTTGAGCCCAATTGGCTACGACCCTTTCTCATCACTACAAGCTACAAATCAGGGGCATATCAGTTGTCGACACCAGCAGGCGAGCCCCTGCAAGAGCCCATGAACAGATCGCACCTCAAAAGGTTTTATGCCTAAATCTTGCAGGGTATAGAACCAAAAAATGCAAAAACAATCAGAAAAAGTCTTGAAAAAATGGTTACCTTGATGAAAACCTGGCAAACAGGCATCTTGGTGACAACAAAAAAATCATAAAATACAAAAAATCCAAAAAAATCAGAAAAAGGATTGAAAATAGTAAAAAGAAAAAAACTCGTCCTCTAGTGAAAACCACTTTGGTGGTGCTTTGGGTAAGTACCTTGGTGAAAATCTGGTAAACAGGCACCAAGTGTAAATAAATCACCTTCCCCATCTACTAGGATCTGCATGACTCATTCATTCCATCACTTTCCACTCATCCGCTTGCATCCGTACCATAGCCTGCGCTAGTGTCTATACCATATTCCACCATGGAGCTACTTGGCATTTCTAAGGTCAATCTGTCCTTCCTTTATCGAAGTAATCTATCACACCACACTGGGGGCATGTTCTCATAACATTATATTGGATTCATGTATATTCTCGTAATCTTTTGAAAATTCATCGAAAAAAACCAAAAACATGTTGAAATATTAGAAAATCTTCAAAAAAAATTTTTTTTATCATTGAGTCTGGTCAATTTTTCACCTTGTCGAACTACGTCATCTCTGAGCTTGAACATAGGCAAGGTTGATCTGTGATCATCCCCTGAGACAGTTAGGGTCAGTCCTTAGGCGTCCGTCGCATAGGCAATCTGTTTGCCCATCTAAGTCTGCATCTTAAGTCAGTACTTTAAGCAATAAAATGGCAACCTGTTTGTCCATCTTATCATCGTGTCAGTCCATCATCTGTCGAACTACGTGGTCTCTGCATGTATAATGTAGGCAAGGCTAATCTATGGATTAGCTCCTAAGACCCCTAGGATAGGTCTTTAAGTTAGTCCATTTGTCTTAAATCTCGAAAATACCAAAAACATTGAAAAATGTGAAAATACCAAAAACAGCCTCAAAACATTTGAAAAACCCAAAATGGTGCATCCATTTCATCTCGCTTTCACCCGTGATGGTCATCACTCATAATAAATCATCATCACCTTCACCCTTGGGTGAGTCAGTCAGAAGCAAGTTTAGCAGGTCTCAAAGTGAACACCTAATCGTCAGAGTCTCAAGTCTAGAGCAGTAAGCAAGCAAGTTAGTCACGTCAGAGTATCAATAGCTTATCACCCAATCAGCCCCATCAAAACCCTGATCACTACATGTCCTAGGATGAAGCTTTCCTACGATGGACATAAGCATCAGGTAACCCTCACAGTAGTTAGTCTTGGCTAGTGGTATGAAGAACATTAGCTTGTTTGATTACTTTATTTTGGTCCTTTTGACTTATCTTATTTTGTGCTCATTCCAAGGACCTCTCGATGATGCCTAAACAAAATAGGTTTAGGGAGAAAGGAACAGGGCTATGATCATTATCTTTTATCTGCTATGCTTGTGGGATATGCTTGTAAAATAACTTAGTTATGCATGTTTTGTTTGGATTGTAGGGACGATATTTTAAGTGTCTTGTTGACCACATAGGAAAGCTTGCTTTTCTGTGTTTTGGTCTGAGATATTTAGAATGTCTGAACTACATCCTGAATAAAGTATGTATGCTAAAGTGTGAACAAGAATACTCCTATCTAATTGACGAGTCAAAGTCCATCACACTAGGTGCAACGCCATCTTGGTTCTCAATACCTCGATGCATCGTACTTGTGTGTTATCAAACATAACACAATTGACCCTTTGAAAATCTCAATTCCTATAAGCAATGAAAAATCACCATCATCATCCTCACTAACTTATTAATACTATGTTTCTTCTATCTTCTTTCTACACTAACATGGTATAATAACAGTGATCAAAAAATCGCTCATGTATACATCCTACATCCACTAGATAGTTAACAGTAGAAGAGCATTATATCATATCAAAATCTTAAGTTATGAGGAATAATAAAATTCATTATTCTAAACATCTTAAGACATCATTACATCATACATCATCATCATTATACCATTACCATTACCATTTTCATCCATTACCATCATTAATACACATTACATCATTTAAAGCACGGAAAATATAAAAAGAAATCCATTCATTACATACACTGCATCATATAGACCATAAGGATAGAAAAATCTCATAACATCACATATTGGCATTCACATATTTGCATTCACATCATAAAAGGGTGAATCATCTCATATATATCATCAAAAATCACTGTTATCATACAAAATTGGATCAGGTGTCCATCGGATACATAATACAATAAGGGAAAAATACCGTAGCCCATATATCAAAAATGAAGCAAAACTGTCTTGCGATCAAAAAGGGGGTGGGCCCTGCTAGCTGTTGCCCTCCCCATCCTATCTCTCACCATGTGCCTCTGCTAGTCACCTCCCTATCTGTTGTGAGAAGTCTGGCACCCTGCGGTCTGATGGCACTACCTATCGATAATGATGCCGATAGTACTCGGCCTCTCTGATAGCCTCTCTGTAATCCTAAATATCAATCGATTGGGCCCGAGATGAGGACGCTACACTCTCTAACTGCTGTCATTGGCCTATCTCCTAGTCCCTCTCGAATCATGTTTGGTCTCTCTCTGCAGTCAGAACCTGTATCTACCCCTGTAGCTACTGAATCAGCATATCTCGATGATCGGGCTGCCTTGTCGGCTGTCCTGTTGGCTGTCTTGCTGGCTGCCCTGCTGGCTAATGCTGGGGATCTACCCTCAGTTGCCCATCCTGATCTCCTGCTCGGATGGGTGACTGCTGAGCCTCGTCCGTGGGAGGTATCTAATGAGGAGGTGCCTCACTCTGCCCTCTGCCTCGCCCCTTGCCACCTACCCGACCCCTACATCTACGTCGTGGGACAACTGCACCTGGAACTGTCAATCT
Source organism: Sequoiadendron giganteum (assembly GCA_007115665.2). Lineage (NCBI taxonomy): Eukaryota > Viridiplantae > Streptophyta > Pinopsida > Cupressales > Cupressaceae > Sequoiadendron > Sequoiadendron giganteum. The sequence goes on from CM021108.1 coordinate 80,434,720, forward strand.
AAGAGGAGGTCTGAACCATGCCCTATAAGCTGTGATGACTCCTGCATCTGCTGGCCCCTGATCATATGGCCATGGACAAGCCACTAACTGCCTAAATGAGGACACTGCCTCATCTACTGGAATGGGCTGGCCCCATGCTATCTCTCTGGTAGTGCGTGCAAAGATGGCCACATACTAGTCATTGGGCCTATCCTGTACCTCCCCGAACTGACGAGTAACCCTACTTGGAAGGTACCTCTCAATCATGGTGTGCTCTCGACCCTACATCAACCTATCCTATTGAGCGAAGAAAAGATGTTGATCATCATCTATCCACGGACCAATACCCATCCACGGTCTCTAGACAAAATCCCTCATCTCATCGAGAACTCACCGCCATTATGGAATACCACCTGCCCCAATAAAGGAAAAATGCATCAGTGCCCTGCCATACCACCAAACAAGGGGGTCATCTGTCTCTAGGGGAATTGGTGTGATATCTGGACGAAGCATTGAGATCCTCTCCCATCCCCACACATGCATCAAGGTGCCTCCTGCCCCAATGGACCTGCTATCCATGCAAACAAACTCGTGAAGGTCTCTTAAAAGGGATGCCAGTAGTACCGGACCCCAGGCAAAGCACTCCCTCTGGTGAACCATCTGATCCCATGCAAGTCTGCATCCTGGACTGAAATATCAGCCCCGCCGATCAGGTACCACAAGCCCTGAGATGATGGCAGCAATGATCAGTCGGTACATGTGCACATGATCATGATACAACTCCAGATCAATTTGACCATCACAGAACTCAATAATATCCATCTCCATCACTCCGTAACAGGCCTCTCTGCTAGCATCTGGATCATAAATAACTCAGGTCCCGTAAATGGGCAAGTGAAGGATGTGCCATACATCCTCAAGTGTGATAGTGGCCTCGCCAGTAGGAAGATGGAATGAGGAGGTCTCACTGTGCCATCGCTCTATCAGAGCCATAAGCATGCCTAGGTGAGCCCAAATAGGAGGGGCATACGCAATGTACCAAAGGCCAATCGCACCAAGGTGCTCCTGAACCAACTCAGGCATGGCCCCTAATCTACTAGGTACTGGCCATCGATGCTCCCGTGAATAGAGTACACCAGGCTCCTCCTGCATAGGAAAGGCAGTCGCATCAGAAAAATAAAGTTTCAAAGTTCAAATCTGCCTTAAACTAGCAAATGCGACGCTGTTTGCGGGTGTGGTGCAGTTTGGAACTTTCCAAACTACACCACCATGGTGGAGTTTGTCATTTTAGCAGTCACAAAGTGACCCGCATGGTACACTTTTCATATGCGGTCCTATTTCATGCAAACCCTAAATTCCTAACTGAACCGCGCGATGAGGAATGGACATGCAACGGACTTTCAGCCAACCAAATGCCAAATTACAAACTACCCCGCACAGTGGACTTTGCATATGTGGTGCAATACAGCACCGTGCAGTTGCGATAAGACACTTTCCATGGTGCCATATGGCACCGTGCAGTTTGAACAAAGTCTAAACCCTATTTAATGCACGTAAAATGATAAAATTGAAAGACAGATAGGGGTACATACCATGGGTCCTACGCCGACTGGTTGCTGATATGTCTGAACCCTCTCAGTCACGTGCCTAGGAAGCTATTGTTGCACCATTTCCACTCAAACTTAGAGCTAAAAGTTGAAATTTTCTAAAGGCTAAGATTGCAAATTGAATTGAAAATGACCCCTCACGATCTATTTAAGCCTAAAAATTAGGGTTTTTTGACCTAATTTGACCTCCCAGCTTGGGTTTTGGTCCCATGAGCCCATTTTTGACCAACTGAGGGTCATTTTGCATCCCTCCTGGTATTTTAAAAGCATTTTTCTGGTATTCTGGGGCATTTCTGGCCTGTTAGGCACCTTGTCATCTTTTTTGCCAAACCATCCAAAAATTCAAAATTTTCATCCGGCCTCTCGAGGGGGCAATATCTAGCAATATTCTCCTACTAGGACAGCAGTGGGGCATCTGAAAAATTCAAAATCCTGGACCATCGATCACAGCAGTTTATTCTTTGAATCAAAGCAACAAGTACATTGCTTCAAAGAGGGGAAAAATGTAGACATGGAAAATGTACAAATTCGTTTTGGCACACTTGATCCCGATTACTAACAACGTTTCCTCTCAGAACAAATTCTAAGCATTTCATCACTTTCTATCCTTTAATTCAATAAATCACTATTTATTGGAATAAGTTTATCACCTCCGTTGATTAAATTAATCAGTTTAATTTAATTAACCTTACATTGCTGTTTAATTAAATAAATCATTTTATTTAATTAAAATCTCTAAAGTCCTATTAAATTAAATAAATTAAACCTTATTTGATTTAATCTAACACATTCCCTTCTTTATTGAATAAATCAAATCATTTATTTAATAAAGCATTTCCTCTCAATTTCTGACTTAAATCAATTCATAAATCTAAGTCTAAATTGTCACATCACCTAATTCTTCATTAAGTTAATCAAATCCATGTTTAACTTAATCCTTCTCACTAAAATCCTCTAGAGAATGCAACTTGCACAATAAATAAATTACTTTGATTTATTAATTCTCCTATTTTCCCTCGCAAGGCATCAAAAAGGGAATATTCCTCTTTTGAATTCAAAAAATCCAAATGGACTTGGTCCTTCCAACAAGGCATTAAAAGCCTCTTACATGTCCTTGACCTTGAGCCAAGTGACATTAACTTCATTCCTTTTCCCTCTTCAACATGTCATTTCTCAAGTTTGAAATGCCACCTAATGGCATTTATTGGCACATTGGCCAAAACTTGCACATTCCTCATCCAATCACATGTGGACAAGTGGCACAATGCCATTTGATGATCTTTTATCCAACATTGCTCAATCTTGCTCATTCTTCCAAGATTTGAATCTATAAATTGGAGACTCTTCTCCTCAATCTTCATCCACAATTCATATGCAAAGTTACTCTCTCCAATTGAGAACTAATTTTTCCCATTTCACCCAAGCATTCACAACATTTCACATTTTGTATCAAGGTTATGCTCAAATCTCCTTGGAGATTTTACCATTCTCTTCATCAACCACATTACAACTTAAGAATTGGGAAAGGGCCAATTGCAACATGCCATTGTCACCAATTCCCCCATAAGATCTTTAACTTATTTGCTTAATGAGGATTTAATTCAAGTTTCTTGGTTTATGTTCTTCATTTTCCTAATTTTAGCTTAATAGGTGGATTTCATGGGGAATTCTTCAAATCTTTACATACATATTTGATCTAACACTAACAATGTTTGACTTCTTTGTGCATTTGTAGGTTTAGGGGTTCACAGATTCAAAGATCACCCACTTACCATTGCATGCTTCAAAAGGCTTTGAATTTATTTTTTATCCCCTTTAGTGTGCAACCAAATGGTATGGTAGCTTTGATTAAGAATATGAATCAACCCAATTTGGACATTTTCTTTGATGAAAATGAGTTACGCCCTTTGGAAATACAAAAACAAAATGATCCTTTGATGAAATTAGTTGTTATTAACAAGGATAGGATTGGGAATACCTTATTGAAAATGGTTGAGGAATTCATGTTTGTAGTGTAAATATATTGCATAAAATTTGAGTGGACAAGACTAAATTCAATTAGATTCTCTGTCCATCTATGGTTTCGATAATGTCGAGAAGAAATCACTTGGTGATAACATTACTTGTCAAAGTTAGATATGTTACTTTAAAAAATCCTATCCATGTCATACCATAAGATATTTTATATAATATTCTATTGGGTAGACCATGGATTCATGAAATGAATGGAGTTTCATTGACATTTCATTATTCATTGAAGTACGCATATAATAATAAGGTTTACACGATAAAAGTTGACCCTAAATCTCAATAGTGTTTAGAAACTAAAATAGGTACAAAGGATTCTCTTAGAACATTGACACCAACTACAAAAGTAGAACCTTTACAAGTTGAGGATAAATATGAGTGACTTTAATTCATGAAAAAATTATTGGATCATGATTGGGGATCATTAGATTTCATACCTACTTTCATGGGAGAATGCAAGATTGTAGAAAAATGAAGGCAAAAGAGAAAGAAGTTGTAGTGATATCAACACAATTTGATATTGAAATATCAAATACACAAGATTTCACTACTTATAGTAATAAGGATAACATAGATTACACATCTACCTATGATGAAAGTGACAACAAAAATCACCTTCCTTGAAAGAAATGGAAAATATTTATGGAAGAGGTTACCAACTTTTCAAACAATTTGGATATTTGGATATAATATAAAATGATGTGGTGTAAAGGAACAAGGAATTTGTGTTCCCATAGAGCCAAACATGTAAGAAACAAAAATAGGTCTTGGATTTTTTCCTTCAAAATCATCAAAGATCCTTTCACTTAATCAATAGCATTAGTTACCGCTCCTTGTCATGTGGTAGTTGTAATGTCACAACATGCTCACTACTATCCATGAGGGTATAAAATAGGCTTTATACAATCATATTTCATTTTTAAAGGATAAACATATCATCCATTTTTTTCTCTGCTTTGTCTCTACACTTGAGGGGTAAGGGGTTAGATAGCCTTATCTAAGTGCATTCCTTCTAGCAAAGGATCCCTCTTTATCTCCTCAAAATGTTAGTCTAGCAAGTACACTAACATTTTAAGGGGGCATATAGTTCCTCACTCATTTTTTGCATAGTATATTACCCCTTCTTAGTGATGATAGTATACATCTCCCAAGAAGTGTGACCTTTTCAACCAAAGTGTGGCCTTCTTGATTCATGTGATTGTATCCATTGTGGTGATATTAGACTTTATGTCACATGAGAGTGTGACCTTTCTTGTAATATGATGCTCATATTGGTGGTAATTCTATTTCTACCATTCCCTAAGGCATCAATTTATTTTTCCATGAATTGTCCTATCTTGGTGGTGATACCTTGAGTAATATCCCCCTAATGTGAGACCTTTCATATGTTGAGAAAATCCCCTTTATTATTTTTGTATATCATCTCCGATGGTAGTTTTATGAAATTATTTGAGGTTTTAATCTTGTTACATTCATCCCCTATGATGTTAAAACCTGTAATATTCATCCCTCGTGATGTTAAACCTTGGTATTTTTTTGTTTAGTCATGGTAGGATGGTTCTAGAAGGAACAGTCTAAACCCTGCAACAATGTGTCAACACAGAGGAAATAACACAAAGATTTGATATGTGAACATGAAATTTCATTGAATTGATAATCTAACATGAAACATATGCCTCATGATCAAATATCTAGGGCTAACAAACCTACTAATAGGGCTTCAACAATACAACTCGCCAATAGGCCTTATTACATGCCCCCAAAGGGTTAATATAAAAATAAATTGAATCTACCTAATCATGAACTACTATCTAATGATCTACAATGAATCACAATTCTTATAAATATGCTTCTCAAGATCCAATATAGGTCTGCATCATCCATAAGGGTTAATAACCCAATGTATGATCAAATATCAATGTCACCCATAAAATGTGGAGAGGTAACTCCACATGAAAAGATATGATTTGTGAATCTCCAAGATAGGTCCCAATGAAACCAAGATGTATTTAAGGTGTTTCATTAAGCTCAACTTGATATGGAATAGGTCCGCACTAAGGATCTAGACTAGGTCAACCCTAAATGCTCTAACTAATAAACATAGTGAAATTCTAAGAGAAATCACTTTCAACAGACAACTACAAATCATGTGAAATCTAGATATGTGATAGATTTCAATGTGTAGATGTTATATCTTAATCCACAAGTTGAGAAACAATGATGCAGTAAAATGTGAAATGAACTATTGAAACTTCTACTGAATACAATGCAAGAAAATAACTATTTTTCTTGGTTGGTACAGGATTGGTTTACAACCAAGGATGCTCCTACATCAGACACTCGAGGTTGAAAGAAAAAGTGAGTCCCTAACTTTCTAGGGCTAAGAGGAAAACCAATAGAGTCCACCTCAGCTTGAGAAATCCATGATGAACCCTCCATTGGTCTTCCTTCCACCTCACAGGATATTCTTTGTATTGCTTATTCCTATTGCTCTTTTTGATTTTTGTATTCAAAATATGTTCAATCTCCTCTAGTTTCTAGTGTTGTAACCGCTCCTTCAAATCCACTTCACTACAAGTGTCACTAGAATATCCTTCCTAAAACTCATATATATCTGCAACATTAAAAATAGGTGATATACCAAATGTCTCTAATAACTCCACTTCATATGCATTTCCATAATCAAAATTCCTAAGTATCTTACATCACCGAAAATTCCTCATCTTCAAATTATTGTATGTGTCAACTAGAAATTTATCCTTCCTCAAATATACCAACTTCCTCCCTAATAGTAAATTCCTTATGTCTTTGGTGTTCATCTACCCTCTACTGTTCATGTCTTCTAAATGCTTCTAGACCTAATTATGTAATGTATCCCTGATATCTATAAAATCTTCTTCCTCCACAGTCCTTTTATCTTCCCTGCTAATGTCCCTTAATTATCCAACACCTCTAGGATGTACTCTAATAATAATCTGAAATGGTGTCTTCTCTATACTCGAGCTCACTAAATTATTGTATGCAAAACTTTGCCTATGGTAAAACTATATCCCAACTCCCTACCATATCTATAACAAAACATCTCAAAAAATTACTCAAAATTTTGTTACTTACCTTTGTTTGTCCATACATTTGTGGGTGATATGTTGACCTAAAATTTAAATTTGTCTTCATCTTCTTCAACAATGGCCTCAACATGCATAAGATCATTAGTCTTCTTTCAAGGAATGAAATGTGTCATTTTTGAAAATATGTCCACTACTACCATTATAGAATCATAACCTCTCTTTGTTCTTGGTAATCCCAATATGAAATACATGCTCAAATCTTCCCAAGGTCTCTCCAATAATGTCAAAGGATTGCACAATCAAATATTCTGACTACTCCATTTTGCAACTTGATAAATTTTGTAAATTTGAATGTACCTCCTTACATCCTTATATATATGCAGCCAAAATTAATGTTCACTCACCAAAGCTACTGCCTTATCCACTCCAAAATGTCCTGTTAAACCTCCACTATGGTTTCCCTTTATCAAATTCTCCTGCATTGAACTCATCAGTATACACAACTAATTTTATTTGAATAACATACCTTCTTGAATAAAATAGTCCAACCATTCACTACGGTTTGTCACTAATAGTTCTCGACATGCTCTCCATGCTTCTCAAAAATTTGCATCATCCTCATACATATGTTTCAATTCCCCAAATCCCAATACTTCTACTCTCATCTTGGTTAGAAAATTCCTTCTACTACTTAATGCATCTACAAATTTGTTTGAATTTCCACTCCTATGCTTCAACACAAATATATAACTTTTCAATAACTCAACTCATCTCATATGTCTTTGATTCAACTTTCCCTGACTATTCAAATACTACAAATATTGATGATCTATATATAATACAAACTCCTTGGGCAACAAATAATGTCTCCACTTCTTCAAGGCTTGAACTTCATATAAAATTCTTGATCATAAACTAAATATCTTCTTCTAGCATCATTCAAATTCTCACTGAAATAAGCTATAGGTCTCCCTTATTGACTTAATACTACTCCAATTGTATTTCTAATTGCATCACAATCCACTTGAAATAATTTGTCAAAATCTGGTAATACAAACATTGGCTGTTCTATCACCTTTTTCTTCAACAATTCAAAACTCTTTTGTTCTTCTGACATCCACTTAAAGTCTTTCTTGTCTCCTCTCATTATCTCTATCATGGGGTTACACATAATGTTGAATTTTCTAATAAAAATTTGGTAAAAAATAGCTAATCAATGGAATGATCTAACTTCTCCAATGTTTACCAGTGTAGGAAAATCTACAATTTCTCTCACTTTCTTTAGATCCATCTTCAATCCTTAAAAAAAAAAGACAAATCTTGGATATGCCAAATCTGTCTTCATGAAACTACACTTCTTGACATTAATCAGTAACTTATCTTCTCTCAACCTCTGCAATACTTGGTAGATGTGCAACAAACTTTCTTCTTTGGTCTTAGTAAAAATAAAAATATCATTTGTAAGAGAGGGGGACCAACCATGTGAAGGCCCCAAATCATGGAGAACCAAGAGTGGAAGGCTGCCCTAACTTACCTCAATCTAAAGGGATGCTTTGGATAGAGGTCAAGAATGATGAGGACTATAAAGTATTTCAATCACTCTTCATACCCAAGATCTAGGTTTGGGCTAGGTGAGCTAGTTTTCAAAGTCAATTTTGTACCTCAAATAGCTCTTTGTTCGATGATGTAAGCACAATTTTGGGATGACAGTGTGGCATGCTAGCATCTCACAGGTGCACTGGTGTTTGTATAAATAGAGCATAGAAAACACAATATGAACTGCCATAAAATAAGATGACAACCTAGCTAAGTACTCCTAGATGAGCAAAACAAAACTTAAAGTAAGAAAGTTACAAACAAAGATGATAAAATAGATATAGATGGGAGATAAAGTGACAAAGATGATCTCACTAAGATGTCAATTCACCAGCTAGCTCCAAGTGCATGTTCAACTACACACAATTAAGAGGGGGAAATCGTTGGGGTTGTATAAGGGTTGCCTCAATGAGACCCCTATTTTGGTGTTTCCACCTCCATGGACAACCAAATAACAACGAGAGAGAAATATGTGATAAAGAAGCATAGAAATTAGAAATTAAATAAACACTACAAATAAATAAATAGGTACTCAACCAAATCACAAAGGAGAGGAGCGAAACATTACCACCTCCACCCAAAATCTCACAAGCCAATGGAGGAGAAAGCGTGGTTGGAAAGGTCACCACAACCTTGACTATGATGAAGGGAGGTCTCACAAGACTCCAAGCCCACACTGCTAATGGATTGCTTAACACTTACTTTGTGGAGTTGATGGAGTGTTGAAGTGTTGCTTGCTTGTGAAGAAAATGCTAGAAAGTGAGATTGAATTGCTAAGAGTGATTGAAGATATTTCTAGAGAGTTGAATGAGATGAATATGGATGAATTTTAAGGAGAATGAGAAAGAACCTACCATTTTTGGGGTCATTTGGGAGAAGAGGGATGTTAAAAAATAACCCCAATCAAAAGTCTAATGCCTCTTACAACTTTAGATGCAAGAATCCATCAAGGATGATAGTATGTCGCATGTGTCCCTGAAAAATATTCTCCCACTGAAACACTAGAAAAATTCCAAGTGGAAGGAAGGCAGTTGGGTGATGTGGAATTTTGACTTCAGATTTGATTTTATAAGATGAGGATGTGTAAAAGGGGAATTTGCATAAGGGGTGGAAATTCACTCCTATACATTTTTCGCCCACTTTCATGAGCATGAGTACTAATGAGTTCATTGGTAAAGTAGATTGAAGAGTTAGTAGGGTTAGATATGTATACTTGAACTATCAAGGAATCAAATCATGATTTAGCAAGCTTGAAAGTGCAAGATAGAATAAAGGACTCCATAGCCCTACCAAACTATGAAGTTGCACAAGGTACACCAAAGGCCCTCAAACTAACAATGGACAAATACCATAGGATGATACCATATTACAAACTCCCAAACCTATAAGAAGGTGTCCCCCAATATATCTCACATGAAGGAAACCAAAAGAAGTAAGTGTCTCACAGGCCCGCAAACATCCAAGGAGGCAACCCCCAGGATCTCTCACATGAAGGAAGCCTCATGAAGTATACACCTTATAGGCTCATAGATCTATAAGAAGGTGTTAGGCCCAAGATCTCTCACATGAAGGAAACCTAGATGAAAGCACCTTATAGGCTTGTAGACCTACAAGGAGGCATCCCCCAAGATATATTTCAAGGAGGAAACCCAAAGGAGGGGACTCTACAAAGTTGAATTAGAAAGTGACTTTACAGGTGCACCTATAAAGTGAAATGCTTACCCACATATAAAGTATGTATAAGAATAAAGAGGCCACATAGATAGTCAAGCAGACAATCACACACACCATTAATAAATTGGAAATATTTCAAAAGGGTCCCTTAGGAACTGGACGTGAAAAAGGGTTCCACTCAATGGATGCGCTGTTTCAAAGTGCAAAAGGAATATTTTCTCTAGAACTAATTAATCATCAAGGAATTCTTTAGAAAGATGTTCACTTCATCAAGGAATTCGAGAGGAAGGAAATGCCCGCTCATGAGGGGAAAGCCAAATATATTCCTACCAAAGAGGAAAGTTATCAATTTGTTTCTTTGTGAACCCATGATGAAGGATACACATTTCGTTAGCGGTCCAGGTCGAGAATGCGATTCTTGAAAATGTTTGCAAAGATTCTCAAGAAAAGATTCATTGAAATGAATGCATTTTCTAGAAATCAAAGTATCATAGAATTGACGTTGTCACACATGAGAGGGACAACTCAAGGAAAGAAAATAGACATATAAAAAAAGATTGAAAGAGAAGTAAACATAAACAAAGGGCATAGGGGGATTTGGTTTCATGTGGTTAGATCTACTTATGCTCATATAAATAATAGGTAACCATGGCATAAGGTGAAATATCATCAATCCCCAACCATATCAGGAATAATACATGAAAATAAAAGTAAAAATAAAGAATTGTGTCAACATGGAAGGGAAGCTGAAATTCCCCCAACATGTTGCATCATCCCTAATTTTCTAAAAGTCAAGGAAAAATATAGAAGAATGATACAAATAGAAGAAGGTTTAGGACACAAAAAATAATTCTTGTATCCAAGCACCAATACTTGGGTGAAAAGGATCATCCAGAAGCACATATCACATGTACGCAGGGAAAAAATCACAACACACACACATATAATATAAAGATAACTAAGATTCCTCCCCCTAACACTGGTTAGCCAAGAGGTCATCCACTTGCCACTCTAGATCATCATAAGGGTAAGGAGGAAAATCTTGCAGTGGTAGAATATCAAAGGGAGGAGCTTTCGACCCTCCTAAAACAAGGGATAAGGAAGAAGCCCCCACAGGGTCTTCTCCCTTAGGCTCTTATGGAGCTAGGGTTGACAATTTTGTGAAGATCGCTGACAAGGCCAAAACTTCATCCAAAGAGTTAAACATGCACTTACCTAGTGTATTATCTCACACCTCAATGGATTGAGAGGACTGTGCCAATGGTTCACCACTTAGCTCACTGAGTGATTTGGGATCAATGACAAACTCAGGGGAAGCTGGAGCTGGCTCCCTCACTAGGATGGAACATGTTAGTGTAGGACAATATTTCAGAGAAGGTAGGCTCATCTTACGTCCTACATTGCTGGAAGGACCCACCTCTAGCTTTGGTTTTGTCGGGGGATGGGAACTCCCCACAGACAAGACGAGAGGTGCAGATGAAGAGGAGGAGAAAAACACAACATATACCACCAAGGTAATTGGCATATCTATGGATTTTGGGAAAGGTGGGATATATGGAAGGGACATCAACAGGGATGAATCAATCAGAGGAGAAATGAACACTTGTACCTTCTTGGGTTCAGGAACATTCATACTCACAATGGAAGCCATAAGCGATATAAAGCTTGATTGAATAGGAGAAAGGAGGAGGAGAGAGGAGGATGCAACATGAGGCACTAAAGCAAGGGTGGTCATCTCCTCATCCTTTCTCTAAAGGGTGGCCTACTTAGCCGCAAGATCCTTTTAGTGACACTTGCATTCACACACAAGGTGGTTGCTATGACTCTTTGAGCTAGAGGCTAGGAGTTTTGAAGGAGCAAAAGGCCCCTACTCAGCCATAGTGGTGTCCACTACAATGATTTCAAATGGAGGGATAGACTCCTAAATGGGAGCAGGAGGAGAAAGTTGAGAAGTAGTGGGGAGAATTGCCTCTAATTCCTCAGTAGTGGGCCTCTTCCTATTTACTACTTTAGGAGCAAAAGTGGTAGGATGTTGTAAAGGCCAGGACATAGAAGATTCCCCATGAGGACCTTTCTTTCTACCATATAGAATGGACCTAAGCTCCATGGGTAGAACAATAAGCTCAAATGTAGGACACTTAGGCTTTCACCAAGCATGCACCATACGATTCTCTCACAGGTGCATAGCTGAATTTTATGGCGCCGTAGTAGGGTGAGAAAAAGAATTAGGTGAATAGTCGAAGAGGAAGAAGAGGGACCTTGAGAGGGATTTTATTCTTCCCTCTTAGGAGCCTTGAAAACATCACTGTTAGCTTTTAGGCATGCCCTATGTGAAACAACATAAGGAGATGGAGGTATATCACTTTTGGCATTAAGCACCCTTTCTTATATTTTTGATAAGTTTGGTACAAGAGGTCCTTCCTAGGCAGAAGCAGACCAACAAGTGCAAGCCAGAAGTGATCTAAGGAGTAGCTATCATGCGTGACTAGTGGTTTATAACTAGTGTCATGAATCACAAGCACTGACCCCCCATGAATGAACTTCAGGAATTTATGCACAACTGAGGGAACTATGTTCATAGCTACTAGCCAGGGGATACCCAACTTCACTATAAATAGTTCAGACCCCAGGATTATGTCAAATAGTAGGTTTAAAGAATTAGGTCCAACAAGGATTGAAAAAATGATACTACCCAGGGGAGGTATGAAAATTCCATTGTGTGTATAGAATGTGCTAGCAGGTGAATTATACCCATCCTTGTGTATGAAGTTAATTAAAATAATCTCCTCACTTATAATATTCACTTGAGATGTCAAGTCAATAAGAACACCTGCTACAATTTTCGCATTGATCCATGTAGGGATACAAAGAGGAGATGGTTCTCTATTGAAGCCCATCGACAGGTCTTGTGAGGTGAAGGTTATACTTGTACCAATACTCAAGTTGCATAGAGGAGATAGGTTGATGCAAAAAAGAGGCCATCACACACATTGGATGATACTTTCATAGAGCCCCCAAAGGTTATAGAATAGGATAGTGACCCAATCAAGGTTTTGTTGAGAAAAAATTATGGGACCTTCCAACTACACCTACTAGGGGTCACAGGTTGGGTTACTTGGAAAAAGCTTCACAACACTCACACCTACAATACTCCTAGAATACGAGTAAAGGAAATTTGAGTATTGTAAAATGAAACTAAAATGGTTCACGTTGGGTTCACTAAAAATGTAAGATTGAGCGACCAACCACATCAAGGCCCTAGGTCACAAAGAGCTAATAGTGGAGGGCTACCCTAAATTACCTCACTCTAAAGAGGTGCTTTAGATAAAGGTCGAGAGTGATGAGGACTATAAAGTACTTCAATCACTCTTCAAACCCAAGATCTAGGTTAGGGCTAGGCGAGCTAGTTTTTAGATTCGATACTATACCTCAGATAGCTCTTTTTCCAAGCATGTAAGTGTGATTATAGGATGAGATTTTGGTGTGTTGGCATCTCATAGATGCATTGGTGTTCGTATAGAAAGAGGACAAAAATAACAATATGAACCTCTAGAGAAAAATTTGATGACCTAGCTAAGTACTCCTAAATGAAAAAAACATAACTATAAGTAGGAAAGGTACAAATGAAGATGATAAAATATATAGATGGGAGCTAAACTAACAAAGATGATCTCACCAAGGTGACAATTTTCCAGCTAGCTCCAAATGCATGTTCACCTACACACAATAAATAGGGGAAATTGTTGTGTCTATATAGGGGTCTACCTTAGTCAGACCCTCATTTTAGTGTTTCCATCTCCACAAATAACTAGATAAGAATGAGAGAGGAATATGTGATAAATAATTATAGAAAGTAGAAATGTAATAAACACTACAAAACAGAAAATAGCTACTCAACCAGATCACAAAGGAGAGGAGCAAAACATTAGCACCACCACTCAAAATCTCACTAGCCAATGGAGGAGAATTGTTTTTTGGGAAGGTCACCACAACCTCAATTGTGATGAAGGGAGGTCTCACAAGACTCCAAGCCCATTCTACTAATGGCTTGCTTGACACTTGCTTTGTAGAGTTGACAGAGTGTTGTTGTTGCAATGGAGTGCTAAAGTGTTGCTTTCTTGTGAAGAAAATGCTAGAAATTGAGATTGAGTTGCTAAGAGTGCTTGAAGAGATTTCTAGAGAGTCAAATGAGATGAAGATGGATGAATTTTAAGGAGAATGAGGAATAATATACCATTTTTAGGGTCGGTTGGTTGAAGAGGGATGTTCCAAATTGACCCAAATCAAAAGCGTGATGCCTCTTCCAACTTCAAACACAAGAATCCATTAGGGACGATAGCATTTTGCGTGGATGTCTACACTTCACATGTGCATACCTAACAAATATTCTCCAATTGACACACCCAAAATATGCCAAGTGGAAGGAAGGCAGTTGGGTGATGTGGAATTTCAACTTTGGATTTTGTTTTATAAGGTGAGGATGTGTAAAAGGGGAATTTGTTTAAGGGGTGCAAATTCGCTCCTATACAGATCCAAATACATAATGACAAATTTACCCAAGAATTTCTTTAGTACCTCATTCATCAACCTCATGAAATTTCTCAGTGCATTGGTCAATCCAAAAGGCATCACTAACCACTCATACAATCCATCATTAGTTTTAAATGAATCATTCCATTCATCTCCTTCTCTGATCCTGATCTAACGATATCCATTCTTGAGATAAATCTTTGTAAAATACATTGCTCGACTCAAATAGTCCATAATGTCACCCATCCTTGGCAATGGGAATCTATAATTGATAGTGATCTTATTAATTTCTCTTGAATATATACACATTCCCCACTCTCCATATTTATTTGGTGCAAGTAAAACAAGTGTATACACCTAAAATTGGTCTAGAGAAAATTAATTAAATACTAGTTATTTAATTAATAAATCTTAAATTCCTCTACTTATAAATAAACTGCAAAATTTATTTATATAGTTCATTTTCTAATTTCTTCCTATCTCAAATCATTTTCTTCTTGATTTGATTAAATAAACAAATTTAAATAATTTGTTTTATTTGATTAATCCCCTCTCAATTAAATTTGAATTTTTTAATTCAAATTTTGTCACATTCCTACATAATTATCTAACCTCCTTCCACATCATCATCCACCTCACAATGTGTCACATGGATTTAAATATTTCTAATTTCTAAATGGGAATTTCCATCAACAAAATCCTAACAAGATTGGGGACACATGGATTCTTCCTCCATTCGATGCTCTTGAATACTTGGACATTTTTTCTCCTAAAGGTAACATCCTTCGTGATTACTCCAACTTCTTCACCCTCCATCGTTAATCTCTCTAGACTATATCCTGACCATCGAATCCTACCACATCACTTAATGCCTTGGAGAAGTCTATAAATAGAAGCTCATCTACAACTTTTCAGATAGAGAGAAAAGCATAAATCTACTCTTTAGAAATCATATCATCCTTGCAAGCTTAAAGCATAGACTTTTAGTTTAGCATTTTGCATTTAGCTTAAATGAGTGTTATTATGGAAATTTTATTCCTAAAATCCTAATTGTTGAATTTTGATATAGCATTCCACATAGCTTTTGCATTATTATCACAACATCATCTCAACAAATCAGTTAAACACATTAGTAGCATAATCTTAACATCATATCATTTAACATTACATATCAAATACATCAAGCATGTATATGTACGAATAGAATACTTTCATTTCAGCATAGCATCTTGTTTTTTAGGTTGTCATCTAATAATTCATGTGCAAAATAAATAAAATCTAAGAGAATTCATGATTTAAAGGATCCTTGAGAATAGAGAACAATGGAATGGTTTTAAGGAATATTTGTATCAGTTTTTTAGTTATTTCAATTTTCTCAATGTAAATTTTTTATTAGTGTGTGGTTTAGATTTATCTATCTTACACATATTTTATTCCCCACATACATTTTTGGTGCCCATCGTGGGGCCTAGCTCCAATTTTAACATTTTATGTTAGGTTCTTTTCCACAAATTTGATCGTGAATTCCAAAGTAGTGCACCTAAAACATTTTCTGGTGCATTTGGTTGAGCTTTCAACACATACGATTGTTGTTTTAGTGCATTCGATAGTTCTTTTGGTGCATACAGTCCCTCTTTCGACACATACATGTGATATTTTAGCGCATCTAGGAGTTCTTTTAGTGCATACAAGAGTTTAGATTTCATTTACTACTTTCGAGTTTAGTGTATATAGTGTATCTTTTAGCACAGTTAGTAAATATTATAATGCATTTGGTTGTTGTTTTGGCACATCTAGTTTTATTTGCAATTTTTTCAAATTCTAGAAGCTGATTAATATCTCTCTATTTTTTAGGTATTTTAAACAGTGTTAGAGAGTTTTCTGAAAGTATAAGAACATTGTCAAAGACAAATAATCTGAGACTACTAAGGGTTGTTTTCTAGGGGCTGGAGTTATTATTGTTTCTTTTGATTAAATTAGGAACCTAGTTTAATTAAGAGGTAAATGAACAACATGTATGTTGTGCTTGTAGAGAGGTAGGCATATACTCTCCCCTTAACTAGGTGATCAAAAATCAAGATCTATACTTTTCATTTTGTTGCAATTTTATCCTTAGAGGGCCTGCCTAGTGGGAAAATGTAATTACCCCAGGGAATGACCCAAACCGAGAACAAGCTAAATCCAAGCAACTTCCACTTGGTATATAAGTGTGGATACTTGAGGAAAGTTCAAGTATCACAAGGGTTATTTTGACAAGAAGGGTAGCAATGGTCTCTTACCGTATGGATAACCCCCCACGAATGGATGCCCATACTAAAAAAATCTTGTTATAGTAAGCCAAAATCCCATTCTATTTCCTAGTGCAAGAGATCTAATCTCTAAATTTGTCCCATATACTTGTGGATTTTACTAAAGATGAAAAGTTTTTCATGGGAGATTCATGAGAACTAAAGCTTAGCTAACTCAACAAGTGTATGTTGAGAAAGGGGGAGCCGATGTAGTCAAGCTTCTAATCATCCACTAAAAGTAAGCACAACTGGAGTAAAATCCAAGCAGGAATCTAGTGAATATTTTCATGACCAAACTTAAGAATTTTACTTGTTTGTTGTGTCCTACATGTGTTTTTTAAAATAACATTCAAAAAAAAATCACACACATAAATGTACAACCACTGATTCAGAAAAACATCCATTCAAACAATCAATTGCATGCATGAAAAAAAAGAAAAAAATGTATCAAACTGTTAAAAAATAGTGGCATTCCCTAGTTTAGCACATCCATTGACTATTACGGCACATACAAGCCATATTTTAGCACATACATTCCATATTTTAGTGCATATGTACCATTCTGCAGCACATACAAGCCATATTTTAGCGCATACAAGCCATCTTGCAGTGCATATATTCCATATTTTAGCGCATGTATTCCATTATGCAATTCATACAAGCCATCTTTTAACACATCCAAGCCATTATTTAGCACATTTGTGCACTATTATAGCGCATCAAGAAATTTTTTAACCAAAGAGCTAAATTTGAGTTTCTATCTAACAATTGAAACTAGATTCAAAGATTTCTTCTTAACCAACATTTATTCCTTATCCCAACATTGCTTTTAACTTGGAGAAACTAGCATTTGTAAGTGAAAATCCTTTACCTAAGCTTTGATCAAACCTCTAAAAGTGCCTCATCATCACAGCGATCTATGATTAGTAGTCGAGTTTCACCATCAAGATTCATCATCCTTTATCAGGATTCATCATCCTTCATCCGGAAACAAATGTTGTATAATCAGATTTAACTTAGTCCTTTTGGTACTCCTAAACAATGATCAAAGCTTAGTAAATAGTCACCACTTATATACCCATTTCAACGAGATCCCAAAAGAAAAAACTTAAACAAAAGGAAATTGAAACTCAAAACACCATGGTTGAACAAGAAGAAAATACCTTTTTAAAAATCCATCAAAATGAAATAGACAAAATAAAAAATGAAGATGTAGAACAAGCACAACAAGATCCCCGATTCCAAAAAATCATTGAAAGGATTTTTGAAAAAGACGGAGAAAAATACTTCCTGATGTTAGCAAAAAAAGGCACTAAATTACTACCTAATTTTGATGTCAATAAATTAAAGAAGAACCTAAGACAACATAAACTAAAACACAAAATGAATCAAGAACCAATGATCTCGTGGATGCTTTGATACAATAGATGCAATCCCTCCAACACAAACTACAAGACATGCAAAGGGGAAATACAAAGAGATAATTGCTACAAGATATTTGTCCATACCCCTTTGATATAAATATGAACATGATACCATTTCTACCCAATTGTGACCTCTCAAAATATGATAAATACAACATAAAATCTGACCCCATAGATCACATGAGAGAATTTTCAACCATGATCCTAGATTTTGCACATGAAGAAACCTACTTGATGAGATTATTTCCATCAATTTGGGGTGGACCTTGTATGGAATGGTTCTCAAAACTACCACTGGGCATAGGATCCTTTGAAGAACTAGTCAATAATTTTATCACACAATATTCTTATAACATTCAACATGAGATTACAATGAAATATCTTTGCAAAGATGCAGAAGATTGTTTTCTCGATATGCTCGACCTATACTCGAGCAAGAAAAAATAGAAATATTCTTTAACAATATGAATAATAAAATGAGCTATAGATTGCAATTACATTCTCCACCTAACTTTGATAAGACGATTGAAAATGGTCTCAAAATTGATTGAGCTTTGGTCAAGAGACGTGTATTTAAAATCTACAATGATGGATCAAACAGTGCAAACTCATCAAAATCATCATAACAACAATGAAAAATTAAAATTTTGTATGAGAAACAAGAATACTGGTAATGATGGTGTAGATGAAATGCATAATACCTAACCAGTCTTTAATCTATCAAGAATCACACCTAAGACCAACCAAAACCCTAATTAGAACACCAATCAAAATAACAACCAAAACAACAACAAAAACAACACCCAAAATAGTTTCCAAAACAATGCTCCATCTCGATCACCACCATATCAAACGCCATCAAATCATAGGAAATTCACACCTTTGGGTCAATCACTCAAATCTGCATTGAGAGAACTTCTTGTAGAAAATATTAACACCTTACCTGACACCCAAGGTTTTGAGCCAAAATTGAAATTGTCATGGTGGAATGATACCTATTACTATGAATTTTATTGGTGCAAAGGCCATCAAAAGACTAACTATATGAAATTAAAGAACAAGGTGTGAGACTTGATAGACTAGAATATCATACAAAGAGAAGGACCCCAAACAAATGCTAATCATGGTGCATTCAAGAATCCCTTGCAAATTATGAAAAAGGGAAAAATGTAAACTATGTTGATGATATTGTCATCCTTTATAATTTAGTAGTTGAGGATTAGACAAATGACATTAAAATCAATAACACACAAGACATTGTTGCAACCAACAATCAAATTAATGACGTTCCAATTTAGCACCATAGCTAAAAATCAAATCAGTGACACCAACATCACATCAAATCAAGTCCATATTATCAAACAAGAGATGGATGAAATAGATAACCAAATCAATGTCATTAAAATCAAAGGGAAACAAGACAACATGCCCATAAATGTTTCCATGAAAGAACAGTCCAAATATGTGCTAAAAGGAAGCACATCCAAAACACCCACTGCCTTGTCACATCAATTGTACAACACTGTTGATCAACTAAAAAATATCTGAACACAAATATCTATATTGGAAATCCTCAAGATTTCACCCACCCACAAGGAAATTTTGGAAAAGGCCCTAGTGGACACAATAGTACCAACGGATTTGGAAGTTTGTACATTCCAAACCATTGTGGGGCATTTTATTACACCTCATTTCCTATCATTCTCCAAAAACTATGACGCATTCATCACTCATCCCTATAATGTAGCACTTCACATTGAGGTCTTAATACATAAAAATCGAGTCAAACACATTCTAATAGATGGATTTGGTCTCAATATATGTACTTTAAAGATTTTCCATGTACTGGGATTCTTAGAGAATGTAATAGATTTAAGGAAAAATATCACTATCAAATCCTATGATGATGACTCTAAAGATCTTCACAGGGACTAATTATGTTTCCAATTCAAGTGGGGCCGATTAAAAAAGGAATAATTTTCCAAGTTTTGGACAAAGACTTGACATACAATATACTCTTGGGTCATCCTTGGATCCATAAGATGCAAGCAGTCCCCTCAACTTACCATCAATATTTGGAATTCCTTTGCAATGGGCAAGAGATCACCATTTTGGCTGATTCAAATAGTCCTCAGTATTCCAACACCCTCAAGTTGTTCGAAGATGTCTTTATGCCCCATAATAGAGAAGCTCTCACTTCCACATCCACCACCCCAAGTAATTCAAACCAATGAATTTCCTTATCAAAACTGTTTGCCACATCCTCAGATAAAGAAAGCCAACCAAGTTCCTCGCCTAAAAAATCTAGAGAAAAAGGAAGAAGCTACCCCTTCTACCTCCACCAATCATGAAGCCCAACTTAACGCTTTGTCCAAACAATCTAATAAAAAGGTCCAAGTCAAAGATAAAGGTGTGGGTTAATATTCTATTGAGAAATCACTATGTCTCTCACAATTATCTTCCCCAAAGTCCTATGGTCAACCATCAACCTCAACACAATAGTCCTCACAACCTATCCCACTTTTTGATGGTCGATTTGTGAAAGCAGGCACTATATTTGATGAAGTGGAAGACAAAGATGTTCTAAACTGGATTTACAAGGACGAATTCAAATCTCAAGAAAAAACAACTAATGTAAAAACAACATAATATGGAAAAGGGTTTTCAATCTTGGAGAAAATGGGATAGAAAGGAAAAGTTCCTATGGGAAAGCGAAGAGAAGGCATTGTGGAACCAATCCAACCTATCTTAACCAATCCAAAAGATAAGACAGGGTTGGGATATAAAGAGGAAACAAGGGAAGAAGCCACCCAAAAGGTTGTTGAACAAATTCTACAACTACAATCTAGTAATAACTATGAAATTGACTCAAATGAATATGAGTGGGATTCATTATGTGAAGAATCTTTTCATGACAAGGGAATTGATGTGATACAAAAGTATGCACCCATATGTGAGCAAGGAAAAAATTTGGGGTCAAGACCACTTGAATTTGTATCACAACATATCAATTACTCCAGCGAGGATGATCAGACTCTGAGCAAGAGAGATCATTTGAAGGAGAGTTACATCATAGACCTTGAAATTTCTATCAGACTGCTTGAAGACATTGTTAGAACCCAAAAATTCCATAAAAAGCCTAAGTGATTTCCTTTATTTTCCTTTTAAACCTTAAGGTTTTTTCCCATTTGGACCTAATATTTTCACTATCTTTTTCATGAAAATGCATTCTACCCCCATCAAAAATATTCAAACATGTCTATTCCTTACACTGTTGCCTTAATCTTCAAATTTTACATTACTTACCGCCTTACCGCGGTGTGGCGGTAGCGGCTAAAGGAATGGGCGTGAAGTGTTTACCACGCTACCACGTGCAGTCAATTCATTGACCACAGTAGCACGGTAAAATGTTAAGCACCGGCAGCAATGACATGGTAAGCGGTTAGCAGTTACCGCTATACCAGACATAGTTTATACAAAGACCACAGTGCCCGTAGCAAACTATTGGGAGATGCGGCTAACGGTTACCATGGTACCGCTGATGGAAAATACCAAGACCTTCATATAGCGGTAGGCGAGGAGGGAAGCAGTGAATGATTACCATGCAACCGCACGTGACTAGTATGGTCATCGCAGTAGTGTGGTGGACAGTTAATGAATGGGCCAGAGCAGTCAGTGGTCAAACACCGTGATACTACGGGTGGGTAAGTCAAAGCCCGCGGTAATGCGGTAAAGCAAGGGTAGCCTCAAGAAAAGTATTAAGGAAATAAAATTTAAATCAAAGGTGAACTATGTAAAAGATATTTGATTTTCCGATAAGGCAATAATTAAATATTTTGTTATGTCAAAGAATGTAAGTAGTCATAACCTAAAAATTGAAGGGTCACGACCCTTGGCATGTATTGTATAAATAATTTGAAAAATCAGTTGCACAGAGAGAGATTCAGGGGTTAGAGAGTAGTAGTTAGATTTTCTCGAGAAGGGACTAGGGAATGTAAAAAATATATAGATCTTTCTTGAAACAGTGTAATGGAGAAGATGTTTTAAATCAGTAAATTTATTTTGGTGTTTAGTTGTTATGTTAAAATAATCTAAATTCTTTATCTTTGGTTGTCTCCAACTTGAGATCTTTCTATCATTTAAATTAGTGTATCAAGTATATTTCTGATTTATCAAAAGTGTTCTCCCATTTTATGTGATTTAATTAGTTGGTGTCTGCAAGTCAGTTAAAATTCTTCTAATGAATCACGGTGATTTAAGGATTTCATTTGGATTGTTGAAGTAGAACCAAATTAAGAAACACCCCAGCACAATTTATGCAAGACATAAATAAATGAAGTTACATGCCAGTCAGTAAGATTTCATTTTAATGTGCCTAACAACTAGAGTTAAACCAATAAGGGGAAACATATGTCATTTTCTATTTTGACTCCATTTCCCATGTGGACAAAAGGCACTGATTTGCCTCAACCCAGAGATAGAATTTCATATCAAACAATTTATTCAAAATCCTTTCATTTGTGCAGTAGGACTAGGAGTAGTTGTAGAGATTTTCATCTATCCACTACCTTTTCCATTGTAGGTAGATTGTTGCATTAGGAAATACTTTTAAATCTGCACTATTCATTAGGTTCACCTACCTTGGTCTAGCAGAACCTAAAGAGTAGAAGGTACAATTTCATCAATTGGCCTTGTTAGTTGGCCAAAAGCGTTGTGAGAGCTTGGAAACCTCTTGTGGTTCAAACCATGGTTTTTGAGACCCAACAGTTTGGCGACTCTGCTGGGGACAAATTCTAGAAAGTTTTCAGCCTTTCCATAGATAGAGTCTGCAAAGTTTTACATATTTTTGGAGATTCCGCTGGGGCAAACCAAAGCAATCCATTTAATTTTCCTACTTTTGGAAAATTAGGTGGCAACTCTTTTTTTCATTTGATAAATAATGCATGATTGTTGTGAAGCAGTAACATTTTGTAAGGATGGCAGAAGAAGAGAGAAGACATCAGTCAATAAGAGAGTTGAAGGAATTGAGACAAGAAATGCTGCAATTGAACCAACAGATGCTACAAGTGAACCAACAACTGCTACAATTGGGAGTCAAAGGTGCTCAAAGTACATCACCAAACAAGTCATCATACAGTGAGAATAAAGATACAAATTCTAGGAGATCTTGGACACCACAAGTACCACATGATGTAACTAAGAATTTTGATAATAAAGGTAATGTACACTATTCACAACAAAGTATTTTTTGATGAGTATATTCAAATAGAAGAAAGAAACAAAAATCTTGTGGATGCCTTTTCTGATACAAGGAGATATAAGGAGGAAGATGTAAACTCTTTGTACAACAGGATGGTAGACATTTGTATGAAATTACCTTCGCATTTTAGGCCAACAAGACCCACATTTGTTGCACAATTTTTAAGAGCATCAGAGCCTGAAACAATTTATTGGCCAGAATCATCAAAGTAGTATGCCTTTGATGCAACACATAAATTCATTGATTCCATGCTTGTTACAATGTACATGGATATTGATTTTGAAGATGATAGGGACACACCATTTGGAGAATACATTAGAAGTGCTTCAGAAGATGAAACAGAAGAACATATCATGTTGTCCAATAATGAAGATATGGAGAGTATCTATAGCATAACAGATTGTATTTCAGATTGTGAAGATGAAATTTTGGATGTTGATCTTCAACAGAGTGATTTTTGCAATTCTTATGAAGATCAAGAAGGGGTTGGAGACATGGTAGAAGATATGGTAGTAGAAACATGTTCACTCAGTAATGAGCAAGTTTTTGATTTACTGACTCTGGAATACCAAAAGTATGCACATGAAGATGGTTCCAAGAGTTTGGTCCCAGCCTATATATGCTTTGACAGTGAAGATATTGTGTGTAGTGATTCGAATGGTTCCATGTCCATCTCTCACAGTGATGAAAATTTTGAAGTTGATAATGAATTTGTTTGTGTCCAAGAAGAGGTTTGTGAATTGAATGATTTATGCCTGCAAGAAAATGATATTGGTTTGCATATTATTGATGATGGATTTCTAGCATTTTTTTATTCAAGTATGTATAAGGATGACTGTCTGGATCAAGGGTATGTTTCAATGCCAATTGGTGATAGAAAAGAAATAGAAAATAATTTTGATTTGATTATTTCAAAAGATCTTGATGAGATTGAATTTATAGATTGCCATAAGAAATATTTAGATTTTCAAGTCCCAGTGTAGTTGTAGGAACATTCAACAACATATGACAGTGAGCATGCCTATGATTGTTTTGTTGAATGTGGATACACTTTGTATGCTAGGGGTGATAAATTTGTTTTATATGATAATGCGAATGATGAAATGTAGAGTGATGAAATGAATATCAAATAGATTGAACACAATGATTTCCTGAAGGTTTTCAATGGTAGTGCATGTTGCAAGGTAGGTCGAATGGATAGTTTCAAAAGAAACCTGATGAGCTCAAATCAGAACAAACTCTATGACAGAGGAAAGTGCAGGTTTTTCTTTTTGGGGTGGCCTGGGGCCATTCCTTGTGGTTTGATTTTTTGAACCAAAGCAGGTACAGAGGATTAAGGATTTCCAGTGCATGGACAATTCTTAGCAATGCCTCTTTAAAAATTCTCTTCAACACACAGTAGATTAGGGTTTTCCATTCTCCATTTTCTCCATTCTTTCTATCATTCCTTCTGTCTTCTATGGCTTCCATTTTCCAACATTTGCTTGGTTTCTTCTCCCAGTCAGTTTTCTGGATTCTTGCAGTGATTTTCAAACCACTCATCCCCAATAGGAGCCACTGTTAGAACCCAAAAATTCTATTAAAAGCCTAAATAATTTCCATTATTTTCCTTTTAAACCTTAAGGTTTTTTCCCATTTGAACCTAATATTTTCACTGTCTTTTTTCATGAAAATGCGTTCTACCCCCATCAAAAATATTCAAAAATGTATATTCCTTACACCGTTGCCTTAATCTTCAAATTTTACATCACTTACCACCTTACCACGGCCTCCAACAATGGGCTCATGGTGTGGCGGTAGCACCTAAAGAAATGGGCGTGAAGTGTTTACCGTGCTACTGTGCACGGTCAATTCATTGACCATGGTAGCACGGTAAACCATTAAGCACTGGTAGCGATGACATGGTAAGAGGTTAGTGGTTACCGCTATACTGCACACAGTTAATACAAAGACCACGGTGCCCATGGTAAGCTATTGGGAGATGCAGCTAATGGTTACCGCGATACCACCAATGGAAAATACCAAGACTACGGTATAGCAGTAGGCGAGGAGTGAAGCAGTGAACGGTTACCACACAACCACGCACGGTTAGTATGGTCCTCGCGGTAGTGTGGTGGATAGTTAATGAATGGGTCATAGCGGTCAGCGGTCAAACACCGTGATACCACGGGTGGGTAAGTCAAAGTCTATGGTAATGCGGTAAAGCAAGGGAAGCCTCGGGAAAATTATTAAGGAAATAAAATTTAAATCAAAGGTGAACTATGTAAAAGATATTTGATTTGCCGATAACGCAATAATTAAATATTTTGTTATGTCAAAGAATGTAAGCAGTCATAACTTGAAAATTGAAGGGTCACGAACCTTGGCATGTATTGTATAAATAATTTGAAAAATTAGTTGCACAAAGAGAGATTCAGGGGTTAGAGAGTAGTAGTCAGATTTTCCTGAGAAGGGACTGGGGAATGTAAAAAATATACAGATCTTTCTTGAAACAGAGTAATGGAGAAGATGTTTTAAATTAATAAATTTCTTTTGGTGTTCAGTTGTTATGTTAAAATAATCTAAATTCTTTATCTTTGGTTGTCTCCAACTTGAGATCTTTCTATCATTCAAATCAGTGTATCAAGTATACTTCTGATTTATCAAAAGTGTTCTCCCATTTTGTGTGATTTAATTAGTTAGTGTTTGCAAGTCGGAGTTAAAATCCTTGTAATGAATCATAGTGATTTAAGGATTTCATTTGGATTGTTGAAGTAGAACCAAATTAAGAAACACCCCAGCACAGTTTATGCAAGACATAAATAAATGAAGTTACATGCCAATCAGTAAGATTTCATTTTAATGTGCCTAACAACTAGAGTTAAGCCAATAAGGGGAAACATATATAATTTTATGTTTTGACTCCATTTCCCATGTGGATAGAAGGAAATGATTTGCCTCAACCTAGAGATAGAATTTCATATCAAACAATTTATTCAAAATCCTTTCATTTGTGTAGTAGGACTAGGAGTAGTTGTAGAGATTTGCATCTATCCACTACCTTTGCCATTATGGGTAGATTGTTGCATCAAGAAATAATTTTAAATTTGCATTATTCATTAGGTTCACCTGCCTTGGTCTAGCAGAACCTAAAGAGTAGAAGGTACAATTGCATCAATTGGCCTTGTTAGTTGGCCAAAAGCGTTGTGAGAGCTTGGAAACCTCTTGTGGTTCAAACCTGCATTTTTGAGAGCCAATAGACATCACCATTAGGACCATCACTACCTTTGACTTAAACCAATATGATGATTCCCTACCTCTAGAACATAACAAACTTATCGACTAGGACCAAACTGAGCCTCTCAAAATCCCTGTCTTTTCAAATGATGATTTCATTGTCAACTTCGTTTGTGTTGACAATCGCAAAACATGTTCCACCACTAAATATCAAAATGAAGCTTCCAGACAGGGGAGTGTCAAATCTATCAACTACAAAATGAATAATACAAAAAAATGATCTAATGGTGAAAACAATTCTATAGTAGTATTAGATTAGGAAAAAGTAAAAATAAAGAGTCCATCCAATGGTGAAAACCTCTCTAAGGCACTGAAGGATGAGAGATTTGACACTCTTCCCAAACACTTTTAAGAGAGATCAAAAGTATTGGTTGAGCCCACCCAATCCATCAATATTGGCACAATAGAAATATTGAAGACTCTATATTTAGCAACATGGCTGACAGAACAAGAAAAACCAAGCTTCACCAAATTCTTTAAAGAGAGAAAAATTGACTTTTCTTGGTCCTATGTAGACATGCTAGAGATTGATCTAGATTTATCATGCATCATTTATCCTTACCACCAAGAGTAAAACTAGTGAAGCAAAATTTAAGGAAAATGCATTCGCATATTGCCCTCTTGGTGAAAGTAGAACTGAAGAAGTTATTGGATGTAGGGTTTATTAGACCAATTGATTATGTTGAGTGGATCTCTAATATTATACCAATTTCAAAACCTAACAATATTATCAAGATTTGCATAGATTTTAGATATCTCAATAAATCTTGTCCAAAGGATAATTTTCCTCTACCCAACATAGACATCATCATGGAGCAATAGTAGGACATTCCATGCTGTCACTTATGGATGGCTTTTAAGGATATAACCAAATCAAAATTGTGCCTAAGGATCAAAATAAAAAAAACTTCACATGCCCATGGGGCACAATCTGTTGAAACGTCATGCCCTTTGGACTAAAGAATGTGAGAGCCAATGAAAACTTTAGTGGAAAATCTTCACCAATTGGTGAATTGTAGGAATCAGGCAAGTCAAAATTGGTGAATTAATAGTACCCAACGGGGTGTCTAGATTCCCTAGATTTCACGAACTATCGGTCCAATGCATTTCCATTCGCCAACAATTTTTTTTATGAGGTATATTTAAGCAATAAATTCGCCATAACGGACTATGCGTTCCAAATGGATTGATTAATATTTTCACCTGAAATCTCAGGGTCATGTATTAAAAAACCTACATATTTGCCAATACTATTAGAACAACATTATATGAGGACCCATTTCACCAATTAAAATTTACAAATAGTTGCTTGTGAAGACCCATTTTGCCAATGAAAATTTATAAATAGTTGCTTATGAGGACCTATTTTTCCAATAACATTTAAAAATTATTACATTTGAGGACAAATTTCGCCTTATAAATTACAACGTATTGTTTTATATGCATGCGAGATTAACCAAATTTTTTATATACCATTTAAAAATCTTGTGGAATTCACCAAATATGGATTGATATAAATACAATCAAAACTACCATTTATTCTTACACATTTTGTTCAGTTATGAGATTCTACTTCTCAATTTGGAAGTTAGCGAAAGTCGAAAACGTAGACTTAAAGGTGAGTGATCATTTCTTCATAATTTTATTAGTTATAATATTAAGATTTCTTTATCTCTTTTCCATTCTTGATTCAGTCTTAAAGATGATTTTGAGTAGGGAATGGGATCTATATTCTCTATCCTTCTTAAACAAGAAGACATTTTTTTTCCAACTTTTATTTGAAGTGAGAGATCAATGTGTCAAGAATAAAGGGTAAGACTCCTGAGGATAATGAAGAGACTGGGAGGCAATAAAAATTATCAAAACGTAGAGCTACCGTGCAGTATTACTTTGGAATTGGCAAAGCTTTTGATCCATCAGATCAAGATGGAGTTGCATCATCAAATCTTCTACCAAATATTAATGAAGGCATTGAAAATACCTCACTGGCACATGAAGGTCAAGGTGAGATTGTCGTTGAGTTAAATGAAAATGTATCAAATGAGGATGGAAATACCACAAAATATGTTCCAAGTGATACCTTGGTTAGCCAAAATGAGATAATTGACCTGGATGAGGATGATGTTGGTAGCAAGAAAAGATAAGGAAAATCAAAATTGGGGCACGAGTGGGAAATGACAAGGAGTTTACAACTTGGTTGGTTGTCAAAGTACCCATTCATTATACCCCTTGGGGTAACAAATGAAAATGATATTGAAAAATAAACACTATGAAAGTATATAATTTGTAGTTGGAAATGTGGAAGAGACAAGACATTGCAGCTAAATCTTGACACTATAGAAAAACATATCGATAAAGTTTACAAAAAATAAATCATAGATAGGAAGGAACAATCAGTTGTACAATGGAAATCAAAGGAAAATTTATTCATGTTAAGTATGCAACAGAATATGCAAAGCATAACTATAGAGTTTTGAAGCTTGAAGAATTTCAAGGTACACTTGAGGCTCATTTTAGAAAAGCATTGGAAGCAAAAAATTTGTCAAAAACTATTCAGATGAGTGTTGTTTTTCATATTTTGTCCAAAGGGGATCCTATGACAAACTACCCAAAATATTCTAGTTTATTATCTTATTTGAATGTTCCTTTCTTTCCCTTCTCACATTGGTTAGTAAACATTGGATGGGAATGGACAAACTGTCTTGCTACAGTAGAAAAGGAATATTTAAAGGAGAAAGTAAAAGAGTCAAATTTCATTGTATTATTGTTAGATGAAGTTATTGTGATAGAAAATATTCTTGCATCTATATGCATTTGTATACTATAGAACAACATGTTCACCAAGCTCATCTTCTTTGTTTTTGTAAACTGAAGGACAGTTCAACATCGCAAAATCTATTTGAACTAGTCAATATATATTTGAATGAAATTAAATATATGGATGGGTTGACAATTTCCAAAAAGTTGGTGTGTGTAGGAGCTGATGGAGTTGTAGTGATGAAAGGTCAAAGGAGTGGTGTTTGCACAAATTTACAAACTACTTGTGCACCATACATTCTTGGAATTCACTACATGGGCCACATAATGAATTTATCATTCAAAATTGTAAGCAAGTTTTCTACAATATCAAAAGTTAAAAATTTAGTTCGTGAGATCCACGCATACTTCTACCAAAGTCCCAAATGTTTCCAAGAATTTCAATATTTTTCTAAGAGAATAACACCAAGAAACAATCTTCTCAAGGATTTCAATACTAAATGGATCTCCTTGCATGGACCAATGCAACGAGTTCTTTCAAAATATCAATCCTTGATTGGAGTTATGTACGAGCATTACAACATAATAGACAAAGCTCCTGACCTCTTACATAGGTTAAATGATATAGAGACACTCTTGAATTTACGTAGTTTTCTCCCCATGCTAGATATGATGAACAATCTTGTGAATAAATCCCAAGACAAAACTATTTATATTAATGAGTATTCCAATCTACGTAAACTTACATGCTTGGCCCTTGATCATCTATATCTAGATCTAACACAAGAAGGTGCAAATTATTTCATGTGGTAGAAAATTACTGATTTGAATAATCCTGATAATTATTTATAGTGTAATGCAAGTGGGCACTTATGTATCTATGTACATGGATATGAGATAACAATGTACCATTGTAAGACAACTAGGTGCTCTAGTAGAGAAGTAGTTGCTAACAAGGAATATTTTAATGGCATTGTTAAATCTGTTAGTGATAATTTGAAGGAAATTGTAAAATATCTTTCTTCACATATTTGTGAAAGATTCCCTTGACATGAAATACTTGAAGCCATGTGGGTATTTTATATCCTCAATTTTAGGTAAATCGAGATAACCCAAAATATTTTCACGATCAATTAAAAATCTTGATCGATTTTTTTTTTTCAAAAGGTAACATACAATGAATAGAAAATAAAAGGAATTTTAAATGAAAATAAGCTTAGACAATAATTTAGGAGTTTTTCAATAGCTATGAAGGACCGATATAAATCCATGGGCAAGGAGAAGGCCTTTGAACCAAGATCAATAAAAAAGGTTTGGACAAGCTTAGGTCAAAGTGAAATATTGTGTGATTTAATATCAAAATATTTCAAACTTGCTGATTTATTTCAAACAATGATATTGGTGTCGGTGGAGGATGAGAGAGTTTTCAGTACATTGGGGTTTTTGAAATCAAAGTTAAGAAACAAACTAAAGAATAATTTGGAAAATTGCTTGAGGATGAAAGGAACTGCGTATAATGTCAAAAAAATTCCTTTTGAAAGGGCACTCATAATCTAGAGGTCCACATGTGAAAGAAGAGGGACTGGGTTGTGCAACACAAATACTCCAATTCCAAATGTTGGTACTGGTGGCACTGGCAGTGCCAGTGGGACTGGGACATATGACATTGACATAAATCACACAATGAATGTTGAATTTGAGACATAGGCTGAAGAAAATGAAGATTTGACTCAAAATCAAGACGACTCTTTTGCTTTATCTCAAGATGAGTGTCAGTTAGAGTTCCCTAACTCTGTTTGGGAAATGGAAGAGAATTAGCAACTTTTAGGTATTTATACTGAACTTCATGAATCAATTTCCATTGTTCCAAAGTCCAAACTATAGTTGATGATATTTTATGTTGTATTCAATGAAATTATGAATCATTGCACTTCATGAATCATATTCCAAACTATAATTGACAATATTTTATATTGTATTCCATGAAATTTTGATATTTTATATTATATTCCATGTTATTGAATTTGATATGTGATTTTGTACATTTTTTAAAGAACAAAAATTATCACACTACTTATAAAATCCTATTGCATTATCATTCACACAATATTTGATAAATAACTAAAAGGAATATTAATCCACTCCTTCAACATAAGAAAACAATTCAACATCCATAACTTAGAAGTTAGAAGCTCTACCAAACTGATAAAAATTCCATAGGAATGAAACTAAACAAAAATCTATCATTCCAATAATAGATAATCCACTGGAAAATTACTCAGCAAAATAAAAATAAATCCACACACCATAACTAAAAGATTAAACATGCATGAACTTCACCATTGTCTTTCTATAATGAAATAATAGAAAATCGGTCAACATAGTAGTCTTGATAATGGTTTAAGACAACCATTTTAGAAATTAAAATAAAAAAGTCTTTGAAGTATCAAGAGAGCCAAATTAAAGAAAATAACATAAAAACTAAAAAATAATTAGGTCCTAGCATTGAATCCTTCGCTTCCAATTATTTCCACCTCTAGCTCCTCTAGTAATGTCGCTTGTGCATTTACTCTTTGCCTATATTCCTAGTACTTGGTGACAATTATGGTGATGTTTTTGCTTTATGGATTCATGGTGATCTGTAGACTTCTCCTCCATCTTTAAATTGCATGGTACAACTCATCTAGTGATTAATAAATGTTGTCAGTTTCTGCCTTAAATGAAGTCATATAGGTCTGCAAGTTACTCAATTTTCTGAATGAGTCTCTAGTGTCTATCTTAGGATTACCTAGTTCTTTATGATACACCTCTTTAAATTCCCTTCTTACATCTGCAACATCTAGTACCTTTTCACCAAAGTTATATGTGAACTCCACTTCAAGAGCATTGAAGTTCTCCTTAATCTTCACCAATATTTCAAAGTATTTTTCTAACACTTTATTTATTTCCTTGATATTCTTCATATACGGAAAATTTCCATTCCAACGAATCAAACCAACTAAGATCAATTTCTCTAGGGTCATCCACCAATTTTTATTTTATTAACAAAGTGTGTTCCATGGAGAGTAATTCTTGAATTTACCTTGAAAGAAAAAATGTGCTACCATGTTGTCTCCCGATCTCTTGGAGCTCAACTACCAGTTCCTTTCTTTTATCAGACACATTAACATAGAATTGCATAAATTTATGAATGTTGAAAAGACCATCCCGATAAATCCCTTCTATCCATTCGTTGGTAGCTTTAGCATAACCTAAAATTGTCTAGACCCATTGCACAGTGTCAGAATCAATACCTTGAAAATTTGAGCTTGAGGCTTCCATAGTGGCCAGAGTCACAAATGATAAAATAAAATTTCTTGAAGAAAGAATATTAGATTGCAACTAAAGGTTCTTCTTTTTATGTTATTTTTCTCTTTTGATCAATGCATTAATAGAGTATTTAACATGATATACATCACCTTCTAAATTAGATTGCCCCATATCAACATGAGTAACCTTGTAGCCAACTTCCATTATCTCATTGTCATTTAGGTCCTTTTTTGGATCAAGAATCTCCAATAGTTGATGCCCAGAAGTAGAATCAATGACAATTTGTGATATCCTCTTAGCCATTTTGGGATTCGGTTGACCCTGCAGTAGCATGGTACCTATATCTACTTCAATTTTTATTGTGGGAATAGTCTTTCTTTTCTTCTCGACTTCTTTCTTTAACCATACTGGGGAAGATTCCACTAATCCAGTGTCTCTACTTTCAACACTTGCATTTTCTTTCTTTTCAGGTGATTGAGCACTAACATAAAGTGAAATAGAGGTATCTCATACTAGAGAAGGGTGTTCTTCAAAGAATATGGGAAAATAATTATCATCAATTATTTGTTGAAAAATGCCCTCAGAGTCTGTAGGCACTGTCTTCTCTTGACTAGCCTTTTTCCTAGGTACTGAGGGTACACTATTCTATTCAAAAATCAATTTTAGCTTGGCCCCAATGTCTTTTGGCTTCTCACCATCTCCTCCTAACTATGAGCTAGTGCCAGACAACCTAATTGACTTCTTTCCAGCTGATATATTTATGCCAGAGGCCTCTACAGTCACTTGCTCTTTTCTCTATAATATTATTTCCTCATGGGGAGAGCCCGCATTTTGGTGCCATTTTCCATTCAACCAGTCTAAAGTTCTTCTCAAAATAGGGGTAGAAAGGACCTTTATATCTGAAAATTCATCCTCTAATCAGTTATTTTGTACAAGGGCTTAGTAGAAGGAGCCCGATATTTGAGATCAAATATCACTGAGTCTTCCTATGCATCTTCTGGAATATTGAAAGAAATACCAAAAGCTTTTATTTTCCTTAGGGTCAATCTCATGAAATTTATTCTATGCACCTCGCCTTCATCTGTACAATCTTCCCAAAAATATTATATATGAGGGTGATGTTCATAGCTTCTAGCTCCATACAAATTTTTCTTAACATAACCATTGCTATCAAAATTAGTTCTCATGGGAAAACATTGAAAAATTAAAGTCATTTAGGGCTTTCTACACACCCCTAGCAATATTATTACGTTTTCCAGAAAATGAAGGCATGGACAATGTAAAATAATACCTCTTCTTTCCCATGTTTGAATATTTAATATTTGCAATGACCATCTATCATAAAACTTCAAGAAAAACTAGGAAATTACTTGGGTAATGTGGAAATTTCATTGGAGCCTTCTCAAAACCTCCAATTCTATGATAATTGAATCTGTTCAATTGAATGTAGAAACTTCCAAACCTCATTACCAGAGCAGCCACTTCAAGTGAAACCCTAAGTTCAAGTTTTCCATCAATTCTTCTCACAATTTCCATTAAAAATGTGTCATTGACATGGAAGAAATTCTTCATTCCAACCTCCTTAGTGAGCTATGCAAACCTTCTATACATAGGGGTTTTCGGTGTTGGAGAACTTTGTGGTTCCAACCCTGCCCAAACAACCTCTTGACTGGCTAGAATGTAAACCATGTATGAGCACATGTGGAAGGAAACAATTTGCCTTAAATCTATCAATTTCTCATTTAAATGATAACTAATAATCTTAGCCCTATCAATGAAGTTATTTTCACTAAAATAATCAGAATAAAATGACACATCTAAAATTCAAAAGAGTTTGAACATGTATTACCAACCACATGATGTAGCAACATGATAGCATTTGAAATTTCATCCTTAAAATGAACCCTTTTAAGCTTTGAAGGCAACTAAGACTTACCCTTTTTCTCAAACTTCAACCAATTCTTCACAATGGAAGTTTTGCACCATTCCTCATTCATTCTGAAAAACTCATCACCAAAAACTATAGAAATTCCCTCTATATTTTCCTTCTTTGGAATTCTTAATGCACGGGAAATGACTTCGGAAGTAATTCTTGCAATGACTGACCTGCCCACAACTCTAATTTCTTGAGTCTCTGGATTGTATCCCCTTGCACATGCAATCACTAGGTCGATGCTTTGTATAGCCTCAGGGAAACCACTCACATGTGCCAAACCACTCTGCAAAACTTTATATTCCATTGTTGTTCTCTTCCTTTTCTCCAAGCGCACCAAGAACTCCTCCAAATTGAGTTGGCCAATTTCAGTGTCCCTCACATCAGACTAGTGATTTTGAATTTCACTCCGCATGAGCGAAGATTCATAGAGTTAGAATGTTTTCAATTGAGAATTACTTGCATTGGCATTTAGCAAAGAATGAGAATGCAGGCTAAATTTCATATGACATAGTAAAAATTTTCCACCCATTGGAACTTATGATGTTAATTTTGATAGGATGTACATTAAATTCAGCATTCAATTTCATTCCTCGAAAAGATAGCATGTAAACCTAAAATCTTTTTGAAATTTCTGAAAAGATAACTCAAGGTTAGTTTGTACATAGCATTCAATGATATGATGATGCCTTTCAAAGCCAAGATAAGTCCATAATGTCACGTGGTCAGAGAAATTTGGAACCTTATAACCAAACTTAGAAGTTTCAAAGTTTTGGAAACCTCCAATTCATCGAATACAAAGAATCAATACGTCTTTGACCAATAAAGACTTGCAACTCAACAAAGTGAACCAAGTTGGGGAATCTAAAAGTTATGAAAATTTAGAACTTCATGACAAGGTTATAAAACTCCGAGGACTAGTGACAAAGGTTAGGGAAAGCACAAAATCCATGACTTGTTCAACAAAGTGAACCAGGTCGAGGAATTTGCATGTTTTGAAAATTTAGAACTCTGTGACAAGGTTATAAAACTATGAGGACTAGTGACTAAGGTTAAAATTTATAGATAACAAAAAGTAAATATAATGAGATTATTGATGAATATTTTAAAAGTGAGTGAAAGGTCACTAAACTTGAATTTTGGCTCTGGTTTAGTGAACTAGTTAAAGTACCTTGATTAAAGCATGAATTCATATAAATGTTCAGTGGATCTGATAAATTATTAAGTAGTGATGGAGTTTGATTATTGATGAATGATGTGTGATTTGTAATGCAATTTCACTAAGATTATAAATGCCTAGAATTAAAATCACCTTATAGTTCATATTTTAATTGTGTTAAAACTAAAAATTGAACATGTACTCAGTGATTCATCACTCAACTCAATGCTTAATAAAATATTAACAATACTATTAGTAGGATATATAAAAATGGACATCAACGATCGTTTAATTTGTATCTAGTATTTGAAACCACATACTTTTTCTTCAAATGATAAAATAAATAATACAGGTAATTGAACATCAACACATTACTGAAGTCTAAATTTGAGATTTTTTATTGATTTTCACATAAAGGAGTACATAGAGGCATTGGTAATGCAAAATATTTCCCAAAGAAAACTCTGCACAGAGCTGAGTAGTGAGTTGGAACTCGAAAACTCATATTATCAAAGATTAAAAAATCAAGTCATTGTATCAACTTTTCTATCAAATTCCACTCTTTAGGTGGTGGAATTGCCATTTTTTCTAACTGGTGTTGTTTCACTTAAAGTTTCAAGTTAACATTTCATGATTGTAATTTGAACCTGTCTTGAATTCTTCAATCAATTTTGTATTCAAGGTTACCAGTGTTTTGATGGAATCTAAATAGTCCACCACATCTAGGTTTTGAGGAAACTAGTACAAATAAATCTTCCTTGCACTCTCCATCTTCTTTCTGAAATCATCCTTTCCAATGAATCACTCATTTTTGTCAAAAGCCTCTAGCAAACCAAGATCTATGAAGTTCCTTACCTTTTCATCCACCTTCTTCATCGTGTCTTCAGACAAACGCAAATATTCCTTTGTTTCATGCATTCTCAAACACTTTTCAATGATAGATGACAACTTCATTGACGTAGAAATCCAATTAGTAATCCCTTTTGATTACAAATCATTTTCACTAGCTTTGTAGACTATTTGTAGAACCTAATTTGTACATTTCTCTAATGCCAAAATATTTATGTTGTCCACTAGGTATTTTTTGAGCTTCTTATAATTATGTCTGTTAACATAAATGAATTGAAACATGTCACACAAATGATCAAACCTCTGCATTATTTCATCCCAGATCTTTTATTTCATATTCCTCATTATTTCTCTAAAAAGTGTAGATAACTTATTTTGGGAAGACTTAATTTCATTTTTTGCTTCCATCAACTCTACCTCCAATCTTTCATTTATTTTTCCCTCTTTCTCCAATTTTTGTTCCCATTGTGCATTTCCATTCATAATTCTTAGTCTTATTTTTTATGAAGTGGATTTTTCCTCATCATATTTCTTGTTGCTCTCATCTAACATTTGCTTCACGTCATTCACTTCTCTCTCATTTTGTTTATCCTCTTTGCTTGTTGATGTAGAGGTATATTTTTTTATTATTTTTTCTAATTCATTGCTCTTGTTATCTATTGCTTTCCTCTTTGCTTTCTCATTTGCTAGGTTTTCCTATAAATTTTCTATTTGGGTTTGCAACCTTTTCTTCTCTCTATCTTTCTTTAGCAATTATGTGAACACCAATTCATTATTCTTTTTTGATACATTAATTTTGTCAGTATTTTTTAGTCTAGAAAAATCTAATTGAAAATTGGTCATCTAGTAATTAGATCGATCCATCTGATTTGTTGAATTGTTTTGAACTGCGGGAACAAAAATTATGTACTCCATGATTTATTTATTTGTGTCAAATGTGGGTAATACCATAGTTGTTGCAGGCTCTGAAGTTACAACACATGCACTCTCCATCAGTTGCTTCTTTATTTTTTATATAGTTTTGATTTATTTTTAAACTCTTCAATGAAATGATAACTTGGGGATGTAGGAATAATGGAATTCTTGAATGGAAAAGGAATAGGGGTAATTGCAGTTGCTAATTATTTCACAACCACACTAACTTCTAGTGGAGGAGTGCCTGGAAATAACTCCTTTGTGGTGCATCCACTGATAGTGTGACTTAAACCTATTAAAATCATTTGCCTCTTCTGAATGCCTTGATCACTTGGTGTTTCTGAGGTATCTTGTATTGCTTTCCTCTTGTGTGTAATTTTTTGTTTTAGCACATGTTGGCCACTACTAGTACTACTACCCATACCATCACCACTAGAGGCAACACCATTTGTACTAAGCTCATCACCCTGGGCATGTCCTAGTTGTGATTGTATCTGACCATGAGGATGAGGATTAGAAGCTCTAACAAATTGAATTGTTTCAACTCTACTTGTATGCCCTTGGTCTACTGTATTAGCTCCAAGGCCAGATCTATCAATTGGTTTTCTATGTCGTACATTTATTACTATAGGAAATCCTTGTCCTTGGGACCCTAAACCACCACCTTCATAACCCATTTTTTCACCTCTGGCTACTCCTGAAGTATATGCTTCTTTTGTGGCCTCACTTAAACCAACTTTTATATGGATTTGTTCTACTTCTTCCCTATCATCATTAGATTCATCATCAAATTATTTGTTTCCATGTTCATCAAGATGCTCTATATTTCACAATTTCCTAAACTCAAGATCTTCTTCATTATCTCCATACTCTACAAGAGCTCTTAGATCACCTAGATCCTTCCTTATAGACCAAAAGGTAGTAATTTTTTATTGTGAAAATTTTTATATGTAACTTCCCTCTCTAGAGAACCTCAAATATTTACTCTACTAGATGGTTTATCAAATTTTTCATAAAAATTGTTGTATGTTCGGACTATCTTTCAGTGCAATGCCATAATTTCTATTGGCAATTGTTCAAAAGATAAACCATTCTCGGCAACACTTTTCTCCATTGTTGTTTTGACCTCATCCCAAGAATCCTTGTTCCTCAAGTTTTCAAGCAAGGGTTTACTTTGATGTTGAATTTTACTTGCAACATTCTTATTGGCCACAATAATTGATTTAATGATGTCACATGGGTCATATTGCTAGTGATAGCATAAAAAATATATAAAAAATCAAAATATTATGCACCACACTAAATTATTCTCTCTCGAATGTGAACCCTCCACAGGGAAAGGGTAAAGAAGGAAATAAGGTCTTCTTTTGTTGTCTAAGAAACTGTAGTTCATCAACACTATGCATTTTCCTTACATATTCGAATGCAAAAACCCTTTTTAGTCACATGTATTGGAAGTTTGTATGGTTGTACTCCCCATCCATAAAATCTTAGTACAATATATTCTTCCATTAAGTACCAATCAGCCAGTTGTATTTCTTTTCCTAGTTGAATGCAATTTCTACATGACATAGGCAATCTAGGTATTGGATTATTTGTAATTTCTTGATGCAATGGAGCCAAAAAGTAGTCTACAAAATGACTGTAGTTCCTTTGAGAGTCATGCATCCTTATTTCAGTGGCCCATTCATATACTGGAGCCATTTTATTTTCCTCAGAATTACTATAGGGCTGAATCTGAAGCTTGTTGGTCTAAAACATTCCTCTAAATTTGAATAAAAAAAGATAGCACAAGTAGCTTGTGAACCTAAATATCTTGGTGGAATCTTCTTTAATCATTAAAAATTGTTTATGAATATATTCTACAATGTGTTGAATAAAATTATATTTGACATGTTGAACACCATAATGGATATTATATACCATTTCAAGGAGGCTTGCACCCACTTCCAAATTGCTATCAAGACCAAGGAAAAATTCTAGCATTGAAATAGTATCCTGAACCCATGGTTTAAAAATATCCAAATCGTAAGGAGGCTTATGATCACCTTCCAATTTTTTTATATCCTAAACTATTTTATTTAAGAAATCATGTTTCTCCCTTTCTTCCACTACTTCATAATCACTAGCAAACCTTTCTAGGTTAATATGGACATTTAAAAATTATTCGGTTGTAAACCCCAACACTTTTCCAAGTTCTTCTGCATTAATGGATAGCAATTCTTCTTTACTATATTTATTAACAATTTCTCTTTTGTTATCATCATAATTTTTGGCATAGACCATGATAAGTTCTAGGCAAGGGAAAACCTCATATAACATCATGCTCCCTAATCCAATTAGCCATAGTGCACTAATACTATTCACTTGCATTTTCTTTGCAACCTTATTTTGAGATGAAAATCTAACTTCTAAGGTATGCCTACCATAGATTTTAGAATCATAAATATCATGGTACCCATCAGTGAAACCTAAGGTTTTAAGAAATTATGCATAATGTAATTTTTTATCAGACATTGCTCTAGTGGTACTGTTGCTAGACATGCTTATACAA
Source organism: Sequoiadendron giganteum (assembly GCA_007115665.2). Taxonomy (NCBI): domain Eukaryota; kingdom Viridiplantae; phylum Streptophyta; class Pinopsida; order Cupressales; family Cupressaceae; genus Sequoiadendron; species Sequoiadendron giganteum. The sequence continues at coordinate 80,474,926 of CM021108.1, forward strand.
TGTGAAATTGTGAATTCCCTAATACCTATTAGTCCTTCTTAATTTTTCTTAATTCTTAAGTCTATAAACCCTAAACCCAAACTTTAAATTTTGAAAAAATAAGATTTAAAGAAACTTCAAACGATGAAACTTAGCCACATAAATTATGTCACTTAACCAAATTCTAGCTCTTGAAAAGATTAATGTTGATAGTCATGGAAAATGGAATGGTTTTGTAGTTTGTTGGAAGTGGAACTGTGGAACCCAAAACAAGGTGGTGCACTACAATGAGCAATTTGAGGTTCTAAAGACTTAAACAAAAAATCACTTAAGACTTAGTAGTACAAAGTGCTTTTTTTCTCAAAATTGGAACATTAAAGTGAATGAAACATCTTAGGTCTACATGTTGAAAATTCTAAATTGTTGATCTTTTTAAATCTAATGATTATAGGGTGATTCCGATGGGTTAAGTTCGCAATCCTATCACTCTATTCATTTCATTCTAGAATGCAACTACAACCATACAACAAATGTTCATCGAACAGTTGAAACTTGAGTAATTTACGATATGAAATTAGAACAATAAGCATGTGTTTTAAAGTTGTTTTAAACTTTAGTAGGATAGGAGCCTATGATTGACATCAAGGCCAAGGGGCTGATAACTTAAAGTTGCAAAGGAATTGAAAAAATGAATAATAATACCGAGAATTGGGGGAGTAGGTCAATGAAAAATTAGAAATCAATAACATTTCAGTAATGGGTAAACCTTAACAAGAGTGAAAATTTTTAGTGTTTATAATGTTTTTTATCAATTTGATGGCAACTTTATTTTTTCATTTGTATTTTTTTACTTTTTACTTTTAAATCAACATGCAATTCTTTCATAAATAGATAATACTCAATTTCTTACAGGAAAAAAATTTATTTGAATAGATTCATAGACACTGAAGTTATGAACTCAGAAAATAACTCTTTACTATAAGTGTAAATGAATAATGAAGAATAACACAAAACAACCATTTATTTTATTATAATTGAATTAAATATCACATTATTTCAAAAAAATTAAAAGATGAGTAGTTTTAGAGCATGAAAGCTCTTGTTTTGTATAAATAACACATGTTACTTTACATAGACATAATTTATTCCAAGTTGTTTCTCATAACAATGGATTACAAATTGATTCCAATTTCCAAGAAACTGTTGGTGACAACTTAATACAAATGTAACTCTAAAAATAAATGCATGATTCCAAGCTTCTACTAGTGAGAATGTAATACAAATGTGGCTCTGTAAATAGAGGCAAGTGATTTTCCAAATGACAACCATGATGGGGAAAAGGTGGCTCTAATCATGTCAGGGAAAATGGAGCTGTGAAGATACAAAATGTACTTATCCCTTTTGAGAACTAGAGTCATGAAGAATTTGAGGGGTTGTAAAATTACTCCCATATTTTACCTGCAACCTCAATGCACTAGGATAGCACTTATCTCTATTAGAGATCCTCATCCTATTTCAAAACCTTCCTGAGAAGTTAGGTTAACCAAATCAACTTTTTCCCAATTCCACCCATTTTGAACTTGAAGGAAATTGGTATTTTTCTCTATAACTACATAACTAGAGGGAGGATAATTTATATTATCCCCAATAATACCACATCATCTTCTTCATGAATCCTTATTAACCCTAGAAAATTAGAACCCTTATGACAATATCTAGTATCCACTAGATCACTATCCCTATTTATGGGCCACCAGTGCCGCTACCAACCTGGTCCATGTTTACTTGTGACTCATGATGTTGTGTGTGTGAACTACGAGATTGGGTATAATGATATTCATGATTTTTGCAAACCAAAAAAGTAACTTAATCGATTTGTGTAACTTAAGCCTTAGTACTTACATGTACAATTAAGATTGACGTCTAGATACATGCTAACTTGAACTGTACCTCAAGCTGACAAGCTATCAAAATCGCCAGTACCACTCAAATGATATGAAATCATTAAAAATATTGTGTCATTCAAGCTATGAGCCTATGAGTTGTCAAACACATTGTTTCAGATGTTCATATGGATTTAATATCCGTCTGTAGTACAGATAGCATGTTTTTTTTAAAAGCATTGAGAATTTCAATTAAATGAAATGTACAATGTCGAGATATTGAAAAGATGGAATGAGACTTGATCTCACCACATGTTCGCATCTAACAGTTCTACTATTATTCGAGAGGTTTTAATTTGCAAGTCTAGTTCTTCAAAGATTTACTTCCAGAATGCAACTACAACCATCCATCAAAAACTCATCGAACGGTCATGGTTAGATTGATTTTCACTGACATCTGGCTACACATATGGAATATCCCTCAAAAATGATTTTATAAGGTTCATAATTCAGCCTTGTTTAGCCTTTACATCCTTTGTGTAAAACTTTCTAAAGTTTTAAAGCTTTGGTGCTACATTATTCCTACTTGGTCCCTATTTAAAAAAAAACATTTAATTGACCACTTGAATCTTGGTATGGTTTGCGTAAGGTTGCAAGAAATTTTTCTACAAATAGGGGTGGTTGTGCTCATTTTTTTCAAATTGGCATACTGCTCTTGAGTAACACTAAGTGGCAATGGAGACTCCTCTATTTATGAATTCCACAAAGCAAAAAATTCCTTCCATGGTGAAATCATTGAGAAACAACTACAAGGGATAATCATGTCCAAGAACCCACTGGTGCTCCAGGTGATGAAGGGTGTTTTGGGCCCAAAATTTCTACTAGCTACCCACAAGCTTAGGGGGAATTCAGAAATACCTGCCATGTTTTTGGAAATGCTCGTGTACATGGGTGTCTCGAAAGCTCAGGGGAAGAAGCTATGCCAAATGATTTTTCAACATTCTCTCTTGGTAAATATCGATGCGGCACTAGACAACATCGATGCCAATTTCATGACCCCTCTATTGTTGCACTACTACAAGGCTTGTGGGAATGAATGCTCAGTACCAAATTTTCCCCTGGTGCGCTCGCTGGACCATACAACTCTCAAAATCTGGTGGGGGAGATTGATAGGTGTATTGAATTTATTTTGCATGTGGTTTACATTCTCAAAGACTAGCTGAAGGGTTGGGTGAAGGCATTTGCAGTGGAAGAAGCTCTCAATGGGGAAAGGTGGTCTTTAGAAAAGGAGGATTGGGAGTTGGGCACTGGTGAAGAATGGGTAGTGAATGACACTAGGAGCTAGGAGGAATGAGCAAACCATCCTACCCATAGTGCCTACGATGGTGATTTTTTGGTGATTTTGAATGCAATCAAAGCCAAGAAGACCAGTGAGGCTAGCTGCAACAATGCATAATCTCGTGTCTATGGAAGGTCATTTTGGTTTGTGATGGTCTGTTAAATTTTTGTAATCTGTATAAGTGTCCATGTTAGTCCGTTCAATATTTGGGTTTGTAATGTTTATGGAAATGAAGGAATTTAAAAACTCTTTTTGATTTTTAGTGTATAGATTTGTCACTTTAACCATGAAAGTATATGTGAGATATTTTAAAACAAATGACACAAAGTATGTTTTTCTCATATTCACATGCAAGAAATAAGTAAAGAAAAGAGATAGTTTCTTGTTTAATAGATGAATTAATCTGAACACAAATTCTCAAAGATGAAAATATACACATAATGACTTAATAGATAAACATTGAAGAATAATCATGAAGGAACACAATCATTCATAATTAAAAGGAAGTATTAATAAATATAAAGATTTAGAAATATATTCCTTTATCTCTCTAATTCCAAAAGTGTGGATTTATAGACCCCACACCCTGTACAATAAAAAAGCGTTCAAAATCTGAAACTACCCCCCCCTTATCATTACTTGTCACAAAAGGCTTCATGCATGTTGTTAAAATGTTGAAGGTGTTGGGACTCTATATAGTTCTAACTACATTTCTATAAAAAAATTGTGAAATTTAGTGTGTTATTCTTCTTGTAAAATGAAAATCACCCTGTTGTACTCAACATAGCTGGTTTTCTCTTTCCACACCACTGAACACAATTGGGAAATGATGTCGAGTTTCTCTTCTTCAGGCCAATTCAAATCTGGTTGCACGATGGGCCAGGTTCATCTTCCCATTCCCTGATATCACTAGGAAGTAACATTTTGAGGAAACTATGGAGTTGAAAATGTTGCTACCTTTCCTTGTATGCCGGCTCACATAACTTCGTCGATAGGAAGTGACCAAGAAAAACATGCCAATCTGCTACTAAATCTATTTTTCCAACCTCCTTATTTAATATTTTTTCCTTTCAGAGGATTTAAAATATTACGTTAAACCTCAAGTTGGTGTTTCAAAGAATTTGAGAAGACATCCCTTAATGGCACTATACAATTCATTAAATAAGTCGACATTCAAAAGTTATGCATCTCATCAAGATTGCCCCATTGTTGGGAAACATAACTCTATAACCATCTGTTGAGAGTTCTAAAGTTTTAAGAACTTCCAATATTATGACTACATTGGATAAGACTTGAAAGTTATAGTTAGGTCGAGCAGTCGGGTAGTTTTGAAACTTCAGAACTTGGTGACTTGGTTAGGAAATTTGGCATGGCCGTAAATAGGTTATAAAAATTACAGAAGTTGTGACATCATCAAAAATAACTTTATTTTATAAAGGTCGATATTGATAATTCAGCGTTGTTTTGACTTTACATACTTTGTGTAAAGCCTTAAGTTTCTAAGCCCTAGTCCTACATTCTTCCTAGTTCCTAGGCGGTCCCTCTGTTAAAACAAAATTTATGAACATGCATAGTTTGTTGTCTATTTTGATTGATGAGTGATATAAAGGAAAAGGAATTGTGGGATGTGATCTCACCATGTGTCTACTATTAGAAACCAAGATCATAGACCCTAGTGAACACCTGCAAGCAATAACCTATCACAAAGAAAGAAGGATGTCCAAAACAACAAAGGTGATCTACAAGCCTCAAGCGAAAAAATGCATTAAGAGAATGAATAATAACAATGAGATCAATCCTTTAAAAAGGAGATCTAAACCCTAAACAAAACCCTAGTGTGTACACTTAATAATTAATAAATAATAATCTAAAGTGATAAGTGACCTAATTAATTAACTAATACAATTAAATCAATTGAGTGAAATAACGTATTACTCTAATACCCCCTTAAGATGAACTTAGGGAGTAGCTAAAACACTAGGAAAAATATGCATGAAAGAAAAGATGGGTCTCGAAAACAAAGGCTTGATCAGGTAACCATGTAGAAATGTAATGGAAACTAAACCAAATAGGGTAAAGGAGAAAATCCAGTGGGAACAAAACACCTCCCCAAAATAGCGTGCAAAAAACAACTAAGTGATAAAATATGGAGGACTCCATAAGAACCCCCAAGGACACCATCCATCACAAAGATACATGAAAGAACCCCTCCAGAAGAGAGGAAGAAAGAGACCGCATATCCCCCCCATAATGAAGTAGCTCCAAAAAGACTGAAGAAACCACATCTCCTGAAAGAAGTGAGAGGGAAGAAGTCGCATGTATGCAATCTATAAAGGTGAATCAGGTGTAGCCCAAAACGTCTCCACAAAAGTAGTTGTGAATTCAACCAATGAATAAGTCAAAGTAGGTGAAGACTGAAGTGAAACATCCAAAGATGAATGATCAACTAGGTCCTGGTTCACTGCAATAGAAGAAAACACATCTATAGCCATAGAAGTATCATCAACCACAACATGAGGTGGAGGATATGGAATGGATGGCTCAAGAACTAGATCCAAAGTGACAACTCCAAGGTGTAAGAAGCCAAATGTCTCCTCTGTAGGATTCCTCATAGTAGAAGTGTGATGAAAATTTATAGTAAGAAAAGCATCATCAGAAGAAAAATATGTAAAGGAATACAACCGTGAGATGAGTGATCCACCACCCCAGTAGCAATAACTACTCTACTCTCCAAGTCTTTGATGATAACTAAATCAGGTGTGAACTCCACAAATCTCCCATCGCCTCCATGTGTGATTTGATATATGGAAATAAGGTTATTCATCAAATGAGGAACACATAAGACATACTAAAAAGTGTTGTCCCCAAAAATAATAGACCCCTTCCCTATAAGAATCATGTATCTATTGTTTCCAATTAAAATACAAGACATAGTGTAAGGCTCAAAGGAAGTGAACATAGACTATGAAGATGCCATATGATGAGATGCTCCTGAATCTAGAAGCAATCCCCTTGATCCAAGACCTGAATAAGCACAAAGAGCATGTCCCTTCATATCTGATGAAGTATGTAAACTAGTTGTGCCCCTATGAAGCTGCTTTGAAGAAGAAGAATGAGGAGAAGGAGAAGATGTAGACATCCTAGAAGGAAACTCAATCTGATTTTTCTGAAGAAGATGCTTCAGCTCATCAGTGTCCTTCTTATAGCAACTATGTTCTACATATCCTTCCCTCTTGCAATATACACAAGTAAAATTCTCCTTCTTAGATGATCTCCCCTTAGAAGAGGAGGATAAATCTGAGGAATCATTTTTCTTCTCATGAGATTTGGAATCCTTTTGTTTTTGTTTCTTTCCTTTGCCTATAGAAGCCTTTTGATCTTTGGGCTCCTGCGATGCAATAAGAGTCTGTGATGAAGAGGGCTTCAAATTTCCCATGCTAGCCAACTTGTCCTACTCTCGAGTGAGAGAATATGAAAAATCATCAAAAGAAGGCATAGTAAATCTAGTACCAAGTGCATCTCTAATGGCATAAAAGGTAGATACAAAAATTGAATAATCTGGTGCAAGCTTAGAAAGAATGGACAATATCAACTAATAGTCTTCCTTTTGAACACCACACTATGAAAGCTGTAATCTGAGATACTTAAGATTTGTGAAGAACTCCTAGATGTCCTCAAAATACCTAGGATTTAAGCCAATAAGCTCATTCTCCAACTCAAACTCTCACATAGTATCCTGCTTCCCAAACAAAGACTCCAAAGTAGTCCATATCTGATTGGGTGTAGTGTAAGATGTAATATAGATAAAATGCGTTGCATAGTAAGATGGTTAAATATAATATAAACATGCATAAATCTAAATGAAACAAAAAAGAATTAATCAAATGAATTAAAAAAAAAAATAACGTAAAACATAGAACAGTCTCACTGAATATCAATCCATTTCCTCCAATTATCTTGATTGTCCTTCTCCATTTTGTTGTGTTGGTATTCTTGCCCTGATATTTTTTGTATGAATGCAAGCATATTCTTGATGTATGTCTAAGAAAAATATCGAAGATTAAGTTCTTCCAAAAAGTGTATTGATTCTGGGAGGAGGAATAATGGCAAAAGTCAGCCAATTTATAGAAAATGTGTTTCCAAATGCTCGACTCAGATTTGAAAGAGAGATCAATGATCAAGATTGTTGAATGCCATGCGATGTGAGTTATGTGTCAGTTAGAACGTGAGATGGGAAATTTTGCAAGATAAAGATTAAATTAGAATAATAATTTAATATGGTGTTAAGGCTGTTCAAAAATATTTAAGAATAGATATTCAAGATTTAATAAATGATTTAATCTTTAGTTGAAAGTCTTCGAAAATAGAAGAATTAGACTTTGAATGAAAAGGATAATGTTAGAACTTGGAGAATGATCTGTTCAAATGCACACATGAATTAATTAATTAATTAAAGAATAAATATGTTCATGCATATGAGTTAGAACTAGTTAACTAACTGGTTGTGATAGAGATCCCTTTTCACAAGGACAGTCAAATGTCGAATCCGGAGATAATTGACGGATTTAAATAGATCTCGATTCAGATGGTGAGTGAATACTTAGTTAACTGGATGACAAAAGATTGTGACAAAAATAATTAATTATGAATTAAATGTTAATTTAATTCAAGATTCGAAATTGAAATGATTTAATTAAATAAATAATAATTTATTTTTTTTGATTGAAAAGGATAATTGAATAATTAAATAATTCAAAAATAATATTTAATTATAGTTGAAATATGATAAGAGGTAAATTAAATAATAAATTATTTAATTCAGAAAGGGAATTCATTAATTAGCTAAATAATTAAATAAATATGATTTATTTATTTAATCAGAGTTGAATAAGGGTCATAATGAATTAATCAAATAATTAAAAGGTTCTTTAATCAATAGAATAAATATGTGTTTAGGAAATAACTAAATAACTAACATCATTTAATCATGACCATGGACATTAGAAAATTATGTTGAAAGTGGTACTCGTAGACCTAGATGAATTTTTCAGTGTCTACAATTTGCCCCTCTTTGATACAATGTTGTTTATTGCATTGTTTCAAACAAAATCATTAAAAACATGCCCTAGTATGAAACAGGTTAGGGTATGCCCCCTCGGGAAAATTGACAAATTTTTGAAAAACTTAAAAAAAAAAAGGAAATATTCCCGATAAGTCAATTTGATGTCCAGAAATGTTATGGAGTTGAGGGAATTGAATTTGGAAGTGTTAGGGATGTGTACGGGTCAATTGAAGATGGAAGTTTACATGGCCAATAGAAGAAATGTTAATGTGGATAATTCAAAATGTTAGTATGAAACAAGAATGGTTATTTGAAGCACATATAATCTTTGATATTTTGCCATATATATACGAAGCTTTGCATTTTATCATCATTGGGCAGGACTGACACAAATGGATAGTACACATCATGATATGAGATAGACCATAGTGTACAAAGTCATTCACTTGTGAAAAATAGACAGTCATAGACAAGGAGTGTCTTAACTCATACTAAGGGCAAGATTGCCCTAGTATTTTTGTCCAAACAAAACAAAGACAACAAACAAATAAAAATGGCTCATGATACGTCATTTTCTCCACTAAATCCTTCATGGGACATCCTCGAGGAAACTAGTAACATGACTCAAAATCCAAAGTTAAAAATATAGTTAATAGATAGTAGTCAAAGAAAAAGAGTCCTAAAACATCCTTGCTTCTCTAAATCCTTCGAGGGACATCCTTGGGAAATCTAGTAACTAGACTCATGCACAAATCGATAAAAAGATAAGACAGAACACGATGTAAAGTCAAAAATCCAAATAAATTTATTTTCCAAAACATGATCTTGTCTAATTGTTTGATGTTTGACATAGCTCAATATGAGGGATGACACATACTATATAAGACGTTGAGTCTAGTTTTGACTTGGTGACTATTTGTGTAAGGCATAACAAAGCCTAGTTTCAAAATGACATGTTTCATATAAGACGTTTGAGCCTGATGTTGTTGCTGCAACAAGCTACATGAGGCTATGAAAATTTGATGATGTTCATTGACAAGAAAGACATATCTTTCTTAAGACATAAGTTGATCACTTTGACAATGTGTTTGAATTTGACTTGATGATAGTTTTGAGATGTTTGCCTTGTTGATGCATGACTTGTTTTGATGCCTTGATTGTTATGAGTGTTTTTTTGTTTACTTATGTGGAATTGAGATTATATAACCTAAAGTACTGACCTAATGCAGCCTTGGGGGCTCATCGTTTGATAGCCTTGCCTATGTTTTACATGTAGATACCTCGTAGTTCGACCAGACTTTGACTAACATAAATGACTCAAAATATGTACTTAAGTTGATGATATGCAACTTGTGTGATAGTGAATGTGATAAACCCTATTGGAATGACCTAGTCTGGCCTCAGGGGCTCATCAATTGATGGCCTTGCCTAAGTTGTACACGTAGAGAACTCATAGTTCAACACAACTAATGACTTTGACATGTACAAAGATTCATGATTTTATGTGTGTGAGATGTGAGACACCTAGAAAGATAGACTTGGGGGCATATCGACTGATGGCCTTGCCTATGTCCAATCGTAGAGGCAACGTAGTTTGACTATGTTTATGACTAACTTGACACGGTTGACTCCAACTCTATTTTTGGGATTTTTTACATGTTTTTTATTTTTGTCTTTTTGGAGTTTTTTAATGTTTTTCGGATTTTTTTAGGACATTTTCTGCTGTTTTTGAGATTTTTTTAGGACATTTTCTAACTTTGGGTTGCTATGTACAAGGTCCACATGACATAGAGCAATTATTTTCCCCTAGTCGGGAATAAGACATATAGGATGGAGTGGGGAGATAGTGTGAACTTGATGTCAATCGTTCCAAGTAATGGATAAGACAACCATTTATTATGAGTGATGGTTGAAAGTCTGATTGGAGTGATGGTAGACAAAGGAGTGAAGTCAACTACACATGGTGCCTATTTTCCAGGTTCTCACCATGGTACTTATCCATAGCACCACCATAGTGGTTTTCACTATTGGAGAAATTATTTCTCTTTACTATTTTATTGATTTTTCAATTTTTTTGGTGTTACAAAGATGCCTATTTGTGAGGTTTTCATCAAGGGAACCATTTTTTTTGTTTTTTTGTTTTTTTTTTTCGATAAAACACGGTTCTCAGAAGCTACACATAGAACCTCTCCAAATGAAGGTTGTTGATTGGTGACAAAAGTGGTTCTCCTTCAGGGGTAGAGAGTTGATATGCTCCTGATCCAAAAGATTCTGTGAAAATATAGGGCCCTAACTAGTTAGGTTCAAACTTACCTGGTTTTTATCGTTCAACTTGATTCTTGAGATTTTCCATTAAGACCAAGTCACCAATGTCAAAGTGTCGATTTAGAAATTTCCTATTATAGCTATGACGAAGACGATTTTGATATGCTTGCAAATGGTCTAGTGCCTTTTGTCTTCATTCATCTAGGAATTCTAACTCTTGTAATCTGGATACACGATATTATTCATCATCTAGATGACCTTTCAAGGATACCCTCAGGGAATGAATTTCAACCTCAATAGGTAAGATAGCTTCAAATATGAATACTAGGGAGTATGGATTCTTGTGTCATAAGCCCATAAGGTAGGATTAAGTTGTAGGTGCCAGTCACGTACAACGTCATTGAAAGTCTTTTTGAGGATTTTGATAATGGTTTTTTTAGATGGATCATCTTGGTCATTACCTTGTAGGTAATATGGAGTGGAAAATGATGTTGGATATGGAATTCTTCACATAGATGGTGAAATTCTTGGTTTTTGAATGGAATAAAATTGTTTGTGATAATGGATTGAGGTACACCGTACTGAAAAATTATGTAGTTTATGATAAAACTGGATATTTGTGTGCCAGTAATGTATGTCATGGGAATAGATTCAATCCATTTGGTGAAGTATTCAATGGCAGTTATGATGAACTTGTGGCCATTGGATGATGGAGGGTTTATATTACCTATGAGTTCAAGTCCCCATTGGGCAAAGGGCCATGACGAAGTAATCAGACAAAGCTCTTTGGCTAGCGCATGTATCAAATCTCCATGTATCTGACACTGTCGACATTTCTTGACAAAGATATAAGAGTCTTTTTCCATTGTAGGCCAATAATAACCTAATATCATAATCTTGTGGGCTAAGGTAGGACCGCTAGAATGGGATCCACATATACCCTCATGTATCGCTCACAAGGTTTCTTATGCTTCTTCTGCATCGAGACATCTCATTAAGGTGTTATCTAAGGTACGTCTATATAGGGTATCTTTGATGATGGTGTATTTGGCAGACTTACGGATAAAGGTTCTATGTTGGTGTTTTGACAGGTCTAAAGGCAAGATTTGGGCATTTAGATAGTCCTATATATTCTTATACAAAGGGGAAGTAAGACCAACAATCGTACACACCATCGTGGAATCGGGGACATAATAGGTAGGGACCAAGAGATTTTCGACCAAAAAATTGAATTTACGCACATTGCTAGGAGTATTCAATAAGGAACCCACAGTTTCCATAGCATTTGTTGGCTTGTTCTTAATGTGGTATTTTTTGAAAGGTGATTTCATCAAAGTACTTCTTGAAATTGTCAACCATGTGCTTGTAGGGGGAAAGTTTCTCATCTTTAGTTTCATAATCATCATTTACTTGCCAGACTACTAGCTGAGAATCTCCATAAACATGTAGAATCTTAATCTTCCATTGGGCTGCCATTCTTAGTCCTGTCACTAAGGCTTCATATTCCACTATGTTGTTGGTGCAAGGGAAAGCCATCCTGAATGATTTAGGAATAGTATCTCCTTGAGTTGTAACAAATAGTATTCCTACTCCTGAACCACAATTAGTATGTGACCCCTAAGAGTATAATTTCCATTTGGTTCTAGTCTCAACTTTGAAGATAAACTCATCAGGAAAATCTGCCACTAAAGGATGGTTTGCCTTCATGGGTGCATCCGCTAACTGATTTACAATTACCTTCCCTTTTATAGCTTTCCTCTCTACATATTGGATGCCATATTCACTAAGTATCATCACCCATTTAGCCAATCGGCATGTTAATGTTGCTTTACTTAGGAGATATTTGAGAGCATCAATCTTTACGACCAACATAGTTTGGTGGTTTAGCATATAGTGCCAAAGTTTTTGAGTAGAAAATACTATGACAAGATAGGAACATTCTATGTTACTATAGTTTAGTTCATATCCCACAAAGGTACGACTGATGTGGTACACTTCCCTTTCATGACCTTGATCATCATTTTGTGCAAGAAGAGCTTCTAATGGTGATTGAGTTGCTGAAATGTAAAGTATCAAAGGTATGTCATCTGTAGGTGGCATTAACATAGGTGGAGCAAGAAGATAATCCTTGATCTCTTGGAAAGCTTGCTGACATTTAGGTGTCCATACAAATGGTACTCCTTTCTTGAGAAAATGTTGCAATGGATGTATTTTTTCTGCTAGTTGTACTATGAAGTGCTTGATACATAGTAATCTTCCCTGTAGTGTTCTTAGTTGACCAATGTTGGCTGGGGGAGGCATTTCTATGATATCTTTTACATTTGCTGGGTTTACTTCAATGCCTCTTCTAGAAATGATATATCCTAGAAGTTTCCATAATTTCACTCCAAAGACACATTTCTTTGGATTTAGTTTGACTTCCTAATTTTATAGTCTTTGGAATATCTTCTCTAGAACTTTCAAATGATCTACCCTTGTTATTGATTTAGCTATAAGATCATCAAAATAATCTTCCATGAGAGTATGTACAAGGTCATGGAAAATAGTTGTAATTGCACATTGATATGTAGCTCCTACATTTTTAAGCCCAAAATGCATAACATTCCAACAGTATGTTCCCCATGGACATGTGAAATTTGTCTTGTGTTGGTCTTCAACTCTGATTTTGATTTGGTTATACCTAGAGAAACCATCCATGAGGGATAGCATTTTGCATCTTACTGTAAGGTCCACTATCATGTCAATGTTCAACAAAGGGAAGTCATCCTTAGGACACACCTTGTTGATATCTCTAAATTTTGTACAAATGCAGATGCCCCTAGTTAGTTTTGTCATTAGCACAAGATTTGAAATCCAGTTTGCATAGTCTATAGATCTTATGAATCTGACATCCAATAGTTTCTTAAGTTATGCTTTGACTAGTACAACGATTTTTGGATGCATCTTTCTTAGCTTCTATTTGACGGGATTAATACCTGGCTGTAATGGTAGATGGTGCAATATAAGGTCTGGATCCAGCCTAGGCATGATAGTATACGGCCATCGAAATTTTATTTGTCCCTTTGTGAAGGAGTCTTGAAACTCTTGTTGCCCTATCTCTATCAAAGATGCTACAAAGTATATTACCTATGGGTTTTGTTTGGTGTTTATGTTGATCTCAACAGAATCTTCTACCAACATTGGTGACTTTTCTTGAGAAAATGGGAGAATGTTGAAACCTCCATCCTTGGGTGCCTCAAAGAGGTTTTTTCCATTGGATACATCATTTATTTTTACCATTTCTTCGTCCAAAGGAACCTTTCATTTTTCACCTATGGACTTTTCATTTTCATCATTTGCATTGTTTTTCTTTTTATTTTCATTTTTGTGACTAGAGGTGTAAACAGACTCCCCAAAATATGCTTTGTCATCCAAGTCTATGGTAAATCAATATTTATGATCCCCTCTTGGTATGCCTTCTCGAAGTCCCATGAACTCAACTATCGCTTTGTCATTCTCGAATGTGTCTAAGATGGGTGTACCTTGTTTCTCCCAATCGATAAGTTGGGGATAGACAAGGGGCATGTCATCATCAGAGTTATCAAATGTGGAGGCTAACAAGGTGAATATAGAGTGGTTAACATGGTCATAGAAGTTTTGGACTAAATCCTTTTTGTTCTTCTTCCTAGGTATAGGTAAACTTGGTTGTGGTACAATTGCAATGGTTAGGTCATTAGAAGATGGTTCGTCAGGTACCCAAGATGCAAGATCAATGGTTTCCCAATAATAATGCTTAATCCATTATTCTTTGGAAAAGGACTTTTTAGGATGGGGGCTAGATGGATTTGGTACGGGTTTTATCATTTTGTCAAGTTCCCCAAATAAATTATCTAGGTTCATGGTGTTGGTAGAGGAAAGGGAATCACATTCATAGTCGCTCAAGTAAAGGGATTCATAGTAAACTAGGTCAAGTGGTTTGTGAGATATCTCAATGTCTTCATAATAACTTACTTCCTCTTGGAATGGTGAGGAAGTACTAGGAAAGCCAATTATGAGTGGTTGAAACCCTAGCCCAAGGCCTTTTGGTCATGGTGAGACAATTATTGGTTCAGTCCTTCCATTTTGATGTAGTCCTAACCCACTATGCCCATCAAAAATGTTACTTTGCATTATCATGAATCCTTTTCCATATTTATCCTTAGATATTTGAATAGACGATGGAGGGTATTCATTGTCTTATGTGTACAACTAGGAGGTAACAACTTCTTGGTTTGTAGCTTCTTTGCTTAACTCTCGCCATTTTTTCAATGTCATTGTAGGAGGGACATGAAATGTGACTATTGATTTTCTCCTATTTGTTGTGGGTAGACCATATGATTTAGGATAAACAATTTGACTGATACAATAGGATTATTTCATGTTATATTCTCCACAACTCATATCGTTGATCTCAACCCTAGGAGTGGATGATGGTGGTTGTAATGTAATGGATTTGGTAAGAGTTGATCGATCAATGTATAGGGATAAGGTGGATGATGAAGCCTCTTGATTGACTGGAACCTATCATTGTGGCATTTCCTATAGGCTTGTGTAGTATTGGAAAGGATTTGGATCACCATCAATTATGATATTTATGCCATTATACAGGAATTTAAGACACTGATGGTATGTGGAAGGTATGGCATTCATAGCGTGTATCCAAGGTTTACCCAAATAAAGGTTATAAGGAAAGGTGAGATCCAAGACTTGGAAACTTGTGTCCATAGCTGTTGGGCCAATTCTGATAAGGAGTGTGACAACTCCTTTGGATGATCTTTCCTCATCATCATAAGCCTTAAGTATTATACTCTTAGTGATTTCCATGCATGCTTCTGAGAATCCTAATTCCTTAACCAACTTCAAGGTGCAAAGGTTCAACCCTACTCCTCCATCTACCAAGACTCGTCTAAATTTGGTTTGATGAACTAGGGCTTCAAGGTGTAATGGGTCATTATGATCGGTCTTCTCTGTTGAATAATCCTGTTGAGAAAATATGGCATTATGGGAATTGTTTAAGTATCCTACCATTTCTTCTAAATGATTGACATCTAAGTTGGTAGGGACAGTTGTGCTCTGTAAGGCTTTATTGAGAATGGCTTGATGATTTTGAGATAAATTCAATAGTTCCGGGATGGATATTTATGGTGGAGTCTTCCCCAACTTCTCAAGTAAGTTATACTTAGGCTTGGAAGACTACGGTGGTGGCTCTGATGAAGGACCTCGAAGAGTTATCTTAGTTCTACGTGTATTGACAACACATTTAGGATGCCTCTTTATGGTGATGGTATGGATATTTTCATTTGCAGCTTGGAGGTGATTTATGATCATACATTTTCCATAGTCATAATTGGTATTTGCATAATTAGCCGAGGTATTATTCTTAGTTCCTAAACTGGAGGCCTTTCCTTTCCCATGGTCATGTAATGGATCTATGAAGACCTTATGATCACTGTTCTTGGTATTTTTCTACCCATTGACCTCTATGGTTCCGTCTTCAACAAAATATTCTATGATTTTTTTTTGTTTTCAATATTTTTGTAGGTTATGTCCCTTTGCTTGATGGTATTCACAATAGGTGTTATCATCCCACCATGATGGTTTAAACTATATAGGATCATATTGTTTGCATTCCATAGGTTGTATGGGATTATGTTTAATTAGTTGTTTGTAAACTATCTCAATTGGCTCCCCCAAAGGAGTAAACTCGCATTTAGGAAATCTCCTTTGTGGTCATTGTTGTTGTGAATTTTGGAAATATTTGGCGATTTGATCAGCACTGTTGGGCATGTCATGAGAGGGATTGTAACCTCTAAGTGAGACGACAGGTCCTATGTGTATATTTTTAGCATCAATGACACTCCCATTGGTTACATTTTTCTTTCTGGACCAAAATTATTTCTATCGTTGGGAGTATTTTGGTGTTGAGCAACTGGATTTCTACTTGGTGTCTTAATTTCTCCTCTATCAATAAGAAATTTTTCAAGGATAATGACCTTTTGCACCAAGTCTAGGAAAGAGGTAAAACAATTTACTCTTAAGTCACTTCTCAGTTTTGGATGAATATTTTCAAGGAATATCGTGACTTTTTGTTTTTTCTGGTATCTCAACTGGACATCTACTAGCTAAACTTCTCCATCTCTAGAAGAAAGTGGTGAAATTTTCACCTTCTTCTTGCATGGTGTGACACAAGGTAGCTATTTTTATTTCATTTTCTATGTTGAAGGAAAAATTTTCGATAAACTTCTCAGTGTATTCACCCCATGATCATATGCCATATGGTAGTTTAGAGAACCATTCCAGTGCTATCCCAACAAGGGTTCACATAAATAGTCTCATCAAGTATGTGGGGTCATATGATATGTCCATGCATGTTGTAGAGAATTCTCTAATGTGTTCTATAGAATTTCTCTTCCCATTATACTTAGGAAAACTTGGTATAATGTATCCGTGTGGAAAGGGTTTCATGTATAGTGCTTTGTCAAAAGGACATGGACATAAATCTTGTGCTAAGATAGTTCATTTTCCTGGCATAGACATACTGTCTATTTGTTGTTGGAGGCTTTGCATTTGATTTTGTAGAGCATCTACCTGTGTTAATGACATGTTGGTTTTGTTGTTAGGATCAATGTAAGTGTTGTGAAATGCAATAGTTTGTGATGGATTGTGATTTGGTGAGGGTATATATCTTGGTTGAATATTGTATGATGGTGTAGGGATATATCCTATTTGAATGTTTTGATTTGGTATAAGAATATTTCCTGTCTAAATGTTCTGATTTGGTATAGGGATATTTCCTGTTTGTGTAGCCTCTATTTGAGGAATGGAAGTACTAGTGTTGGTATGAGGTATAGTTGTGTTTGTGCCAACTTTGGATCTTTTACCAGTAGTGTTCGTGCCAAAGGGGTTTGACGAAGTTTCTCCCGTAGTAAATTGTAAACCTTGTGTTATGTTGAATGAGGGTGTGTTTACAATTGATGATGTTTGAGTAGGTATGCTAGTTGGTATTGTTGCAGTAATTTGAATAACATATAAACTTGATGTCATGGTTTGCATTGGTTGAGTAGATGTTGTTTTCAAAGTGTGAACATCAAATCCTGGTGGTAGTGTGGCACCTTCTACTAGAAAATTTGATAGATATCATTGGGGATCATTTTCCAAACACTCATCCATAAAGGATGCAAACTCAGGATCCTATACGACACCGTCTATGTCTATTAATTTCTTTTCCATATGTGTCTCTAGTGATGTGTTTTTCAAGAAATTTTTTGTGTAGTCTCTCTTTCCCTGATGGCTAGTTTATGAAAGGATTGAAAAATTCGTTAGGGTCTAACATTACTCTATGTTTCCTCTTAGACCTTGTTTCAACCATGAAAAGTTGCTCGGACTGAGGTAATGCAACCATGTCTAAAAACTAATATGTCCTATTTCTATGTTTTTGGGATTTTCTGAATATAAAGGATGTCACTCAAAATTAAGGATTTCTAAAATGACATATACTAGGATGAAGTATGCTAGGATGGACAGTATACAAAATTTTGAGTAGATTATGATGGTAAATGATTCTAATATGGGTATTACCTACCACCTATGGAATAAATCTAAACAATGATATAACTTTACCAAGGAACCTGATTCTAGGACAAAGACAACTGATAAGGTGAATTTCCTAAACTAGACTATTGAGCTGGAAAGATTCACTAATAGGACAATAGTGACTAGGTTCAAAGATAATGACAAATCGAGTGCATGAACGTATCCAATGATGCGGAAAGTTGTTCTATTCTATGATATGTAACTTCCTATGGGGTTTCTAAATGTTTGCAACTTAGGATGACTACTGCTAAGACGTAAATGACACCTAATAATGCAAGGGTTTTGATTAAAATAATCCAGTTTTTGTCCAAGGTTGATCATAAGAAATAGAAGTGAAAAAAATAGGTTTGTTTTTAGACTGAGTTTGTAGCTTTTCAAAATTTTCTATTGATAGTCAATTGTGGTTCATGTTTCAGATGTGTTAATGAATTTGATAGATGCGTTTCAGTTTTTAGATGCGGTTAATTAACCAAACCAAGTCTTGAATGTTGACAGAAAAATGTGACTCATAAATCAAATGCGACTTAGAATCTAAACTCTATGAAACTATATCTGTTGATAGACACATGTGGTTTTTCATTTGATAGTTGCAACTTGTAAAGACACATGCGGTTCAAAATATGATAGTTGTGACTCAGTTTATAGTTGCGATTTTTTGATGAAAAAGTTACGACTGAATCAATTTAATGATCAATTTTTCATGAATAGAGCAAGAACAATCACATAATATAAAGTGTTATCAGTTTGATGTGTATAAATATGTTAAAATCAAAAGAAAAGTACAAGCTAGGTTGTGTTGGACAGTATTTACTGAGTTCTCAATTAGATTTCTCTAGTTATGTATATTCAAGTTGGATGACTAGTAGCTTGACCCCACTGGCTCTCATCCACGACACTCACTTATGTGGGGCAACCAAGCTACTATACCCATGAAAATCCCATGGCATACATTTCATCTATACACATGAACCAAAATAATTGTAGATGGCTTCATAGGTACAACCTGTTGCACCAGTAAATAGATAGGATTTTGGAAAACTACAACAAGTTGGCTATTTAATTTGGGAACCTGTTCAGAAGAGCCATGTGAGAGGCAATATCATCCTAGTCTACAGAGGTTAGGCTTTGCAGGTTTCGACGTACCTCAAGGGTATTGGGGAATCAATAGCTTGTCCATTGGGATCCTCATAATACTAAGTTTTCCTCAGTATTAAAATTTATATATTGATTGGGAGTGGCTTGGCAAAAAATATCATCAATGTTTTTGAGTCATGTTGGTTACTCCTAACTACCAACACAGGCCAAAATTTTCTAGAGTCAGTAACCGGTTCTCTTACACCCAGGATCGCAGAATGCACAAGGGGAGAGGATACTACGGTATACTGAATCCGAGTTCTACACTAACATAAATAGTCATGAAAAACACTGGTTCTTTTTATTTCCAAATGACGATTTTCTAACTATCAAATAGAAAAGTTAATTTTAATATTCACAATCTTCAACGAAAGGTCCTGCATGCAACCGATTAGTAGTTTATTGGTCTTCATCATTCATCTTGTAAGAAAATAGGTTTGGTTTTCAATATATTCTATGATTTATCCTACAAAAATAATGTTATCCCCCTGAATCACAACTACAAACAAAATGTTAGCAAAAAAATAAATGAAAAAATACCAAAACGTGAAAATATGGAATATGAAAAATCAAAAGTTTTACTAGTGAGATGCGTCATTTGAATTTACAAATGTGTTGCTAAGATGATAGTAAAATGCATTGGGGGAGGTCTCAGATGTGGCTCGTGTCATCAAATGTGTCTCATGAACTTAGATGCATCGTTTTGTCAGTCAGATGCATTTTTCATATGATACCAGTAAAACAAAAAAAATGAGAAAGCGAAATGGATTCATGAATTTTCAAGTGTCTTCACATCAGGTTCACCAAATGTAATGTAGATAAAAGTATGTTGCATAGTAATATGGTTAAATCTAATCTGAAAATGCATAAATCTAAATCAAACAACAAAGAATGAATCAAATGAATTAAAAAAAAAAATAACTTAAAAAATAGAATATTCTCACCGAATATCAATCCATTTCCTTGAATTATCTTGATTGTCCTTCTCCATTTTTCCATGTTGGTATTCTTTCCCTTAGATTTTCAGGATGTATGCAAATATAGCCTTAATATATGTCTAAGAAAAATATCGAAGATTAAGGTCTTCCAAAAAGTGTATTGATTTTGGGAGGAGGAATAATGGCAAAAGTCAACCAATTTATAGAAAATAGGTTTTCAAACGATCGACTCAAATTCAAAACAGAGATAAATGATCAACATTGTTTAATGCCATGTGATGTGATTTCTGTATCAGTTAGAACATGAGTTGGGAAATTCTACAGGATAAAGATTAAATTAGAATAATAATTTAATCTAGTGTTAAAATTGTTCTAAAATATTTAAGAATAGACATTCAAGATTAAATAAATGATTTAATCTTCAGTTGAAATTCTTCGAAAATAGAAGAATTAGACTTTGAATGAAAAGGATAAAGTTAGAACTTGGAGAATGATCTGTTTGAATGCACACATAAATTAATTAATTAATTAAATAAAGATATTTAATTAATAAATATGTTCATGCATATGAGTTAGAATAGTTAATTGACTGGTTGTGATAGAGAGCCCTTTTCGCAGAGATAATCAAATATCGAAGAGATAACTAATGGATTTAAATAGATCTCGAGTCAGATGGTGAGTGAATAATTAGTTAACTAGACGACAAAAGAATGCAACAAAAATAATTAATTATGAATTAAATGCTAATTTAATTCAACATTCAAAATTGAAATGATTTAATTAAATAAATAATAATTTATTTAATTGACTGAAAAATTTAATTGAATAATTAAATAATTTAAAAAGAATATTTAATTATAGTCGAAATATGATAAGAGGTAAATTAAATAATAAATTATTTAATTTAGAAAGGGAATTCATTAATTAGCGACATAATTTTTTAAATATGAATTATGTAATTAATTAGAGTTGAATAAGGGTCATAATGAATTAATCAAATAATTAAAAGGTTATTTATTTAATAGAAGAAAGTTGTGTTTAAGAAATAATTAAATAATTAACATTATTTAATCATGACCATGGACATTAGAAAATTATGTGGAAAGTGGTACTCACAGGCCTAGACCAATTTTCAGTGTCTACACAAGACTCCACATGGAAGAGTAGATGTGAATAATAGACAAGCATAGTGTCCCAAAAGCCTCATCACACCTATTAAACCATTTATTCTTTTTAGCAACACCTGTAGGTACAACCTCTGTACCCATAGTCACCCTGTATAAACCTTTGTGCTTCAAATGAATCTCCATTTGGGTTTTCCAACCAAAGTATTTTAATGAAGTAAGGGGTGCAATATTATGTTAATCCATAATGAATACAATAGTAAATAGTCTCAATAAAAAAAAAATTATTTGATCTAAAAGAAGGCTTGAATTGCATGTTTCCCAAGAAAATAACTAGGAAAACAAAATCTGACATCAAATAATAATATTAGATACTCAGTAATATTCTATAAAATTACGTTTGAGATCTGTGTAGATCACTGAGCCAAATTTTTGATGCCTATTTGTTTGTGCAAAATAGAGTCCAGATGCAAAAATTACGTCTCACAGAGTGAAAACAACTTATTTTGACTTTAGAGGCTGAAAAAGACATCAAAAAGGAAAAATTAGAAAATCAAACCTGCACCATTGGATATTTCCAAGAACTAGCTTTCTGATGATATCTTGTTTGCTCGATTTTGACATCGTATGCCCAAGTTACGCCAAAAAGAAAAAAACTGCTCCTTTAGGGAAAATTGGGGCTAGGAGAGGGGCTAGAGTCTTGGCCGTATGGATGATGTCAGTGTGATGACATGATGATGTCAACAAAACACTAGTGTAAATTTGATAGATGTCAATGAGAGAAAAAATCCGTCCCTTGGCCAGAAAAAATTTGGGTTGCCGAAAAGAATTTGGCCGCTAGAAAGTTGGGTACATATGTCGATGGAAGACCTTTTAGGCACTGTGTGGACCCCTTCCACCTGAGTGTACACTTATGCAGGCAGATGTGACAAGCTTGTGTAGTGCACATGCTTTAAAATCCTTTTTTTAATTGTTTTTCTTTTATTTATTTTTAAAAACAATCGTTATTTCTTTGAATGCGATTTTTTTGAAAAAGGCTTTTTGAATGATATAATATTTTTACTTTTAGGAAAAATAAAATTGAAAAATTGAATATTTTTACAAATTATTGCCTCGGAATGCGATATGGGAAGGTTGTATGGCCTCTCTGGCAAAAAATGTTTTGCCTTTTTTTTCAACTTCTCATAAATCAATGAAATGACAAATATTTCTAAGGTTTTTTGGGCGCTCTTAACGCAATGGCGATGTCGATTTTTCCCAAAAATACACAAAAAAATTGGCTACCCCCAGATCTTGCAAGAAATATGCTTGTTTGAAACCCTTGCACTTAAAAATCACAATAAGGCAATACCTTTCAAATGACGAACTAGCAGCTACAAATCTGAAGCTTTGATACCATGTTAGAAACCAAGATCACAAACCCCAGTGAATACCTACAAGAAATAACCTATCACAAAGAAAGAAGAATGTCCAAAACAACAAAGATGCTTTTCAAGCCTCAAGCGAAAAAATGCATTAAGAGAATGAATAATTACAATGAGATCAAAACCCTAAACGAAACCCTAGTGTGCAAACTTAATAATCAATAAATAATTATTAATGTGCCTAAGTTTCGCTTAAGTAAACCTAAAGTGATAAGTGACTTAATTAATTAACCAATATGATTAATTTAATTAAGTGAAATAACTTATTACTCTAACATCTATATCTAGTGTTATTTTGGAGGTTTCAATTCATACGTCTAGTGCTTTACAGATTTACTTTTGGAATGCAACTACAGTCGTCCATCAAAAATTCATCAAATGGTCATGTATTATATTAATTTGCATTGACATCTAGCTTTAGAAATAATAAAGGTGTTGACACTTGTTTGCATTCCAAACTCTTTATGAAGGAATTTGAATGTGCGGATTTTTTTCCCTAAAACTTGATAATTTCGCCAACCACACTATGATTTTTTATTGGAACCCCCCTTTATATCACCACTGATTTTTTTTATTAATTTGAGATTATGTTTAATTTGCTAATGAAAATAATTTTTTTTCTTTGAAAAAAGGTTTTAATTGCCAACAATTTTTTTTCTGTTTTGAAAATAGGATTAATTCGTCAATGGGAAAAAAAATTGGTTTGAAAAAAGGTTGTAATCGCCAATGAAAAATATTTTTTCATTAAAAAATATTTGCAATTCACCACGATTTTCCACAAACTTCTAGCGATTATAAAAGATTCACCACTTGGATTTTTTTTTCTCAAAAAATGAAAAAATTCGCCAATATAACTAATATTTTTATTGGGAAGTATACAAGATTCGCTAGGAATTTACACCTTCACTGAGGGGGGTATTTCTTAAATTTTTCCCTGGTGGGAGCTACTTATTAACAAGGCATGATGATAATATTCCATGATATGATGCACACATTCATGGAAGACTATGTAGATTATCTATTGGAAAAATCATACACCAGAGAATGAAACCTAGAGATCCTAGATAAAATCTTCACCTGATTGGAAAAATTCAATGTACGATTGAATCCAAAAAATGTGTATTTGGGGTGACATCTACAAAAATATTGGAATATATAGTTTCAGAAAATGGCATTGAGGTGGATCCCATGAAAGTTAAGGCCATCATGGAGATGTTGCCTCCCAAGAACATCAGTCAGCTAAGATCACTCTAAGGAATATTTCAGTCTATCCAAAGATTCATCTCACAACTGGCAAACAAGAACCACCCTTTCAATAACTTGCTACATAAAAATGTTTGCTTTAGATGGGATGAGAAATGTGAAGCCACTTTCCGCAAATTGAAACAATATCTAATGAGTCTACCCGTCTTAGTACCACAAACAAAAGGAAAACCACTCTTACTACACATAGCAACAACTAAGGCATCATTGTGAGCTTTTCTAGCACAAGAGGATTCAACATGAAAAGAAAGGGCGATCTATTATATCAACAAAACATTAAATGGATATGAAATCAATTACACATCCATTGAAAGGCTTGTCTAGCAGTAGTGTTCACCACTCAACAATTGTGACATTATATGCTAACTCATACCATAAAGTTAATAGCCAGTATTGATCCATTGAAATATTTGCTCAACAAGGTAAATCTAATAGGAAGACTGGTAAAGTGGGTAATGATATTGAGTGAGTTTGACATCCAATATGTCAATAGAAAAGCCATCAAGGGTCAGGCCATTGTAGATCAACTAGTTGAAGCACCATTACATGATGATCATCCTATACACATTGAGTTTCTAGATGTTGATGGCCTTACCATAACAACAAAACAATGGATATTATACTTTGATGGATCATACACTCAACATGGATCAAGAGCGTGAATTTTATTTGTTGCCCCTCAAGAGCATACCATTCCAAAATCATATAGACTGATGTTCCCCTACACCAACAACATGGCGGAGTATGAAGCACTCATCATTGGCATCAAGGTAGTTGTAGGATGGAAAATCATAGAGTTGCAAGTCTATGGAGATTCTCAACTGGTCATAAACCAAATCAATGACGAATATCAAACAAAGGATGAAAAACTGATGCCCTACAAAATAATGATTGATGAATTTAATAAATACTTTGGTAATATCAAATTTGAACAAATCCCAAGAATAGACAACAAACTTGTTGATGCTATGGCCACTATTCCTTATTTGTTACAAATTCTAGATAAACAAAGCCATTAAGAGTTCATGGTGGAACAACTATTTACCCCTGCCTATGATTATCCTGAGTCCCAAGTGGTTTTCCATTTAATCGACGTTGATACCTCGATCTATTGGAAGATATACACCTATCTAAGAAATAACACACTTCCACCTGACCTATCATGGAACCAAAAATGAAACTTCATCCATCAAGCCGCTTGACACACCCTTACACATATGAACTTTATCAATGAGGTCTTGATGGAACTCTCCTTCGATGTCTAGAATTTGATGAGTTTTAAATGACCTTACATGAAGTTCATGAGGCTAACTGTGGAACATATTCAAGTGGTCTTATGCTATCAAAGAAAATCCTATGTTTGGGGTATTACTGGTCGAATATGAAGAAAGATTCTTTTTAGTTTGTAAAGAAATGCAAGAAGTCTCATATCGATGGTAACCTAATACATGCACCGGCACAAGAACTCAAACCATTTGCATCAACCTGGCCCTTTTGTCAGTGGGGACTTGACCTTGTGGGGAAAATACATCCATCTTCTTCCAATGGGCACAAATTCATAATCACGACCACTGAGTACTTCACGAAGTGGGTTGAAGTTGTTCCTTTAACTACCATCATTGGTAAGCAAATTTCTTCCTTCATATTGAATTTTATTTTCTAACAATATGGTATCCCTAGCTCCATTGTCACCGACAATGGAAGACCTTTCAAAAACCAAGATGTGTAAGAACTTTGTGAAAAATTCCACATCCAACACTAATTCTCCATGCCTTACTACCCTTAAGGTAACGGCCAAGTAGAGGCCTCAAATAAAACCATCTTGAAGATCGTAAAGAAAAATATCAACGAGGTTGGATGTGATTGGCATGTCCAATCAAACCCTACTTTGTGGGCATACCATACCAGTATTTTTCCCCCACAGAAGCCACATCATATGCTCTTATATATGGATCAAAGGTTGTTTTTCCCATTGAGGTTGAATTACCTTCACTCAGAGTATCACTAAAAGGCATCATCTCAGATGAAGACTACCAGGTATCTAGATTACAAGAGTTGGAACTATTGGATGAACATCATTAGGTTGCAGTTGATCACCTGAAATCATATCAACAAAGAATGTCAAGAAGTTATAATCACAAGGTCAAACAAAGAACATTTCAGGTCGGTGATTTTGAACTGAAGGAAAATTCATGCAATCAACAAGATAGAGAAAATAAGGGAAAGTTTGAACCGAATTTGCTAGGACCCTTTTTCATTGTACCAACCTATGGATGAGGAGCATATCAACTATCCATGCCTGAAGAGGATCTATTTGAGGAGCCTATGAACAACCTCCATCTCAAAAATTTCTACACATAATTCATCCATTGCACTCTATAAAGTCCTAAAGAAATAAAAAAAGTAGAAAAAGTCCTGAAGAAATTCAAAAAAATTAGAATAAGTCTTGAAGAAATCCAAAAAAAATCAGAAAAAGTCTTGAAGAAATCCAAAAAAATAAAAAAAAGTCCAAGAAATCCAAAAAAAATAGAAAATTTCCTAGAGAAATTCAAAAAAATCAGAAAAATTCTTGAAAAGAAAAGGGCAAGAAACAAAAAAAGTGAAAAATCAGAAAAAATAGTTACCTTGATGAAAACTTGGCAAACAGGCATCTTGGTAACAACAAAAATAAACTTAAAATCTGAAAAAGTACAGTAAAAGTATATAGTTAAAACCTAGAAAATAGGCACTATTGTGATGAATTGGATTCTCCACCTTTTAGAATGTGTGTTGGTCATCCACTTTTTCTATCATTACACATACATGTGTATCATAAAATGAGTTTCATGTACATATCCGATTGTTGTGGTCATCTCCCACCTTGGCTTGGTTATCAATGTACATATCCATAATAACTGGTTTGTTTCTCACTTGGGGGGCAAAATCCCGAACTCACTAGGGGCAACCTGCTTTGAGCTTAAAAATATAGGAAAAAAACAAGACAACCTAGCGAGAAAAAAAACACTTTAGACATCAAACTGAACATCAATCACAATTAATCAGACAATCAACCATCCAAATCAAATCTCACTTGATGATAATCTTTTGAATCATGGTTTTCTCACTTTAGCACGTATGTTCAATTGTTGTATCTTGATTGTTGTTATCATTTCTCTAAAGCAACTCAAGGATGTCATGAAATAGAGAATCTATGATTGAGAATGATATTATTCTTTGTCTTCTATCTATGAATTGATCATTATTACTATGTAAATCATCACAGGATGTGATCTACGAAGTATCATTGATGTCATCGTGCCAGCCGATTTGTCATCCCTACATTGCATCATATACTTGCATAAAAAAAATACAAAAAATAAAGTGCATCCCATATCATTTGCATGATTGCATCCATCTCATACATCATAAGAAAAACATCATCCATACAAACATAGAACCATTCATCATCAACTCATTAAATGCATCCATGGGTATGTGCAGGATCATCATGGAAAAACATGCCCTTAAGTGGCAATAAAAACTCATAAAATCAGAGTTAGGCAACTTGATGTAAAAATTTGAATAATTTATCTATATTATTTCAAAAATATGTAAGAATATAATTTGTAGCAAATTGAATATAGTTTCCAAACTAATAGTTTTATTTAAAAAAATAAATCTATTTGGTGAAAATTTGAAATTTCAATGTAGTAGTACTTGAATTTCAAGGAAAAATAAGAAGTAAGTGTATGTCTAACCACCCTAACCACAATAAAATGATAATATTTTTTTATAATATTTTAGATGTAAGTAGAGGACTCATGTCTCGATGTGATGCATATTTTTTTATAATTTTTTTTCAAGTAAATAACTAATTATGAATTTTTTATTACAAATTTAAAAAAATATAAAAACTTGTATGTCTGACCACCTTAACTTGGTCAAAACTTCATGAAATTCAATTTTTTTTTTTTTAATGCTATAGTATGTGAAGCATATAATGTGACACATGTTTTGGATTCAAAAAATGTGATACCCTTTGAAAGCTATAGATTTTTTTCAATCAACATATTAATCAAGACTTTAGTTGTAATTCAAATAGAAAATGAATAATAATTATTTATTAAATTCAAAGTAAAACATAATTTATATTGGTGGAAAGCTGAGAATATCCTTTAAAAACCCTTTTCATTTCATCAATTTTGGGTAAAAGAAAAGTCATTAGCCACATGGGGCATCATATCACTTACATATCGCCACTTTTTGGCCCATCATAATCCTACACATACCCCGATACATAAGCATACATAATCATGGCATAATCATATAAACCATCAAATGACATATAGCACATAAATGTAAAATGCATCCATCATTAAACAACATATAGACAACACATATATCACTAATCATCATTGCATCTCATATAATCTCAAAATAATAATGTCACATGTACAATGATATTGTGAATGGAGAAAATATACATCATCAAAAATGGTAGGATATTCATCAAGTCTCTGAATGAATCCATGTATAAATCATCAAAATGTCAACATATATCAAATCTGGCCGCATAACCACTATCGGGTGCTCCCCCTAGACGTTGTTGGCCTTGGTGCACCTGCTCCTCTAGCACCAGATGGACTTGCACCTAGAGCTCCACCTAGTAGACCTCTGGGAAGTGGCAGAGTCACACCCTTGCTAATGGTCCAAGATTGACTCCGACCTAATTGGGATTGTACATAATTGACACACTGCTTTGTAGGCATTGCCTCATAATATCTCAACCGGTAATACTTTGACTCCTACACTGTATGATGAACCTCACTGAGATAATAAAATGTAGTGGTCCCCTCGACCACTCTCTGCAATCTATCAACTAAAACCTCTACCTGCTCACCCCAATGTCTCATTCCATCCCTCTCAATCATCAAAATAGTAACCTGTACCTATGCCAATGTCTATGACTATCCCTGTCTCTGTCCCAGAGCCTATGTTAACTACCCTTGTAATGTCTATAGCTGACCCTGAAGAGTCTGGAGCTACATTTGTAATGTAGCTATTTGTGTATGTTGTTGGTGTGAGGGAAACTGAATCTGAATCTGCTACTTCCCGGCCTATACCAGAGATCTCCTCCTCTTGAGTACTATGAAATCTAGAACCGGCCCACCTCCACCTCGATCATCACCCCCATCATCACCCTCATCTTGTCCCTCCTCACCCTCTCCCTCCTCATACCCATCTCCTCCATCCATCCTTTGTCTAAGTGCACATTGTGGCCCTCTATCATCACCATCCAAAATGGGTGTCAACTCATCAAGATTGGAAATCTACGGGAAGGGGTGTGTATGAAAGTATTGGGCATACTAATCCATCATATGTGCATATTCTATCTCAAGGTGATAGTACCATAGCAGTGGTTGTAACCTTAAATACTCATCACATGCAGCCTCATAAGACAAATCAGGACCCCACTCTAGAATATCCTATCTCCTGTGTGCATAATGGGTGAATCCCTTGGGCATGCCTTGTACTCTACCAAGATTTTAGAGAACCCTCATAGCTAAGAATATCTCAAGTGTATACGATGTCCAACCAATCATATATTTGGAAATTCATACACAAGGCATCTTAGTGTCATCCTATGGCCATGGATCACAATCTACGTATGGTCACTAGGTGACCTGTATCCAGGTAATCCATTACCTACATCTAATACTCTAACTTTCCTATCTTATGCTAGACAAGTAGACTTGTGTAAGGTTCCAAAAACATAAGGTCTATTGGTTGGATGAGCCCTATCTACCACTGGTCGTGTAGCTTCTATATGCTCCCATGCCCAGATCTACAAAAGTGTCACACCTGCCAATAGACTAGCACCACTGAGATATACAACGTGATATAAATCATGATATAAATGAGCTAGCGTGCAAGATCCCCAAGCATATCGAAGACCCTATGTGATCATCTCCAAGACCTAGCCCCATCCAATAGATAGTCCCTTCAACCTATGGTCGAGACATAGAAAGCTTCCAATGAAGCCAACAATTACACACGGTACTGGCTAATACATGGCTACCATCTCTTGCCATAGAAAATCATAGCCGCTAATCTGAGCATCCTAGGAAATCCTCCTCAGGGCATCTATCCCTCCCTACTTCTCATGATTATAAAAAACTATCTCCTTGATAAAAGGAATCCTCAAGATCTGGTATACATCCTTGGGTGTCACCATCATCTCACTAGTGGCTAAGTCAAAGGTATTATGATCACTATGCCAACGCTCAACTAGCATAGTCAAAAGCCCCCTATTAATCCTATACTGGGGTATGTTAATCAATGAGGTCAAATCTCATCGAGAAATAATGTCTAAATCCACTTGAACTATCTATGGTATCATATCCCATGTCTTTGGGAAGTGCTCCCGAATCTGCAACACTCCTAGGCCATCCTTCGATAATCATAACATATCACAAATCAATCAGCCTATCAATCAATTAACCTATCATTGATCCTCACCTATCATGAGGTCAGTCATCACCTATCCTATCATTGATCATCACCTATCATGAGGTGAATCATCATCTAATCTATCAAGAACATCAAATCATAAATTGATGTGATCATCAACCATAAAAAACGAGGGTATGTGCAGGATCATGATGGGCCAAAAAGTGGCAATATGTAAGTGATATGATGGACCATGTGGCTGACGACCTTTTCTTTACCCAAATTTCATCAAACGAAAAGGGCTTTTAATTGAGATTCTCAACTTTCCACAAATATAAATTATGCTTTACTTTTAATTGAATAAATAATATTATTCATTTTCTATTTGAATTATGACAAAAGTCCTGATTGATAGGTTGATTGAAAAACATCTATAGCTTTCAAATGGTAACACATTATTTGAATTTGAAATATGCGTCACATTCTATGCTTTACATGATATAGGATTCATAAAAAAATGAATTTCTTGAAGTTTTGACCAAGTTAAGGTGGTCAAACATACAAGTTTTTATATTTTTCAAAAGTTGTAAAAAAAATTCATAATTTATTATATACATGAAAAACAATTACAAAAAAATATGCATCACATTAGGACATGAGTCCTTTACTTATATCTGAAATATTATTAAAAAGTATTATCATTTTATTGTGGTTAGGGTGGTCAAATAGACTCCTACTTCTTATTTTTTCCCTGAAATTTAAATACTACTACATTGAAATTTCAAATTTTCACCAAATAGACTTTTTTTTATAAAAAAAAAATTTAGTATTTTATAAAATATATTCAATTTTCTGCAGAATCTATTTTTACATATTTTTGAAATAATATAGATAACTTATTCAAATTTTTAGGTCAAGTTGCCTAACTCTGATTTTCTGAAGTTTTATTGCCACTTAAGGGCCTATTTTTTCCATGATGATCCTACACATACCTAGGAGGAAACATCAAAAATCATCAAATTTGGATTCAATGCGCTAAAATAATATTTCTATGTGCTAAACATCCAAATGCGCTAGAAAATCTCTTGGATGCGCAAAACAAGGTCTCTATGTGCTAATTCTTCATGGTGGAGCTTTTAAATTTTCTCCCCCTTGTGAGTTCTTTTTACTTCATCCTTGGCTCTAATTGGTTGAGTTTTTAAAATGAGTCTTTTTCATGGGTGTTCTATTTGAGAGTTAACTTATTATTAAAGGTGGTCAGTCACTTAAGTATGGTCTTAACCCCCTTTTGGTCGTTACATTACTGACCCCTCTTTACCTACCTTCTTGGTCTTTTGCATCCCAATTTTTTTTAATATTTCCTTAGTGTCAGGTTGGTAAAATATTTTTAGATTAATCTCTAAAAATATTTTCAGCCTTGAGGGTCATTTCCCCGTCCACCTAATCAGTCCCCTTTTTATAAATTTTTTTTTTGCATGTGCAGATTGCATAGCCGTCAGATAGAATGATCTCTATCTGGACCATTCATTGCGGACCTCGCAAGGTTTCTTGCTGATGCCACTAAAATGGTGTGAGGTATGTGAGATGCTGCCACCTATCACCTATGATCATGGGGACCAGTTTTTGTTCACTAACTAGTGAAGGACACTGATGCTAACAGTTGTTTCTTTACCAACGCATTGTGGTCGTTCCTTGTTGACCTCATGCAATTGAAAAATTATCTTTACTAATGCTATGAGGTATGTGAATTCTTGACACGTGGATGTCGATGCTCTATGAAAGACGATCGAGGTGGGACGCGCTCATCCTGAGGTGGTGTCCTGTAGGTGGCTTTCTGTTTGCCTAAATTCTGGAGAACAAACATGGCATTTTCAAACCATTTTGACTCGATTTGAGCCATTATTTTTGGCTTGCATTATTTTGGATCAACGATTGGCATTTGAAATAGGCTAGTGTTGTACTATAGCCATTTTATCTCACATGAGTGAATTGTAATGGTCAAGTTCGAACTGTGCTCTCATAATTAAATGCCAAAAGATAAGTTAATTTCTATTTTCATGTGTGTTTCCATGTTAAAGAAAAATCACCTAGTACTGAGTGAAGCAAGCCGTCTTTGTGAATTTTTAGCCTCACTGTCATTAACGTTCTACAAGTTAAACCGTAAGTAACACATATACCATTTCTTATGTTTTTAGAAGGTCTTATGGTTGTTTGAAGAAAAATTATCAACTACTTCTTGTTTTGCTCCTGAAGGATTGTTTGAGTTAATTTTCTTTAAAGTATTTTAAAGCTTGTCTTGATAATTGTTGTGGCTTCTTGAATTGTGAATAATTTTTGTTTAAGGCTATAGGGTGCAAGTTATAATTGTTTGACATTTAAAAACCCTAGATTGAACTATTCTTTGTCTTGTGTAAATGGCACCCAAGGCCTGAAGCTCTGGCTCTGAACTGGAAAAGGCTTGAGGGAAAGTCTTTTTTTTACAGGCCCTTACTCCTTGAGGGGTTAATTGAAAAAAAATGTGCGGTTCAGGACGTTGAGTTATCATATACCGGATGGAATTTGTTCTCAAATTGGTTTGGGAACAAGAATTTGTGTGTTCCTTTGTGTAACCCATGGAGGTTGGCTCTTGGTAAGCTGATTGTCCCTAATGTCTACTTGGATGTAGATTTGTTGAAAGATGTTACTACAAGGTATGGTCCTATAACCAGAGTTGTTAGAACGCACTCTAGAACAGAAATGGTAAAGATAACTAGGGAGGAAATTATAGAAATATTTGGTCTACATGAATGGAGCTAGGATATGGTTTCCATTAATCTTGAGGCTTTTAGAGAACATCTCTTTTGATACCTCATTTGGCAACCTCGAGAAGAGGAAATAATAAGAAGTAGGTAGTGATTGGTAAGAATGAGCCAAAAAAAATTCCTGTGAACTACTTCTCTAACTGTTTCAAGAAGACAATTTTTGTCTTGTGCCAAGTTCTGGGAATTAGCTTGAAGACTACTCTACCTACTGATATCATGTACATGGCTGTAAATCTCCAACATCCAGTTTTTAATGTGGTATATGATTTTTCCACTTACTTAGTAGAGAAAATACATGTGTGTCTAGTGGCCCTAAAGGAAGGAAAGAATTGGGTTGGTTTCAGGTGGTTTTCCCTGTTAATGCTCATATTTTTGTATAGGGGCCAAGTAGTGTTTGGGCAGGATATGGAACTAAAGAAGGAGGATAATGTTCACATGCCTGTCCAATATTGGACTAGGAACCTTGATATGCATGATCAAAAATTTGATTATGTAATGTTCCAAAATGTCTTTGGATCCAAGTTAAATATCTCTAGTTCATGATACCCCCATGATTCTTAAAGAGATTCATGATTTCTTGAGGCCAATGGAAAGAAGGCCTGAATTAAATTTGACACATAATTGGGCATATATTATCCCTTATCATAATACAATTTTTTTAATAATATATGGCACTAATGTCAACCCAAATGTTCTGCCCAGGGATGTGCCTCTAAGAACTGGATTTTTGGAAATCATGAGACAATTGGGGTGTGCTCAAGAAAGACATTTTCTAGTAGAACAAAAGAAAGGATCTTTCTTTCTTGATTATATGCCATTTGCTGATTTTGTTATGGAAAAGGGAGGATGGAAGGATTTTATAAAAATTGCTTAGGACTTATAGATTAAAGAATGTACGCCCTAAGAATCATGATCCCGAGGGTTTTCTTTCTCAAATGAAGGCCAAGCATCAGACTAGAATTTTTTTCCACAATTTCTATTTTCTTGAAGACATTAGCAAGAACATTTTTTATTCAGAGATACAAGAAGAGTGAAAGGAAAAATAGATTTCCTTTCCCAAGATGGTGAAAAATAAGCAAGAAAGGATACCTTATTTCAATCCCATACCAAATATAAATGGTGAGTTGAACAGGGGTATGTATGCCATTGACAGTATTGATAATTTTGTGGGGATTCTAAAGGATGAACAGGTTGTGGAAGAAAGGCGAAATTCAAAAAATATTGAGGGGTACCTTGAAGTAAGGTTGGAGGAGAGGCCTACTTATCAGCCCCTGAAGAAGATAAAGTTTTTTTCTAGGAAAAGGGGAAGCAGGGCTGAGGAAGTTGCTAAAAGCATTGCACCATGTTCTTCAAGGTAGTCATTTCCAAATATTGTTGATCTGGATTCCCCTTCGAGGATTTCTAACCAAACATGTCCATCATCACCGAAGAGACAAAAAATTGAAAGAAAAAGGGTCGTTGAATATGATGCTGATGAGAATGAAGAGATTATTGTCACTCCTGATGAAATGCATTAGGGAATGCCATCTTTCCCATTGGACACTTCATCAAGTTCTTGGGTTGTTTCTTTAAGGTTTGGAAAAGATGAAACAAGAGGAATAGCCAATAATGATGAACTAAGGATGGAGACCTATAGAGAGTTCATGATGGATGACTACTTTATCTAGAACAATGCTTTTAAAGATTTTGTATGGAGATCACATGTCTCATTATATGCTGAGAGGGTGGCTCAAGAAAGAATTTTGCACCCTGAGCTCCCAGAGCAACTAATTCAGTCTAAAATCAGGTTGCAGATGAAGGAAAGGTTCAAAGAAATAACACCAAATCAGGGTCGAGCATTGGTACAAAAGAGTGGATTACTATTAATTCGTAGATGGGATGTTGTTGATGCTGTGGTGTTTGATACAATAAGAAGGGCCAATAGGCCACTTCTTGCAACCGATGAAGAGGTTGTACTGGCACTTAAAGGATCTGATTTTAGTGAGGAATGGGATGCTTTGGCAATTTGGTCTTTGTCCACTGGATCTAGGAAGCCAGTGGTCGCATAACCATCTGACTTTAGTGGTCACCTTGTTATAAGAAGAGTTGTTGATACCCCAGTATTGGAGGATGCTGATATGGTAGTGAATGTTGCCAAGTTCACTAGGGCAACTATTGAGGATTTGACCAAGGACCGAGATACTCTAAGAGGCCAATACAATGAAATAATCATTGAATATAATAAGATTCAACAAAGGGTTGTAGAGCTAGAAACTGAGTTGGCCTTATTAAAGAAGAAAATGGATACATTGAAGTATTAGGGGCAGGCTAGCTCTAGTCGTACTATCTCTGACCCATGAGTGGAGCAATCTCAACCCTCTTCACAAGGACAGTCCTTAGCTATTGTTCCATATTTAATGGGACATGTTCCTATTACAGTTGAAAGGGCTAATATCCCAGGAGAAGGACTCTCTAGGGAGAAATTAATTTATCAAGTTGAGGAATATAAGGAGATGGTGCAACAAATCTTAGAATCAACATGGAAGAGAAATTCAATGATTATAGGCACTCTATTGAAACACTTAAACAAGAGGGTCTAGGGAAAATTGAATAGTGTTAATGAAAATTATTCTTGAATTTTGCAAGAACTTAGGATGTTCCCTAAAGATAAAGAGTTGGCCACCCCATTACTAGACAGATGGAGCCCCAGAATTGAGAAATTGAGATTCATGGTAGTAGGAGCAAAACAACATGGGGATAAGTATCCTATGGTTATATCAACTTATCAATTTGTCAAGGGATTCATGGAGAAAATGTTTCAAGGGTATGTTGCCCATATGGAGTTAAAGATCAAAGGGTTAAAGGCCAAATATGATGGAATGGACTTAACTCCAATGCCACACATTTTGCATAGTCAAGATGAGGTAAAACCTTTGCAGGTTTGGAAAGACAAGATGACTAACATAATGATAGCCCAGACACATGAGATGCTTAAATGTTGGCATTGGTATGCTAGAGAATACACTAGAGAAACTACCAATTGTCATTAGTTTCTTAGAAAATTTTGATATGAAGGCCACACCAGTAATGGTGAAATATGTACCCTATTGAGATAAGATTGATCAAGTTATGGCATTTAAGTGGCCATTTGAGGAAGATTTTGAATTATGGAAAAACGTATTCACCGATGAGTTTAAAATATGAGTACTACAGTTGAAAAATGCAACTTGGTCATGCATAATTAAAATCTATCCTTAGAAGTTATATTTCATAATATACATTTCCCTTTTGACTTTAGGTATGAGCTACTGAGGTGGAATAAAGTGTTATAATGGTTAAAGATGCCTTTGGTTTAAATGAGTGGCCCTTTGAAGGGCGGTTTCTTTTCTTCCATATCAACTAATGATAATTCTTGTCCTATTATTTTCTCTTTCAAACACATGATGTAAATGTAAATGAATTAGGGATTAGTGGTCCAATGAAAAAAGGACATGTGTACTCTTTGGCCTGAAGCTTGTTGGCTCCCTTGTTTTATAAAAGAGAATTCTAGGCTGTGGTAGAGGGTCTGCTAAAATATCTGAGATTTGAGAAA
Organism: Sequoiadendron giganteum; assembly: GCA_007115665.2. NCBI lineage: Eukaryota > Viridiplantae > Streptophyta > Pinopsida > Cupressales > Cupressaceae > Sequoiadendron > Sequoiadendron giganteum. The sequence continues at coordinate 80,511,749 of CM021108.1, forward strand.
TAAGAGTTTGATGATACATAGAGTATGAATGTAAGTCCAGGTCTTAAGGTTTTGAGTTAGATAAGAGAACTTGGTCAATTATGGGGTTCTTAGGCATGTTCGTATTAAATATGAAGGTTTTTTGAGTCTCTTTTCTCTCCTATTGTGACATTTTGTATGAATTACTAATGAAATATTGGTCCAAGATGGTTTTCATTGATCTTCATTTGTTCTTTACTATGAATTACATTTAATGATGGCTCTAGTTCAAAGGATCAGTTAAATGCTTAAGTTAATTAGTAAGTTCATACAAGCTAGCAACGAGATTCAAAAAGTAGTGATAGATTTAGATACAAATATATGGATTGTAATGCAATTCATATGGATCATAAGTGTTTAAGATGAAATTTTCCCTATAGTTCAATTTTCTCATTTGACTCCATGCTTTAGGATATGGCATTGGAATTTTGAGCATGGTTATATTTTCTCATGTCTTGTGTTATGACTTCAAAACATTTTATTCAAATATTTCCTATCAATCTACTTTAGTTGTGTTTGCAATTCTCTGCTAATGGGACTCGAGCCTTTTTAAGGAATAGCCAATTTCTTGAAGGATTTCATCCTTTTATCATAGATGGGGGAATTTATCTATTGTTCATCAATGTGTGGTTGAATTTTTTAATGTTGTATTTAAAGAGCACATTTTAGGGAATACCCTCTTGGGTCTTACAAATATTGAAGTGTAGGAGAATTAGCATTATCGCTTTTTCTCATCGAGTTGGCCAATCACTTCCTAGACTTTTATCATTGAATGTGGCAAGTTCATAGAAGCTCTTGGGAAGTATGCTTGGGTTGTAAATAAAAACACCAACACTTTGTATGCTCTAAAAAACCCTATCAATGTGCTAAAATATCTACTCAATTCATTGGAACACCCTATGCGCTAATTCATTAACCTGATGTGCTACATTATCTACCCTATGCACTAATTTACCCTATGCATGACAAGAGGTACCAAATGCGCTATAACGGGTTCCCTATGCACTAATCTAATATTTGGGGATTCCTCAGACCTTATGCGCTAAATTAGGCACCCTATGCACTAAAGCGGGTTCCCTATGCGCTAAACAATCATCCCTATGTGTTAAAACATGAGTAGAAGCTAAAGTCTACTTGGGTTGTAAAGAAAAACACCAACATAATGTCAACTTTGCTGGGGAACTATCAAAGGAAAAGTATCTAGTGCAGATCTGGTATATTTAGAGTCATTTTTCATGATATAATTTTTTTAAATTGTGAGTATATTTTTCATGTTTAACACATGCGTCTAGTTTTCGTATGCTTTTTGTCAATGTGTCGAGTAATGTTTAGGATCTTGTCCAAAGTTATGAGAGAAAAAGTGAAGTGCAATCATTTCATAATTCCCAAAATTTTGGGTGGTGACTCTGATATCTTGAACACAAATATTCATATAAAGTACCAAGAGAAAAGTGCAAAGGAAAGTCCTCGTACACCAAAGGCCATGAAGAAGACTAGAAGCTATGCAAAAAAGAATTTGGATCCAATGCTACAACTCAAACCTAGATAGGATAAGAAATGGATGAAAGTAAATGATACCCTAAGTAACTCTATTTCATCTCCTATTATTTCTTCTCCTACTTTAAATGCTAAGATAAATAGTGATTTTATCAGTGGAGATTCTTGAGAAGTTGTTATATATAAAATGGATCATGGAAGCTTTCCTATTGAAATGAATCGTGAAGTTGAAAATGATATGTCTAAAGAGGAGGAGTGATGGGGTTTTTGGGAACAGGATAAATAGTTCCCAGAAGCCACAACACCTGGTGCTATGTCTTTTTTCACTAGACAAAATTTCAAACCACTCGGGTCTCTTTGAATGAGGAAGTGCCTTTCTTCAAGATGAAGATCAGGTAGAACAACCTTATTATACTCCTGCTCCAAGTGAGGTAGGAGATATCCTTGAAAATCAAATGGATATAGATAGGGATATGGAAACCTTGATTGAAGAAGAAAAGAGGTTGCAAGAGGTGGAGGACAGTAGGGACAAGCTAAGAAAAGAGAATCTGGAAATATTTCAGGCCAAGCAGCTCGAAATAAATGCTTAGAAAAAGAAAGTTGAAAAGATGAGAGAAGAAGCAACTAAGATAAAAACCTTTGAATAAATGGTCACTAAGGCAGCTGCTGAGAGGGCTAGTGAGGTGCCTAAAGCAAAAATATCTATGGGAACCTTTGTCACCACCACATATACTCCTATATCAACTACCAAAACTTCAGACCCATTCGCTAGATCTAAGAAGGCAACCTTTGTGGACCATGGGAAAGCCCCTATTGATCAATCCATGAAAATTCCCCACGGTTCTTTCAATTATAAGAGCCATGTTAATAATAATGCTGAAACAAATAATGTTACTGACAAAGGGGTTGAAGGTGATAGAGAAACATTCCAACACTATTTATGCAAGTCATAGAGTTAGTAAAGTTTTATGCCAGCCGTAGAATTTTTAGAGTGCCTGGCAAACAGAGTTAAGCCAATAAGAGGAAACACATATCATTTTTTGACTCCATTGCCCATGTGGACAAAAGGCACTAATTTGCCTCAACCTAGAGATAAATTTCATATCAAAACAACATTTTCAAAACCTTTCATTTGTAGGAGTAGGAGTAGTTGTAGTGATTTTATTTGTCCACTTCCCTTTGCCATCATGGATAGATTGATCAACCAAGAAAAACATTTAAATCTGCAACATACACATAGGTACACCTGCCTATGTTTTGCAGAGCCTGAAGAGAAGAAGGTAAAATTGCATCAATTGGCCTTGTATGTTGGCCAAAAGCATTGTGAGAGTTTGGCAACCTCTCATGGTTCAAACCTACATTTTTGAGACCCAATATTTTGGCGACTTTGTTGGGGACAGACATCAGAAAATCTTCCAGCCTTTCCATTTATTGAGTTAGCAAAGTGACATTTTTTTTTGGAGATTCCGCTAGGGGCAAACCAAAGCAATCTATTTCATTTTCCTAATTTTGGAAAATGAGGTGGCGACTTTGTTTTAATATGATATATAATTCATAAATGTTGTGGAGCAGTAACATTTTGTCAAGATGAGAGAACAAGAAAGAAGACAATAGTATGTGAAAGATTTTGAAGAATTGGAACAACAACAATTATACTGGAAACAAAAAACACTACAATTGAAACAACAAATTCTGCAATTGGGAGTCAAATTCTACAATGAAGGTAATGTGATCTATTCATAATAGAACACTTATGCACCACATCCATTACCTCAAATGAATATTCATCTTCCATTTCTTGAAAAAAGATCAACCAAAACCCATATGGCCCTCCAAATTTTGTCTCAATTATCAATAAACCATTTAACTTTAGTAATGTCTAAGGATACCCAAATCCTTACCCTTGCGATGAGACAAAATTGCTAATGAATATCCTTAAATTTCATGGAGAATGGAATGAATCAGCTTATGAGCATATGGAATGATTATGGAATGTCATTGTCAACTTTCAAGTTTATCCAGAGGATGTCATTATGAAATGTTTTTCAAGGTCTATGAGGGATAGTGCAAGGGAATGGTTTAAAATTTTTCCTATGCAAAGTATATCTTCATGGGAGGATCTAAAATAAATATTTTTGAGCCAGTATGAGGACAAAGATGATGATTATTTACATAATCAAGAAGAAGATGATGATGTACATACTCAAAGCCAAGACTCCATTACAAAATCAGAATGTGGAATTTCCCCCTTAGGTACATTTTTTGACATAAGGAAGTATAAAGGAGAGGATGGAAACTCTTTATATAGTAGGATGGTAGAAATTTGTATGCAATTACCTCCTCATCATAGGCCTACAAAACCCACATTTGTTATACAATTTGCTAGAGCATGGGAGCCTGAATCAACTTATTGGTCAGAGTCATCACAACAACATGCCTTGGATGTAGTAAATAAATTTATTGATTCCATGCTTGAGACAAGGTATATGGACACTATCAACAATGAATCTAATAGTGATATCATGAATGATCAAATAATGCAGCCAATGGAGGATAAATGTGTCACTGGGATTTCTAATGACAATTTTTCAGATTTGGAAGATGATTGCAGCATTAATGATATTGATGGGGACACATCATCTAGAGAGTGCATTAGCAATATTTCAGAAGATGAAATAGAAAAATATATCATGCCTTCCAAAAATGAACATATGGAGAGTCTCTCTTGCATAATTGATTGAGTCAAATTGTGAAGATGAAATAGTGGATGTTGATCTTCAACAGGATGATTGTTGCAGTTATTATGAAGATCAAGAAGAGGTTGGAGACATGATTGAAGATATGGTAGCAGAGACCTGTTCACTCAGTAGTGAGCAAGTTTCAGATTTATTGACTCTTGAATACTAGAGATGTGCACATGAAGATGATTCCAAAGTTTTGGGTCCAGGTTGTATCTGTTTTTACAATGAAAGTAACAATTCATGTGACCCCATGTGCATCTCTCAAATTTATGAAGAAATCATTGAAGTTGATCATGAGTCCATTTGTGTCCAAGAGGAGGTATGTGATTTAAATAATTTTTGCCTACAAGAGGAAGATATTGGTTTACATGTAATTGATGATGAATTTCCACCATTTGTTGATTCAAGTACATATGAGGATGACTGTATGAATCAAAAATGTGTGTCAGTGCCAACTGATGATAGGAAATAAATGGAAAGTAATTCGATTGTTTCAAAAAATATTGATGAGACAAAAAATTTTGATTTCCAAGAAAAGCATTCAGATTTTCAAGTCCCAGTGCAGTTGCAGGCACATTCAACAACAGATGACAGTGAGCATGCCCATGAGTGTTTTGTTGAATGTGGATACACTTTGTATGTTGAAGATGATAAATATATTTTATATGATAATGAGAATGATGAATGGAAAAATGGTAAAATGAATATGAATCAAGTTGAATGTAATGATTTTCTAAAGGTTTTCAATGGCAGTGCATGTTGCAGGGTAGGTGGAATGGATAGTATCAAAATAAACCTAATGTGCTTTAATTAGAACAAAGTCTATGATAGAGGAAAGTGTGGGTTTTTTTATTTTGGGTGGCCTAGGGCCATCCCTTGTGGTTTGATTTTTTGAACCATAGCAGGAATAGAGGATTAAGGATTTCCAGTGCATGGACAATTCTTATCAATGCCTCTTTAAATATTATTTTCCATGCATAGTAGTTTTAGGAATCTTTGAAGGGTTTGGATTTTCTAGTACATGGAAATTCTCAGGAGTTCCCTTTCTGAAAGCATTGCTTTCCTTTCCATGTGTAGTAGTTTAGGATTTTCCATTCTCCATTTGCTCCATTTGCATATCCTTCACTTATTCATTCCCTCAAGCTGCCATTGCCTTCATTTTCATTCGTGTCTTGGTCTGCTCTACCAAAGATACTATGGATTCTTGTAGTGATTTGCAAAACCACTCATCCCCAATAGGAGCCATTGTTAGAACCCAAAAAATTCCATTAAAATCTAAATGAATTTTCCATTTTTGAACCTAATATTTCCACTATCTTCCTCACAAAAGTCATTCACTGCCTTCTATACTTTACCCCCCATTGAATTTCCATATATTTCACTACCTTCTCATGAAAAATTAAACTTTATCGCCATCCAAAAATAAAAAATTGACTTATGTGTTAAACTGCTACCTTAATATTTTTTGAAATTCCTATTTGTTTTCTTCATACCGCTTTACCATGGATAGTTATCAAGTAGCTCATGGTTGTGTGGTGGAGGGAAAGCTTGCCGGTGAGATAATAGGTGCGGCAATAGCTAGGAGGCAATCAAAGGGTTTACCATGGTACTGCACATGGTTCTAAGGTAGACCATGGTGATTGCGGTGGTCAAGAGGAAGTGGTAGAGTTAGCTACCACGATATCGCTGGTGGTCTATCTAGTGACCGTGGTAGCACGGTAAACAACTAGCAGACGATAGTGAGGTAGGAGAAAATGCTTACCGTGATACTGCATGTGGTTAGCAGGTAGACCGCAGAGGAGCGGTAGTGGTGAGAGATGACAGTTAATGCTAGTACTGTGATACCATAGGTGGTAGAAAGATAGCTGGCAGTTGGGCAGTAAATAGTTAGCGGTTAGTGAAAGCAAGCAGTTAGCACATGATGGATAGACATGGTGGTTAAGATGATCATTCAAATGGTTACTGTGATACCGTAAGCTTAAGAAATAGGGATCACAGTAATGCGGTGAGGAAACGGTAGATAGCCAAAGGTGACAGGAATTGTTAATCATTGCTATACCACAGTCAGTCAACAAGTTGACCACAATAGAGTGGTAAATAGAATAAAATCCATGATTAAAGTTTAATGAGAAATACAGGCTAGTAATATAAGGAAGAATCAAATGCATAACTACATAAAAATATTCAATTTTCCGAAAGGCAACACAATTAAATTTTTAATCACTGTGAAGGAATGTAAATGGTTTTGCTGGTTAAATGAAGAGTTGTGAATGTTCGAATATGATGTATAAATGATTTGAAAAATCAGTTGCAATAGGAGAGAGGAGATAGTAGTTAGAGTAGGAGTGAGATTTTCCCCAAGAAGGGACTTGGATGGAAATCATGTACAACCTTTTCTTAAAGCAGAAGCAATGGAGATAATATGCCTAAACTGGTGAATTATTTTTTGGTGTTTAGTTGTTGTGATAAAATAATACATATTCTTTATTTTTGGTTGTTTCTAAATTGGGATAATTTAATCATTTAAATCAGCATATCAAGTATATCTCTAGTTTATAAAAATGTATTCTCATTTCGTGTGATTTAATTAACTGGTGTCTGCAAGTTAGAATTAAAATCTTTTAATAACTCTGTGTTTTTAAGATTTCTTTTGGATTGTTGAAGTAGAACTTGATAGAGAAACATTCCAACATTGTTTTTGCAAGTCATAGACTTAGTAAAGTTTTATGTCATCCATAGAATTTTCAAAGTGCCTGACAACTAGAGTTAAGCCAATAAGATGAAACACATATCATTTTTTGACTCGATTGCCCATGTGGATAGAAGGCATTGATTTGCCTCAACCTAAAGATAAATTTCATATCAAAACAACTTATTCAAAACCTTTCATTTGTAGGAGTAGGAGTAGTTATAGTGATTTTATCTGTCCACTTCCCTTCACCATTATGGATATATTGATCAACCATGAAACACATTTAAATCTACAACATACACATAGGTACACCCGCCTAGGTTTTGCAGAGCTTGAAGAGTAGAAGGTACAATTGCATCAATTGGCCTTGTGTGTTGGCCAAAAGCATTGTGAGAGTTTGGCAACCTCTTGTGGTTCAAACCTACATTTTTGAGACCCAATATATTGTAATGCCTATGATGCTAAAATGTGCTATTTACTGAGAGATAAAGATCCTCAGAAATTGAGACAAGCATATAAGATGGCAGTAAATATTGAAAATAATAGAAGAGCTTCTAGAAAAGTGGGAAGAAGGGAAGATCCGAAAGCTCCTAAAGGCACAAGGAACCAAACCAAGAAGGTTAGTAAACCCACGGTTGTTGATGAGAAGATAGATCAAGTCCTTACCCTACTACAAAAGCAAGCAAAAAATGACAATCCTCATTTTCAAATAAATGAAAGGCCCCCCATGCTATAGGACTATCCCTATAACACTAAATGGAATAATGGGAATCTCATACAAGGAAATCAGAGAAATAATCAAGCTCCATGTGATCCTTTACAAAATAATTCTCTAAATGTAACAAAATTTTTACCATGTGTGAGGTGTGTGGGATGCCACATTCTTCGCAACAATGTGCAAAAGCACAATCAATGGTAGAATCTCAGGATGACCAGGGAGATGCGTAGTCTCCCCATGATTACGATACGATGACTAATGTATTACTAGGACCAACTAATTTGGCCTATGATGATTACTCCTCAGATGATGAGCCATGTGGTAGAGATGTTGATATTCAAAGACAACTAAATGATCTACATCACCAACAAGTGTTTTCAAACGAAGGAGACAATGATGAATTATTTGTAAATGAATTGGAGGTAGATAATACTATTTTGAGAAGACCTTCTGATGAAGAAATTGAAAAATATATAGTTGCTCTAGTTGCTAGGGTGAGGAACAACATACAATTGAGAAATTGAACTGTTCTAGGTGATTCAGGTAAGCTTTGCAGCTTGTTCATAAAGGAAAAAGATGTAACTAGAACAAATACCAATTTGGAGGCTAAGAATGTGGAGTCAAAGCCTAAGGAAATTAGGGAGCCCAAGATACGAGCAAAGAAAGTGGATAAAACCAAGATAAAGAGTGAATTTGTCTCCCAAAATATCAAAGAAAGTAATCAACACTCTGATAATGATGAAACTCCCAAGGGAAAAGAAAAGATAATTTTCGAGGACACAAATTTTCTTGAGCTACCAAAGTACACTTCAATAGATATGTTTCAAGTTAGGGTTACTATCCCATTTTTAGAAATGATGCAAATAGATGAACATCAGGACAAAACTGTTGCACTCACTAATAGTATTCCTACAAGTAGAAAGAGTAAGGTGGTCTCTAATCAGATAGATTATAAAGAGGATCAAGAAAAGAAAAGAATTGTGGAAGAAATTACCATAGATAGCCCTCAAATATACCTAGGAACTACTATTACAGCTAACCCCAACCATGTCAATCCATTTTTCTTAAGCTTGAATATTGATGGAAAAATGTTGAGAAATTGTATGATTGACTTAGGAGCTTCTAACAACGTGATGCCAGTAAAGATAATGCTTGCAATGGGTTTACAAAGAGACAATACATATAGTAAATCTTTTGCAATGGATTCTCAGGAAGTGCCTGTCATAGGGATTATAAATGATGTTCCATATAGACTAGCAACATTTCCTAAGAAAGAGTTACCCATGAGTTTTACAGTGGTGGATATCCCACCTACTTATGGCATGTTGTTATATTGTCCTTGGAGTGCTTCAATGGGTGGGAGCATAGAATGTGATTTGTCTTTTTCTACATTCTCTATTGAGAAAAAATATGTTAAAGTGGATAGGGAAAAGAGAGCCCCTCATATGATTGAAAATGTGGAGGAACCACTAGAGCCTATCAGAATCAACTTTGTGGAAATAGATTTGGAAAACTTCCGTGTTGAGGAAGATAAAATAGAAGAAGAGATCCAGTTAGCACCTATTGATAAAGAAGTGCTAAAGATATCATTAGAAGGTGACTTATGGATAATGAATTTTGATGGAGCATGTTCCAGAGATGGCTCAGGAGAAAGAATTTTCTTCACTTCCCCTCAAGGTAAAACATTCAAGTATTCTTTCTTGTTGCAATTTTCCTATACTAACAATGTCACTGAGTATGAGGCTCTCATACTTGGTCTAAAGATAGCTTCAAAGCATGGTATTATGACATTAAAAGTATTGGGAGAATCTGAGTTGGTTGTTTCCCAGATTAGATCTTGCTTTGTAGATAAAGATAAAAGACTTAGGAAATACAAAAATGCAGTGTGGGATACCATTGAGGCATTTAATTCTTTTGGTATTGAATGGGTCGAAAGAGGACAAAATTCTAGGGCTGACTTATTAGCCAACAAAATTGTTAAACTTGATGATGTCACCTTTGGTGGCATCTCACAAATAGAAGTACAAACCAGGCCTATAGTACCAAATAAAATTTGCAAGTGGAAGGTATTTGATGATGACACGAATATTTTGAAATTCCTGCATTGTGTGGATCAATATGAGAGCCAGGAAATTGATTTTGGCTCATTTGTAACTAAGATTGATGGGAAAGAAACCATGTTTGGGAATGACGTGATTCAACTAAAAACAAATACCATTCCCCAGGGCTTGGTTGCACTTGAAAGGGATTTTGATGGTCTTGATATGTTAGATACTAAGCAAGCACCCTCTCATAAGGAAGATTTAGAAGAAATAAACTTAGGAACGAAAAGTGCTCCTAAGAAAGTTTTAATTGGAAAGAAAATGAAGCCACATGTTAGAAACATGTTGATTACCCTACTTAGAAACTATAGAAATGTTTTCACTTGGTCATATGAAGACCTTAAAGCATATAAGGAGGATCTTTTCTAGCATGAAATCCCATTGAAACCTGATATGAAGCCATTCAGGGAAAAAGATAGACCAATTAACCCTACCTTACAAACCAAAATGTCAAAAGAGCTTGCTAAAATAAGGGAGGCAAGAATCATCAAACCAATTAGGCACTCATCTTGGGTCTCTAACTTGGTACCTGTTAGAAAGAAAAATGGGGACATTAGATTGTGTGTTGATTTTAGAAACTTGAATGTTGCTTCGTTGAAAGATAATTACCCACTACGTAATATGCAAGATATGTTGCAAAAGGTCACAGGGTGTGAACTCCTATCCATGATGAATGGTTTTTCTGGTTATAACCAAGTAATGGTCAAGGACTCAAAGCAATTGAAGACCGATTTTACCACACCTTGGGGGAAATATGTTTATGTAAGAATGCCATTTGGACTAATAAATTTTGGTGCAAATTTTCAAAGGGTTGTGGATGTCGCCTTTGCAGATTTTGTTGACCTGTTCCTTGCAATTTACCAGGATGATCTTACTACCCATAGAAAAAATTAGGAGGACCATTGTTCTCATTTAGAAAATATTTTTATTAGAGCTTTGGAATATGGGATATCTCTGAACCCTGGGAAGTGTGCATTCAGGGTAAAAGAAGGAAATATTCTAGGGCATATTGTTTCAAAGGATGGGGTTTGGATTGATACAGAAAGAGTGGAGGCTATTGATAAGATTACACAACCAAGAAATGTAAAAGATATTTAATCTTTCTTTGGCCAGATAAATTTTCTAAGGAGGTCTATCACAAATTTTGCTGAAACTGTCCGCCCAATTTCTAAAAGGGGGAAAAGATAGTATGGACATGGGAGCCATCCAAAGCCTTCCAAGCTATTAAAGATGTTATAAGTAGGCCCCTATTCTTAAGTCACCTAATTACTCAAAACCTATTCAGTTGTTTACTTTTTATTCTTTTCACACTATAGCTGGGGTTTTATTGTAGAAAAACAATGATGGTTTTGAGCAGCCAATTGCATTCTTTAGTAAATCATTGTAGGTTGCATAATTAAAATATGAAATAGCAGAGAAGTGGGCATATGCTCTGGTAAAGTCAGTTAAAAATTTCAAGCCATACCTAATGGGAGCAGTTGTTGTCGCATATGTACCAACAACTGCAATTAAGGATATTTTCACCCAACAAGAGACCATAGGAAGATGGTATAGATGGATAAGTAGGATCTAGGAATTTAATATTGACATAAAAATCACCAAGCTCATAAGGGGTTAGGGTTTAGCCAAATTAATGGTTGAAGCTAATCTGGAGGCAAATCAAATAAACCAGATAAAGAAAAATAATATTGCACCTATCTGTGATATGCAAACTTGTGGCTAGTATAAGAGGATTGTTGAATATTTAGAGACAATGTAGTGTTCTGAGGGTTTTCCCCTTAATGAGAAAAGAACCCTTAAATTACGAGAAATTAGGTATGTCATTATTGATGGTGAGATTTGGTGGAGGAACCATGAAGGTATTATACTTAGATGTATGGTGGAGATCAAGCTAAGAATCTACTGATAGAAATGCACAAAGGAGCTTGTGGAGGCCATTACATGGCTAAGACAATGGCTCACAAAATTTTAAGAGCAGGTTTTTGGTGGCCTACTATATTCAAAGATGCTCATAGGTATGTCAAAATATGTGACGCCTGTCAGAGGTATGCTGGGAAGTTGAAGTTTTCTGGTGATTTTCCACTGAGACCGATGTCTATTTCAACTCCCTTCCAACAATGGGGCATTGACTTCATAGGAGAAATATCTAAAAAATCTAGTGGAGGACATGCATGGATATTGGTGGAAAACGACTACTTTACTAAATGGATTGAAGCAATCCCAACCAAAAGGGCCACAAGTAAATATGTCATTGATTTTTTGACTTATAATGTTTTAAGACAATTCAGGGTACCTAAAAGAATTGTCTTAGATAATGCAATGTGCTTCTGATCGAAGGAATTTGTTAATTTTTGTAATCAGTATGGTATAACTGTTTCCTAATCTTATCCTTATCATCCCCAAGGAAATGGACAAGTAGAGTCTAGTAATGAGATCCTGATGAAGATTATCAAGTGTATGATCGAGAAAAATAAGAAGGCTTGGGATTCAAAATTGAAATTAGCACTATGGGTTGACAAAACAATTGTCAAGAAGGAAATTGGTCATTCAACTTTTAATCTTGTTTATGGGATGGAATCACGTATACCACAAAACAATCTATTGAATATGTACAAGTTTTTCCAGGAATATGATGATGATGTGTGTGATAAAATGCAACACAAAATGGAAGAATTGGATCAACTCGATGAAACTAGAAGAGAGGCCCATAAGAGAAATGAAAAATTGCAACTTTAGGTGAAGCAAGTCTATGATAAGAAATCAGTTGAAAGAAAGTTTGATATGGGAGTGATGGTGTTGCTCTGGAATGCAAGATTAGAGGATAAAGGTAAACATGGAAAGTTTGATCCCCTTTGGCTAGGCCCATACATAATTATGGACACACATGGATAGGATTCATATTTCTTGTAGTCACTTATAGGTGAAGTTCTTGAACTTCTAGTACATGGAAATTTCTTGAAATACTATTTCTCTTAAAATAGCTCTTTTTCCATGTACGATGTAGAATCCTATAAGTAGTATATATAGGTGTGTTTGCTTTTGTTTTTGTTTTATCTTCTTGTCTTGTTCAGACATGTGCCTGGTTTTGGATCTCTCTGTATATGGTCTATGAAACCAAAGATTCTAGAATCTTGCTATGCTCGCAAGGGGCATACATCCCGAGTCAAAGCCACTTGTGGAGCTTTTATATTTTTCCCCCCTTGTGAGTTTGTTTTACTTCATCCTTGGATCTAAGTGGTTGGTTTTTTACAATGAGTCTTGGTCATGGTTGTTATATTCGAGTGATGAATTATTATTAAAGGTGGTCGGTCACTTAAGTGTGGTCTTAATCCCCTTTTATTCATTACATTACTCGCCCCTCTTTACCTACCTTCTCGATCTTTTGAGTCCCGAATGTGTTTTATATTTCCTTAGTATCGAGTTGGTAAAATGTTTTAGATTAATCTCTAAAAATATTTTCGGCCTCGAGGGTCGTTTCCTCATCCACCTAGTAGGTCCCCTTTTTATAAATAATTCTTTTTCATGTACAAATTGCATAGCCATTACATGGAATGATCCGTATCTGGACCGTTCCTCATGGACCTCGCAAGGTTTCCTACTAATGTCACTAAAATGGTGTGAAGTATGTGAGATGCTACCACCTATCGCCTATGATCATGGGGACCAGTTTTTATTCGCTAACCGATGAAGGACACTGGTGCTAATAGTTGTTTCATTACCAACGCATCGTGGTCATTCCTCACGGACCTTGCAAAATTAAAAGATTAGTTTTAATAATGTTGCGAGGTGTGCAAATTATTGACACATGGACACTAATTCTCTATGAAGGATGATCGAGGTGGGACCCGCTCATGCTGAGGTGGTGCCCTATAGGTGGCTTTTTATTTGCATAAATTTTGGAGAACAAACGTGGCATTTTCAAAACATTTTGACTTGATCTGAACCGTTCTTTCTGGATTGCATTGTTTTGGATCAACGACTGGCATTTAAAATAGGCTGGTGTTGTACTATAGCCATTTTATCTCGTGCGAGTGAATAGTAGTGGTCGAGTTTAAACTATGCTCTCATAACTAAATGCTAAAAGATCAGTGAATTGCTATTTTTTTGTGTATTTCCATGCTAAATAAAAATTGCCTAATACTGAGTGAAGCGAGCCGTCTTTGTGAATTTTTCAGCCTCATTGTCATTAACATTCTACAAGTGAAACTGTAAGTAACACATCTACCATTTTTTATTTTTTTATATGGTCTTATGGTTTTTTGAAGAACAATTCTCAATTGCTTCTTGTTTTTCTTTTGCAGGATTGTTTGATTTAATTTTCTTTAAAGTATTTTAAAGCTTGTCTTGATAATTGTTGTGGCTTCTTGAACTGTGAAGCATTTCTGTTTAAGGCTATAGGGTGCAAGTTATAATTTTTTGACATTTAAAAACCCTAGCTCGAACTATTCTCCGTCTTGTGTGAATGACACCCAAGGCCAAAAGCTCTGGCTTTGAAACCGCAACTAGGTCCTTTTCCAAGTATATTATAGACTTATTAAAACCCTCTACTAGCAAAAGGCTTGATGGAAAGGCTTTGTTTTATGGGCCCTTAATCTTAGAGGGGTTAATTGATAAACAATGTGTGGTTCAGGACGTTGAGTTACCATATATCGGATGGCAGTTGTTCTCAAATTGGTTTCGGAATAGGAATTTGTGTGTTCCTTTGTGTAACCCATGGAGGTTGGATCTTGGTAAGCTGGTGGTCTCTAATGTCTACTTGGATGTAGATTTGTTGAAAGATGTTGTTGCAAGGTATGACCCTGTAACCAGAGTTGTCAGAATGTACTCTGGCATAGAAATGGTAAAGATAACCAAGGAGGAAATTATAGAAATATTTGGTCTACATGAATGGAGTCAGACTATGGTTGCCATTAATCTTGAGGATTTCAGAGAAGAATACAAAAATACTAAGGTTTTGTTTAGAACATCTCTTTTGATACCTCATTTGGCAACCTCAGGAAGAGGAAAGAATAAGAAGCAGGTAGTGATTGGTAAGAATGAGCCAGGACCTTTCCCTGTGAACTACTTCTCTAACTATTTCAAGAATATAGTTTGTGCCTTGTACAAAGTTCATGGAATTAGCTTGAAGACTATTATGCCTATTGATATCATGCACGTGGTTGTAAATATCCAACATCTAGGTTTTAATGTGGTATATGATTTTTCCACTTACTTAGCAGAGAAAATGCATGGGTGTTTGGTGGCCCTAAAGGAAGGAAGAAATTGGGTTGGTTTTAGGTGGTTTTCCCTGTTAATGCACATGTTTTTGCATAGGGGCCAAGTAGTGTTTGGGTAGGATATGGTATTAAAGAAGAAGGAGGATAATGTTCGCATGCATGTCCAATATTGGACTAGGATCCTTGATATATGCATGATCACAAATTTGACTATGTAACATTCTGAAATGTCTTTGGATCCAAGTTGAAAAGAGCTCTAGTTCACGATCCCCCCAGGATTCCTAAAGAGATTCATGATTTCTTGAGGCCAATGGAAAGAAGGCCTGAATTAAATTTGACACATAATTGGAGAGATATTATCCCTTATCATAATACAATAATTTTTCAGAATATATGGAACTAATTTCAATCCATATGTTCTGCCCAGGGATGTGCCTCTGAGAATTGGATTTTTGGAAATCATGACACAATTGGGGTGTGCTCAAGAAATGCATTTACCAGTAGAAAAATATAAAGGATCTTTCCTTCCTGAGTATACGACGTTTGTTGATTTTGTTATGGAAAAGGGAGGATGGAAGGATTTATACACATTTATTAGACCTTATGGATTAAAGAATGTACACCCTAGGAATCATGATCCTGAGGGTTTTATTTCTCAAATGAAGGCCAAGCATCGGATTGGAACTTTTTTTCACAGTTTCTATTTTCCTGAAGACATTATCAGGAGTATTTTTGATTTAGAGATACAAGAAGAGAGAAAGGAAAAATACATTGCCTTTACCAAGATGGTGAAAAAGAAGCAAGAAAGGATACCTGCTTTCAATCCCATACCAAATATCAATGGTGAGTTGAACAGGGCTATGTATGCCATTGTCAATTTTGGGAATTTGGTGGGGATTCTGAAGGATGAACGGGTTGTGGAAGAAAGGGGAAAGTCGCAAACTATTGAGGAGTGCCCTGAAGTTAGGTTGGAGGAGAGGCCTACTTATCAGCCCCTAAAGAAGATAAAGGTTTTTGGTAGGAAAATGGGAGGGAGGGATGAGGAAGCTACTAAAAGAGTTGAACCATCTTCTTCAAGATAGTCATTGCCAAATATTGTTGATCGGGATTCCCCTCTGAATATTTATGGATAGACATGTCCATCATCACCAAAGAGATATAAAAATTGAAATAACAAAGGTGATTGAATATGATGGTGATGAGGATGAAGAGATTATTGTCACTCCTGATGAAATGCATCAAGGAATGTCATCTTTCCCAATAGACACTTCATCAAGTTCTAGGGTTGTTTCTTTAAGGTTGGGAAAAGATTAAATAAGTGGAATAACCAATATTTATGACCTAAGGATGGATGTGTGTAGAGAGTTCATGATGGATGACTCTTTTATCCAGACAAATACTTTTAAAGATTTTGTATGAAGGGCACATGCCTCATTATATGCTGAGAGGGTGGCTCAAAAAAGAAGTTTGCACCCTGAGCTCCCAGAGCAAGTAATTCAATCTAAAATCAGGTTGCAGATGAAGGAAAGGTTTAAAGAAATAACACTACATCAGGGGCGAGCATTGGTACAAAAGAGTGGAGTACTATTAATTCCTAAATGGGATATTGCTGATGTTGTGGTGTTTGATACAATAATAAGGGCCAATAGGCCACTTCTTGCAACCGACGAAGCGGTTGTACTAGCACTTAAAGGATAAGCTTTTAGTGAGGAATGGGATGCTTTGGCAATTTGGTCCTTTTCCAATCGATTTAGGAAGCCAGTAGTCACAGAACCATCTGACTTTAGTGGTCATCTTGTTGTAAGAATATTTGTTCATACCCCAACATTGGAGGTTGCTGATATGGTAGTGAATGTTGCCAAATTCACTAGGGCAACTGTTGAGGATTTGACCAAGGATTGGGATACTCTAAGAGGCCAATACAACAAAATTATTATTGAATATAATAAGAGTCAACAAAGGGTTGCAGAGCTAGAAACTGAGTTGGCCTTATTAAAGCATTAAATGGAGACATTGAAGTCTCAGGGGTAGGCTAGCTCTAGCCACACTATCTCTGACCCACTAGTGGAGCAATCTCAACCCTCTTCACAAGGACAGTCCTTAGCTATTGTTCCATAAAATATGGGACAAGTACATATTGCAGTTGAAAGGGGTAATAGCCCAAGAGAAGGACTCTCTAGGGATAAATTAATTCATCAAGTTGAGTAATATAAGGAGATGGTGCAACAAATCTAGGAATCAGGGTATGTGTAGGATCATCAGGGCAAAAACAAGCCCTTAAGTGGCAATAAAAAGACAAAAAATCAAAGCTAGAAAACTTGACGTAAAAATTTGAATAAGTTATATATATTATTTAAAAAAAATGTAAAAATAGAATCTGTAGCAAATTGAATTTAGTTTCTAAACTACTAGACCTTTATTTAAAAACAAGAGATCTATTTAGTGAAAATTTGAAATTTCAATTCAGTAGTATTTAAATTTCAGGGTAAAAATAAGAAGTAGGTGTCTGTCTGACCACCCTAACCACAATAAAATAATAATAATTTTTTATAATATTTTAGATATAAGTAGAGGACTCATGTCTTGATGTGATTCATATTTTTTTATAAAAAAATTTCTAAGTAAAAAATTAATTATGATTTTTTTATTACAACTTTAAAAAATATAGAATATCGTCTATCTAACCACCTTAACTTGGTGAAAAATTCATGAAATTCAAATTTTTCTTTTTTAATCCTATAGTATGTGAAGCATAGAATGTGACACATGTTTTGGCTACAAAAAATGTGATACCATTTGAAAGTTATAAATGTTTTTTCAATCAACCTATCAATCAGGACTTTATTTGTAATTCTAATAGAAAATGAATAATTATTATTTATTAAATTCAAAGTAAAGCATAATTTATATTGGTGGAAAGCTGAGAATCTCCTCTAAAAACCCTTTTCGTTTCATCAATTTTGGGTAAAAAAAAAGTCATCAGCCACATGGAGCATCATATGGGTTACATATCGCCACTTTTTGGCCCATCATGATCTTGCACATGCCCATCAGCAGGAAGAGCAATTTAGTGATTGTGGACACTGTGTTGAAACACTTAAATAGGAGGGTCCAGGGAAAATTGAATAGTGTTCATGCAAATTATGCTCTATTGTTGCAAGCACTTAGGATGGTCCCTAGAGATAAAGAGTTGGCCACCCCATTGTTGGACAGATGGAGCCCCAGAATTGAGAAACTGGGATTAATGGAAGTAGGAGAAAAACATGGGGATAAGTATCCTATGGTTATATCAACTTATCAATTTGTCAAGGGAGTTGTGGAGCAAATGTTTCAGGGGTATGTTGCCCCTATGGAGTTAAAGATCAAAGGGTTAAAAGCCAAATATGATGGAATGGACTTAACTCCATTGCCACACATTCTACATAGTCAAGATGAGGTAAAACCTTTGCAGGTTTGGAAAGAGAAAATGACTTATAATGATAGCTCACACACATGAGATATGCAGAAATGCTGACATTGGTATGCTGGAGAATACACAGGAGAAACTGTCATTTGTCATTAGTTTCTTTGAAAAATTTGATAAGAAGGCCACATGAGTAATGGTGAAATATGCACCCTATCACGATGAGATTGATCAGGTCTATGCTTCTAAGTGGCCATTTGAGGAATATTTTGAATTATGTAAAAAGGTATTCACTGCTGAGTTTAAAATATGAGTACTACAGTTGAGAAATGCAACTTGCTCATGTATAATACAGATCTGACCTCAGAAGTTATATTTGAAATTATGGATTTCCCTTTCAAATTCAGGTACGAGTTGCTAAGGTGGAATAAAGTGTTAGAATGGTTAAAGATGCCATCGGTTTGAATGAGTGGACCTTTGAAGGGTAGTTTAATTTCTTCCATATCAACTAATGATTATTCTTGTCCTATGATTTTCTCTTTCAAACGCATGATGTAAATGTAACTGAATTAGGGATTAGCGGTCCAATGAAAAAATGACATGTGTACTCTCCAACCTAAAGCTTGTTGCTCCCTTGTTTTATAAAATGGAATTATGGGCCATATTAGAGAGTCTGCTGAAATATCTGAGATTTGAGAAATAAGAGTTGGGTGATACAAAGAGTATGAATGTAAGTCCAGGTCTTAAGGTTTTGAGTTAGATAAGAGAACTTGGTTAATTATGGGGTTCCTAGGCATGTTCGTATTAAATATGACTTTTTTTTAGTCTTTTTTTTCTCTTGTTGTGACATTTTGTATGAATTATTAATAAAATACCAGTCCAAGATGGTTTTCATTGATCTTCATTTGTAATTTACTATGAATTACATTTAACGATGGCTCTGGCTCAAAATATTAGTTAAATGCTTCAGTTAATCAGTAAGTTCACGCAAGTTAGCAACGATATTCATAAAGTAGTGATAGATTTAGATACAAATATATGGATTGTAATGCGACTCATATGAAACATAAGTGTTTAAGATGAAATTCACCTTGTAGTTTAGTTTTCTCATTTGACTCTGTGCTTTAGGATATGGCACTGGAATTTTGCGCATGGTTATATTTTCTCATGTCTTGTGTTATGAGTTCAGAAAATTTTATTCAAATACTTCCTAACAATCTACTTTAGTTGTGTTTGTGATTCTCTGCTAATGGGACAAGAGCCTTTTCGAGGAATAGCCAATTTCTTGAAGGATCTCATCCTTTTAGCGTAGATGGGGGAATTTATTTGTTGTTCATCAATGTGTGGTTGAAATGTTTAAAGTTGTATTTAAAGAGCACATTTTAGGGAATACCCTCTTGGGTCTTACAGAGCCTAAATTGTAGGATAATTAGCATTATCAGTTTTTCTCGTCAAGTTGGTCAATCACTTCCTAGAATTTTATCATTGAATGTGGAAAGTTCATAGAAGCTCTCGGCAAGTCCACTTGGGTTGTAAATAAAAACACCAACACTTTGTATGCTCTAAAAAACCCTATCAATGTGCTAAAATATCTACTCAGTTCACTAGAACACCTTATGTGCTAAATCATTAACTTGATGTGCTATATTATCTACCCTATGCGCTAATTTACCCTATGCATGACAGGAGGTACCAAATGCGCTATAACGGGTTCCCTATGCACTAATCTAATATTTGGGGATTCCTCAGACCTTATGCGCTAAATTAGGTGCCCTATACACAAAATTTTTTATCCCTATGTGCTAAAACATGAGAGAATTTTACTTTTAAATCAAGCAAAAAGAATGAAATTCAATGCAATTTTTGAAAGCAGAGAGTTTCTAGGGGTACGCATTAGAGGTCCATACGCGGATCGACGTTGATGGTGGAAAACTCGCTTGAATCAGTAGGTGTGACATGGAATATTATTCATCCTAGCTCTCTCAATCACTCCAATTTTCAAAATGCAAATGACACAAATGAGCTCTCTTTTCACCTTTTTACCTATTAAAAGAGGTAATTAAGTGAGAATTATGGTGGTATTTATTTAATTTTGTTTCAAAGGGGCATTTAATCAATTAATCAAATGTGAGAGGTTTACTATCAATTTTTTGGGAGATAAATTATTCTCACATCATAAAATTTGCAAATCATCAAAATTTTGAAAAATTAAAAAAATCATCAAAAATTCAAAAATTCTTTGATTTATCTCATAAGGGGGCATATATCCATCATCACTCAAAAATCAATGTTTGGCGCATGCCAACAATTTTATCATCATGGTCTGGCAATTTTTTTTTCTTTGAATCAATGTGTAAACACATCACTTCAAAGAGGGGCAAAATGTATACACCTAAAATTGGTCTGGAGAAAATTAATTAAATACTAGTTATCTAATGAATAAATCTTAAATTCCTCTACTTATAACTAAATTGTAAAATTTATTTATATAGTTCATTTTCTAATTTCTTCCTATCTCAAATCATTTTTTTCTTGATTTAATTAAATAAACAAATTTAAATAATTTATTTTATTTGATTAATCCCCTCTCAATTAAATTTGAATTTCTAAATTCAAATTTTGTCACATTCCTACATAATTCTCTAACCTCTTTCCACCTCATCATCCACCTCACCATGTGTCACATGAGTTTAAATATTTCTAATTTCTAAATGGGAATTTCCATCAACAAAATCCTAACAAGATTGGGGACACGTGGCTTCTTCTTTCATTTGATGCTCGTCAACACTTGGACATTTGTTCTCCTAAATGGAAAATCCTCCATGATTCCCTCCAACTTCTTCATCCTCCACCATTGATCTCTCCAAACTAAATCCTGACCGTCGAATCCTACCACATCACTTAATGCCTTGGAGAATTCTATAAATATAGGCTCATTTACAACTTTTTAAATAGAGAGCAAAGCATAAATCTACTCTGCAGAAATCATATCAGCCTTGTGAGCTTAGCATAGCATTTTAGTTTAGCATTTTTCATTTAGCTTAAATTAGTGTTATTATGGAAATTTTATTCCTAGAATCCTAATTGTTGCATTTTCATATAGCATTCCACATAGCTTTCACATTATTATCACAACATCATCTTAGAAAATTATTTAAACACAAAAGTAGAATACTCTTAACATCATATCATTTAACATTGCATATCAAATACATCAAGCATGTATATATGTAAGAATATAATACTTTCATTTCATCATAGCATCTCATTTTTCAGGTTTTCATCCAATAATTCATGTGCAAAATAAATACAATTTGAGAGCATTCATGATTTACAAGATCCTTGAGAATAGAGAACAATGGATCAGTTTTAAGGAATAGTTGTATCAGTTTATTTGTTATTTCAATTTTATTAATGTAAATGTTTCATTGGTGTGTGGTTTAGATTGATCTTTCTTACACATTTTATTCCCCACATACAACACGTACTACACATGGTCTCAAAATTTCTCTAATCAATCCTTTTCTCAACAACTCTTGCATCTGTTGATTCAAATCTACATTCTCTTCCAGTTTCATTCTATGTAATGCTTTATTTTGTAAACTCGCTCCCAATATAAGATCTATATGATGACTAATATCTAGATTGGAAGAAGTCCCTCTAGTACATTTTCTTACATGATGTCTGCATACTCTATTAATGGTTCAATTTTGATACTTCTTCACTTTCTATGGTATGTTTCTCTACCTCTGGATTACCACCCTTCTTTGGAATCAATGTAAAACACATATTCTCATGCCTCAATTCATCAATAAATTTCCTTCCATCTACCAAACATAGTCTAGCAGTGCCACAAAATCCAGTCTTCTCCTCTTCCTCCAAAGGTATCAACTTTATTCTCTTTCGATTTGATGTCATAGTATATGTATTTCTTCTTCCATAATGAATATATTTCTTATCATATTTCCATTGTATTCCCAACAATAAATGACATTCATCCATAGGCATAATATCACACAATACTTTATCCCTATATGATCCAATATGAAATTTCACCAAACATTGCTCATTCACCAATATATTATGATTATCTTGAATCTATGCTATCCTATAGGGTTTTGGATGTTTCAATCTTTCCAAATTAAACTTGGTTACCATCTCCTCTGAAACTAGATTATTAGTGCTACCACTATCATTGATAACTTTACATACCTTTCCTTCAGACTTACATCTAGTTCTGAATAGACTTTTCCTTTCTGATGGCTCTTCAATCATTTCTTCATGCATTAACGCTATCCTCATCACTGATGATTCACCTTTCTTTTATTTCCCAACTGAATTACGAGATCCAACATGTTATTCATCCACATATGCTACTCTCTCAGTATGCTCAGGTTTCTTTCTAGTACTTTCATGATGACACTCAAATGCTCTATGTCCTTCACCTCCACACTTGAAATAGGTTCCTCTGAATGGTATTATCTTAGATATTCCTTCATCTCTTTGAGATCCATCATTGTGGTAAGAATTATGACCTCCTCTATCACTGTGGTAGAAATTTTTATCTTCTCTACTTATGTGGTATCAATTAGTATCATTTTCTTCACTCTGGTAGGGCTTTACATCTTTGTTATACTCCACATAGGGTCTTCTTTCTCTAGATTGTGGTCCACTCTTATTAAATCTTTCTCTTGCACTTCTTTAAATTTTTTCAAATTTCTTGTTCAACTTCTCTTCCACTTTCAATGCAAATTGATATGCTTCTTCAAAAAATGTCATTTTTATGAGGCTCAATTTGTCTTGAATGTTTTTTCTCAATCTATTGACATATCTTTCAATATTTTCTTTTCTTGCTTCACTATGACCAATTTTGATTATCATATTGTAGAATTCTTCAGTATAATCCTTCATAGATATTTCTTTTTTCCTCAGGTTCTATAATCTCTTCAACAATTCTAGTTCATAATCTGATCGTATGAATTGATTCTTCAATTTTGTCACCATTCTATCCCATTTGATGATTCTTTCTTTGCCTCCTCTATTTCAGTCCAATTGAACTTCTTTCCACCATAATGCAGCATGACCTTTAAACTTTTTTTTAGCAAATCTGACTCTTTCAAGATCTTCAGTTTCTTCATATTCAAAGTATTCTTCCATCTCATTGATCTAATCAATCAAATATTTAGGATTCAAATTTCCCATGTAATTCTAAATTTCAACTCTAAGTCACTTTCCAATATTTGAGATCACTTTCAATATCTTCACATGATCTGATTCATCTTCTTCTTTGTCTAGTATTTCTACAAATTCATTTGCATACTATTCTTCATCATCACTTTCATCATTCTACCTAGGGTTTAGGCCTCACCTTCGATATTCTTCAACAACATCTAACCTAACCTGCATCTCTCACATCATTTCCAAGATTTTATCCATTCTTCCAGCAACATTCACCATTATAGGCTCTCTCCTTGATGGCATATCTCCCATTGAATCCATGCAACTGCCTTAATTTGATGATCTAGCTACTATGGTTTCCATTGCCTCACAATCGATGATCAATTTAAAAAATTAAGTCTTCCTCAACTCGACAAAATATTCACCTTAAGGAATGCCTTCAAGAATTGAAAACTCACTTTGATACCACTTGGTGCAATCATGGTAGAAGGGTTCTAGAAGGAACAGTCTGAATCGTGCAACAATGAGACAACACAATGTAAATAACACAACAATTTTATATGCAAACATGAAATTTCATTGAATTAATAATCTTACATGCAACATATGCCTCATGAGTGAATATCCAGTGCTCATAGGCCTGCCACAATGGCTTCAATACTATAGTTGGCTAATAGGCCTTATTACATGCCCCCAAAGGGTTAATAGAAAAATATATTGAATCTATATAATCATGAACTAATAAATGATGATCTACAATGAAATGAAATTCTTATAAATATGCTTCTCAAGGTGCAATATAGTTCTACATTTTCCACAAGGGTTAATGACCCGATAAATGATCAAATATGAATGTCAGCCACAAAATATGAAGAGATTACTCTACATAAAAAGATATGACCTATGAATCTCCAAGATAGGTCCCAATGAGCCCAAGATGTGTGTAAGTTGTTCCATTAAGCTCTGAATGATCTAGAATAGGTTTTCACCAAGAATCTGGACCAAGTCGGCCCTAAATGCTCTAACTGGTAAACAAGTGAAATTCTAAGAATGGCAACTTTCAACAAATAGCTACAAATGATGTGTAGATGCTATATCTTACTCTATGAGCTGAGAAATGATGATGCAGTAAAATGCAAAATGAACTACTAAAACTAGTACTGAATGCACTGCAAGAAAATAGTTCTATTTTTTTTGGTTGGTATAGGATTGCTTTACAACCAGGGATGCTCTTGCATCATTTTTTCTTCTTCAATTTTTCTACAAGTGCTAGAGTTAGTGGTGCATTGACGTTGACATTGAAATTTACATTTTCTTTGCATCATTTTTTTCATGGAAGTTGAACTTAGTGTAGAATTAACATTGATCATTTGTGGCACCTTATCAAGGTTATCAAGGAGTATAGCTCTTGGTATGATTGTTATGGGTAGAACTTGTAGACCTTGTTTTTGTTTCTCATTTTTCCAACCTATTATGGGTACACCTAGTAGACCTAGTGTGTTTCTCATCCTTGTCTTGGAGTTCACCTAGTAAATATCAGACTTCACTAGTCCGTGTATCTTCCATTTTATGATTCACCTGCAAATAACAGACTTTGGTATGGTGTGTCATGAACACCCATTTTAAAATGGCCACCCATCATAATAAAAATTGATTTTCATTGGATCCATGTGTCCATGAGTGATGTGGCATAACACGACTTGATAATCCTCATCTGAGCTAATATTCATTTAATGGATGACATTTGGTATTTGTGATAATTTAAGACTGAGGCCTTTTTTCCTTACCAACTCAAATATTTTAATACTAACCATGCATTTTATTGTCTATCTTTTTATGTGTCTTATTCATGTTTTTTTTTTTTTTTACATTGTCTTTGTTTTCATTTAATTATCATCTATATGTTCCATGATGTCATGTGTTTTCATTGTGTATGCTTATTGTTTTCTAACATGTATGTTGTCTTTTTGCATATCATACATGTGTGTTCTTTTATGCTTATGTTGGTTTTCCATGGGATCTTGGATCCTAGGGGCTTGTGCAGTCCCCCTTGATCCTTAATCATCCTATCTCTTAAACATTTTTACAATTAGGCCCCTCTTGACATATTTGGTACTTTAGAGTGAGTTTGAGTATAAGTTCATACTCTCAATAAAGTGGGAGCTAGCATAGAAAATTTTCACCCTTAACAATTTCACACTCTGTTCTAGACCCCCTAAATTATTGAGCCTAATTAGCCCCTTAATGTCCTAAAATTATGTATTCTAAAGCCCATTTGTGCTATTTTTTAATAAACTACAAGCATTGAATAAATACATCCAACTCATATGTTGTTCTCAACATTAAATTTCTTAAAAAATTGGGTGAGCACCCATACACCCTTGGGATATGGCACCCCCTTCTTAGCCAAGACCTATTTTGGTACATGTTGTTGGCGACATTCTCAAATAAAATATTCAAATTTAACATGTCATCTTTTGGAGTCTAATTTTCAAGAAATTAGTATAATTTCATATAAATACCTAATCATTTCATCATTTGACATCTAAGTGAAATTAAGGAGAAAATATTATTGTCAAGAGCAAGTCAAAAGCAATATTCTAGAGCTTTATTGCAACAATTCAAGATTCAAGCATCATGTCAAAGTATTTATGAGTTTATGTAATCTTGCATGTTTGTGTGTTATTTTATCTTGAAATTGTTTATTAGGATTATGGGCTTGGGAAATATCTCATTCCCTAACTTGGTGTCATCTTACGTCTTCAATGTTTCGACAAAAGAATCCTCCTTGGATTCTCCTTACTTAGGTGTATGAGTGTAAGTTCATACCCTCACTAAAGTGGGGGCTAAATATAGCCTCACAAATTGTCAATCTTTATAATTTCACTATGTTTGGCTCCCCCCTAAGTGCTTGAGGCTAATTGTGCTTATTAATCATCTGTTTCATTGAAATTTTTGAGAAATGCAATTAATTTTGGGAAATTCAATAAGATTTATTTGATGAGCACCTAAAAATAAAAATAGGTCTAGACTAGGGTGCCCTCATCCTTGTCTTCCCTATTTTAGCCCAAATTTTAATATTTTATTATCGACCTTAATATGTTTGCAAATTAAAAATCATTTGTTAGCTTATCAAAATAATGAATTTTAAATTTTTTGAAACTCATACAAATACAAGTGTTTTCCTCCATTTGAACATCTAAGAAAATTTGAATTGTATTTGAGCATCCTAAAAATAATCAAGGTAATTCAATATCATAATAAGAAATATTTCTACAACACTTTATCAGTCAAGATCATGTTTGTAATGCATCATCAAATCCATATTCAAACATAGTAAGATTTTTCATGTTTTATGTTTATCATTGTTATGAGAACTAGCCCTTTTGTAGGATCTTGAAGCAAATATCCCTTTCTCCTTGTATGAGATGTGCCAAATGACTTCCATCTATCAAGGAATGTAGATTTTAGTGTTAAGTTATGGCGTAGTAATTTATCTTTCATTTTTATCTATTTTCCTCTTCATAACCTTGGGTAAGCACTCTTTATCAACATCATCATATCTATTTGTGGAGGTGGAAACACCAAAATTGGTTTTGACTTGGGCAAGCCCCTATATAGAACAACCTTTCCTCCTCTTTATTGATCTAGTCCACCACTTTCAAGTTGTACTTTATTTCCACTAAATCCTTCTCTATAATTTCAATATTCTCTCTCTATTTAGACATCTCAAACATTAGATTTAAAATATCTTCCTTATCATCTCTCTCCTCCATCAAAGAATCATTTAATATCAATTTATTAGTATTCATAAAAACTATTTAATAATAATATGTTATATTTAACTTCTTTGTATATATCATTGGTATTAGTTGTGACCATATCAATAGATTAAAGAGAGGAGAGGAAGACACCATCTATCCATTCAAAAAATCCAAGGAGTAAACCATCTAATTTAAGGATTTCAATATTCTCATTATCATCCTCTACCCTATACATTTCTTCCTTACTTTTATGCTTGCACCAATACCCACCACACAAAATACCTTCCAGCATAGGTCTCAACTTGATAGAAATAGGAATTTCCTAACTAGGTTGATAAAGGATTAGATAATAAGAATATAAAAAGTATAGGCTAGGAGAAGGGGGGATGAAGATTATTCCTTTTAAATTAAAATAAATAAGAAGGAGAGGATGAGGTGGAATACCATTTCTTGTTGTAGAACTTGGATAAGGAGTAGTTGGTTGGAAATTCACTTCCAAAAAAAAATATGTTGGGGTTTTCAAGAGATTTCATGTTTGATAAATAAGAGGATAAGGGACTAGTGAATATTAGCCACACCAGAACAACTACTAAACTCTAAAAGATACTGGATGAGGATACAATTACCTATGTTATGTAGTTTGAATTATCTTGATCACTTTACCTTCTTTTAAAAATCATCTAAATAACTCATCCTATGATTATTGTATACCTTCCTCCCTTTCACTGATAAATATAAGATAGTGTCTCTAAGGTGGACTCTTTGATCTTACTTTTAAACCCTCTTATCCACATCACTCTACACTTCTAGTTCTTGACAAAATTATCTAACATCATTAGGTCAGATTTATTAACCTACTCCATATAGTTGGCAAGCCATATAGTCTAAATAATACACCACACATTCAAGTTTTTTATCACATAATTGCAAAAAGGGATTCACCTTGTTATTGTCAAGTCCCATGCTAATAAAAAATATTCATAGTTGAAATGTATTTGATATAAATTTTTGTCCTATCTTCACTAGGTCCACGCTATTTATGCTGGATAAATATGTTTTTCTTCCACCAAGATTATCCCACAATCAATAACAAAGCCTCTTGATCCTTAAAGAACCATCCAAAAAATTCCTTATACTAGAATGTTTTTTAATAATACAATAAATATTAATCAAGTAGTGATTTTAAATATAAATATTTATATTTCTTACATGAAAAATTTAAGAATGTTCTAAATAAAATAATAATTATATGTTATTTCTAGTTAAAAAAACTTATATTTATTTTTATAATAAATTTTATAATAAGAACTAATTAAATTATATTATAAAAAGAAAAATACAAGACCAAAAATTTACTGAAATGATTTAAAATATAAAGTCTATATATTAGAAAATAGAAAATTCTAATAAATATCAAAATATATACAATATATTTAATTAAAAAAAATCATTATTTGAATTTACAAAATGTACCAATAAAAAGTTTCTTAAATTAACAATATATATTAACCTTACAACCAACTTCAACTTTTATGGTCATTTCGGGAAATTTATGAAATATTTTTAATTGAAGAGCTAACATTAAAATGGAATACATAACAAGCTATTTTAAATTTTATTTAATGTATATCTTATTTATTAAGCATTAATTTTAGTTTATATTATAATTGTAATATATTGTCTTTCCCAAAATTCAATATTAATGAATGAATTTAGTGTAAGGATATTTTAAACATTTTCTAAATTAATAATACATTTCCTACTTCAAAAACAAAACAGGGCAAGCAGGTGGCTAAGGAAGGACGTGATGATGGTCACAAGTAGAAGAAAGGTAAGGCAGTATATAGCTCGGCTCTCGATGTTGCAATGGATGCTTAGACTATGCATGACAGTCCTCTATCTTTTGAGGAGAAGCTCCACTTCCTAGTTCAGGAGTGGAAGGCAATCAATGATCTCAAGTTGTTGGGAGACCTATAGGCATTTTGTGGTCCTGTGCTAGTTTTTTTTGTGCTGTCTCTATTCTTGTTTTTTGGTCGAAGTGTTTATGTTTTAAGTTTTATGTTTTTACTTTAGTTTGTTGGATGTTCCATTTCTCGTGAGCCCCTCATTTGCCTTAATGGTTGTTTTGTAATGGATACTAGCTCTTCTAGACTTAATCTAATCAAAACAAAACAAAATTCATTATTGCAACATTTCAAAGGCAAACACTAATCACTAAATGGTACTTGTTTTAATTAAGAATAGAAAGATACCAAATAAAAGCTCTCAAACATGATGTATAATCAAAACATAAATTTGACAATCAATCTTACTTATAAAAAAAAACACAACAATTATCTACTCAAATTTATTCTTCAAACTTTTAATTATATGTTATTATAAATAAATTATATATAATTAAATATGGATTAGTATACCCTTACAAAAATCTTTAACATCATGTTTTTCATATAATCCAATTTTCAAAATTTTAATTATATTTTATAAAAAAAAATTAGCCAACATCATCATCATATTTCATAACATTCATTATGTGAGCATGTATCTCTAACATCCATGATCTTGGACAACCCAACCCACAAAACAAGGACAGAAAACAAACCCACCCTCACACAAGAAAGAACACACTTGGACAATATATCCTAATAAAAACGAGGTAGAATTGACCGAGCGGTCTGATGTTTCTTTGACTGGTTCACCTTATTCGTCAGCCCCGTCGCTTTCCCTGTGATGTACAGTGCCCTCGCTATGGTATTTTCGTCGGAGTATTTCGCCCATTTACTAGATTTTTTCACTGAGATGAGCTTGGCTTTTTCAATGGAACCGATTATGATGTCTGCCAATGTACAGTGTAACTCCTCCGACAATTGGTGAGGATCAGGATCAGGGTCGCAAGGAATACCTTTGCATAACTTGTACACTGCATTTCCCGCCGCAACCTCCCTCCAGTCCATGGAATCATATGCTCCTGCGCTCTGCAAATCCAGAGACTCGGCCTTTATGTTCTCCGCCTCACTTTTTAGTCCAAGTTTCTTAACCATAGCCGACATAATGTCCAAACCTCTGGGATTATATACTTTCTTTTTACTTTGCTCTGCAAGCTCATTAATTGCTATAGATGAGCATTTAGGAGTCCAATGAAAGATCTTCTTAGGGGGGAGAACCCCTTTAGCCACATTTGTTTGTAGACTGAAGAAGAGGTTATCAGCGGCCTCACGCATGATGTTGTCATCTTTCTGGGCATCAACAAAATCTAGTATTTCCCATGCTTGAGAGTATGCCTTGAGAGAATCCTTTGCATCTTTGGGAGGAAAATCATGAGACTTATTATCAGAAGTGCCCGAGCATTCTGAATAATTAGATATTGGAGAGAGCTGGATTATGATACTGATCAAGGAAACTGCTGTCATTTTCCAAGATGTTTTAGTGGCCTCTACAAACTGTTTCTCCACCTCTAAGGGCTTATATTCTTTATCTGAAGTCTGCCACAAGTACTTGATTTCAGGATACATTTTAGGATCAAAAGTGCTCAGATCTAAACCCTCGCGCCTCTTGCTACGTGCTAAAAGAGCAATCAACTCTTTACAACCAGTTTCCCCGTCTTGATTGCCACGTGTGATAAGTTCCTTTGCTTTTGCAATGGACTTCTTATTAGCTATCCAGAGGCTTTCTGGAGTCTCACCCAGCATCTCTAGGCCTTCCAAAACCTTTTCATAATTTGAGATCCTTTCTAATGCCTTTTCACTGTGCTTGGGCAGTATCCCACACAAATGCTTCATGCATTTACTCTGAAAAATACTAACCGAGATGATCCAACATAGTTTGCTGAACCACACAGTTAGCCATTGTAGCACCAGCAGGAAATACAAAAACGTCCTTGGGATCATGTTTTTTGTGGGTTGCTTGACAACAAGATTTCGAACTTCTCCATCGAGCCTTTCTGCGGGCCGAATCTTCATTTCTTTACCCCGTATCAAGTCTTTAATGTGCCTTGTCCAAAAATCTTCTACACTACAAATGGTCCTCCAGGTCTCCGTATGCCATCTTAGGTAATATCCTGCAGCTATTCCCGATCTCCATGTCACAATTACCCAGCCTATCAGGATGAATATAACTTGTAAAAGAGTCACTGCCAACTTCAATATATTAAAGGCCCCATGTGCCTTAACAGATGGACCACTGTAAAACCATCCTATCACTGAACTTCCAATTAGAAACCAGAGTATGACTGCAGCAGAAGAGCTCAACGGTGACTTGGCAATTATATAGTCAGGACTGTAAGCACGAACAACAATCCATGCTTTCAGCACTTTATCTTCAACATCGCGCCACTCGCATTTCTTTACCTCATCATTGTTTGGCTTCGGTAGAATCAAAGGAATCTTCTGAGAAAAAATAACCTGTTACCAGGGAAATATAAGCATAAGGGACATTAGTACCGGGTTTTGAAGCCCACAAAACTATTAGCTTAGTCTTTTCTATTAACAAATGTTATACACTATGTAATATAAAGATGAACTTATAATTCATGTAGGTTACCATTTTTTTAACGATCAAAAAGTTTTAGAATACACTTTAAAAATATAAAATATCAAAATTGTGAATTATTATTAGATTTATCTATCATGTAGTTTTGTTCTTATTAAATAACTGTTTTTTATAAGTTAAGAACATGATAAGGTTTTTAAAAGGATTTTGAAAGCTTTTACAACAAAAAAGAACAAAAGTAATATGACACTAGAAACTACAAAGAAACATGTCTTAAAACTAAAAAGACTCACCAAGAAAGAAACAACAGACTCATAGTAAAAAGACAACCAAAACATGTTCAATCATAGAGGTTTGAATCAAAACTCATTAACAAACTTGAAAAAGGAGTCAAAGATTGACATATAAAAAAAACCATGTTGCCTTTTTTTTGAAGACCCATTTTTTGACAATAATTTTGGTTGAAAGTTAAGCCAGCTAAAATTTCTAATTTTTATTTTTTTTAATAGATTTAAAACATGTATTAAAGTGGGGTTGAAGACACTCATTGACAATTGTTTGTTTCCTATTTGAGATGTTTCTTTCTTCATTTAAGAAAGAAGGAAAAAGGATTGTGTCTATCTAGAAATTTAGTGAAGTCAAAATTAAAGTTCTCTTTCATGTTCTATAATGAATGAGAGAAAGAGCTACATGAATAAAATATACTGCAGATAATTCCATTTCTAATACTATTTATATTGTCATTTCTACTCTCATCACATTCATATATATATAAAATCATTAAACAAATAATTTTTTACATTAAACATAGTGCAATGCAACTCAAACTATTGCGTGACACATAAGAAACATATATCTTATTTAGAAATTTCTTGAAATTGTTTAAGACCTACCCTAAGTGGTAGGGAGTTCTCAAATAATTAGAATGCCACATCCAACACAAAAGAGATGCATACTATTTTTTTGTGTAGCGTGCAAGGGGTTCATAGGATGAACTCAAACATGTGGCCACAAGAAAAGGGAAACAAATATATGCTTGCTATCATTTTAGCACTAATTAAAGTTGATGCTTGAATAGTTTCAAATGCCATGAGTTGAGGCAGCCACACACCATAGTGTAGAGAAAAGTAGATGATCATATGCATTCTTCAATATATAGTTTGTTTATTATGTATAGTTTATTGGAAGGTTTGTTATTTTTTGGACTTGTGCTTTAGGTATAGAACTTTAGACTCTTTTATCTCACTACTTTGTGCCTCTAGAACCTTCGATTTGATTAAAAATAGTAGTAATTTTCATATTTTCTAGAGATTTTTAGTTCTTAATATGTCATGGAATAACTTGACACAAATTTGAATCTTACATGAATACAATGTATACACTCTGATATTTTGATGGAAAAAATACTATAATGTACTACAATCCAATCACTGTGCAATTAGATGAACAAGCTTGAAATAAAAAAAAAATTGTACTTTCTTCAAAATCCGTTACAATCAATGCTATTGACACAACTCTCTGTATATTTGTTAAAGATTGATGAAGAAAAATAGTACTTGCCTCATCAAGAATTTCACCGGCTAAAGGATTGGGCATGTTTTTTTTTAATGTAGAAACTATAAGTATCCATAAAAAATTATCTACAATGGTAGTCAACAATGTTTTTAGATTGTAAGAAAGAGTTTATAATTTTAATTTTTAATTTTTTGGCAGGTGTAGAAAAATTGATATAGATGGACTAGCTTGCAACATATGTGAATAGAGTGGTGGGACTAGTGAAGAATATAATTATTGAATATTTCTATAGTTTTAGTGTGATTTTTAATTATCTCAATGGAATAATAAAATGTACTAACAACATGTATCAAGTTCAATAAAAGAACAAGGGAAGCTACCTAATGGGTAGTAGTTCATATTTATCCTTAATTTATATATCTTCACAATATCCTAATGATGGATCATAGAACATGATCTAAACGTTGATGTAAAAATTTACACACAGCTTCAATCCAAAAACTTTTACTCTACCCAATTAAATAAAAAATAAGAAATATGATTCAGAAATTAAATTTATATTGAATACTTAATTTCCTTAGATCGAATCTTGAATCATAGCATAAATAGTATGGCAAATGACTTTTCTTTTCTATCAAAGACAAAGGAATAACTAGAATTAATTAATTATTGTTATTATTCTACTGTATTTTGGTTGAAAACCTGCTAATGGCTATTGAAACAAAAAGCTATATTAGGATACCTTTAAATTTCCATATTGATAACTGACCTGGATGCCTAGGCTGGCGAAGTGGGCGCAGCCTATGAGGAAGAGGAGTAACATGAAAGAAAAGGTTATTATGATTGCCGATCCAATAAAGGCATGCTGACTCGAAACCTTCTTTCCAGACCATATCGCAGTGCCAGCTTTTTCCTGGAGATAGATTCTGTACAATTCAGAGGTCATTTGAAAGACAATTGTAATTCCTAAAGCGGTCAATTTACCCCAGAACTCTATGGAGCCCCTGGCAGACATGCTTGGCAGCAAGTATGCCATCACCACACACAGAATAACTCGGCTACTATGGATCATCCACAAGTCATGCTTCAGCACATCACCCGATTTATTCAATGCGTTCTTCGATAAAGCAGTTTGGCTGGTCAGTATGTCAAGCAGCTGGATGATTAAAGCACTGAGCACAAGATAATGGGAAGGAACCCAATGTGCTTTCCTCGTGTATGCTTTCCATGCATCCAATAAAATAAATATGATAAATAAAAATACTACAAATAACAATACTGATATTCTTGCAAGCTCACTACTCTCCATGATTAACAAACTTACGCCCAAACCCACTATGATGCTTCCAATAAATAGGTTCAGATCTATTTATACTGATAAAAAAAGAATTGCTTTGAAACTACTTAAACCTAAAATTTGAATTACAATTTTCATTGTACAAGAAAGCAGTTCGAATAGATTTAAAGTAATAGAATAAGGAATTACTTGAAAACTAGTTGAGCAAAACTCTTGGCAGAATGTTATTCTCTAAAAATAGAATGGCTTATTTATTCTGTTTTGGCTGTACATTGTAGCAGAAGCCATATGACCGTATAACGTAAAAGATGTACTTATTTTTCCCAATTGTCAGGATAGACGAACGAGAGAACTGGTTTTCTTCGCAACGTCTATCCAATCAGCAGAATGCACATCTGAATGTATTTATTAATAAATTGAAAATTAAAAAACGTGTTTTATTCTGATTTTCAATTAATTAATAAATACATTCAAATGTTTTTTTATTTTCAATTAATAAATAAATACAGTCAAATGTGCATTCTTCCACAGTTCTTCTTTATCGAGCATAAAAGCAGGTAGGCCATGATCCAAGTTTTTCGTACAACTTTTATTAATGCTGGTTAAGAATATGTTTTTGAATATTTAGACTACGAAATTTACAAAACTTAATTTTAGTCTTCAGATAAATACCTTTTAAAGAATAATTAAAGTTTATTGAATGTAAGGTCTTAACAAAATGTTTATTAAATCAATAGTATTATTATTTTTTTATAAGTAGCAAATAATTAAGAAAAAAACTTATGACTAAGTTTTCACTTTAAGTTTTATCATTTTAGTATTTAATAATTGTATGCAATCACATAAATATTTTTACTAAGAATATATTTCCACTAAGAACATATTTCTAAATAAGTGGTCCAAGTTTTAAATTTAATTTTCTCTTATGTTGATTAAGAATATTTTTCAAATATTTTCTTTGGAAAAAGTAATAGTTGTTGGAGTAATAATTAAAACATTAATTGTAAGTTAAAAATAAATTTTGGAGGAATATACTTAACTCTAGATGTCTTGAAACTAGAAATAGATCCTATTTGCCTATATTTTTGTAGACACTAAAATATTCTTGGAAACATTGACAATCATTTATGGTTTTCACTTTAAATTTTATCATTTTATTTTTTTAATACTTGTATGTAACCACACAAATATTTCATGAAAAATAAATAAAAAGACAAAAAAATAAAATTATAGAATGTAAGGTTGCAATGAAATATTTTTCCATATAATAATATTTTTCTAATCATAGAGAGAAGTGTGTAAAATTTTAATTTGAAATATAATTTTAACATATTACCACTAAGAATATATTTCCAAATAAGTTGCTGCAAGTTTTAATTTTAATTTTCTCTTATATTTTTGATTGAGGAAAAAATGGGTTTTACAGGACCGGATACCACAAAGTTTATAAACCAGTAAAAGATAGATCATAAGAAAGTCTAGGAAAAGACAGGCTACACACTAAAGATAAACATAAAATAACCGCAACCACTAGCAAAACCCATTGAAAGGAAAAAAAAAAACCAACCACAGTAGAAACACAACCAAACCTAACTCAGAGACTTTAAGGTCTCTGTCACTTCTGTTTCCAAGATGTCTGAATCCTAGGTCTCCAGAGGCATAGTATCCTGTCTTTTCTTCATGTTGGCTCTAGTTCTCTTTGAAGGGCCCAAATGCTCAGCTTTGTTTCTATTCTTCTCAACATCCAAATCCACAATCAAAAGTCCTTACTATCTCTCAAGACAGTAGAGTTATTTTTAATAATTTTGTGGTTGTGTTCTATCATGGATGTCAATGCTTCCCTGATCTTCTCAATCTCTTTACCAAGGTTCTCCCCATCCTTCTTGAGGTTTTTAGTGAAATCTACTTCTTTCTAGGGGTAGGCTGCCATGGCCATCTTCTCGTTCATCATCCATAAAGCCTCAGCCGATTTCTCCTCTGCCACTTTGGCTTCCAGAATTTCCACTTTACTAGTGATAGCTCTATTCTTAAGATTTAAGTCCTTAATTTCATGAAAGGCCCAGTTCAGAATTTTGAAATTATCAATCGTTCCATTTTTGAATATTTAGACTACAAAATTTACAAAACCTAATTTTACAGATAAATACCTTTTAAAGAATTATTAAAGTTTATTGAATGTAAGGTCTTAACAAAATGTTTATTAAATTAATAGTATTATTATTTTTTAATAAGTCTGTAGGATCATGTTTTTTTAATATTGAACAAAGCAGATTATAAAGAATAAAAGTCATGACTAGGTTTTCACTTTAAGTTTTATCATTTTAGTTTTTTAATAATTGTATGCAATCACATAAATATTTTCACTAAGAATATATTTCCACTAAGAACATATTTCCAAATAAGTGGGTCCAAGTTTTAAATTTAATTTTCTCTTATGTTGATTAAGAATATTTTTCAAATATTTTCTTTGGAAAAATTAATAGTTGTTGGAGTAATAATTAAAAAATTAAATGTAAGTTAAGAAATAAATTTTGGAGGAATATACTTAACTCTAGATGTCTTGAAACTAGAAATAGATCCTGTTTGCCTATGTTTTTGTAGACACTAAAATATTCTTAGAAACATTAACAATCATTTATGATTTTCAATTTAAATTTTATCATTTTATTTTTTAATACTTGTATGTAACCACATAAATATTTCATGAAAATAAATAAAAAGACAAAAAAGTAAAATTATGGAATGTAAGGTTACCATGAAATATTTTCCCATATAATAATATTTTTCTAATCATAGAGAGAAGTGTGCAAAATTTTAATTTCAATTATAATTTTAACATATTTCCACTAGGAATATATTTCCAAATAAGTTGCTGCAAGTTTTAATTTTAATTTTCTCTTATGTTTTTTATTGAGGAAAAAACGGGTTTTACAGGGACCCGAAACCAAAGACAGGCTGCACACCAAAGATAAACAAAAAATAACCGCACCCACCAGCAAAACCTAGCAAAAGGAAAGCAAAAAAGCAATTATAGCAGAAACACAACCAAACCTAACCCAGAGACTTTAAGGTCTTTGCCACTTTCATTTCCAAGATGTCCAAATACTGGGTCTCCAGAGGTGTAGTATCCTGTCTTTTCTTCATGTTGGCTCTGGTTCTCTTTGAAGGGCCCAAATCCTCAGCTCTGTTTATGTTCTTCTCAGCATCCAAATCCACAATCAAAAGTCTCTACTGAGTGTTGTCCATTTTTTCCACCAAAGCTCCCAAGATAGTAGATTTATTTTTAATAATTTTGTGGTTGTGTTCTATTGTGGCTTTCAGTGCTTCCCTGATCTTCTCAATATCTTTACCAAGGTTCTCCCCATCCTTCTTGAGGTTTTTAGTGAAATCTACTTCTTTTGGAGGTAGTCTGCCATGGCCATCTTCTCGTTCGCTGTCTAATAATCCTCAGCCGAGTTCTGCTCTGCCACTTTGGCTTCCAAAATTTCCACTTTACTAGTGATAGCTCTACTTTTAAGATTTAAGTCCTTAATTTCATGAAAGGCCCACTTCATAATTTTGAAATTATCAATCGCTCCATTTCTGGCTAGAGAAAGTATATCGCCATAAAATTCCCTATTAGGTTCAAAAACAAGGTCATCATGATTCAGGTCAACATGAGGGATGGGTCTATCCTCTGTGTCAATAGAGTGGAAAGAGGCAGAGGAGATCTTCTTCCTATAAGGTCTTGCAATGTCATCATCTGGAGAATCCTTCGAGTAGGCCACCAACTTATCCACTGGGGATTCATCCCTTATCTTGTCCTTCGACACATACGCTTCTAGGGGAATTTTTTGAGGATAATATTTTTTGTTTTGAAGGCTTGGCAGAAGGGGTATTCTTCCTTTCTTTACTAGGAGGAGGAGTAATCTCTTCCACCCAGTCTGAGTCCAAACCCTTGATATCCTAAGGTGAGCTAGACTCAATTTCATAACCCTCTGAGGCCGAGGCAAAGATGGGGTTAGAGACAACCGACATATTTTTGAAGTGGTCATAAATGAGCCGAATAAGGCCAACATGCAGGACCAAATTCTTATTAGGATTTTTCCTATTCTCCTCAATGCTATCATTCAAAGAGCAAAACAGGTAATAGGGGAAAGAAACCCTAACCTTATATCTGAAGTGGTTGAGTAAAATGAAACGATACCTGTATACTCTAGTAAATCTCCCATCCAGCGTAATGTATTCCATTAGGACTCTGAGCACCTCCCTCCAAATTTTCTTGATACTATTCGACTCAAAATAGCTATTAGAGACTTTCACAAGTCTTTTTTTCTCCTCCTTCATCTTCAAAAAAATGATAATAGCTTCGTCCGAATATTTCCTGTCACGGTAAAATTTCACACCATAAACAGAGAGACCAGTAACTTCTCCAATAAGCGCCTCATCCACCAACACTTTCCTTCCAAAGATGATGATCTCTCCTTTATTCCAATGTTTCACAAAATAATCAGTAGCTTTGAGGTCTGGTGCACGAAGTCTTTCAATGAATGGTTATAGCCCTCCCTTCTCAATTTTCTTCCAAACCTTTGAATTGTCTTTATTCTTTGTACATGCAGTAGGCTCAACTCTTTTCCTACTTGCTCCCATTATTGTCAATATTTTTCTTAGAAATCCCACACCAAGAAAATATAGACTAATGAGATCGTAGCAAAACCAAAGCACCCACAAAATGTGCAAGCTCAACTCATCAGTCATATTCATAACAATTTTGTCATAAAATCTTATGATATCTCGACACTTGGCACTTTTCTCTTTAATCATCTTTAAATGCAACTTCTCTCCCATGAGTGTAATCATATTTAATTAGGGCTCTTACGTTAGTGGGAAAATCATAATTTTTCCATGTCACCTTTGTTAGGAAACTTACAACCATGTAATGACAATTTCCACATAACCCAATATAGAGATCTCTGCAAATAAGTGATCAAAAATCAACATGCAAAAGAATAGACAACATACCCATCAAAAATGACACAAGATATACCCTGGGAAAACCTTCAAGAGGGAAAAAACCCAGCCTCCAAAAGCATCCACACTCCATGTAGTATTCAACAATGAAAACCCATTACAATACATCTTCAGAGACTCCATGAACACTTCTAAAGCAACAAGTTGTCCATGCATTCCATGTGACCAAGCATGAATCCACACATCCCATGCCATGCTTCAAACCCTCACACATGCACAATTTCAACCACTTGCAACAAAACTCTCCAACCCTAAACAACTACCCTTGTGGTTGCTTTTATAGAAGCAAGCTCCCACAAAACCACCAAGTGGTATTACATAAACCATGTGCCCAAAACCATGAACTTACAAAATCATGTGACCCCACATTTAATATTGGGTACTTTATTATATTTTATTTTTCCCCAATATTAAATAATTACATTTTACAATTAAGTCCCAATGTCACATACAACATAAAGTGGCCCCAACATTATAAGAATTATGCAAGGTGTATAATACCTAATTCTAACAATCTCCCACTTGTTGTATACATTGCATAAGAGGTAACAAGTAAGCTCAAACATCAAGATAATAAAATCCATAGGCAACATGTACCATCCTAGAATCCAAGTGCTCCATGTGCTCCATCAAGATACCTGTAACAAGAACCAAGGTGACCACCATCTCATCCATGAATGCTCTCATCCTCCACCATGCCAATGCACTAAGATAAGAACACATCCAAAGAGAAGCCACACTAATTGTCACAAAGAAGCATAATCCTGCCTCAAACTGATATCTCAAATCACAAACACTCAATCCAAAAGAAAAGAATATGCACCAGTAGTTGTCAAGAATAAATCACCATAGCTGAAATGACACCCACAACAAATGCCAACACATCCAACTATCCATACCTCCAAGGTATACAAAGCATAGTAAACTCATGCCATCACATATCCACCCATAAACCGCAATAACAAACTCCATGTGCAAACCTGTCAAAGAGTGACATACACATCCAAGAGTTCCCACTGCATGGGAGATGTCTAGATGAATGCAAACCTAGAATGAGCGCATTCAACAAGTCGCTTCGTTAACACTCCAGAAAGAAGGCACCATCACAAGTGATCAAGGCACACCAAGTCTACTAACAACATCACATAGAAGATGTAAACATGTAGTACCAAGGAACATCCACAATGATATGCAAAACCTGCAAACCAAACACCTGTAGCATGTCCTCCTACACACACCTCTAAATGCCAACTGTGTCAAGTATGATCTCCTCCATAACACCCCATAACAAAATCCATAACAACATCCAACCGTCCAATCACCAAGATCAAACATAACATATGCATCATGTAACTAATCATGGATGTAAGCATCTCAAAACAAGAAGATCAAACTCAATGTAACCATTCCCAAACCAAGGAAATTAGCCCAATAAACCATCTCCTAAACTCAACATGTACAAGGAGATAAACATGCCAACACTCCTCAAATGAACCCTCCAGAACCAAATACCCATGGCTCAAGATCCATATCCATGAGAAGACAAATCATAAACATAATGCACTTGAAAGAAAATGGGCAATACCTCTCAAGTGAACCACCGAGTAGACCAAGAGTGGGGAATGAGAATGCTCCTCCAGGATATCCAAGTCATCATGACTCAACCAAGAACACTCTCCTCATAGGTCCATGTTGAACTCACGTCCAACCAAGGTGTAGGCTCCTCGGATTTCCTACTGAAATCTCATCAAGAGTAACTGTCTCAAGCAAATTTCTCTAATCACAAAAGAACTCCAACCTCACCTACGTCTCCAAGTATCCATGAGCACCTATAACCAATCAATCCATGCTAAAATCCAAGCAAATGATCAATGTACTCAATACAAAGAGAACCAACCAAGATCAAAATCATAGCTCCAACTGCAGAATCAGGAACATAAACATGACACCATGATCTCACATCTTCTCAAAAGAAGATCACATGCTCAAATCATCATAACATGTACCATGCCACAACTCTAAACCGGTAATCAAAAGTATACCATGACATAATAACAAAACCATCCTACAACCAAGGATCACCTATCAAAACCAACAAGTCATAAACAATACCTCAACATCTCCAGCACCTGATGTCAATGAACTCTCACTGTAACACACATAATCCAAGAGCTCCTCCATGACACCAATCAACTCCTACTGAAGACAACCATCCATAATCAACAATGGATCCACATCATTGCCAAATGCTCCCATTGAACCGTTATACCAAGCAATCCCATGGCATCGTGATGCACACAACCAACACCACATCATTGCCATAAGCTCACACCAAACCTGTGAATCCAATCTCTCAATGACAACATGATAACCATCCTCTAAAGCAAGAAGATACACTGCCAAACCATCATAACCATCACCGCCAATCCATCACTGTCAAAAGCTCCCACTGAACCGTGTACCAAGCTATCCATGACATCGTGATACCAATCTCCTCAAACCAAGAAGATACACCACCACAACCTGAATCAGTATCCAATCCAACACCACCAACAATGCACCTGCATAAACCATCATGACATGCCAAAGTCTCTAATGCACAAGAAACATCCATGACACCATGATCACCACCAAATGTACCAACATCACCCAACTGTGTCCACATATCTGCATAATCATAGTCAACTACATAGGTCTCATATCATGACTGTACCTGGTAATACCATCTCACCTCCTCAACATGACATCAAAATCAGCAAACCAAGTGACTAAACCAAGCCACCAAAACTGAACATGCATCAACACTGAAATATCAATGGGCAAAGACAACCCATATCCAAGTCATAAATGCAACATGTAAGTATAGACCGCCTACAACATTGCACAACTTGTAGATACAACAATACAACATACAAATTTAACCATACACTGGTAACCATTTCAA
This sequence comes from Sequoiadendron giganteum, assembly GCA_007115665.2. Classification (NCBI taxonomy): domain Eukaryota; kingdom Viridiplantae; phylum Streptophyta; class Pinopsida; order Cupressales; family Cupressaceae; genus Sequoiadendron; species Sequoiadendron giganteum. Next base: position 80,554,332 of record CM021108.1, read on the forward strand.
ATGAGAATAAATCTGAGATGTACAACTGAGCATACAATGAATCCAATGTCAAATCTCCTCAAATCCAACAATCCATAAGCTCGTAGTATCACCATAGTCAACATAACCCATAAACATCTCAGATAAAGAAAACATCAAATAAACCATGCCAAAGTAACTCCAAAATTGGTCCACTGTGTAGTGCTCTGAACAAGCTTTCCGTCGACTATTTGAAGTCCAAAATCCGACTCCGTATGCACCCGATATGCCCTCTCGAAGCTCAAAAACAAATATCTGACTTTGACCAAGCAAAACACTGTCAAAACTGCAAAATCTGGAAACATTTCTGATACCACAGTGTAGAGCTCTGAGTCACCTTTCCAACGAGCCCAAGAAGTCAAAAAACCGACATCGTGGGTGAAAGATATGCCTCCCGGGATAAAACTGCTCCAATCTGACTATAAGGCAGATTCTGGTGGGTCCCACTCCAAAGCAAATATTAAATTTTTTGATTATATGAAAAGTGGCGGATTTTTCATAATATTTTTAAAAAAATTTAAAGCCTACAAAAAATGGGGGGCGGATTATATGATTTAGGTTTTAAAAGCTTTTTAATAAATATTCAGGTCCCTTTTAAGTTAAATGGCCATCCTTTTAATTCAAAGTTCAAAAACGTTCAAGGCCGACAAATTTCTGCAAAACAACGGGCTGTTCAGAGAGTACTGCTGACGCAGGGGTGGGTACGGGTCTGCAAACCCCGTACCCCTCTTCATAACATTTCTTTCTTTCTTTTTCTTAGATTTTTAATAATATTTCTAACCTTTTTCATTGTATTTTGCAGGATTTTATGATTTTTCAAAAAAATATCCGACGGGAATTATTTTTCTTTGGATTTTTAATTTTTAATTTTCTGACGGCTGTACCGTCGACGCCCGTAGAGCCGAACAGGGGTATAGGCAAAAAATATTTTGAAATTTTTCACAGTAACAAAAATAAGTCGAGTTATATATCAATCTTCGTCTCTTGGCCAACCCAAATCCAACCATGAGGTCTATTTTGTTCCAGGAGGTCATCTGTAATTTTTTCTCCCACAAAATCCTCAAATGAATGCACAACCAAGAAACCCTTTTTGCCCTAATTTTTTCACACCCCAAATCTGCAAACAACCCATCATAACAGCAAACCAGAAACCCTCATATCTTGCCATGTCTTTCATTCTCTCATGCATTGCATAGATTCAAATTTAAGCAATAATTTTTTTCAACCTAGGGTTATCCAACCACAACCATGGCTCTGATACCACTTGTTAGGAAACTTACAGCCATCTAATGACAATTTTCACATAACCCAATATAGAGATCTATGCAAATAAGTGATAAAAAACAACATGCAAAAGAATAGACAACATACCCATCAAAGATGACACAAGATATATCCTGGAAAAACCCTCGAGAGGGAAAAAACCCAGCCTCCAAAAGCATCCACACTCCATGTATTATTCAGCAATGAAAACCCATTACAATACATCTGTAGAGATTCCATGAGCACTTCTGAAGCACAAGCTATCCATGCATTTCATGTGACGAAACATAAATCCACACATCCCATGCCATGCTTCAAACCCTCACACATGCACAAGTTCAATCTGCTAACCTGCAACAAACTCTCCAACCCTAAACAACTACCCTTGTGGTTGTTTTTATAGAAGCAAGCTCCCACAAAACCACCAAGTGGTATTACATAAACCATGTGCCCAAAACCATGAACTTACAAAATCATGTGACCCCACATTTAATATTGGGTACTTTATTATATTTTATTTTTCCCCAATATTAAATAATTACATTTTACAATTAAGTCCCAAAGTCACATACAACATAAAGTGGCCCCAACATTATA
>CM021108.1:80556309-80588702 GCA_007115665.2 Sequoiadendron giganteum
GGCCATGATCCAAGTTTTTCGTACAACTTTTATTAATGCTGGTTAAGAATATGTTTTTGAATATTTAGACTACGAAATTTACAAAACTTAATTTTAGTCTTCAGATAAATACCTTTTAAAGAATAATTAAAGTTTATTGAATGTAAGGTCTTAACAAAATGTTTATTAAATCAATAGTATTATTATTTTTTTATAAGTAGCAAATAATTAAGAAAAAAACTTATGACTAAGTTTTCACTTTAAGTTTTATCATTTTAGTATTTAATAATTGTATGCAATCACATAAATATTTTTACTAAGAATATATTTCCACTAAGAACATATTTCTAAATAAGTGGTCCAAGTTTTAAATTTAATTTTCTCTTATGTTGATTAAGAATATTTTTCAAATATTTTCTTTGGAAAAAGTAATAGTTGTTGGAGTAATAATTAAAACATTAATTGTAAGTTAAAAATAAATTTTGGAGGAATATACTTAACTCTAGATGTCTTGAAACTAGAAATAGATCCTATTTGCCTATATTTTTGTAGACACTAAAATATTCTTGGAAACATTGACAATCATTTATGGTTTTCACTTTAAATTTTATCATTTTATTTTTTTAATACTTGTATGTAACCACACAAATATTTCATGAAAAATAAATAAAAAGACAAAAAAATAAAATTATAGAATGTAAGGTTGCAATGAAATATTTTTCCATATAATAATATTTTTCTAATCATAGAGAGAAGTGTGTAAAATTTTAATTTGAAATATAATTTTAACATATTACCACTAAGAATATATTTCCAAATAAGTTGCTGCAAGTTTTAATTTTAATTTTCTCTTATATTTTTGATTGAGGAAAAAATGGGTTTTACAGGACCGGATACCACAAAGTTTATAAACCAGTAAAAGATAGATCATAAGAAAGTCTAGGAAAAGACAGGCTACACACTAAAGATAAACATAAAATAACCGCAACCACTAGCAAAACCCATTGAAAGGAAAAAAAAAAACCAACCACAGTAGAAACACAACCAAACCTAACTCAGAGACTTTAAGGTCTCTGTCACTTCTGTTTCCAAGATGTCTGAATCCTAGGTCTCCAGAGGCATAGTATCCTGTCTTTTCTTCATGTTGGCTCTAGTTCTCTTTGAAGGGCCCAAATGCTCAGCTTTGTTTCTATTCTTCTCAACATCCAAATCCACAATCAAAAGTCCTTACTATCTCTCAAGACAGTAGAGTTATTTTTAATAATTTTGTGGTTGTGTTCTATCATGGATGTCAATGCTTCCCTGATCTTCTCAATCTCTTTACCAAGGTTCTCCCCATCCTTCTTGAGGTTTTTAGTGAAATCTACTTCTTTCTAGGGGTAGGCTGCCATGGCCATCTTCTCGTTCATCATCCATAAAGCCTCAGCCGATTTCTCCTCTGCCACTTTGGCTTCCAGAATTTCCACTTTACTAGTGATAGCTCTATTCTTAAGATTTAAGTCCTTAATTTCATGAAAGGCCCAGTTCAGAATTTTGAAATTATCAATCGTTCCATTTTTGAATATTTAGACTACAAAATTTACAAAACCTAATTTTACAGATAAATACCTTTTAAAGAATTATTAAAGTTTATTGAATGTAAGGTCTTAACAAAATGTTTATTAAATTAATAGTATTATTATTTTTTAATAAGTCTGTAGGATCATGTTTTTTTAATATTGAACAAAGCAGATTATAAAGAATAAAAGTCATGACTAGGTTTTCACTTTAAGTTTTATCATTTTAGTTTTTTAATAATTGTATGCAATCACATAAATATTTTCACTAAGAATATATTTCCACTAAGAACATATTTCCAAATAAGTGGGTCCAAGTTTTAAATTTAATTTTCTCTTATGTTGATTAAGAATATTTTTCAAATATTTTCTTTGGAAAAATTAATAGTTGTTGGAGTAATAATTAAAAAATTAAATGTAAGTTAAGAAATAAATTTTGGAGGAATATACTTAACTCTAGATGTCTTGAAACTAGAAATAGATCCTGTTTGCCTATGTTTTTGTAGACACTAAAATATTCTTAGAAACATTAACAATCATTTATGATTTTCAATTTAAATTTTATCATTTTATTTTTTAATACTTGTATGTAACCACATAAATATTTCATGAAAATAAATAAAAAGACAAAAAAGTAAAATTATGGAATGTAAGGTTACCATGAAATATTTTCCCATATAATAATATTTTTCTAATCATAGAGAGAAGTGTGCAAAATTTTAATTTCAATTATAATTTTAACATATTTCCACTAGGAATATATTTCCAAATAAGTTGCTGCAAGTTTTAATTTTAATTTTCTCTTATGTTTTTTATTGAGGAAAAAACGGGTTTTACAGGGACCCGAAACCAAAGACAGGCTGCACACCAAAGATAAACAAAAAATAACCGCACCCACCAGCAAAACCTAGCAAAAGGAAAGCAAAAAAGCAATTATAGCAGAAACACAACCAAACCTAACCCAGAGACTTTAAGGTCTTTGCCACTTTCATTTCCAAGATGTCCAAATACTGGGTCTCCAGAGGTGTAGTATCCTGTCTTTTCTTCATGTTGGCTCTGGTTCTCTTTGAAGGGCCCAAATCCTCAGCTCTGTTTATGTTCTTCTCAGCATCCAAATCCACAATCAAAAGTCTCTACTGAGTGTTGTCCATTTTTTCCACCAAAGCTCCCAAGATAGTAGATTTATTTTTAATAATTTTGTGGTTGTGTTCTATTGTGGCTTTCAGTGCTTCCCTGATCTTCTCAATATCTTTACCAAGGTTCTCCCCATCCTTCTTGAGGTTTTTAGTGAAATCTACTTCTTTTGGAGGTAGTCTGCCATGGCCATCTTCTCGTTCGCTGTCTAATAATCCTCAGCCGAGTTCTGCTCTGCCACTTTGGCTTCCAAAATTTCCACTTTACTAGTGATAGCTCTACTTTTAAGATTTAAGTCCTTAATTTCATGAAAGGCCCACTTCATAATTTTGAAATTATCAATCGCTCCATTTCTGGCTAGAGAAAGTATATCGCCATAAAATTCCCTATTAGGTTCAAAAACAAGGTCATCATGATTCAGGTCAACATGAGGGATGGGTCTATCCTCTGTGTCAATAGAGTGGAAAGAGGCAGAGGAGATCTTCTTCCTATAAGGTCTTGCAATGTCATCATCTGGAGAATCCTTCGAGTAGGCCACCAACTTATCCACTGGGGATTCATCCCTTATCTTGTCCTTCGACACATACGCTTCTAGGGGAATTTTTTGAGGATAATATTTTTTGTTTTGAAGGCTTGGCAGAAGGGGTATTCTTCCTTTCTTTACTAGGAGGAGGAGTAATCTCTTCCACCCAGTCTGAGTCCAAACCCTTGATATCCTAAGGTGAGCTAGACTCAATTTCATAACCCTCTGAGGCCGAGGCAAAGATGGGGTTAGAGACAACCGACATATTTTTGAAGTGGTCATAAATGAGCCGAATAAGGCCAACATGCAGGACCAAATTCTTATTAGGATTTTTCCTATTCTCCTCAATGCTATCATTCAAAGAGCAAAACAGGTAATAGGGGAAAGAAACCCTAACCTTATATCTGAAGTGGTTGAGTAAAATGAAACGATACCTGTATACTCTAGTAAATCTCCCATCCAGCGTAATGTATTCCATTAGGACTCTGAGCACCTCCCTCCAAATTTTCTTGATACTATTCGACTCAAAATAGCTATTAGAGACTTTCACAAGTCTTTTTTTCTCCTCCTTCATCTTCAAAAAAATGATAATAGCTTCGTCCGAATATTTCCTGTCACGGTAAAATTTCACACCATAAACAGAGAGACCAGTAACTTCTCCAATAAGCGCCTCATCCACCAACACTTTCCTTCCAAAGATGATGATCTCTCCTTTATTCCAATGTTTCACAAAATAATCAGTAGCTTTGAGGTCTGGTGCACGAAGTCTTTCAATGAATGGTTATAGCCCTCCCTTCTCAATTTTCTTCCAAACCTTTGAATTGTCTTTATTCTTTGTACATGCAGTAGGCTCAACTCTTTTCCTACTTGCTCCCATTATTGTCAATATTTTTCTTAGAAATCCCACACCAAGAAAATATAGACTAATGAGATCGTAGCAAAACCAAAGCACCCACAAAATGTGCAAGCTCAACTCATCAGTCATATTCATAACAATTTTGTCATAAAATCTTATGATATCTCGACACTTGGCACTTTTCTCTTTAATCATCTTTAAATGCAACTTCTCTCCCATGAGTGTAATCATATTTAATTAGGGCTCTTACGTTAGTGGGAAAATCATAATTTTTCCATGTCACCTTTGTTAGGAAACTTACAACCATGTAATGACAATTTCCACATAACCCAATATAGAGATCTCTGCAAATAAGTGATCAAAAATCAACATGCAAAAGAATAGACAACATACCCATCAAAAATGACACAAGATATACCCTGGGAAAACCTTCAAGAGGGAAAAAACCCAGCCTCCAAAAGCATCCACACTCCATGTAGTATTCAACAATGAAAACCCATTACAATACATCTTCAGAGACTCCATGAACACTTCTAAAGCAACAAGTTGTCCATGCATTCCATGTGACCAAGCATGAATCCACACATCCCATGCCATGCTTCAAACCCTCACACATGCACAATTTCAACCACTTGCAACAAAACTCTCCAACCCTAAACAACTACCCTTGTGGTTGCTTTTATAGAAGCAAGCTCCCACAAAACCACCAAGTGGTATTACATAAACCATGTGCCCAAAACCATGAACTTACAAAATCATGTGACCCCACATTTAATATTGGGTACTTTATTATATTTTATTTTTCCCCAATATTAAATAATTACATTTTACAATTAAGTCCCAATGTCACATACAACATAAAGTGGCCCCAACATTATAAGAATTATGCAAGGTGTATAATACCTAATTCTAACAATCTCCCACTTGTTGTATACATTGCATAAGAGGTAACAAGTAAGCTCAAACATCAAGATAATAAAATCCATAGGCAACATGTACCATCCTAGAATCCAAGTGCTCCATGTGCTCCATCAAGATACCTGTAACAAGAACCAAGGTGACCACCATCTCATCCATGAATGCTCTCATCCTCCACCATGCCAATGCACTAAGATAAGAACACATCCAAAGAGAAGCCACACTAATTGTCACAAAGAAGCATAATCCTGCCTCAAACTGATATCTCAAATCACAAACACTCAATCCAAAAGAAAAGAATATGCACCAGTAGTTGTCAAGAATAAATCACCATAGCTGAAATGACACCCACAACAAATGCCAACACATCCAACTATCCATACCTCCAAGGTATACAAAACATAGTAAACTCATGCCACCGATCATATCCACCCATAACCTACAATTACAAACTCCATGTGCGAACATGTCAAAGAGTGACATACACATCCAAGAGCTCCTGCTGCATGGGCAATGTCTAAATGAATGCAAACCTAGAATGAGCGCATTCAACGTGTCGCTTCGTTAACATTCCAAAAAGAAGGCACCATCACAAGTGATCAAGGCACACCAAGTCTACTAACAACATCACATAGAAGATGTAAACATGTAGTACCAAGGAACATCCACAATGATATGCAAAACCTGCAAACCAAACACCTGTAGCATGTCCTCCTACACACACCTCTAAATGCCAACTGTGTCAAGTATGATCTCCTCCATAACACCCCATAACAAAATCCATAACAACATCCAACCGTCCAATCACCAAGATCAAACATAACATATGCATCATGTAACTAATCATGGATGTAAGCATCTCAAAACAAGAAGATCAAACTCAATGTAACCATTCCCAAACCAAGGAAATTAGCCCAATAAACCATCTCCTAAACTCAACATGTACAAGGAGATAAACATGCCAACACTCCTCAAATGAACCCTCCAGAACCAAATACCCATGGCTCAAGATCCATATCCATGAGAAGACAAATCATAAACATAATGCACTTGAAAGAAAATGGGCAATACCTCTCAAGTGAACCACCGAGTAGACCAAGAGTGGGGAATGAGAATGCTCCTCCAGGATATCCAAGTCATCATGACTCAACCAAGAACACTCTCCTCATAGGTCCATGTTGAACTCACGTCCAACCAAGGTGTAGGCTCCTCGGATTTCCTGCTGAAATCTCATCAAGAGTAATTGTCTCAAGCAAATTTCTCTAATCACAAGAGAACTCCAACCTCACCTACATCTCCAAGTATCCATGAGCACCTGTAACCAATCAATCCATGCTAAAATCCAAGCAAATGATCAATGTACTCAATACAAAAAGAACCAACCAAGATCAAAATCATAGCTCCAACTGCAGAATCAAGAACATAAACATGACACCATGATCTCACATCTTCTCAAAAGAAGATCACATGCTCAAATCATCATAACATGTACCATGCCACAACTCTAAAACCAGTAATCAAGAGTATACCATGACATAATAACAAAACCATCCTACAACCAAGGATCACTTGTCAAAACTAACAAGTCATAAACAATACCTCAAAATCTCCAACACTTGATGTCAATGAAATCTCACTGTAGCACACATAATCCAAGAGCTCCTCCATGACACCAATCAACTCCTACTGAAGACAACCATCCATAATCAACAATGGATCCACATCATTGCCAAATGCTCCCACTGAACCTTGATACCGAGCAATCCCATGGCATCATGATGCACACAACCAACACCACATCACTGTCATAAGCTCACACCAAGCCTATGAATCCAAGCTCTCAATGACAACATGATAACCATCCTCTAAAGCAAGAAGATACACTGCCAAACCATCATAACCATCACCGCCAATCCATCACTGTCAAAAGCTCCCACTGAACCATGTAACCAAGCTATCCATGACATCGTGATACCAATCTCCTCAAACCAAGAAGATACACCACCACAACCTGAATCAATATCCAATCCAACACCACCAACAATGCACCTGCATAAACCATCATGACATGCCAAAGTCTCTAATGCACAAGAAACATCCATGACACCATGATCACCACCAAATGTACCAACATCACCCAACCTGTGTCCACATATTTGCATAATCATAGTCAACTACATAGGTCTCATATCATGACTGTACCTGGTAATACCATCTCACCTTCTCAACATGACATCAAAATCAGAAAACCAAGTGACTAAACCAAGCCACCAAAACTGAACATGCATCAACACTGAAATATCAATGGGCAAAGACAACCCATATCCAAGTCATAAATGCAACATGTAAGTATAGACCGCCTACAACATTGCACAACTTGTAGATACAACAATGCAACATACAAATCCAACCATACACTGGTAACCATATCAAATGAGAATAATCTGAGATGTAAAACTGAGCATACAATGAATCCAACATCAAATCTCTTAAATCTGACAATCCATAAGCTCATAGTATCACCATAGTCAACATAACCCATAAACAACTTAGATAAAGAAAACAAAAAATAAACCATGCCATAATAACTCCACACCTGATCCATTGTGTAGTGCTCTAAACAAGCTTTCCGTCGACTATTCGAAGTCCAAAATCCGACTCCGTATGCACCCGATATGCCCTCTTGAAGCTCAAAACAAACATCTGATTTTGACCAAGAAAAACACTATCAAAACTGCAAAATATGAAAACAACTGTGATACCACAATGTAGATCTCTAAGTCGTCTTTCCAAAAAGTCCAAGAAGTCGAAAAACCAACATCGTGGGTGAAAGATATGCCTCTTGGAGTAAAACTGTTCCAATCTGACTATAAAGCAAATTCTGGTGGGTCCCACTCCAAAACAAATATTAAAAAAAACTTGAACCTTTTTCAATAGTGGCGGATTTTTCATTCATTTAATATTTTAATGGCAAATATTTAATAAATATGAGTGGGCCGATGGTTTAAAGTTTAAATAGAGGTTTTAAAAGATTCTCTTTTAAGCATTTATTCCTCCCTTATATTTAACTATGAAAAAGGCCGACAACTTTCAAAGTTTTTATTTTAACAGAGAAAACGTATTATGGTTGCAACAGGTACGAATGCCAGGGCTGACGCAGGCAAGGGCGGGTACGGGTCTGCAGACCCCATACCCCCACTCTCTCATATATATATTTTAACTGTTTTTCAATGATTTTTCAATCGGGTATTTCTAATCTTTTAATTTTTATTTTTATTTTGCAGGAACGAATTTTTTCACCGACGGACAAATAATTTTAATAATTTTTTCTTCTTCTAATGACTGTATCATCGACATCCGTACGGCCGAATTTGGGTATGGGCAAAAAAAAATTGCATGTTTTTTCAGTAACCAAAATAGGTCGAGTTATATATCAATCTTCATCTCTCGGTCAACTCAGATCCAACCATGAGGTCCATTTTGTTCCAGGGGTCATCTGTAATTTTTTTCCCACAAAATCCTCAAATGAATGCACAATCAAGAAACCCTTTTTGCCCTAATTTTTTCACACCCCAAATCTGCAGACAACTCATCATAACAACAAACCCAAAACCCTCAGATCTGCAATAAACAACCTACAAAACCCTCATATCTTGCCATGTCTCTCATTCTCTCATGCATTACATAGATTCAAACTTAAGCAATAATTTTTCTCAACCTAGGGTTATCCAACCACAACTAAAACTCTGATACCACTTGTTAGGAAACTTACAGCCATGTAATGACAATTTCCACATAACCCAATATAGAGATCTATGCAAATAAGTGATCAAAATCAACATGCAAAAGAATAGACAACATACCCATCAAAGATGACACAAGATATATCTTGGAAAAACCCTCAAGAGGGAAAAAACCCAGCCTCCAAAAGCATCCACACTCCATGTATTATTCAGCAATGAAAACCCATTACAATACATCTTCAGAGACTCCATGAACACTTCTAAAGCAACAAGCTATCCATGCATTCCATGTGACCAAGCATGAATCCACACATCCCATGCCATGCTTCAAACCCTCACACATGCACAAGCTCAACCACCTGCAACAAAACTCTCCAACCCTAAACAACTACCCTTGTGGTTGCTTTTATAGAAGCAAGCTCCCACAAAACCACCAAGTGGTATTACATAAACCATGTGCCCAAAACCATGAACTTACAAAATCATGTGACCCCACATTTAATATTGGGTACTTTATTATATTTTATTTTTCCCCAATATTAAATAATTACATTTTACAATTAAGTCCCAATGTCACATACAACATAAAGTGGCCCCAACATTATAAGAATTATGCAAGGTGTACAACACCTAATTCTAACAACCTTTCTATTATGTCTTATTCCCTCATTGGCAAAGAAGTCTACCACACCATTCCCTTCCCTATAGCTATGGGAAATTTTAACTTTCCCAAACTTAGATAAAGTGGCCCTAGCTTCATCAATCCAGTACTTAATGGTCCAAGATGGGGGGGAAAAGCTAAGGAGGCAATCAATGATATTCTTAGAGTTGCCCTCTATCCAAATATTTTTAAAGTTCAAAATTTTAGCCAAATTAATGACCTAGTAGGCTCCTATAGCTTCAGCTAAATGATTGGTTTGTTTCCCTAAAGAGACATCAATCACAGCAATGAACATACTTTTATAATCACATAACACACCTCCAATCCCAGCCATTCCCGAATTCCCTTTTGCTGCCCCACCAAAATTAGCTTTAATCCAACCCTTGGGAGGGTGATACTACAAGACACTTTCATGATTCTTTTTAGCAAGTTTAGAAGCCATGGACACATCTCCTTCAATCTCCCAAACTTTGGCCATTTCAGAGTCATAAGCTTAACAAACCATAGATTCCATCACCACCTCATGATAAGGAGCCAAATTAAAGTTTTCCCCAATGAGTCTAATTTTTTTTTTCAAACACTAGTTTCTCTATAGTTTCCTTATCCCTAAAAACTCTATTGTTTCTCTCCTTCCAAACTTCCCAGGCAATATAAGGGAAATTTAAAGACCACAGCTTGCGAATATGCGAATTAGAGGAAGGCGCCACCCACTGAGTAAATTGATCCTTAATAGTACCAAGTGACACCTAGGAGATACTCCATAGAGAGTAGAACCTTTCCCAGATAGAATTCACAAAAGCACAGTGAATAAACAAATGATTAGTCATCTCCGCTATAGACTTACAGAAGTAACAGTAGTTGGGGATCTATAAACCCCTCTTACAAAGGTTTTCCACCATAAGCACCTTATTCTGAAGAAGGATCCAGAAGAAAATATTAACCTTCGAGGTCAAGTATCTTAACCAAGATTTTTCCCAAAAGGTGGGACGACCAAGAGAAAAAGACAACAAAGAGAAAGCGGAAGAAACAGAGTAGTTGGCCGATGAACTAGCCATCCAAACCATGATGTCCTCTTGATAGTTCAAGTCCATTGTGAAATCCATAAGGGAAGACTAGATAGGGCCAAGATCCATATTGATCTGACAAAGATTCACCCAACAGCCATTCCTCCAATAGTCTTTAACAAGGATTCCAAAAGTAGCCTTATAAATGTCTGCCCATTGTTTGAAACTGTCAAAGAAAACCAAAGGTTCCTTCAAGATCCATCTATCCTCCTAGAACCTCACAAGATTCCCATTTATTATGCTCCATCCCATTCCCAAGTGAATGATTTTACTCCCTTTTAAGATATCATTCCAAAGAGTCAATCCACGAGGTAGACTATGAGATTCCAACAAAGAATTTAAACAGCCAATGTTAGCCAGATATTTTCTTTTTAAGATTTTCTTCCATTCTCCAATTGAGGAGAAAATTCTCCAAATCTGTTTAGCAAGCAAATCTTTATTCACATTTCTAATTTTTTTGAGGCCCAATCCCTGTAGCTTCTTTAGTCTACAAACCGAGTCCCATTCAATGAGGGGCATACACCACCTTTCTTCAACTCCGGACTAGAGAAAACGTTTCTAGATTTTTTCAACAACATCTACATATTTAAGAGGAATATTAAAAAGACTAAGAGCATAGATGGGATGTTCAAAAGAGTGGCCTTGAGGAGTTGAATCGTACCAACTTGACTAAGAAGGGCTCCTTTCCATCCCGCCAAATTTTTTTTGAATCTGTCCACCAAGGAATTCCAGAAAGAGTCAGAGGGCTTAAGGCCCAAGGGAAAGCCCAAATATATTGAAGGAAGAACATCCAATCTGCAGCCAAATATATTAGCTATCCTATTTTGTCTTCTAACCGGAGTATTGAAGAAAAATAAAGAGCTTTTTGAATATTAATCTTTTGACCAGAAGCTCCTTCATAGTTGTCCAAAACATTTTTAAGAGTTCTAGCTTCAACCACTGTCGGTCTATCCATCAAAATGGTTTCATCAACAAATTGTTGATGACATCTAATAAGGTTGCTAGACAAAGGGCGTAAACCCATCAAGGCTCCTTGAACAACCAGTCTATTCAGGTTCCTCCAGAGGCATTCAACTATTATAGTAAACAAAATAGGGGAAATGGGGTCTCCTTGTATTAAACCGCTGAAATTCTTAAAAAAATGTGAAGGGGAACCATTGACCAAAATGGAAATGGTAACGGAAGAGATGAGTTGGAAAACCATTTGAATGACTCTTTTGTTCAAGCCAAATGCCACCATTATCTTGAATAAAAATTTCCAATCAACCCAGCCATAGGCTTTGGAAATATCAATCTTGAAGAGAAAGCCTTCAATCTTAGAAACAAAGAGCGAATGAATATTTTCATGCACTGTTATAATCGAATCCAAAATTTGCCTTCCAGGGGCAAAGCCATTTTGCTGAGGGGAAATTAAGGAAGGCAAGATAGTTAAAAGTTTGGAAGTCAAGACTTTACAAAATATTTTAAAGAAAGAATTTTCTCTTATGTTGATTAAGAATATTTTTTCAAATATTTTCTTTGGAGAAATTAATTGTTGTCATAATAAAATTGAAACATTAATTGTACATTAAAAATAAATTTTGGAGGAATATATTTAGCTCTAGATGTTTGAAACTACAAATAGATCCTATTTGTCTATGTTTTTGTAGACACTAAAATATTCTTCAAAACATTGACAACCATTTATAAATTATCTACTATTTATTAATCATTTACCAATAATCACTCAACACATTAATTAATCATAATTTATCATTTTTTCCCATTCATCATTTATTACATTATTTGTCATTAATCATTGATTATTATTTTTCTATTATTCATTATGCATTAATTAAATAATATTTTCTTATTTAATTTATGAGAGTTATTTATCCATTTTTAATAAATAATAAAATTTCCATTTCTCATATCACCATAACCTTGTATTCAAATTAGAAATGCATTTTTCTCATTTATCCATTAGAATATGTAAATATTTAATTATTATACTCCTAAGAGCTCCAAATAAGATTTTTTTTAATTTTAATTGTGTTGTCTTCTCCAACTTCTTGAGTTGACTCTATAGTTAGTTAAGTTAACTCCTAGTCTTCCATCGTATTCTCATCTTCCATTTACTTTTTATGAAAGTCTATAACAATGTTTTTCCCTTATCATTTTTATCAATCATGTCTTTAAACAAGCTTCTATAGCAATTTTAATTGTTAAAATTTATTATGAATCTAGAGTTTTATGCTATTGAGTTGCATCCACGTTCATTATTGAAAAAGTTTCTATAGTAAGCTTGATCTTGACATTTGCAATGAAATTGGTAAATATGACTTTATTTGTTTGTGTTAGTTTGTTTATTCTATCAAGTTTTTATTTTTATTTTTTTTTATTTTATTCTTACATTTTTGGTGAACATGAGTGAACATGATAACCCACTAACTCATTTTTCTATGTGAATTTTTTTAGAGTTTTAATTTTTATATTTATTTTATATTTTTCGACAGTTTTAGAAGTCAATACTTTATAGAAGCCTCTTTATGTAAAATGGACACAATGGTTATGTTGGAAGGGATAAAAAAAATCCTTTAACATATAACACACTATATTTTCATTTCAATTTTTTGAAATATTTTATAGTGTGCAAAAGGTTTCAAATCTAATATACTATTCACAATATATTTTATATGGTTTTTAAAATATATAGTATATATTTTATATTTAAATTCTTACCCTTATTAATTTAATATTTTAAAAAACTCCTCTTGTACTAAAATAGAAGACTAAATTTTACAAAACTAATCAATTTTTTAAGTTCTTCAAAGCATTGGAAATCTAGTTTCAAGCCCAAGGTAGTACACCAATCATATTTTTAGATCATGCACTAAATATTATGTAAAAATGTTCAAATTATGTATCTCTTCTTGAACCTTTAGATGTGTGTGCAGGTGAATATCTAGTCTAAAGATGCAAAACAAGAAAGAATGCAAATAAGAAAAACACAAACAACACCTCAATGATTAGCCTAGTTGAACTTGAACAAAAAAAAGGATAAATAAATTGTTTTACCTTGTCCAAGCTGATTCTTTGGTTGGCCCTTTGATTTTTTTATTTGTGTGCTCCTTCACTTGATAAAATGGCCTAAAAATATATACAAATGATGGAGATTCTAATGGTGGATGTAATTGTGGTGATGGTAAATGGATTTGATATAGTATGGTAGCTTGAAGGCTAGAGATAAAGTGTCCTAAAGTTGGCTAATTGTGTGATTGTCAAAATGAAGCAATTTTTATTGATTTTAGGGAAAAGCATCCAAAATAATGGAGGACAAGATTGATCCTAGGGTATCAAATCAAGGATTGAGATGTCTTGAGACATATCAACTCATCTCATGAGGAAATGTGGATGAGGAGGTGGAGAGGAGATGATGAAGTGGCAATGAGATGGTAGCCACATGGAGGTACTTGCATGTACCTTGGGAATGGGAAAGATCTCATCATAAAGGAGTTTCTTGTCCATTTATACAATGAGAGGACAAGGGAGTAATTAGAAATTATTCAAAAATCCTCATGGGGATTGAAAAAGGAATATAAAATTCCTAATGGGGGGATGTGAGGAATTAAAAATTCCTCAAAATGCATAGGAATAATAAATTGGAATTTAAAATTCCAAAAGGGATGGGGATGACTTCTCTAGAAGGATAAATTCATTAATAGGGTTGACCAAGGGTAGATGCCATAAATGCAATGGGGATTACATTAGGTCTAATCATTGATTTAGGTTGTGCAAATGAGGGATTAGGTGGATTAATCCTAATTAGGCACCCACTTGCATTTATGGAGGATGTGACCCTAATTAAGATTAGGAATGTGCACACCTTAATTAAGGATTAAGTGGGCTAGTCAGAATTAGGGGAGATGTTGGAGGATGGGACAAGGAGAGAGAAAATAATGAATAAAAATTTGATTTTAATTCATTTGGAAAAGGTGACTAAAATAAATAAATTGGACCAGTTATTAAATTTAGAAAGGAAGAGAGGTAATGTATTTAATTAATTAATCAAACACCTTAGGGAACATTAGTAATAAGATGAAATATTAACCAAATAATAAATTATTTAACTAATACAACTTATGGACAGGGGATAGAAGAATACGAGAATGAATTTGACCATATGGGGGTGGTCAAATTTAGGTTTCTTTTTTTTTTCCCTATTTGAAATATTGTTAGAATAACTATGTTTCTAATAAAATAAAGTGCAGATGACTTGATAAAAGAAGAGGACTTTAGCAAATTCCCTGGTATTGCAAGAAAATGGATAAGAAGAAGAAATGTAGAAATATGGTGAGGTATTCCCGCTTGAGAGGGTGGATGGGGAAGAAAAGGAGCCCCATACGACTTCTCGATATGAAAAATTAGAGGGTACCATGTGGTAGAGGATGAAAAACCATGAATAATGACTTTTGAACAGAGGAAAACAGACAAACACGGCACAAATGGAAGCATGCGGAACAATTAGGGAAAAAGGTTTAAAAGGGGTGAAAAATGACCAAAATTAGCAAGGCTGATTAGGGTCAAAATGGTAATTATAAATTATATTAAATTATAAAATTTACTATTCACCTTATACTCATTGTGCACACGTGGTCAAGAGTGATTGAGCAATAGAGGGAGAGAGCTAATTGGACAATCAAGCGAGATGGCAGAGGATGACACTATCATCGACTTAGCTAATACCATGTGGGAGTTCTACCACTTCTCGACCCTACCCTTATAAGTAGGATTTTAAACCTAACTTTTTATTTGAGTTTCAATTTTCGCACATGTTTTTGATGATTTCGAAGATGGGTGGGGTAGATTAGGCAAGAAACAAACTCACCACAAGAGGGAAGATTCACCCTTCTAGAGAAATGCATTCTCCCATCCACAAAATGGGTGAATGGGTGGTAAGGAACAGGCGAGGGTGCATCCACAAACGAGAAAATGCATAGAGAGAGGGGTGATTGCAACATCGACCCTTTCAAGGGATGGGCCAACCTGATTTTGTAGGGGCAAAAGTGTGATTTGATGGGAAATTTTGAAATCACCCCTCGAGGGGAAAGGGAGAGCTTGCTATCATAGCGGAATAAACATAACCATATGGGGGATTTTGAAATGAACCCTCAAGGGAAAAGGGTGAGGGTGACATCGCGCAATGGAGGGACCCGGATACAAGGATGAAAATGAATTTTCTATTAGGTTAAAAGTTTGAAATAATTTTTTCCCATTGGTAAAAGGGGTGGATAGTGGCCCAAATGTGTATTCACCTAACAATAAAGGGGTGAATGCGACTTCACACGATGGGGATAATTTGGTACAAAGGCAAGTGCGATTTTACCACTTGGGATAAAGGGGGGAAATCACACCCAGAGTAAGGAATAGGCGAACCCACCAAAAGAATAGGTAAAGTTGCCAATGGGTGGATGCACAAAAAAAGAGGAAAGGGAAAATTTGCATTACACAAAGGTGAATTCACCAAACTGAGACAAAGAGAAAAAGAGAGGCTAGAAGATAAAAGAGAAGAAAATATCTGACAAGTGGTTTGAATAGATGAAAATAATTGACACACTATGGATGGGAGAGAGGCACTTGGCTATGTTGGAGACTACTGAGAAGGCCATGACACTTGCAGATCATGAGGCACTAGAGCAGGCATGATTACTACACATGTTAGGATATCCAGGGATTAGGATGCATCGACTGCTACCAACAACTCTAATGGAGAGATGGATCTCTGAGACCTGAACCTTCCACCTCCCCACAAGGGAGATGATTGTGACATAGGAGGATGTTTGGTGAATTCAAAGACTACTCATTAGGGGCCACCTAGTGAGCGGGTTGGCAAGTTAGTGACTAGAGAGGAGCCTATGGGTTGTGTTTGGTACCGTAGACCTTCCCTATAGAGGGAAGGAGCTCAACATAAATGCATGCATTAGAGTTGTGCCTCCACTACCATTGTTTCTATGTGGATTGATCAGTGGGATCCTCCTCCCCGATAGGAGTGGGAGATTTTTTAGCCTCAAGGTGATTGAGGTTGTTTGACATATTGTAGAGTGAAGGGATGGTGTATTTACATGGGGCCCTACGTGCTAGCACAATTATATAGAGATATGCACGTGGTGTGTTATATGGGGGTTGTGAGCATCACCCATGTCACCATTTTATAGGTGTGGGCATGGGAACACATCAATATCACCTACCTAGACAATCTGAGATTTAAAGAGAGAGATGGCTCCTTTTCAGTGGCATATTGGTATGGGGGAGTATGGGTGGATGTTGCATTGCAGGTAGGTAGTAAGCCTAGATTATTGGCACCAGATTTTGGATGACCTTATAGATGATTATATTGTATGGAAACCATATATAGAACAAAAATTTCAATCATGGAGGCCACATGGAAGACTATACAGAGGCGACATGTTTAGCTGATGCTACTTGATTGGTCATGATCCATTTATTATTGAGTTGTACAGGCTTGATTGAGTTTCCAGAAAAAATTGTATTTGATAGGACATCCCTACACTAGAAGTAAGGTTTAGATGGATCACCCAAAAGACATGATGGGGTCAAACAGGGCCAAATGACAAGGCGAGGGAGGAGTGGGATCAACTGGGAGAGGAGATATCGGGATGGAGGGGAGGCCAGATGATCCAGGAGTCACAAAGAGATACATAGCATGGCGGAAGGCGAGGTTTTTAGCCGAGGTAGATATGTTGAAGGGGGAAAGTTGATGGTAGATGAGAGGGTAGCAATGAAGGCGACAAGAATGTGATGGGAGGTAGAGAGGTTACATGGTCTATTGGAGAGGGACGAGGTGATGGTTTTTGTAGGGAAGGCTAGAGATCAGGTGTTGATAATGTAGAGAGAGGTATGAGGTAGTGGGGAGAGTAGGACATGCAAAGGTGCAAGTTACTATCTTGAGATCAACATAGGATTCCTAGGAGATGGAGAGGATGAGGTTGCAACAACAACAGGAACTATTTAGACTGGAGAGGGATTAAACATGAGTATAGGTAGTAGGCTTGGATGATAACAGGATAGAGGTGGGATACTGAATGGGAGCTTATTATACCACCATGCCTCATCTAGTGTAGAGTGTCCCTCCATACGTACAAGTTGTTGAATACACCAAACACTAAGAGGGGAGTGAATAAGTATTTTTCTAACTAAATAAATTAGTAACCATCCAATTTTCAATCCAAATCTAGATTCAATAGTGAATCAAAACATAAAAGAGATCATAACATATTGACACTAGGATTTTATTTGGAAAACCTAGAGTGGGAAAAACCACGGTGAGGATAAGCTCACAATATATTATAACTGGTCATAAGATATTACAAGGATCGCTGCTAGGACTCACTATCATTACAAGGATCACTTCCTAGATACAAAATATGACTTACAACCAAGATACAAAAGTTTTGGCTCACTACGAAAAATGAACTGGAGAAGTGCACCTACAAAGTACTGAAAATAGTTCCAATTAAGATCTAATGATACCAAAATTTTACTCCGGTTGTAGGTATACAAACACTATTAGTAACTTCACACTATTAAACATGTCACATCACTCACATATCATGATCTATCTCTATATCACTTTTTATTCATTCTTTCCATTATATATATACATTCATGACTTCCTTTATCAATTAGGTTGAATCGATACATAAAGGATAAATAGTTCTTAACCTTGTCGGCTGAAGGAATACTGAAATTTTATCACTTGGATAACTCAATCAAATCAACAAAGATAGTTGAAAGCTTATTTATACCTGTAATTGACACCCCTAAGCAGCATATCAAAAAAATCATAGGATTTCCTTCTATTGAGAGTATTTATAGACCAAAATACCAGATCAACATGGATGCACAAATTACTTATTCAGTTACCAAGCAATGTTGGCATCAATGACAAAAAATCTAGAGGGAACCTTCTTCATTCTTCCAACAATATTCCCCTTTTTCATTGATGGAAACATGTGCCAAAAATGAAACCTTCTTCAACATTTCATAACAAGATTGTGCTCAAATTCCCCTAGCATATGTACAGGACATAACATATTTTAAACATATACTCTTCTTATTGTTTCCTATTCTCCTATTCCCCCCCTTTGAAATCAAGGACAAAGGACAAAGAAAAGATAAAGAATTTCAAATTAGGGACTAGGGGCACGCTACAAATCCTTGAGAATCACTTCCCAATAAAGCTTTCCATCATCCCAAACTTAATTTTCCCTAGAGAGAGTTTTATGTAGAGACTCTATTTAGCCAGGGATTCTTCTCCTTCTTCCAGAGTGGATGGAGTAATATTCATATTCTCAAGCTTTTCATCTTCCATTAATGCATTTGATATCGAGACATATCTAGACATAAGTAGGTCTCCAAGTTGGGCATACTGTCTCATAGCATCCTCTTTTGCCTCTACAAGATGAAATATTTTCTTTGAAGATCTGCAATAGAAACCCACCTAACATAGTTTCTATCATCTACAATCTTGTAATCTTTGGAGGCATTAGCAAGTTGAGACTCAATAAATTCCATTAATTCCTTGATACCTTGAGTGGCTTTTGGCCATTTCATGCAGTAAACAAATAGCAACTAGGCTTCCTCATTGCACTCTTTTAACTCTTTCAAAGTTTACAAAGCCTTGTCATGTGCAAGTGTACACTTGTCTTGCGTAAACAACAATCATTTCTCTAGTATAATCATCTTCACTTATTTTTTAGTTTGTGCCTTAAGATTAGACGTGTACTCTTTGATTGAATCAACTATAAGCCTTAAATTTTCAATCAAGGCTAAAGAATTGTCTCAAGTAACACTAGGGGTTGTCTCCTATAAATCTTTGATAACTTCATTTATTAATTCATTTCCTCTTTGATAAGACTCTATAAAATCTTGTGTGACAGAGTTGATAAAGGTGTCACTTAGTAAATTATTTTGTCACTTGGTGTGATCTTTTTCAAATCCACATAACTTGGGAGAGATGGTAGCTTAACTAGCCGAGGCAAAAGCATAGGTTGGATTATAGCTTTTCTTGAAAGAAAACCTTTTAGAGTACTTCCAAATGATTCTCCAGATGGCTTTGATGGTTCAGGTCCTTTGGGAATTTCTCCTTCAATAGGAATGGCTCTCTTGTCTTCCTCTTTCTTCTTTTCTACTTCTTCTTTTTCCTTTTCTTCTTCTTCTTCTTCTTTTTATTTTTATTTTTCTTTTTCTTTTTCTTGATGACTTTCTAGAAGATCTATGTTCCTTCTTCCTTCTATCCTCACCATCCTTTCCATTATTCTTCTTATTTTTATCCTTATTCCCTTCACTTTTGTCTTTTTCTTTTTCTTCCCTATTGCCAATGGATTCTTGATGTTCTTCTCTCTTTTCACCAGATTGATCTATATTATGGTCATTAGACCTCTTACTAGTAGTTTCTTCTGTGTCAATCAAAGGAGCAAGGGTCTTCAAAGCACCAAGTGTCTCATCAACACTATTCAAGACTGGTTTATCCATTACTTCTACAATAGTGGCATGTTCATGTGTCTGAACAGTGTGAGATGAAGAACTGGTTCTTTTCCCATGGCTCCTTGCTAATTTCCTAATCAAATATTGAGTCTCTTGCCTTAATTTTTCTATATAGTCATCTTCGTTAGTCATTAACATGTTAACTCTTTGATTGACTCTAAATAATGTAGAGCATTTTTTCAATAGATTTGTAGCTTCTATCTTTGAAAAAGTTGAACTAATGGATTTTAAAGCTTCACTTCTCATCTTGTATTCAACACTTAAATCCTCTTATCTTCTTAGTACTAGTTATTTCCACACATTTTTAGTAACTTTTGATTGTATGGTATGCATATTTATATTGAAAATGACTATGTACTAAGAAAATGCATTTATGATGGTTTCTTTCCCTTCATCATTAACCTTATCATAGAGTTGAATAGTTGGCATAAGATCATTGACAATCATATTGTTTACTAAGTCTCCAAGAACTAAAGGTGGTTGATCACTTACTAAAGGAGATCCAGGCATGTCCTCCATAGGATTGGATGAGCCTTCTTCATTCTTCTTTGCATGTACATGAATTCGGTAAGTATCCTCCTCTTCCTCTGATTCTTCATCTGTAGAGACAACAATACTAGTTTTGGCTACTTCATCAGAGGTACTACCCTTTTTGTTTCTTTTTAGCCGATTTTCTTCTTCTAGGCCAAATTTAATTTCTTCCTCAATAGCATCACTCGAGGTTCTTTTCCTATTAGCCTTTTGTTTCACTCTTCTTCTTCTTGAAGCAATAGATGGTGCAACACCAAGTATGCCCTTCTTAGATGCCTAGGTGTTGGGACCGATAGAGGCAACAACATCAATGAATGTTAGATAAAAAAATTATTTCCTCTTCCCTTTCACAACATTAGTAGCACTAGGTGTGATAGAGCTAGAGATAGGCACTGTAGTAGCACCAAAGGATAGTCTTCCTGATTTTATGGGTCCGGAGGGTAGTTTAACATATTTGGCTTTCCTTTCATCAAGGGCCTCCTTCAATTGTACTTTATCATCCTTAGTGTATGCTACATCTTGGAAGAAAGATTTGAACTTCTTTCTTCATTTAGATGCAATAGTCTCTAAGTGAATTTGATTAGATTTATCCTCATATGTACCAAGCCTAGGTAGAGAGGGATCCTTAGGATTTTCCAACAAAATCTCAATGTACCTTTCTTCCATTTATATTGAATCTCATATCCTAGAGGTTCAATCCATTGAATTTTGGGTTCTACATCCTCAATGATGCATTCATTTGTAGATACAAGGAACGTTATCTCCTCATACTTCTTCACCAAACTTATTGGAACCCTATTTCTTTCATGCATTTAGTTTTGAAATAACCCAAAGAAAACAATTAGGGCATTTTTTTGTGCCTTAAAGTCTCATAGACTACACAGACGGTCAAAAATATGATGAGAAACTTGCCTAGTGTTATCCCATATTATACCTTTTCTCCCCACCAACTCCCTTAGGAAATAGAATAATAGACAAACAACTACAGTGCCAAACTTTAAAACATGCTTCTTCTCTTTTGTCATACTCAGATTCTCCATAAGTTGTAGTCTAAGCAACTCACAAATCGATCAAAATCTTTTCCATTCACCACCATTTCATAAGTGGTGTGAGTTGTTGTAGCTGATACTAAATTTGGTTGATTAGTGAAATAGATTTTTTTCTCAATCATAATCGCAACATACTTGACAACAAGTTTTACAATAGACGTTGTAGTTAGAGCTCTTTTGTCAAACTAAGCACTAGTCAACCATGTGAATTCATCATCTTTTACTGCCTTTAGAATTAGAATGGGTCTAGTATCACAAAGACTAGTTACAACTCAAACTCCCTCCTTGTTGATAACTTCTAGTTCACTTACCCACACAAATTTTCTATGAACCCTACTGAGGGCCATCCTGACAAACTTCGCCTCACTTTCAATGGAAAAGTTCAGAAACCAATTCTAAACATTCAACTTCATTCAAACTAGGTTTTCATATTCTCCCTTAAGCATTAGATCATCTCTAGTCAACTCATGGTCCCATAAATACTTCAACTATTGGTGATTGAATTCTTCCAGCTTCGCATGAATGTATGTTATTAGATCTTCCATGGGTATCTCATGGCTTGTAATGTATGAGAATGCACCCATGGGGTCATTTTCATACACTTTCCATGAACATCTTATGAATCTTGGTTGGGGTCTCTCATAAATTTGTACAACAGTGGGAGTGTGCATATTCCCAAATAATCTTGAAATAAATTTAACAAAGAGTTCCTTTAACTTTAAAATAAAACCATAGAATTCAAATAATAGAGAATACCTTTTACTACTTATCAAGAACTAGGGTTTCAATGTACGATGCTTTGAATCACCTTTTAATCTCACTTCAACTTCCACTTATTTTTCTAAATTTCCAAAATTTTATTTTCTTTGACTTAGAATCTTGCTTTATTATTTTACGGATTTTTCCCTAATTCACATTTATTTATTTTCGGCTTTAAAAATTCCAACACCTTTTGAAGCATACTATAAGCCAAGAAAATTTCTGCAATTCTTTTTATTTTCTTATTTTCTACCTAAATTTTCTCCAATATCTTCAAAATAGGGGCTCACATCACATATCCTTGTGTCAGTGTCGCTTGACACCTCATATATTGGGGGCTTTTTAGATTTTTCTATGATTTCTCCCCTTGAAACAATTTTTGGATTTATTCCTTGGAAGAGGTATTTTCACCGGATGTAGATACAAGGGAATTTGATTCATCCTTGTTCTCAGGATCTTCCTTTTTTCTCCAGATTTTTTCCATTTCTTTCCTTAGTTCTTCAGAATCTACCTTGTTCACAAGCTTTTTCTTTTGTTTTGGATTATGTTTCTTCCCAAATTTTCTTCTACAAAATTTTGAGATATGTGCTAGTTTGTTGCAAGTGTGGCACACAACATATCCTTGATCAACTAGATTTCCATTCATCTTTGCCCACTGATCCGGCGTGACATTTTTTAGTGAAAATTGAAGTGTTCTTCATTTTCCAGAATCTGCACCATCAGAAAGAGCTCGGTGTCCTGTTCCAACGCAACTCGAACGGAGCAAAAAGGAGTCCGTTTGCACGAGTTATGGCCAGTCAAACCTTGGGTCAAACTGGGATCAGGATCATCCAGATGGCGGAAAAAATGGCGTCGTCAAAAATCAATGAAACCAGCGTCATCGCGAAGAGCTCGTCACAAGCGTTCCAACGCAACTCGTTTCGTCAAAATCCGGCATCGGACGCGAGAGTTATCAGCGGTCAAAGCTCCTGGTTGACTTGGTGACCGGAAGGTGAATGATGACGTCAGCGTCCGTACAAGATGACGTCAACAGTCCGTACAAATCCGAAGTGGACCAACCAGATGTTGACACGTGTCAAGTCCGTACAGGTGACGTGGCATGTGAGTCAGATGGTACGGACCTATCGGCGGCCGACACGTGGCATCTAGGTGACATCTGAGTCAGCGGGACACGTCATCGTCTAGTCGGTAGATGAGTCAGTCTACATGTCACCTCCACATCGGCACCTGTCGACATGATCAGCATACAGGTCATCGCACACGTCAGAGTTATTGGTGAATTATCACGGGACACATAGCAGTTGATGTGGAAATTGTTGACTCTTCCAGCGAATCTTCGTTAGACACGTGGCACCCTCCTGGTGCGGCACGTGGGTCTCTCTTCTCTCCCCGCGGACTGACGACTTTCTTTGTTTGTTTAAAAGTTTGTTAGCCGGAAATCTCGAACCCGCGACCTCCGGGCAGTTAGCCAGCCCGTCCACTGTTCCACCAAAGCCGGCGGTCATTACCATATGTTGCGACGGGTTCTTTTTGTTGTATAACGGCCGAAAATTGGCTATATAAAGCCAGCGGCCGGGGTTGAACCCCCGACCGCCGGCCCAATAAAAGGAAGTGCCACCGATACACCCCGCGAGCAATCTAAGATATGTATGGCATCGATGTGTTTTGATGAGTTATCAAAGCCGATTGCCTTATAAAAATCAAAACAAACTCCTTATTCAAAGTAAAAAAAAAACAAACAAGAATCCTTGTAGGGATTAAATCAAACCTCCAAAACCTCCTAAGCCCGGGAGTAGATAATTTAAAGGGGTTTAAATTGATTTAAGAGATTATTAGGAATATTTTATTAAGATTTTATATGCAAATATGGGAGATTCATAAGGATTTTTATGTATTTGGAGAGATAAGGGAAATATTCTCAAATCAATTGGTTAAAGGCCAAATTGAGAAAATTCTTTGTATAAAAAGGGGGCTTGAGGTGAGAATTGGAGAAGTTTTCTTTCAGGTGACGAAGTCTTGAAGCTGTGGAGATAATCGAAAGAGAGGTCTTGTAGAGATTCCATTCTTGCACGTTAGAGCGTTGTTATGCTGCCGAAGTGCTTGGAGAATGATTGTGGTGCTTTGTAATTGATTTTGGAGTTAATCGGATCGGTCTCTCTATTGGAGTGGACCCGGAGACGTAGTCACGTTGTGACGAACTCCGTTATCAACTGTTTGCACTTCTCTTCTTCTCTCTCTCATCTTCTATCAGTTTTGTTAATTTCTGTTATGATCACCTTGATATTCTTTCATTCTGTTATTTCCTTAAGTTAATTTCGTTTTAATTAACTTGAAATAATCATTGTAAAAGCATTGTAAAAATTAAGCATTCATTTATGCAATCTA
Organism: Sequoiadendron giganteum; assembly: GCA_007115665.2. NCBI lineage: Eukaryota > Viridiplantae > Streptophyta > Pinopsida > Cupressales > Cupressaceae > Sequoiadendron > Sequoiadendron giganteum. The sequence goes on from CM021108.1 coordinate 80,581,014, forward strand.
GTCTAGATCCTACACAGATCACCTACATTGATTAGCCTTGTGTCCAAATATATTGCATGTGTAACAGTAGCCTTCAAAAGACTAAATCCTTCTACTAGCACTAAACTTGTTCATCATCATTTGGTTTGTACATTTGGTAGCTCTATGTCCAAACTTGTTGTAGACATAACATTTCCTAGTAAAGAATCCAACATACTAACTCATTCTATTCTGGTTCATCCTACTTCTACATTCTATTGCTTTATGTCTAAAATTATTGCATGAGAAACAAATTCCATTAAAAGATGGGTACCTTTAAGCATTAGGTTTTCAGATAGGAATACTTTTGGAATTGTTCCTTTGGTTCTTAAATTTATTAGAATTGACTTGAAATTTCCTTTGAATGTCCACTTTGTTGGAAACTAGTTTAGCCTTTGAGATGTGTCCATCTTCAAGTCTTAGACCACCTTTATCCTTAGCAGGTTTCTAAGATGTAATCAACTCATCAAGTATTGTAGAATTTGTCTTGAACCTTTCTTCATGAGCTGTCACTTTTTCTAGATCAGATCTTAGGGTTACTACTTGGTAAAGTTTTGTACAATCATTAATTTTATTCTAGATCTCATCTTTTGGACATTCCTCAATTCGTTTATTTTCTTATATTTGCACTTTCAGTCCAATAACATCCTCATTAGCCTTTTTCAACTAATCACTAACTTCTCTATGCCTTTCTTTGAATTTTTTGATCTACTCTCTTAGCTTCTTGATGTGATGATGACAATGTAGGAGCACAAAACTCTGAAACAAACTCATCTTGACAAAATCTCCACCAATACTTTCTTGTCCTTGCAACTAGGACTCATCCTTCCCTCACAAAATCCTTGATTCAACACACCAAAATAGAGATTAAGGTACAAAATCACTTGTTAATTCTCAAAAAACCTTAAGAAACCTTAAAATGATTGACCCAAACCATCTTTTCAACATAAAAATCTCAACATAAGAAATTTCAAAATAAACTATCCAATTCCACAACTAGGCCCCTTTTAGACCACATCAATGAAAAGTTTCCCATTTCAAAACCCATTCTTCCTTTGTAAACCCACAAGAATGTGTGAATTTTTGGAGTTGAGAAGATACAACTTCATAGGAGCCCAGTGACCTCTGCAAGCAAATAATACCTGTTACAAGGAGAAGCAAAGAGAAGCAACAAAGAGAATGCTCAAGAATGTGGAGCAATGTATTCACCCAAAATGTAAAATGAATAATGATACAAAAGATAGTTTTCAACCATATATAGATGAAAACCCTAAAAAGGAAAACCCTAGGCTTGCACAATAATAATTAATAAAGTAATTGATTATTATGTACCTAATGTTAGCTTAAGTTAAAAAGAGGTAAAAGGGAACTTTAAGTAATTAAACAAATATTGTTTAATTAATAAAGTAAATAACCAATTACTCTAACACCTCCCCTTAAGGTAGAATTAGGGAGAAGCTAAAACATAGAAGAAGCTACTAAAAGCAAAAGAAATGGGTCTCGACAACAAGGCCAGATCAGGTACCCATGTACAAAATCAATGCAAACTAAATGAAATGGGGTAAAGGAGAAAACCCAGTGGGAACAAAACTCATCCCCAAAATAGAATGCAAGGAAGGAATGCAATGCACTAATGAAAGAAGGATATGAGGTGGATAACATGATACCCCCTATAGACAACTTCTATCATATAAGTACATTTACAATGGTCTCCATAGGAGAGATAGAAAGAGAGAAGAAGCCCCCCCCACAATGAAGAAACTCCTGTCACAATGGTAGATGCTTGATGTAGAATCCAAAAGGAGATCCTGAAGCGAAAAATGATATTCCTCCCCTTGGGAAGCAATGGATCCAAAGGATGATGTCGAAGAAACCCTGTGAAGAATGATGAACCAATCTGTCTCAAGATGTGTGCCATGATAGGATGTTGAAGAATCTCACTGTTCAAACTTAAAGAAATGATGCCAAATACAAACTGATGTGGAGAAAACTAAAATGCAACCTTTGAAAGCATGGATAATGGTGGGTGAACAGTGATAACCTGAATCTCAAGGTAGAGGAGATGAATGTCCTCAAAATAATCCTCCAAATCTGCAATATAGGACTCCACAAACAAGAAATATATGTCTGCAACATAAGAGTCCAAAGTAGCTATGTCTAGAAGATGTATGATTCCCTGTTGCACTGAATCAAGAACAATAGGAGATGCTGATGAAGTCTCAGTCTGAAGAGTAGGAACTGTGAGACAAACCTCTGATCCATCGGAACATGTAAGGGTGTCTAAATACTCAAGCTCCTCTAAAGTATCATGATCAAAGGGTGTATTCTCTCTCCAAGCAATGGGTAAGAGACAATATGAAGCAAGATCCTTTGGGAATGGAGAGAGAATTGGGTCTCCATAGATCTCCCAAAGACATGTCCAAAGTGGGTGAGGACAATCAATGTCCGATATAGCCAACATAGTGTCATGATCAACACTAGACAATATAATTATTACTATGTGATTTTTAATGATATCCCATGCTAATTTTCCCTCTAAAGTTGATGGTTCAGGTATGAGATCATATAAATAAGGCAAAAGATTAAGCCACCTACAATGTGTAAGTATACCCTTTGCCCATGACTCATAATTACCTCATTCCAGAATAACAACTGAAGGGTGAGTAGAAAAACCCATGATAACTCTTCAAATGAAAAATTCAGAGACTAATGATCTCAGCAATGATAAATCATATCAACATAACCCATCCAACGAAAACAAAACCCATGTAGGAGCCAGAATAACCAAGTAATTGAGCAAAGTGTAAAACACACAAAGCTGAATAAAAAATACTTAGTAAATATTCTGATAAAATAGACTAAATATCTAGAAAGAGCACTTAATACCTTTCCAATGCCTATTCGTTTGTGCAAAATGGAGTTAGGATGCAAAATATACGCCCCCGAGAGTGAAAAACTCAAGTTCTGAATTTGACTAGAAAAAATGACTGTAAAATGGAAAAAACAGAAAACATTACTAGTACCACTGGAATGGCACCAAAACCAGCTTTCCGACGATATCTCGTTTTTGAAAATCCGAAAACAAATGCCCATTTTACGCCCGATTTAGTGCAAGTTGCTTAAAAAGGTAAAAAAAAAACCTTATACAACCCTTAGGGGCTAAAAAAAGAAACCCCTAGTTGCGTGTAGGACCAGGGAGCTGGGCTGAAACCTTCAGTCACCCATGTGATTAGTGGCTCGACAAGATAAGCCCACGGGGGCTGCAGAGACCACTGGCGGAGGGTACTTAGCGCCTGCTCACCATGTGACCTCGGCGGATGGTGGAAGCCCGCAGGCGCTGGGCACCGTGGAGCGGCGGATGAGTGCAGCGGTTGGCGTGGGTAGAGCGGCCAGGAGCTCAGCGGGGAGGTCCGTGTAGTGGACATGGGTGGTGCGGTGGCAGTGTGGCCTGGTGTGTGCGGGCAGCGCATGAAATATTAAAAAAAAATAAGGTTTTTTAATTTTAATTTTTTTTTTTTTGCGATTTTTGTTGCAGAGGGCCATATAGCCAAAACCCTAAAATAAATTTGCTTCCCTAGTCGACTGTAACCAAAATCGATGAATGAACAGTCGATTTAGGTGTTTTTGGGCACTGTGAATCCAATAGCACTGTCCATTTGGGCCCAAAGTGAAACCAAAGTTAGGAGTATGCTCAATCCACAAGAAGAAACCTTAGAACCCTAGATCTTCTTCCAATGCAAAAAACTCAAAACAAGAAGAAGTAGCTGTAGATCTGAAGCTTTGATACCATGTTGGAGTTGAGAAGATACAACTTCATAGGAGCCCAGTGACCTCTGCAAGAAAATAATACCTATTACAAGGAGAAGAAAAGAGAAGCAACAAAGAGAATGCTCAAGAATGTGGAGCAATTTATTCACCCAAAATGTAAAATGAATAATGATACAAAAGATATTTTTCAACCATATATAGATGAAAACCCTAAAAAGGAAAACCCTAGGCTTGCACAATAATAATTAATAAAGTAATTAATTATTATATACTTAATGTTAGCTTAAATGAAAAAGAGGTAAAAGGGAACTTTAAGTAATTAAACAAATATTGTTTAATTAATAAAGTAAATAACTGATTACTCTAACATAAATAATCCTACACAATAATTTTAGACTTTTCCCCAATCTTCATTCATGAGCTTTCAACATACATGTATTCAAAACCATCAATTTCTGACTCCAAAGATGATTGTGGCAACTTTGTCCAAACATGAAAGTTCAAAAAAAATGGTCTCCAAGTCTTCTCAATCCACCAAAACAAGTCAATAAATGGATTCAAATATTCCTAATCACCTTTTTGGAACAATATTAAATGAGATGGACTCAAACACCACATCCAAGACTCATAAAAATCACACTATACACAGATATTTCCAGATTTTATACTTTTCCTAACCTAGGGCATCATGGAAATTGCCCCAAACCTCATCCTCACACTTTGCAACTTGGAGATATTTTAAAGTACACATCAAAGATCCATACAACCAAAAAATAGAAAATTCTACAACCTAAAAAGGGAGAAACACAATTATGAAAACTCATTGTTTACCCTAAAAGAGGGTTTTACCCACCTAGGATTAATTGCCAATAACTTTCATAATTCTAAATAGATTCAAATGAAATAAAATGCACATGAGAGTGGATTCATAGGGCTATAACATAGAAAAGAGGAGGGAAGTTTACTTGCACAAGTATGGCCATACACTGGTCTGAAAACAATGAAAATATAGAAAAATACCAGAATAACATAATTTTTCATTAATAATTTTCTTCATACATTAACTCCCAACCTTCCTTAAAGTATGAGAGGTTACATCATGCGTTTATAAAGAAAATTCAATATGTAAAACTAATTCTTCGCAAAAGAACTAACTAAGACCTAATACAAGATAAATGTAACCATTTATGGGGTATGTTCAAGATCATCATGGAAAAAATAGGCCCTTAAGTGGCAATAAAATTCAAAAAATAAGAGTTAGGAAAATTGACATAAAAATTTGAATAAGTTATCTATATTATTTCAAAAATATGTAAGAATATAATTTGTAGAAAATTAAATCTAGTTTCCAAACTACTAGGTTTTTTCTAAAAAAAATAAATCTATTTGGTGAAAATTTGAAATTTCAATGTAGTAGTACTTAAATTTTAGGGAACAAATAAGAAGTAGGTGTCTGTTTGACCACCCTAACCACAATAAAATGATAATATTTTTGATATAAGTAGGGGACTTATGTCCTGATGTGATGCATATTTTTTTGTAATTTTTTTTCAAAGTAAATAATTAATTATGAATTTTTTATTACAACTTTTAAAAAATATAAAAACTTGTACGTCTGACCACCTTAACTTGGTCAAAACTTCATGAAATTCAATTCTTTTTTTTTTTAATCGTATAGTATGTGAAGCATAGAATGTGACACATATTTTTATTCAAAAAATGTGATACCGTTTGTAAAGCTATAGTTTTTTTCAATCAGCTTATCAATCATGACTTTAGTAGTAATTCAAATAGAAAATGAATAATAATTATTTATTAAATTCAAAGTAAAGCATAATTTATATTGGTGGAAAGCTAATAATCTCCTTTAAAAACCCTTTTTGTTTCATCAATTTTGGGTAAAAAAAAATTCGTTAGCCACATGGGCCATCATATCACTTAGATATCACCACTTTTTGGCCCATCATGCTCCTGCACATACCATATGCCTTATTTCAACATGAAATCAACTAGACTAAATCAAGAAGCTAGAATTGCCTCATTGAGGCATGATCAAGGGTGCACCTGTACCATTCTCTTCGGCCATAAAGAATTCCAATTGCTCTTGAATCATAAAATTCTCCTCCTTGTAGTCTCTTATGCCCTACAACCTTCATCTTTACCTTTGGTTTGAGTTGGTCAATGCCAACATACTTCCATCTTGTCATGTCTCTTTGAATCTGCTCATTCATGCCCTGATATGTCTCAATCTCATTTTTTCCTTCTCCAAACTGTTGCATCTTGATTTACAAATTGTTCCATGTCCAAAATATTAGTACAACAAAGAAATGATACATCGTTTCTATCACAATACCTCCATCCTTCTTCAATTCTTTGTAGGTTTCCAAGATCAATTCATATTTGATCATCTCTTCATTCAATATTGACACCAACTCAATATCTTCTCCCTTTAAGACCAGGTCCTTTATCTCTGCTACATCTTCATCTTCATGCTTGGGAATTATTGCAACATCTTCATCCTTGAATTCTTCTTCTGCATATTGAAACTCTTCTTCTTCTTTCTCTTTCATCTTCATTCATCTTCTTCTCCTTCTAACTATCTCCTGAATGGGCCATACCATTTTCCTTTTGAATTTCAAATGAAAAATTTGTGCTTGTCTAAGCAACTAATCCATCCTCAACTAGGACTCCTGGAACTCCAAATCCAATCTTCTTTTCATCTCTTCTATAGCTTTCCTTATTTCTCTTATCTCTTTCTCAAACTCTTCTTACCTCTTCTTTTCTTTCCTTTCTTCCTTTGCCTATAAATTTCTTCTTAACACATCCATCTTTTCTCTTCAAGCAAGGTTCTTCTTGCTTCCACTTTCTCTCAACTTTCTCTGCCTCACCTAGGTTCTTTGCTCTTTTCCTTAACCTAGTCTCTTAGAGGTAACCAAGTTCTTCTTAACCTACACACAGAAACACAAAAACTAAACTCTTTCTCTACCCAGACCTTTTTGAGCTCTAATACCAAATTGATGACAATGGAAGAATACAAAACTTTCAACCAAACTCAACCTGATTAAATCTCCACAAAAGATTTCTTGTCCTTGCAACTAAGACTCACCCTTCCCTCACAAAATCCTTGCTCCAACACACCAAAACAAAGATTAAGGAAAAATATCACTTGTTGATTCTCAAAACACCTTAAGAAACCTTACAATAATTGAACCAAACCCTCTTTTCAACATAAACATCTCAAAATAAGGACATTCAAAATAAACTATCCAATTCCATAACTAGGCCCCTTTTAGACCACATAAATGAAAACTTCACATTCCCAAACCCATTCTTCCTTCCTAAAGCCATAATAATGTGTAAATAGGCTTGAAAAATCATTTTAGAACTTTCCCCAATCTTCATTCGTGAGCTTTCAACATACATGTATTCAAAAACCATCAATTTCTGACTCCAAAGATGACTATGGCAACTCTATCCAAACATGATAGTAAAAAAAATGGTCTCCAAAACTTCTCAATCTAGAAAACCAAGTTCGAAAATGGATTCAAATACACCTAAGCACCTTTTTGAAACAATATTATATGAGATGGCCTCAAACACCACAACCAAGACTCATAAAAATCACATTGTACATAGATATTTCCAAATATTATACATTTTCCTGACCTAGGGCATCATGGAAATTGCCCCAAACCTTATCCTCACAATTTGCAACTTGGAGATATTTTAAAGTACACATCAAACTTCCATACCACCAAAAATTAGCAAATTCCACTAGCTAAAAACGAAGAAACAAAATTCTAAAAATGTGTTATTTACCCTAAAAGATGGTTTTACCTACCTGGGATAAATTACCAATAAATTTCATACTTCTTAATAGATTTTAATGAAATGAAATGCACA
>CM021108.1:80588802-80822976 GCA_007115665.2 Sequoiadendron giganteum
TATTCCCCTTTTTCATTGATGGAAACATGTGCCAAAAATGAAACCTTCTTCAACATTTCATAACAAGATTGTGCTCAAATTCCCCTAGCATATGTACAGGACATAACATATTTTAAACATATACTCTTCTTATTGTTTCCTATTCTCCTATTCCCCCCCTTTGAAATCAAGGACAAAGGACAAAGAAAAGATAAAGAATTTCAAATTAGGGACTAGGGGCACGCTACAAATCCTTGAGAATCACTTCCCAATAAAGCTTTCCATCATCCCAAACTTAATTTTCCCTAGAGAGAGTTTTATGTAGAGACTCTATTTAGCCAGGGATTCTTCTCCTTCTTCCAGAGTGGATGGAGTAATATTCATATTCTCAAGCTTTTCATCTTCCATTAATGCATTTGATATCGAGACATATCTAGACATAAGTAGGTCTCCAAGTTGGGCATACTGTCTCATAGCATCCTCTTTTGCCTCTACAAGATGAAATATTTTCTTTGAAGATCTGCAATAGAAACCCACCTAACATAGTTTCTATCATCTACAATCTTGTAATCTTTGGAGGCATTAGCAAGTTGAGACTCAATAAATTCCATTAATTCCTTGATACCTTGAGTGGCTTTTGGCCATTTCATGCAGTAAACAAATAGCAACTAGGCTTCCTCATTGCACTCTTTTAACTCTTTCAAAGTTTACAAAGCCTTGTCATGTGCAAGTGTACACTTGTCTTGCGTAAACAACAATCATTTCTCTAGTATAATCATCTTCACTTATTTTTTAGTTTGTGCCTTAAGATTAGACGTGTACTCTTTGATTGAATCAACTATAAGCCTTAAATTTTCAATCAAGGCTAAAGAATTGTCTCAAGTAACACTAGGGGTTGTCTCCTATAAATCTTTGATAACTTCATTTATTAATTCATTTCCTCTTTGATAAGACTCTATAAAATCTTGTGTGACAGAGTTGATAAAGGTGTCACTTAGTAAATTATTTTGTCACTTGGTGTGATCTTTTTCAAATCCACATAACTTGGGAGAGATGGTAGCTTAACTAGCCGAGGCAAAAGCATAGGTTGGATTATAGCTTTTCTTGAAAGAAAACCTTTTAGAGTACTTCCAAATGATTCTCCAGATGGCTTTGATGGTTCAGGTCCTTTGGGAATTTCTCCTTCAATAGGAATGGCTCTCTTGTCTTCCTCTTTCTTCTTTTCTACTTCTTCTTTTTCCTTTTCTTCTTCTTCTTCTTCTTTTTATTTTTATTTTTCTTTTTCTTTTTCTTGATGACTTTCTAGAAGATCTATGTTCCTTCTTCCTTCTATCCTCACCATCCTTTCCATTATTCTTCTTATTTTTATCCTTATTCCCTTCACTTTTGTCTTTTTCTTTTTCTTCCCTATTGCCAATGGATTCTTGATGTTCTTCTCTCTTTTCACCAGATTGATCTATATTATGGTCATTAGACCTCTTACTAGTAGTTTCTTCTGTGTCAATCAAAGGAGCAAGGGTCTTCAAAGCACCAAGTGTCTCATCAACACTATTCAAGACTGGTTTATCCATTACTTCTACAATAGTGGCATGTTCATGTGTCTGAACAGTGTGAGATGAAGAACTGGTTCTTTTCCCATGGCTCCTTGCTAATTTCCTAATCAAATATTGAGTCTCTTGCCTTAATTTTTCTATATAGTCATCTTCGTTAGTCATTAACATGTTAACTCTTTGATTGACTCTAAATAATGTAGAGCATTTTTTCAATAGATTTGTAGCTTCTATCTTTGAAAAAGTTGAACTAATGGATTTTAAAGCTTCACTTCTCATCTTGTATTCAACACTTAAATCCTCTTATCTTCTTAGTACTAGTTATTTCCACACATTTTTAGTAACTTTTGATTGTATGGTATGCATATTTATATTGAAAATGACTATGTACTAAGAAAATGCATTTATGATGGTTTCTTTCCCTTCATCATTAACCTTATCATAGAGTTGAATAGTTGGCATAAGATCATTGACAATCATATTGTTTACTAAGTCTCCAAGAACTAAAGGTGGTTGATCACTTACTAAAGGAGATCCAGGCATGTCCTCCATAGGATTGGATGAGCCTTCTTCATTCTTCTTTGCATGTACATGAATTCGGTAAGTATCCTCCTCTTCCTCTGATTCTTCATCTGTAGAGACAACAATACTAGTTTTGGCTACTTCATCAGAGGTACTACCCTTTTTGTTTCTTTTTAGCCGATTTTCTTCTTCTAGGCCAAATTTAATTTCTTCCTCAATAGCATCACTCGAGGTTCTTTTCCTATTAGCCTTTTGTTTCACTCTTCTTCTTCTTGAAGCAATAGATGGTGCAACACCAAGTATGCCCTTCTTAGATGCCTAGGTGTTGGGACCGATAGAGGCAACAACATCAATGAATGTTAGATAAAAAAATTATTTCCTCTTCCCTTTCACAACATTAGTAGCACTAGGTGTGATAGAGCTAGAGATAGGCACTGTAGTAGCACCAAAGGATAGTCTTCCTGATTTTATGGGTCCGGAGGGTAGTTTAACATATTTGGCTTTCCTTTCATCAAGGGCCTCCTTCAATTGTACTTTATCATCCTTAGTGTATGCTACATCTTGGAAGAAAGATTTGAACTTCTTTCTTCATTTAGATGCAATAGTCTCTAAGTGAATTTGATTAGATTTATCCTCATATGTACCAAGCCTAGGTAGAGAGGGATCCTTAGGATTTTCCAACAAAATCTCAATGTACCTTTCTTCCATTTATATTGAATCTCATATCCTAGAGGTTCAATCCATTGAATTTTGGGTTCTACATCCTCAATGATGCATTCATTTGTAGATACAAGGAACGTTATCTCCTCATACTTCTTCACCAAACTTATTGGAACCCTATTTCTTTCATGCATTTAGTTTTGAAATAACCCAAAGAAAACAATTAGGGCATTTTTTTGTGCCTTAAAGTCTCATAGACTACACAGACGGTCAAAAATATGATGAGAAACTTGCCTAGTGTTATCCCATATTATACCTTTTCTCCCCACCAACTCCCTTAGGAAATAGAATAATAGACAAACAACTACAGTGCCAAACTTTAAAACATGCTTCTTCTCTTTTGTCATACTCAGATTCTCCATAAGTTGTAGTCTAAGCAACTCACAAATCGATCAAAATCTTTTCCATTCACCACCATTTCATAAGTGGTGTGAGTTGTTGTAGCTGATACTAAATTTGGTTGATTAGTGAAATAGATTTTTTTCTCAATCATAATCGCAACATACTTGACAACAAGTTTTACAATAGACGTTGTAGTTAGAGCTCTTTTGTCAAACTAAGCACTAGTCAACCATGTGAATTCATCATCTTTTACTGCCTTTAGAATTAGAATGGGTCTAGTATCACAAAGACTAGTTACAACTCAAACTCCCTCCTTGTTGATAACTTCTAGTTCACTTACCCACACAAATTTTCTATGAACCCTACTGAGGGCCATCCTGACAAACTTCGCCTCACTTTCAATGGAAAAGTTCAGAAACCAATTCTAAACATTCAACTTCATTCAAACTAGGTTTTCATATTCTCCCTTAAGCATTAGATCATCTCTAGTCAACTCATGGTCCCATAAATACTTCAACTATTGGTGATTGAATTCTTCCAGCTTCGCATGAATGTATGTTATTAGATCTTCCATGGGTATCTCATGGCTTGTAATGTATGAGAATGCACCCATGGGGTCATTTTCATACACTTTCCATGAACATCTTATGAATCTTGGTTGGGGTCTCTCATAAATTTGTACAACAGTGGGAGTGTGCATATTCCCAAATAATCTTGAAATAAATTTAACAAAGAGTTCCTTTAACTTTAAAATAAAACCATAGAATTCAAATAATAGAGAATACCTTTTACTACTTATCAAGAACTAGGGTTTCAATGTACGATGCTTTGAATCACCTTTTAATCTCACTTCAACTTCCACTTATTTTTCTAAATTTCCAAAATTTTATTTTCTTTGACTTAGAATCTTGCTTTATTATTTTACGGATTTTTCCCTAATTCACATTTATTTATTTTCGGCTTTAAAAATTCCAACACCTTTTGAAGCATACTATAAGCCAAGAAAATTTCTGCAATTCTTTTTATTTTCTTATTTTCTACCTAAATTTTCTCCAATATCTTCAAAATAGGGGCTCACATCACATATCCTTGTGTCAGTGTCGCTTGACACCTCATATATTGGGGGCTTTTTAGATTTTTCTATGATTTCTCCCCTTGAAACAATTTTTGGATTTATTCCTTGGAAGAGGTATTTTCACCGGATGTAGATACAAGGGAATTTGATTCATCCTTGTTCTCAGGATCTTCCTTTTTTCTCCAGATTTTTTCCATTTCTTTCCTTAGTTCTTCAGAATCTACCTTGTTCACAAGCTTTTTCTTTTGTTTTGGATTATGTTTCTTCCCAAATTTTCTTCTACAAAATTTTGAGATATGTGCTAGTTTGTTGCAAGTGTGGCACACAACATATCCTTGATCAACTAGATTTCCATTCATCTTTGACCTACATTGATTAGCCTTGTGTCCAAATATATTGCATGTGTAACAGTAGCCTTCAAAAGACTAAATCCTTCTACTAGCACTAAACTTGTTCATCATCATTTGGTTTGTACATTTGGTAGCTCTATGTCCAAACTTGTTGTAGACATAACATTTCCTAGTAAAGAATCCAACATACTAACTCATTCTATTCTGGTTCATCCTACTTCTACATTCTATTGCTTTATGTCTAAAATTATTGCATGAGAAACAAATTCCATTAAAAGATGGGTACCTTTAAGCATTAGGTTTTCAGATAGGAATACTTTTGGAATTGTTCCTTTGGTTCTTAAATTTATTAGAATTGACTTGAAATTTCCTTTGAATGTCCACTTTGTTGGAAACTAGTTTAGCCTTTGAGATGTGTCCATCTTCAAGTCTTAGACCACCTTTATCCTTAGCAGGTTTCTAAGATGTAATCAACTCATCAAGTATTGTAGAATTTGTCTTGAACCTTTCTTCATGAGCTGTCACTTTTTCTAGATCAGATCTTAGGGTTACTACTTGGTAAAGTTTTGTACAATCATTAATTTTATTCTAGATCTCATCTTTTGGACATTCCTCAATTCGTTTATTTTCTTATATTTGCACTTTCAGTCCAATAACATCCTCATTAGCCTTTTTCAACTAATCACTAACTTCTCTATGCCTTTCTTTGAATTTTTTGATCTACTCTCTTAGCTTCTTGATGTGATGATGACAATGTAGGAGCACAAAACTCTGAAACAAACTCATCTTGACAAAATCTCCACCAATACTTTCTTGTCCTTGCAACTAGGACTCATCCTTCCCTCACAAAATCCTTGATTCAACACACCAAAATAGAGATTAAGGTACAAAATCACTTGTTAATTCTCAAAAAACCTTAAGAAACCTTAAAATGATTGACCCAAACCATCTTTTCAACATAAAAATCTCAACATAAGAAATTTCAAAATAAACTATCCAATTCCACAACTAGGCCCCTTTTAGACCACATCAATGAAAAGTTTCCCATTTCAAAACCCATTCTTCCTTTGTAAACCCACAAGAATGTGTGAATTTTTGGAGTTGAGAAGATACAACTTCATAGGAGCCCAGTGACCTCTGCAAGCAAATAATACCTGTTACAAGGAGAAGCAAAGAGAAGCAACAAAGAGAATGCTCAAGAATGTGGAGCAATGTATTCACCCAAAATGTAAAATGAATAATGATACAAAAGATAGTTTTCAACCATATATAGATGAAAACCCTAAAAAGGAAAACCCTAGGCTTGCACAATAATAATTAATAAAGTAATTGATTATTATGTACCTAATGTTAGCTTAAGTTAAAAAGAGGTAAAAGGGAACTTTAAGTAATTAAACAAATATTGTTTAATTAATAAAGTAAATAACCAATTACTCTAACACCTCCCCTTAAGGTAGAATTAGGGAGAAGCTAAAACATAGAAGAAGCTACTAAAAGCAAAAGAAATGGGTCTCGACAACAAGGCCAGATCAGGTACCCATGTACAAAATCAATGCAAACTAAATGAAATGGGGTAAAGGAGAAAACCCAGTGGGAACAAAACTCATCCCCAAAATAGAATGCAAGGAAGGAATGCAATGCACTAATGAAAGAAGGATATGAGGTGGATAACATGATACCCCCTATAGACAACTTCTATCATATAAGTACATTTACAATGGTCTCCATAGGAGAGATAGAAAGAGAGAAGAAGCCCCCCCCACAATGAAGAAACTCCTGTCACAATGGTAGATGCTTGATGTAGAATCCAAAAGGAGATCCTGAAGCGAAAAATGATATTCCTCCCCTTGGGAAGCAATGGATCCAAAGGATGATGTCGAAGAAACCCTGTGAAGAATGATGAACCAATCTGTCTCAAGATGTGTGCCATGATAGGATGTTGAAGAATCTCACTGTTCAAACTTAAAGAAATGATGCCAAATACAAACTGATGTGGAGAAAACTAAAATGCAACCTTTGAAAGCATGGATAATGGTGGGTGAACAGTGATAACCTGAATCTCAAGGTAGAGGAGATGAATGTCCTCAAAATAATCCTCCAAATCTGCAATATAGGACTCCACAAACAAGAAATATATGTCTGCAACATAAGAGTCCAAAGTAGCTATGTCTAGAAGATGTATGATTCCCTGTTGCACTGAATCAAGAACAATAGGAGATGCTGATGAAGTCTCAGTCTGAAGAGTAGGAACTGTGAGACAAACCTCTGATCCATCGGAACATGTAAGGGTGTCTAAATACTCAAGCTCCTCTAAAGTATCATGATCAAAGGGTGTATTCTCTCTCCAAGCAATGGGTAAGAGACAATATGAAGCAAGATCCTTTGGGAATGGAGAGAGAATTGGGTCTCCATAGATCTCCCAAAGACATGTCCAAAGTGGGTGAGGACAATCAATGTCCGATATAGCCAACATAGTGTCATGATCAACACTAGACAATATAATTATTACTATGTGATTTTTAATGATATCCCATGCTAATTTTCCCTCTAAAGTTGATGGTTCAGGTATGAGATCATATAAATAAGGCAAAAGATTAAGCCACCTACAATGTGTAAGTATACCCTTTGCCCATGACTCATAATTACCTCATTCCAGAATAACAACTGAAGGGTGAGTAGAAAAACCCATGATAACTCTTCAAATGAAAAATTCAGAGACTAATGATCTCAGCAATGATAAATCATATCAACATAACCCATCCAACGAAAACAAAACCCATGTAGGAGCCAGAATAACCAAGTAATTGAGCAAAGTGTAAAACACACAAAGCTGAATAAAAAATACTTAGTAAATATTCTGATAAAATAGACTAAATATCTAGAAAGAGCACTTAATACCTTTCCAATGCCTATTCGTTTGTGCAAAATGGAGTTAGGATGCAAAATATACGCCCCCGAGAGTGAAAAACTCAAGTTCTGAATTTGACTAGAAAAAATGACTGTAAAATGGAAAAAACAGAAAACATTACTAGTACCACTGGAATGGCACCAAAACCAGCTTTCCGACGATATCTCGTTTTTGAAAATCCGAAAACAAATGCCCATTTTACGCCCGATTTAGTGCAAGTTGCTTAAAAAGGTAAAAAAAAAACCTTATACAACCCTTAGGGGCTAAAAAAAGAAACCCCTAGTTGCGTGTAGGACCAGGGAGCTGGGCTGAAACCTTCAGTCACCCATGTGATTAGTGGCTCGACAAGATAAGCCCACGGGGGCTGCAGAGACCACTGGCGGAGGGTACTTAGCGCCTGCTCACCATGTGACCTCGGCGGATGGTGGAAGCCCGCAGGCGCTGGGCACCGTGGAGCGGCGGATGAGTGCAGCGGTTGGCGTGGGTAGAGCGGCCAGGAGCTCAGCGGGGAGGTCCGTGTAGTGGACATGGGTGGTGCGGTGGCAGTGTGGCCTGGTGTGTGCGGGCAGCGCATGAAATATTAAAAAAAAATAAGGTTTTTTAATTTTAATTTTTTTTTTTTTGCGATTTTTGTTGCAGAGGGCCATATAGCCAAAACCCTAAAATAAATTTGCTTCCCTAGTCGACTGTAACCAAAATCGATGAATGAACAGTCGATTTAGGTGTTTTTGGGCACTGTGAATCCAATAGCACTGTCCATTTGGGCCCAAAGTGAAACCAAAGTTAGGAGTATGCTCAATCCACAAGAAGAAACCTTAGAACCCTAGATCTTCTTCCAATGCAAAAAACTCAAAACAAGAAGAAGTAGCTGTAGATCTGAAGCTTTGATACCATGTTGGAGTTGAGAAGATACAACTTCATAGGAGCCCAGTGACCTCTGCAAGAAAATAATACCTATTACAAGGAGAAGAAAAGAGAAGCAACAAAGAGAATGCTCAAGAATGTGGAGCAATTTATTCACCCAAAATGTAAAATGAATAATGATACAAAAGATATTTTTCAACCATATATAGATGAAAACCCTAAAAAGGAAAACCCTAGGCTTGCACAATAATAATTAATAAAGTAATTAATTATTATATACTTAATGTTAGCTTAAATGAAAAAGAGGTAAAAGGGAACTTTAAGTAATTAAACAAATATTGTTTAATTAATAAAGTAAATAACTGATTACTCTAACATAAATAATCCTACACAATAATTTTAGACTTTTCCCCAATCTTCATTCATGAGCTTTCAACATACATGTATTCAAAACCATCAATTTCTGACTCCAAAGATGATTGTGGCAACTTTGTCCAAACATGAAAGTTCAAAAAAAATGGTCTCCAAGTCTTCTCAATCCACCAAAACAAGTCAATAAATGGATTCAAATATTCCTAATCACCTTTTTGGAACAATATTAAATGAGATGGACTCAAACACCACATCCAAGACTCATAAAAATCACACTATACACAGATATTTCCAGATTTTATACTTTTCCTAACCTAGGGCATCATGGAAATTGCCCCAAACCTCATCCTCACACTTTGCAACTTGGAGATATTTTAAAGTACACATCAAAGATCCATACAACCAAAAAATAGAAAATTCTACAACCTAAAAAGGGAGAAACACAATTATGAAAACTCATTGTTTACCCTAAAAGAGGGTTTTACCCACCTAGGATTAATTGCCAATAACTTTCATAATTCTAAATAGATTCAAATGAAATAAAATGCACATGAGAGTGGATTCATAGGGCTATAACATAGAAAAGAGGAGGGAAGTTTACTTGCACAAGTATGGCCATACACTGGTCTGAAAACAATGAAAATATAGAAAAATACCAGAATAACATAATTTTTCATTAATAATTTTCTTCATACATTAACTCCCAACCTTCCTTAAAGTATGAGAGGTTACATCATGCGTTTATAAAGAAAATTCAATATGTAAAACTAATTCTTCGCAAAAGAACTAACTAAGACCTAATACAAGATAAATGTAACCATTTATGGGGTATGTTCAAGATCATCATGGAAAAAATAGGCCCTTAAGTGGCAATAAAATTCAAAAAATAAGAGTTAGGAAAATTGACATAAAAATTTGAATAAGTTATCTATATTATTTCAAAAATATGTAAGAATATAATTTGTAGAAAATTAAATCTAGTTTCCAAACTACTAGGTTTTTTCTAAAAAAAATAAATCTATTTGGTGAAAATTTGAAATTTCAATGTAGTAGTACTTAAATTTTAGGGAACAAATAAGAAGTAGGTGTCTGTTTGACCACCCTAACCACAATAAAATGATAATATTTTTGATATAAGTAGGGGACTTATGTCCTGATGTGATGCATATTTTTTTGTAATTTTTTTTCAAAGTAAATAATTAATTATGAATTTTTTATTACAACTTTTAAAAAATATAAAAACTTGTACGTCTGACCACCTTAACTTGGTCAAAACTTCATGAAATTCAATTCTTTTTTTTTTTAATCGTATAGTATGTGAAGCATAGAATGTGACACATATTTTTTATTCAAAAAATGTGATACCGTTTGTAAAGCTATAGTTTTTTTCAATCAGCTTATCAATCATGACTTTAGTAGTAATTCAAATAGAAAATGAATAATAATTATTTATTAAATTCAAAGTAAAGCATAATTTATATTGGTGGAAAGCTAATAATCTCCTTTAAAAACCCTTTTTGTTTCATCAATTTTGGGTAAAAAAAAATTCGTTAGCCACATGGGCCATCATATCACTTAGATATCACCACTTTTTGGCCCATCATGCTCCTGCACATACCATATGCCTTATTTCAACATGAAATCAACTAGACTAAATCAAGAAGCTAGAATTGCCTCATTGAGGCATGATCAAGGGTGCACCTGTACCATTCTCTTCGGCCATAAAGAATTCCAATTGCTCTTGAATCATAAAATTCTCCTCCTTGTAGTCTCTTATGCCCTACAACCTTCATCTTTACCTTTGGTTTGAGTTGGTCAATGCCAACATACTTCCATCTTGTCATGTCTCTTTGAATCTGCTCATTCATGCCCTGATATGTCTCAATCTCATTTTTTCCTTCTCCAAACTGTTGCATCTTGATTTACAAATTGTTCCATGTCCAAAATATTAGTACAACAAAGAAATGATACATCGTTTCTATCACAATACCTCCATCCTTCTTCAATTCTTTGTAGGTTTCCAAGATCAATTCATATTTGATCATCTCTTCATTCAATATTGACACCAACTCAATATCTTCTCCCTTTAAGACCAGGTCCTTTATCTCTGCTACATCTTCATCTTCATGCTTGGGAATTATTGCAACATCTTCATCCTTGAATTCTTCTTCTGCATATTGAAACTCTTCTTCTTCTTTCTCTTTCATCTTCATTCATCTTCTTCTCCTTCTAACTATCTCCTGAATGGGCCATACCATTTTCCTTTTGAATTTCAAATGAAAAATTTGTGCTTGTCTAAGCAACTAATCCATCCTCAACTAGGACTCCTGGAACTCCAAATCCAATCTTCTTTTCATCTCTTCTATAGCTTTCCTTATTTCTCTTATCTCTTTCTCAAACTCTTCTTACCTCTTCTTTTCTTTCCTTTCTTCCTTTGCCTATAAATTTCTTCTTAACACATCCATCTTTTCTCTTCAAGCAAGGTTCTTCTTGCTTCCACTTTCTCTCAACTTTCTCTGCCTCACCTAGGTTCTTTGCTCTTTTCCTTAACCTAGTCTCTTAGAGGTAACCAAGTTCTTCTTAACCTACACACAGAAACACAAAAACTAAACTCTTTCTCTACCCAGACCTTTTTGAGCTCTAATACCAAATTGATGACAATGGAAGAATACAAAACTTTCAACCAAACTCAACCTGATTAAATCTCCACAAAAGATTTCTTGTCCTTGCAACTAAGACTCACCCTTCCCTCACAAAATCCTTGCTCCAACACACCAAAACAAAGATTAAGGAAAAATATCACTTGTTGATTCTCAAAACACCTTAAGAAACCTTACAATAATTGAACCAAACCCTCTTTTCAACATAAACATCTCAAAATAAGGACATTCAAAATAAACTATCCAATTCCATAACTAGGCCCCTTTTAGACCACATAAATGAAAACTTCACATTCCCAAACCCATTCTTCCTTCCTAAAGCCATAATAATGTGTAAATAGGCTTGAAAAATCATTTTAGAACTTTCCCCAATCTTCATTCGTGAGCTTTCAACATACATGTATTCAAAAACCATCAATTTCTGACTCCAAAGATGACTATGGCAACTCTATCCAAACATGATAGTAAAAAAAATGGTCTCCAAAACTTCTCAATCTAGAAAACCAAGTTCGAAAATGGATTCAAATACACCTAAGCACCTTTTTGAAACAATATTATATGAGATGGCCTCAAACACCACAACCAAGACTCATAAAAATCACATTGTACATAGATATTTCCAAATATTATACATTTTCCTGACCTAGGGCATCATGGAAATTGCCCCAAACCTTATCCTCACAATTTGC
Organism: Sequoiadendron giganteum; assembly: GCA_007115665.2. Taxonomy (NCBI): domain Eukaryota; kingdom Viridiplantae; phylum Streptophyta; class Pinopsida; order Cupressales; family Cupressaceae; genus Sequoiadendron; species Sequoiadendron giganteum. The sequence goes on from CM021108.1 coordinate 80,600,834, forward strand.
AACTTGGAGATATTTTAAAGTACACATCAAACTTCCATACCACCAAAAATTAGCAAATTCCACTAGCTAAAAACGAAGAAACAAAATTCTAAAAATGTGTTATTTACCCTAAAAGATGGTTTTACCTACCTGGGATAAATTACCAATAAATTTCATACTTCTTAATAGATTTTAATGAAATGAAATGCACATGAGAGTGGATTCACAGGGCTATAATATACAAAGGAGGAGGGAAGCTTACTTTTGATGAGTCTAGTTTTTGGTCTAGTTATGGATAGAATCTATAGTTTATTTGTTGAAGTTACCATGGACTTTGATATTACATGCTGATACTTTTATATAGTTTCTCTCAAACCATAAGAAGTTTTGGTTTTATTCCATTTCTGCTAGTTTTAATGATATTAACCTATTACGTGGACTATCTATATTAATATTGCATGTGGTTAATTAATTTTAAGGTTATTATAGCTATGTAGTTATTATGCGTACTGACATTGCCATGCAAACAAGATTGAGAATGCTAAGTTAAGAAATGCAGCCGCCAGTTGGTCACACAAAGGGATCGCATGAAGGTCAATAGGAGGGTAACGAAGGGAGATTCCCATGTCAGCCACATGTAACTACCTTATTCTAATCTTTAATGAAATTGAGCAATGAGGGCATTACTGTAGTGGTCCAGTCCACATTTGGGCATGCATGTCTGAATGGATTCCCTTGCATGTGTAACCGCCTTTCCACTCTTTTCTTTGCTTTCCCTAAATGGTGTCCTCTTAGTTATTGGGATTTGACTGCCCTATTTAGTTGTTAAATAAGTTTTGGATCCTCCTTCTTTAGGATTTAGTCACCAAGCTATTGTACAATTTGATAATACTATCATACGTACTCTTTGGTATTTTCACTTTCCAATGAATAAAATGAGATTATGAGTTGAGTATCTAAGTTTGCATTAGTTTTAGAGGATACTCATCCAAGGGGCCCACTTGGTGAGTAATTTTTTCCTTTAGTTTAGTTAGATTATTATTATCTTATGTTTAGTACTTGGTTAAGAATCTGGCACCAATTGTTCCTATAGCCAAAGCATGCAGAGTACTTTTTTGTTTCCTACTCAGATTTCCATTTTTGTCATGCATGTTCAATTTAAGTTTAATTGTTGAGTAATGTTTAGCATTCACTTTGTTGCTTTCCATGCAATTTACTTTCAATATTAAGTCTCTTAGTTGTAGAATGAAGATGACTACTTTGAGTTCCTAGTGCACATACTGTGCTGACCCATTTCAAGTTCACATCCCTCGATTGATAATTTAAATGCACCTTCAAGATGGTTAGGATGACTATTCAGGTTATATGTCTATTCTTTGAATCATGGTTGTAAAATCTTAGTTATTGAAATCATTGTAGGAGGCCAAAATTTTTAGTCATTGTCGAGGATGGTGTCAAACTAGGGAGTCCTTTGGATTCATTCATAGTTTATCTGTTGTAGTATTTCTAGAATTTTCTCTTAGTGTTAGAAGTTATGATCCACTATTTTTCCCCACCCATTCTTTGTGTGAGTTGGTTGATAATAAGTTGATACCACATGCATAGAAGAAGAAAAGATTCTTATGGGAGATTCCTTCCTAATAATCTAGAGCCATTTCAGCTAGTAGAGCTTCCAAATCTTCCCATAAATGAAGAAGAAGAAGAAGAGTGACACCCCTTTGCTGATATATTTCCTTACTTGACCAGTTTTGAAGTTTCCCTTGAAGATCAAAATCCAGTTGAAGAACCCTTTATTCTGGAACTTCATCAAGCAGGTATGGTTGATGCAAATGGAAACATGCCTAATAGATAGAACCAACCAGCTTTTCCTTTTCCCATTGCTCAACAGAATGAAGTTGATAACCTCAAAAATATCCCTACTTCAATCCTTCCTAAGTTCTATGGACTTGTCACACAAGATCCTAATACATTCTTGTTTGCGTTTGATATACTCTGTAGAAGCTATGACTATACTATTGATGCCCACACACTTAAACTATTTACTACTACTTTGAAAGAAGCTGCATTGAGATGGTTTATGGGCCTTGGTAGAAACACTGTGGCAACTTGGGAATATATGAAGACAAATTTCCTTGAAAAATATGAGTATTGCAAGGGTAGTGATTTTAGAGGAGGTGAAATTTTTAGAATGCAGCAAAAGGAAGATGAGACCTTGGAGGATTTCATTTCAAGGTTTCTATTTTTTCTATATAAATCTCCACACCATACACTCAATGAAGACTCACAAAAGTTTATTTTCTTGAGAGGAATTAGTGAGAGTTGCACTGATGCCTTGGAACTGATGGTAGGAGGAGATATCACCCAAGTCCCTTGGGAGGATATCAAGAAGCTATGCCAGAACTATTCTAGGGAAGCTTCAAAGAAAGGAAGATCTTACCAATCCTCTATGGATAAGTCATCCACCAGTGGAGTCTCAAGTATGGAGATTACTAATTTTCTAGTAGATTTCAAGCAGGATATCATCAACAATCTAGCTACTCGGCTAGATACACTTCAAGCTAAGAAGATACATGAGGAGGAAGAGGCAATGCTGATAGAATATTTCCCCCGTTGTAAACAAAAGAAGAAGGATTGCAAATGCAAGGTGATAGCTAACATTGAGAGCAAGAAGATTCCACCTAAGTTCAAACCAATTAAGACTGAGGAAGACCAAGTCTAATTTGTTGCACAAAAAATTCCATGGGATTCAAAACAAGGTATGCCACCAAATCCACTATCTTTTGTTGGGCCATATTTTAATTCTTATTCATCTGGTAACCAGTGGTAGCCCCCCTATCCATCCAACTATGGAGGATATTCACCGCAGTCTTGGGGTAACCCTCCAAATTCTTGGTCCAATTATCAAAATTCCTCACCTCAGTAGCAGCAAAATTAGGGGAATTGGTAGTAGTTTCAAGGACCTTGGTGGCCACCTACAGGAAACTGGCAGCAAACATCTCAATGGAGAGGTGGCTAGTAATGAACAAACTAGATAACCAACTACATGAAACCATATTCTCAACCCCAAAAACCTTAATATAATGCCTCCTCCTACTAATCCAATCTCAAATGTACCCAAACCTACTCAGTTACTAGCCCAACCCACACCCAACCCAAATAATAAACCATAACAATAGTCTGTATATTCTGCTGATCCAAATCAATTCCTTGCATATGCTGTGAGTTTAAGTGACATACAATTGCGTTCAGGAACTACCTTGTCAGCTCCTTCCACCCCCATTAACACTGGGCTCCTATTGAAGATCAAGAAGAATCTCTGACTGATCCCATTCAGCCTTATGCACCTAAGAATCCTGAACCAATTCCAGCAAAGCAAACAACCCAAGAGCCACCTGTATGTAAGAATATGTGGAATAACTAATAAGTTAAACTAACACACCAATGAAAGACTAGATCAAAGGAAACTAATAAAAATAAAATAAAATTCTAAACAACAACTTCTTAAAAAATGTTCCATTGTCCTCTATCTACAAGGATTTGTTGTAGGTTGTTGGCTCTCAGTTGGTGTATGCAACAGTTTTGGCAGAATGACAGCTTAGAGAATGAGTTTATGCAACATGCATGTCCATTACTAAATGATTTAAGCTATGATATGAAACTAAAATTCTATTAACTTGAAATGATATGCTTGAAAGGATTGCTAAAATCACAAAATCTAGGATGAAATCTACTCTCCAAAGGGTTGTATTTATATATTTTGGAAGGAAAGAATCTAGTTGGCAAATATCAACAGTCAAATTTGAACCTATCAAGATGAACGGTGAGAGATTTTGGAGGTTGAGAGAAAGGTGGAAGGTTGAGAGAATAATAGAAGAATGTTTTCAACCCACAAAACCATCCTCATTCAAAAATGGAGATAACATACCATTTGTCTTTTCATTTATGAGAGTTGATTGGGAGTTGAGGATAAATTCCTAATTAAATAAATAAATTTATTTAACTACATGTGACATGGATTTTAGAAGCTTCCATAATTAAATAATTAATATTTAATTATGTGAGGGATGAAAAAGGTATGTATGTTTAATTATGTGAGAGGTGAAGGAAAAAGTGTTAAATTAAATATTTATAATATTTAATTTAAAATGAAGTGAAGGATGAGTTAGAAGAATATTCCATTATTTGAATATAAAAATTCAAACTTAGAATAATATGATAATTAATATAAATAAATTATGAGATTTATTTAATTTAATTAAGAGGAAAGTAATAATTAAATAAACTTATTTATTTAATTAAGCTAGAAAAATTAGAAAAATGAATAATATAAATAAATAACTAAGTTTATTTATATGTAGATGACTTTTAAAATATTAATTAAATAATTCATATTTAATTAAGTAACAGGTTTGATTAATTGTGACCATTTTTAGATGTATACATTTTTCCACTCTTTGAAGTGATGTGTTTTACGCATTGCTTCAAAGAAAAATTCAAATTTTGAAAATTTTCCCTTGACTTTGAAAATTGACTAATGATGCTATATGCCCCCTCGAGAGATAAATCACGTGATTTAGATTATACTGATGATGATTACAATATTTGAAATGGTTTTGAAGGGAACTAGTTGATTTATCTCTCGAAATAGCGCTTCCCATGGTAAAAATAAAAATAACCTACCTTATTTACCCCCTTAAAAGGTGGAAAAGGTAAAAAGTCATTTTTATTTGAACAGTAGCCTTTTGTGATTTTCAGAGCTCTGAGAGAGAATTTTGAAATGCCGATCCACTACGAGCACCACCGATTCAAGTGAGCTTGCCATCATCAGAGACCAACAATTTACGGACCTCCAATAAGATTGCACGATCCTTCCTTGTTAATTTTTAGTGATATTTTTATGAATTTTTCACTTTTTTGATTTTTCAAATTTTTTCTTTAGCACATAGGATTTGTTTTAACACACACGAGCTGTAGTTTAGCACACAAATTAGCTAAATTAGCGCATTCAAACTAGCACATTTATTTAATATACTAGTGCATAGATGAAACATTTAGTGCATATGCTAGAATAGCACATAGGATAGATAGATTAGTGCATAGGTGAAGACCGCGCACATGTGATGCTTGTTTAGCGCATAGGCTAGAATAGCGCTTAGGATAGATAAATTAGTGCATACCCCTGATAGAATAACACATAGATTATTAGCACTTAGAATCTCTATTTTAGTGCATCCATGGATAAAGTAGCACATTGATTGATTTAGAGCATTGAAAGATTGTTTTAGCGCATCCATGAATTTTTGTTGAATTTGAAATTTTGAGATTGATTTGATGTTGCTGATTTTTTGATGTATTAGGCAATTGATTTGATGCTTTTGAGTAGCATCAAGGATAGATTAACTTAATTGCGGTGATGATCTGATAAATTTGTCTTCGTGATTGAAAACAAAATAGTAAGATGATGATTCTGATAAATTTGCCTTCCTGCTTGAAGAACAAATAGTAATGATATGTTGAGATGTTGATTTGATTTACTTGCTTGATTGACATGATCATTTGATTTCCTGATTGATTGATCTTCTTTGTTGATGATCTGATTAATTGATGTTTCAATGATTATAGGAGGATTTTAAAATCCTACAGATTAGAGAGAGGTTTCCCCACACATGGGAGATGATTCCCAGATTGACCCAGCTAGAGATTGGGGTCATTGTTAGATGTGGTTTAGGTTCCCTTCTTAGGATTACTCAGTATAGGATCAATAGGGCACTGTTGACTGCATTAGCCGAGAGATGGCATAGTGAGCATAATACTTTTCACTTGCCGACTAGAGAGATCATTGTTACACCCAAGGATGTGTACAATATTTTAGCCATCCCCATGGTTGGTACACTTGTGATTTATGATCACAAGGAGATCGAAGGTATAGATGCCCCACAATGAGTCTCCCAGGATCCTCATGCTGGCAGTTATGAGATTGCATGGAGAGATATGGTAGAGGGTTATGCCCCACTTCCATCAGTTTTAGCAGGTTTCATTGTTGGCTTCCTTTGTCCTGATCACTAGTCAAAGGGACTATTAGTAGGTCAGGGTCAGATTTTGGAGGACATGATCCTTCATCAGACTAGATATGCATGGGTGTCTTGCATGATTTTCTAGTTATACCACAATCTTAGGTGGTATAAAGATGGGAAGAGTATATCTTTCGGATTTACACTGCTATAGATCTGGGCATGGGAGCACATTTCCATTACTCACCCTATTGTACAAAGAGATCATCCACTCAACCATCCATATGTGTATGCATATACAGGTCCCCTTGTCTAGCCTATGTTGGGAAAGTTAGAGTACTGGCGGCATGTACTGGATGGCATGGATACAGTCATCTGGAGACCATATGTTGACTGTGAGGCACGAGATGAGGACGACATGGAGTTAGCCTATTGTGGAATATCGAGATAATTGATTGGTCATACCCCCTTTATCATTGAGTGATTTTTGGTTATGCGAGTACTCAGACAGTATGGGTGAGTTTAGATGATAGATGCACATATGACTGATGATTATGCTACATATTTTGATACTCATCCATTTCCCAAATTGACCAATCTAGATGAGCTTGCCCCACTATTAGGTGGACCAGTTTACGATAGGCATAATGGCAGCCACAGGCACAGGTAGAGGCGAGGGCATAGGCAGATCAACCACATGGAGGAGAGGAGGATATAGGTGGCATGGCCATGCATGTTGACGAGGAGGAGGATGATGATATTTTTGATGATGATGATGATGATGATGATGAGGATGATGATTATGATGAAGGTGGTGGAGGGAGAGTGTTCTTCGATGTACCCTACAGAACTAGGCCTCATACATCCAGAGTGGTGGAGCAACCGAGTACTTCAACACTGTGCATTACTATTAGGGCTCCATCATAGCGACATATTGACACACTTTAGTCACAGATCTAGGATCTTCAGAGCTAGCTAGCATAGGCACATGCCACCATCAGCGAGCTACACATATAGATAGCACAACCACCACCTCCTGACCCATAGATAGCCCAACTTACTATAAAGCAGGATAGTTTTAAAGAGCGGTGTGTACAGGCAGAGGGGGTAGCAAAGAGACTCTTGAGATCAGTTGAGAGTACCTCTATTGGAGAGGTTCTTGCAGAGGGACTGGAGACTACCCACCATATGGAGTATTACAGGATGAGATATTTTGAGATGGTACCCCCTGAGCAAAGGATAGCCTATATGCAGTCAGGCACCCGATCACGTACCCACTCACGTAGTCATACCAGGAGTGCCACTAGGAGTGTGCCACATCCTATCGGATGAGAGATAGGTGCTTCAGGCAACAGAGAACCATAGAGACCCACCACTTTCAGAGGCAATAATAGTCATGATCCCCATCTAGATACCCCTCAGTGATGATTATGTATACACCCCTTTTATTGTACTTATATCTTGTTCAAACATTTGATATCCTTGTACCCATGGACTTTTTTTTTTGATGAGATTTATGATATGCAGTGGAAATTTTTTATATGCATGTGTACTTGATGATTTTATGATTAATGGTTATGTATGCATTTTTATTTCTATAGGCTATGATGTTTATGATTATACATGTTTATGGATTATGATATGTTAATGGATGCATATTATTTATGGTTGGATGATCCTACAAATGAAATGGTTTTCTAGGGTTTAATATAATGATGCAATGTAAATGATTTAACGGTTCTACATAATGTATGAAGTATGTATGTAATGAATGCAATGGATGCACTTTTCTTTTTCTCAATGTATGATTATGAAAATGATGTTTGATGTAACTTGATTATGAAGATGAAACATGAAATGATATGAAAATGAGGTGAAAATTTGACATAACAATGATGAGATGAATGATAATAATAATAAATGATGTTGAAAATGATGCAAATGTGATATAAATAATGATAATGATAATGTTGATAATGAAAATGATATGAAAGTCAATAAATGGAAATGTATGATGTAATTGATGTGAAAATGATCATGATAACCTAAATGTGAATGATATGATGAGATATATGAAAATGATAATGAAATGAGATACAATAAATGTCCAAGTGTACTCAATCGATGTCTTAAAAAGAGATATGTATCATTTCGAACCTCCAAAAATCTTTCATACAACCATAAAAATAAAAATGAATGTAATCTAAGTGAATCGTACAATCCTAAAATGTCTAAATGAACCATTTCAGTGTTGTCATTCTGTAAACCAATTATGTGCTTGATTTTCATCATTGAGCCTTTTGATATGTTGAAAGTTTAGTACAAGCATCAACATGGATGTTAGCACCGATGATGACCTAAGTACTAATTTCATGATGTTTGATATAGCAATTTAATACAAACATCGAGGTATAATTGAACCAAGATGACCCAAGTATTATTTGCATAAATAGACAAGAGTTAACCCTTTTCCTATACAAATCTTGAAATGTCACTATGTTTCATTGACAAACTTGCACAATACTAGTGATTAACTTACAAACAATAGTCAAAGAAAAATCATATTCCTTCCTTGTGATTCTAGTTTAGTACATCATGGAACCACTCCAGAGATATGATGTCATCAAATGTCAAAACAACAATTCAACTTATGCTTTAATTTTTTCATTCATTTTAATTCAGATTAAGATCATCCAATTTGTTCAGTCTCCTCTCTGGCAGTTGTTTTGACCCAGTCTAATTGGATATTTTGTTTGTTGATTTGATATTCCAATACTTGACACATGTTGTCATTTGGGTGCCAAAGAGGTTCAAAAGCTGACTTCCCCTAACAACCTCACACTCTGACTCCGGATAAGACACAACCTAATGCTAAGGATAACACTAATCATGAAGCCATGATGAAATCCTTGTCATTTCAAGGAAATGTTGGGAGCATGATGCATTTATGATGGCTAGGCATGCATGTGATGCCGATGAAAAATGCATATGAATAATGGAGAATGTATCTTAATAGATGGGAGAAGTGACTATATCACAAATAGTGCCTGTTTGCCAAGTTTTCACCATTTGTTTTTTATTGCACTTTTTATGATTTTATGATTTTATTTTTATTTTTTGTTTTTTTTTTGTTTTTTTCTGATTTTTTTGTATGTCAAAAGGATGCATGTTTGCCAAGTTTTCACCCCGATGACAGTTTGCTTTTGGACATTTTCCAATTTTTATGAATTTTTTCATGACTTTTATACTATTTTTGATATTTTTCCAGGACTCTTTATACTATTTTTGACATTTTTCAAGCATAAAACTTCTGCAGGTGAATGTTGTTGGTCAGATCTTTAAATAGGTCCCCTTCTAGCATTGATAACTGATACGCCCCCAATCCATATGCTACAATGATGATGAATGGACCCAACCAATTGGGCTCAAACTTGCCTTTCTTTTTTCGCTCTTGCTAATTATGAGGGTTTTCTTTGAGAACTAAATCACCCACTTGAAAAGCTCGTGGTTTGAATTTGTGATTGTAATTGTGGAACATAACTTGTTGATATCCCTTTAAATGATTAGTTTCACTTTGTCACTGTTCGTCAAGCAGTTCCAACTCTTGCAATCTTGATACTCTGTAATCCTCATCATTTATGACCCCCTTCAGTGATACCCGAAGTGAGGGAATCTCAACTTCCAATGGAAAATTGGATTTCACTCTATAAACCAAAGCATATGGGGTAGCACCTATTGGCATGTGAATGTTGGTTCTATATGCCCAAAAAGTTGGGTTTAATTGAACATGCCAATCATGATCGGCGTCATTTACTATTTTCTTTAGAATCTTCAGAATTATTTTGTTTGAAGCCTTTGCTTGGTCATTTGCTTGTGGATAATAAGGTGTAGAGATCATGTGTTGGATGTGAAATCTTTCATATATTTCATCAACATCTTTATTTTTAAAAGGTATTCCATTATCTGTGATAATAGAGTTGTGAATACCATATTGACATATGATATAGTTCAAAATGAAGGATGAAATTTCTTTTTCGGTAATAGTTGTTAAATGAACAATGTCAATCCACTTAGTAAAGAACTTAGTGGTCGTGATAATGAACTTGTGTCCATTTGATAATGATGGGTGTATCTTTCCAACCAGATCCAATCCCCAATGAGAAAACGACCATGTTGTGGTGAAGGGTTGCAATTCCTGAGCAGGAGCATGAATGAGATTCCCATGAATCTGACATTTTGAACATTTTTTTACAAAGATGAATGATTCTTTTTCCATGATCGGCCAATAGTAAATCATTCTAACAAGTTTCTTTGCCAAGGTTAGTCCACTTGAATGAGTCCCACAAATACCACCATGAACCTCTTGTAAGGCCTTTTTCGATTCATCATGTTTGAGACATCGAAGGAGGGTACCATCAAGACCACGTTGGTATAATATGCTAGAAATTAGGGTGTAACAAGAAGATTGGCATATGAAATTCCTTTTCTGATTCCTAGACAAATCTAGGGGCAAAATGGTATCTTTTAGATAAGAATAGATTTGGCCATACAAGGGAGAATCATAACCAGTTAGGTGACAAATGATTTGGGTTTCTAGATTATCATAGGCGAGAGAAAAAAAATGTTCCACCAGTAAATCGTATTGTGCTTGGTTATCTGATAATTGGAGTAGTGATGCAATTGTATCCATGGCATCTGCAACTTTATTATGATGAAGTGGAATTTCTGTGAACTTGATATCAACAAAATATTTCTTGAAATCATTCACCATGTTTTTGTAAGGAATTAACTTGTCATCTTTAGTTTGATACTCATCATTTATCTAATTTATGACAAGTTGTGAATCACCAAAAACTTGCAGTTCTGTGATTCTCTAGTCTAATGCAGTTCTCATTCCAATCAACAATGCTTCATACTCAGCTATGTTATTTATACAAGGAAACATCATCCGATAAGATTTTGGAATTGTATGTCCTTGAGGTGTGATGAAAAGAATACGTTCCCCTGAGCCATGTTGAGTGTAGGAGACATCAAAATAAAGTGCTCATGACTGTTTAGTGGTTGTTGTGAAAATATCAGCATCAGGAACACCAATATGTATTGGATTTTTTGCTTGCATTGGTGCCTGTGCCAACTGATCTACTATGACCTGTCCTTTGATGACCTTTCAATCCACATAATGAATGTCAAACTCACTTAGGATCATGATCCATTTAGCCAATCTACCAGTTAGGGTTGCCTTACGTAGAAGATATTTTAAAGGATCAATCTTAGCCACAAGTTTTATTGTATGAGCTAGCATATATTGTCATAACTTTTGAGAAGTAAACACTACTACCAAACAATACTTTTCAATGAAATTTTAATTTAGCTCATGGCTTGTTAATGTTGTGCTAATGTAATATATTGCTCGCTCCTTTCCTATTTTGTCTTCATGTGCCAATAATTCTCCCAAGGACACTTATGTGGCAGAAATATACAATATGAGTGGTTCGCCCTGCACTGGTGAACTCATTAGATAATGCTTTATCTAATCAAATGTTGCTTCACACTTTTCTTCCCATTTAAATGAAACATTCTCATGTAAGAGATGAGTGAATGGTAAACTCTTATCTGCTAGTTGTGCATTGAATCTCTTGATGGATTGCAAATGTCCTTGTAATGAGCGTAGTTGAATAATGTTCCTTGGCGGTGGCATATCGAAGATTTCTTGTACCTTAGCTGGATTCACCTCAATTCCCTTTTCTGACACAATATAACCTAGCAACTTTCCAAATTTCACCCCAAAGACACATTTCTTAGGATTAAGCTTGACTTTAAATTTTTTCATTCTGACAATTTTTTTAGATAAAATAGATAAATTTCCTTCCCTTGTGTTTGATTTGGCTAAGAGATCATCTACATAATCCTCCATGAATGTGCGCATCGTGTCATGAAAAATTGTAGTCATTGCCCATTGGTATGTAGCTCCCACATATTTTAGTCCAAACGACATTACATTCCAACAATATGTACCCCAAGGACATGTGAATGCTATTTTATCTTAATCTTCGTTAATAATCTTTATCTGGTTATATCCAGAAAATCCATCCATTAGTGAATACATAGCATGTCCAGCAGTCAAATCTACAATCATATCTATGTTTAGCAAAGGGAAATTGTCTTTTGGGCATGCTTTATTTAAATCCCTAAAATCTATACAAACTATGATCCGTCCATCTGGCTTTGATATAGATACAATATTGGAGATCCATTCCGCATAGTCTATAGACCGAATGAATCCTACATCTAAGAGTTTATTTAACTCCTCTTTGACCAGGAATGCAACATGTGGGTGCATTTTTTTGAGTTTCTGCTTCATAGGTTTTGCCCCCTATGTGATGGATAAATGATGCATGATGATATTTGCATCTAATTGAGGAATATCTACATATGACCATGCAAAATTGATTTGATTATTCTCGAGGAATTCTATGAATCTTGGGATTTTCTCTTTTTTCAAGGATGCAACAAGTCGCAAAACTTTGGGTTGTTTTGTAGTACCTATATTGAGTGTCTCTGTTCGTTCTATCAAAATAGAAGACCTTTCCTGATAGTGCTCAAGAAGAGTGTCAAGTTTCCCATCCTCTAGTGCCTTTGAAAGGTTTTCACTATCAGATATGCTCTTTATTTTTCTCTTTTCATGATCTGATATTGCCTTTTGTTAGGTTTTCACTATTAGATCTTTCTTTTATATTTTTAATTTTGTTGCTGAGAAACTTGGCACTTTCCTATCTAAAAATTTGATCTTGTGACTTGCTGGTGGAGCATGTTTCCGAGTTGGATGAACAAAGAAAGTTTACAATGGTTTCATCATCGAGAAAAGTTGGGATATGAATTGGTGCAATTTTTTCCCAATCAATGAGTTTGGGATGGACTAATTTAAATGGATCATCAAGTTGAATAAGGTCACTAATAGTTAAGGTCATGATACTATTATGGTTTTTGCTATGGGGAAGATCTATAATGGTATCCTCCTTTTGATTATCTGTATCATTTTAAATCGAATCATCATCAATTGAGTCACGGTTGGTTTGTAGGACGTAATCAATTGTAGGCCTTGAGCTTTCCCCTTGTGTGAGTGTGGGTGTATATTTTTCTACAATATCCACCTGTTTGTGCCTCCAAAATTTATCATCGAAAATGGTGTCCCATTCATATTCATTGGAGTCAGCGTCATAATTGATTTCTTGTATTCTAAGATGTTTTTCAGCTAGCTCCTCATTGGATTTTATTTGTATTGTTTCTTCCTTTGCATCCTCACCATATCCTAACCCAATTTAATCTCTGGGGTGCATTGTTTTTAGTCCGATAGGTTCAACAATACCTTCTTTTCTCTTGCCTATAGGGCCATTTCCTTTATAACCCATTTGCTACATTAATGTGTAACCCTTTCCATATTTCTCAGTGGGTAACCTGACATGTTGGACCGATTCATCTTCATCTTTTTAGAGCCAATCAATGATAGCCATGTATTCTATTTCATTATCTTGAGTATCTACCTTGATAAATCTTCCATCAAACTTGGTGATGGGAACCGAAGCTTGTGTGTCTAATGATGAAGTTGTTGTAGCCTATTGTATGGATGTTGATGGTTGACCATGGGATCTTGGGGACAAAGGTTGATTATAGAGACATAAATAATGTTCTCCCACCCCATTATCTTTTAATTTTAGCTTGGTGCCAAAATTCTTTATAATTTCCCCTCCTTGTTCACTGTGTTTAGAAGTAGAAATTGCCAAAGACTCTCTATTATGCGGGACAAATGTATCCTGAGTTGCTCTAAGGTTAGAACAAGTCTGAGTACTAATATGGTCTGCTGGTATTGTGACTTATTTTTTGTCATATGGAAACTTTAAACATTGATGATAAGTAGACATAACTGCTTGCATGTCATGGATCCATGGACAACCCAAGAGTATGTTATAGGATAAATCCCGATCTAGAACCTAGAAAAAGGTAGTCTTCACAATAGGTCCCACTCTGATTGGTAGCACGATGACGCCTTTTCCAAAGATTGGCCCAAGGGAGTAAAAATTTGTCAATTTAAAATAATTGAGATTAGGGCGCATTTGAATTTTGATTATTTCCAAGATTATTCCCATGATTATTGGTCACATTTCCTTGGTTGTAATTATTTCTTTGGTTACAAAAATTTACAACATTATTGGTGCATTGGACACCTAATACATTAAGAATGGTAGGCTTCACATTCACATTGTTAGCATCTACCACCCCATCATTCACAACATTTCTATTTCGAGTCCAAAATTGTGACTTGTTGATATTGTTGCTATTGTTGTTGTTGTACAAGTTTGGAATTTATTTATCAAGCTTTAAAACTCCATGCTTGACCAAGGCACCTTCAATGGTAATTGCATTTTCAATCAGTTTTTCAAATGATTGAGGACAATGGAGATTTAGCCTATAACTCATCTCTTGATTTAGACTGTTGATAAAGATCTACATATTTTCCTTTTTAGGAACAAGATGGGAATATCTTGCAAACAACCTTCTCCATCTATGTAAGAATGTGGTGAAGGATTCCCCAATCTTTTTTTTTACTTTACATAAATCAAGCATGGTTATCTGGTCTTGTATATTATAGGAGTAAGTATATGATATGAACTTATTTATTAACTCCTCAAATGTTTTGATGGGGGGAGTGATCTTGGAAAGCCATTCCATGGAATTTCCACCCAGAATTCATGGAAACAATCACATTAGGTAGGTATCTTGATGAGCTAATTCTAAGCTCATATTTCAGAAATCCCTCGCATGATCAATGGGATCCGTTTTTCCATTATACCCATCAAACTTTGGGATCTCGTAATGTTTTGGAAAATGAATCATGCTAAGACTCCTGTCAAATGGATATGGGAAAATATCCTCCAAAACATATTTCTTTGTTGTACCCCCTTATATTTCCTTTAGTTTCCCTTGTAATTCTCTTATCTGTTGAGTAAGAGCACTAAAATCATTAAGGGGAGCCTCAAGATCCTCTCTAATCCCTTCCATTTCAAAATCACCAAGTAACTTAACTCCTTGATTGGCCAATGAAATGAAATATCTTTCTTTGCTTCATCCCAAAACTCTATCCATGAGAGTATGGAATTGAGGATCCTGTTATGCTTCTTGAAGCATTTCTTCTATTATCTCATCATTATTCGAATTATTTCTAGTGCAAATTTTGTGAAAAGGATTTTATTCTTTATCACCTCTATTACTTTTATCACCCATGTTGCTTAATGTACTTTCCCTTTCATCTCCTTCTATGTGCTTTCAAGATTTTGTGACAATAGGAATAAGCTTTTTCCCAATTTCTACTAACCTTGATCAAAATATGAAATAATGCAATTTTAATGGATATCGAAGTCAGAATAGAATGAAGACTCTATTGATATGACTTTTGAAATTTCTAATCTTTAGCTCATGATTCTCCAATTGAAAGGATGATGATCCTATTGTGGGTATTAAACCAAAAATAAAAAATAAAGATGATGTTGCACTTTGTGAGGTTTGATCATAGTTTTGTAAAAATAAGGATTTTTGATAAATGCCTAATGCTCCTAATCTCTCTATTGCAGAACTCGATTGGGACAATTAGAGTATGAAATTTCTCTTTGGGGAATAAAAGAGGAACGAATAGGCCGGTTGTGATTATTCCTTTGAAAAAGAGCTCTTATTTGAAAGAAATCTTGTGAATATAATGGTTCTAAGGAAAAAATTTCAATGAAACCTCTAACAAAGTCATGGTATCAATGAACAAATTTTTTGTGTTCAAGCAAAAAATTTTGACTTTGGTATAAAAAATTTCTCCTTTTCAATAGCTTGCTATAATTGAGAGACTTCTTTGGCTTCCTAATCTTCTTCTCTAGGGATTTCTTAGCAAAATTTGCAAACTTCCAGACCCCAAGCATAGAAAAATACTAGACTAAATGGCAGATTTTTCGGGTGTCAAAAAATTACCTAGTTTCGGAACACAGAAGTGCTAAGATGTTTAGAAAATGCGCTAAAATATCCAATCTATGTGTTGTAATGTTGCAGGTATGTGCTAAAATAGAGCACAAATACGCTAAAATAGAGCATGAATGCATTGAAACATAGCACAAATTCACTAAAATAGAGCATCAATGCACTAAAATAGAGCAAAAATGTGCTAAAACAGAGCAAGGATGTGCTGAACTATCCAATTACTCCACTGATACAAACATGTTTTGAAAATTTGATATTTTTCTTGGATGATCTTTATCTTATTTAAATTTGGAAAAAAAAAACCGGAATACAGTAGAAAACGGTTGCTTTGCAAATCCTAAAAATCTAAACAAAGAATGTATGTTCTTGATATTTTCACGGGTATTGAACAAAATAAGAACTTCAGAAAGACTCACTCTTATTTGTCAAAAAGGTCATCATAGCAACCACAAACCACATCTTAAAATTGTGTCGACTCACATAGCTATGTCACCCCTCAAAGGGTGCATGTGTTTTTGTCTTTTTCAGGTGCGTACTCAAAGTTAGATTTTTCAATCCCTTGAACAAAAAATCTATGGAAATTATATGGTGAGTGTCTTGGGGGATGATTCTTCCCTCCCCTTGCACTGTGATTATTATGATGTTTCAACAATAGATAAACTCCCTTAGGAGACCTCCCAATCTTTAGAACAAAGATTCTGGGGATGGTTATCTTGCTCACTTCTGTTGAATATGGGTTTCCCCAAAATTCACTTTTGATTAGAGTGGGTTGGAAAACCTGGCTTTCGTTGCTCCCACTTAGGTTGTTCTTGTAGGGTGAGTACTTTTTCCCACTACAACAGGCCTTCTAAAGGATTTAATAAAACATTAAATGCAAGAAATGAAAAAGTTAAGTTTGGTGTTTTGGTCACCCAGTAAAGGGGAGAGCATAAACCTATTACCCAACAATCACAACAAACAAATGGTTTAGTTTTAAATCCAAATGAAAATTTTCTACACTAAGTGAAGATGTTGCTTCACAACAAGCATTGGACTCATTTTAACCAAGATAAAATAATGTTTGGTGACTATCCTAGGATTGCTTCATTTTACTCAAGGTAGAAAAGAAAAATCTCTATCTATGGATGGTGTCAAAATCAGGATTTATTGTTTTATACTCCTTGTATGCGTTAAAATAACTAGTAAAGGGTATGTGCAGGATCATGATGGGCCAAACAGTGGTGATATGTAAGCCATATGATGGCCCATGTGGCAGATGACTTTTTTTTAACCCAAAATTGATGAAACGAAAAGGGTTTTTAGAGGAGATTCTCAGCTTTCCAGCAATATAAATTATGCTTTAATTTTAATTTAATAAATAATTATTATTCATTTTCTATTAGAATTATGAATAATGTCTTTATTGATAGGCTGATTGAAAAACATCTATATCTTTCAAATGGTATCACATTTTTTGAATCCGAAACATGTGTCACATTCTATGCTTTTCATACTATAGGATTAAAAAAATAAAATTGAATTTCATGAATTTTTGACCAACTTCAGGTGGTTAGATAGATGAGCTTTTATATTTTTTAAAAGCTGTAATAAAAAATTCATAATTAATTATTTACTTGGAAAAAAATTATAAAAATATATTTATCACATCCGGACATGAGTCCTCTACTTATATCTAAAATCTTATACAAAAATATTATCTTTTTATTGTGGTTAGGGTGGTTAGATAGACACCTACTTCTTATTTTTACCCTGAAATTTAAATACTACTGCATTGAAATTTTAAATTTTCACCAAATAGATTTTTGATTTTTAAATAAAGGTCTAGTAGTTTAGAAACTACGTTCAATTTCCTATAGATTCTATTTTTTACATTTTTTTGAAACAATATAGATAACTTATTAAAAAATTTACGTCAAGTTGTCTAACTTTGATTTTCTATCTTTTTATTGCTACTTAAGGGCCTATTTTTTCCATGATGATCTTGCACATACCCTAAATGTGCTAAAACAGTCAAAAAATGTGTTAAAGGAACAAACATGAATGCACTAAAGGAACTAGCAAATGTGCTAAAATAGGTCGTGGATGTGCTAAAATAGTCCTTGTATGTGCTAAAACGCAGCTTGTATGCACTAAATCGCGGCTCGTATGCGCTAAACAGTAACTCCAGTTCATAACTTGTTAGAAAATCTGCAATAAAAAGATTTTAAATGGGGCAAGGCCCCACAGTGGACACCAAAAACGAGTGTAAGAATATGTGGAATAACTAATAAGTTAAACTAACACACCAATGAAACATTAGATCAAAGGAAACTAATTAAAATTAAAACAAACTCTAAACAACAACTCCTTCAAAAGCGTTCCATTGTCCTCTATCTCCAAGGATCTATTGTAAGTTGTTGGCTCTCAATTCGTGTATGTAGCAACTTTGGCAGAATGACAACTTAGAGAATGAGTTTATGCAACATGCATGTCCATTTCTAAATGATTTAAGCTATGATATGAAACTAAAATGCTATGAACTTGAAATGCTATGCTTGAAAGGATTGCTAAAATGATGATTCGAATGCAACTATAGTAACTGCACTAAATTAAAAAAATCTAGGATGAAATCTACTCTCCAAAGGGTTGTATTTATAGATTTTTGAAGGCAAGAATCTAGTTGGCAAAGATCAATGGTCAAATTCGAACCTGTCAAGATGAATGGTGAGAGATTCTGGAGGTTGAGAGAAAAGGGGAAGGTTGAGAGAATAATGGAAGAATCTTTTCAACCCACAAAACCATCCTCATTCAAAAATGAAGACAACATGCCATTTGTCATTTCATTTATGAGAGTTGGTTGGGAGTTGAGGATAAATTCCTAAATAAATAAATAAATATATTTAATTACATGTGACATGGATTTTAGAAGCTTCCATAATTAAATAATTGATATTTAATTATGTGAGGGATGAAAAAGGTATGTAATTAAATATTATAAATATTTAATTATGTGACAGGTGAAGGAAAAAGCGTTAAATTAAATATTTATAATATTTAATTTAAAATGAAGTGAAGGATGAGTTAGAAGAATATTCCATTATTTGAAAATAAAAATTCAAACTTAGAATAATATGATAATTAATATAAATAAATTATGAAATTTATTTAATTTAATTAAGAAGAAGATAATAATAATTAAATAAAATTATTTATTTAATTAAGCTAGAAAAATTAGAAAAATAAACAATATAAATAAATAATTAAATTTATTTATATGTAGATTGCTTTTAGAATATTGTTAAATAACTGTTTTTTAATTAATTAACAGGTTTGATTATTTGTGACCATTTTTAGATGTATACACCACCATTCCCCCAAAGATTGGAAGTTGCCAAACAAAAATAAGATAAGGAGGAAACTAATTTTGATGTTCTAGACTAGATAAAGCATATATGTGTCTAGATACCCTTATTCTAGGACAAAAAAGTTGTTTCTATATATGGCAACGTAATTAAAGAAGCATGCCTCAAGAAACCAGGCACGAAAAAGAAGGACCCAAATATAATTCATTTAGTAGGACAATTTGTTGACATCATGCTTGGAAAAGTAACTATCCCCAATTACAATGATCTAGGTAGTCTTGTGGTTGAAGTTATTATAGATGGGATAAACATAAAGAACACTTTGATTGAATTGGGTACAACAATTAATGTGATGACTAAAGACATCATGTAGCAACTAAACATTGCAAGCATGAGATCCACACCTACTATCCTACAAATTGCAGATAGTTCCACTGTTAAACTTGATGGCATAGTAGAGAACCTTGTGGTGATTCTAGACTCTTGGGAGTATCTAGCTGACTTCAAGGTTCTTTCTCCCAAAGTTACACTAGGCGGGTATCCCATTAACCTTTGTAGGCCATGGTTAGCAACTGCAAATTCTTATATTGGATGTTGGTCATGTGACATGACCATTTTTGATGGTAGGAACGCCAGAAATTTTATTCTTTATCCTCTTGCTCAGCCATCCTATGATGTGAATAATTTTGTAAGGCCGCATATTGGTGAAGAGGAAAAATAAGTTAACTTTGTGGCATAGCTCATGATGCTAGGGATAAGTAATTTCTTGCAGCTTCAAGATGAAGATGAAGTGTTATCTAGTATACTTCAAAACCATTGTTAGATAGAGGATACATCACTTGCTCATGCACCTATTTTTGCTCACCTTGTGCAAACACTTCTATCCATTCTACCTAGTCTTCCTATAGCCATTGTCTCTACAAACAGACTTCCTGCAGGCACTCTTCTTGCAACCACTATCTCTGCAGACAAACTTCCCGCAATAATAGGTATGTTTTGCATAATGCTGCCACATGAACTTAAGGTACCCTATATTAATGAAGCAACTATGACAAAGTTAGTTACACAACGACAGGTGTCTGAAGGACGATATTTGAATATTAATAGTAAATTGAGTGAGGGGCAATAGTTAACATTGGAAAATTTTCATAAATACCATCAAAATGCATTTTCCTGGGATTATCATTATATGAAGGGATTGGATCCAAAGCTTTGCACTCATAAGATATATATCAAAGATGATTTTACACCCGTATGGCAGCCACAAAGAAAAATCAACCTTGCATTGAGAGAAATTGTCAAAACAGAGTTACAAAAGTTACTAGATGCAAGATTTGTCTACCCTATTTTAGACAGCTAGTGGGTGTCTACATTGGTGATTATGCCTAAGAAGGGAGGAAAATGGAGAGACTGTGTTGACTATGAGGAGCTCAATGTGTAGACACCTAAAAATGACTTAGACCTACGACCACTATTTTACCACCTTTCACCATGACATGATTATAACTCTATAATAATGTTTCTAACCCATATTCAACTACTAATTAAAAAAAGTTATAATTATTTAATTAATTCATTCTTCATGATTATTAAATAAATAAATCTTATTTATTTATTTAATATGTCACTAATTATCAAAGTCTTCTGGCAAATAAATAAAGTCTTATTTATTTAATTAATCCTTATCATTAATGTCCTCCTAATTATTAAATAAATATATGTTAATATATTAATTTAATATGTCACTAATTCCTAAATCTTCTCTTAATTAAATAGTTTCATCAACTAATTTAATTAATTAACTGTCTCTTGTAAATTAAATAATAACTATTAATTATTTAATTGTCTTATGTGACATTTCCCTATTTTTAAATAAAATAATTTATTTAAAAATGGCTTCACATTGTTAACTGATTCTTCATTTCGTAATTAATTTCAAAAATCAATTACTCATTATTTCACAAAATCCCTATTTTGAATTAATAGGGAAATATTCTTCTACAAATCAAGTAATTTCTAAAATTATTGATTTTCTAAAATCTCATCCTCTTATCTTCTAATTTCATCTCAAGGTCACACTTATTCTCCACTATTGATTTAATTTATTAAATTAAATCTTGTCCACACGTTTGGGGGTTGTTGCCCTAACCCTAATTGAAACTTGTCACTTTGAATCTTAATCGTTGATTCTAGGGCATTTCTCAATATCTCATCTAATCCGTCCGTTCAAGATTGCAGTTTCTATAGAATGACAATCTTGATCTCATTTTCAGGATTGATCATTTGCTTAATCTATTTTTATTATTGGCATTCACATAGATCATCTTAGGCTATTACTAATAATTTGCATAATAGAATTAACTTTCGAGTTTGCATAGATTTATTTATAAATCCTTCAAAAGCATTTTATTAAGGGCTAGGCATATAGAGTTTGATCACAAATCTGAGGGCATCTATTTATCATACCAAAGCTTGAGGAGGTACAATGAAAGTGAACAATGGAGGAGAGAAGATTGGGTGAGGCTATTCCAGTTTCATTCGTTTTTCCCTTATTTTGTAATGTATTTCATTGTTTGATGTTTTTATTAACATGCAGGTATTACTAATCCTTTTGTTGATCTTGTAGAAAAAGAACATCATTACATTGGTGAACCCAACAATCTAACACATTTTTGCAGGTTTGGTACGGCCTCAGATTTATTTTTTTGCAGGATCAGGTACAGTGGGCCGCATTTGACTTCTTGTGTGATGCAACCACTTTGCTGCACCGCAACTGATTTGATGCACCGCATTTGACACTCGTAGAACTGCAAGTGACATTTTGCAATGCATGTGTCAGAACCTGAACCATATATGTCGAGTCGCAACCATCGAGCTGCATCTAACATGCCGCATCTGCCATATCATGCCGCATCTGCCATCTCGTGCCACAAGTGACTAGTAATTTGCATGATTGAATTATAATCTAGATCTAACGCATCCACAACCAATTTTTCTATTTTTGGGATTAAAATAAACCAACCCTAGGATAAACACTCAATTATGAATTTACCAATCCTAGGATAGAAACTCTAATTTGGAATTTATCAATCTAGAATAGTCACCACACTTTACTTTTGTTTGGATTAAAATAAACCCCATGTTTTTCTGAAGCAATATCTTCACTTAGAATAAAAAACTTTCATTTGGGTTTAAAACTAAACATTTGTTTACTGTATTTGTTTGGATAATAGGTATATGCTCTCCCCTTTACTAGGTGATCAAAAAGCCAGACTTATCCATTTTTATTTTCATGCATTTCATGTTTTATTACAACCTTTAGAAGGCCTACCATAGTGGGAAAAAGTACTCATCCTACGGGAATGACCTAAGTGGGAACAACCAAAGCTAGGTTTTCCAACCCACTATAATCAAAAGTGAATTTTGGGGAAACCCCTATTCAACGGAAGTGGCAAGATAACCATCCCCAAAATATTTGTTCTAAAGATTGGGAGGTCTCTTGAGGGAGTTTATCTATTTTCCACATTGAACGGAAACCCTTACTAAGAACCATAATGTAGAAGCCAGTCGTGTTAGTATCCAAACATTGTTTCAATCATGGTGAAAGGGGAGGGAAGAATCCCCCCCCAAGAAACTCACCATATAATTGCCACAGACTATTTGATCAGGGGATTCGGTATCCACTTCCATCACCTTGAGTACGCACTTGGAAAAGACAAAAACATGGGTGCACTCTAGGGGGTGACATGGCTATGTGAGTTGACGCGATTTTAAGATGTGGGTTGTGATTGCGATGATGACCTTTTGACTTTTAAGAGTGAGTCTATTTGATTTTATTTAGTTTCTATGTGTTTGCCAACTTTTTTCAAACAACCTTGAAACAAAGTAAACATTAGCAAAATTTGGATAATTTTTTTGTCAAATCGACCAAACTGTTATGTTTTCCATAATTTAATTCATGCGACGCAAGTGCTCTGTTAAACCACAATTGCCATATTTTGCACCGCAATCGCTCTGACGAGTCGCATTTGAAACAAATTGAGCCACATTCTCTCTACTGAGCTGCAACTTAAACACATTGAGTTGTATTTTCTAGTATCAAACTGCATTTTCTAGTCCTAAAACCACAATCTATTGTCACTCAATGCATTTGCATTGTCAAATGACGCATTCTCCATATTGCATCATAGTTGCATATTTTGAGTCGCATTTGCCATATTGAGTCACATTTTCTAGTCCTAAATTGCAGTCGACTATCATTCAATGCATTTGCTTGATAAAACGCCGCATTTGAAATTTTGAATTGCAATTGATTAAGCTTGAGCTGCATTTGCCAATTTGCAGAACACATGTCAAAATCATGCAACGCATCTGACTTAGTGCAAAAAATTTTCTGCTTATAACGACACATTTGTTAGTGCACCGCATATGAAACCTCAAGTGATGCATTTTCCTGTCATTTGGAAAAACAAATTTCCTATCAAAAACCAGAGGCCAAAATTTTTAAAACATATTTTCCTGGCATCTTTTCCTAGTAGTCTCTATGGGAAACCAGCAGAGCACTTTTCCAAGTCATCCATCTTTGCATTTTAGTTTTCATCTAGCTTGCGATCCATCATTCTCATCAACATAGGCAAAGTCTTAAGGCCTCAAATTTACACCTTTGGGATAGGCAAACTTTCCTTCCTTTGTCAAACCATTGTCTCAACAATACATTGTCATTGGACCAAGTCAAAACAAATCAATCCTAAGTCATTGTCCTTTGGTGAGCTATTTCCAACTCATAAGTCTAGTGTGGAAATCTCACCTTGTCATTTTATCATCTTGTCCTTCAAATCAGTCCTTTGACAATCCAAATCGAGACATTTGGCCAGACTTTGAGTGGTTAGAAAATATTTCCTAAAAATCATTTGACATAAGGCATCCCTTTTCATCACTTTGCATTTTCACTTTGCATGGTTTTAGTCTCATTCCATCCACCATCATGTCTTCAAGTTACTATGACATTCTTGCTAGTCAAATTGAATGCCAATTCAATAGTAAGGGTCAAGCACAACTTGCTAGGGACCTCAAAATGCTATACCTCCAATGCAAGTCCAAATGTACCTCAACCTCTAGTCCTCCATCCATCTATCCCTCTTACCAACAATCCATAAGTCCTAGTCCTCTATCCATCTACTATCAAAAGTCCCCTAACACCATCCATGGCACTGAGTCAGAACAACTTCCAGTAGTCATACTCACCCTAACTTTGACAAGGGAAATCATCGATCCATCAATCCAGTCCATGCCTTCACATCATATTCTAGTCCTCCATCCACATCACATCCTAGTCTTCCATTTATGTCATATCCTAGTCCTTCATCATACCCTAATCCACCACCCACATCACACTCCAATCCTCCATCAGCGTCATATCATAGTCCTCCATCCACATCATATCCTTGTCAGGCGGTCATGTCCTATTCTAGCCCATCATCCCTTAACCAAGTCCAAAACTCCATGTCCTATCCTAGTCCACCACACACCAATCCCATCTCCTTGCATAGACTTGAGGATACATGTCAAGAGGCAAGTCTAAAGCACAACATTATAACATCACTGTCATGTCAAGATCAAAGTATTCCATTCCATGAATCCATCTTTACATCCATTCAAGAAGTCCTCCTGGACAGTCATGGCATACCAAATACACCTATCTTTGGTCAAGAGTCCATCCAAGACCATGACATTAAAGAGGAACCTATTCTCGATCAAGACACTATTTTCGATCATGACATTCAAAATGCACCCATCTTTGATCAAGACACTATATTTGATCAAGAATTCCAAAATGATCCACTCCTTGACCTCTATGCCATTCATAATGAAATGCTTGAAGACCATTCCATTCAAACTTCAAGTATTGACACTCCCAAAAGTGAGACACTTGCCTCCATGGGACACATAGATGATCTACCACTAGAACAAGAGTCTTCTAGCATGGACATATTTGCAAATGATCAAGCTATAGCTGAATTCAGTGGGCTCTATGACAATAACTATGAAGGGGGTTTTGACATAGACTTGGAAGCACCAAAAAAATCATGAGTCCAACATGTCACCTAATCAAACTAAAGATATTAATAAAAAATTTGTCCAACATGTCAGTAAAGCTACAACATCCTATCAATTAGGATCATTTATCTTTTTCAGAGCAGGCTTCCTTACATAGGAAAATATTTCAAGCATTAATTTCCCCAATAATGATGGGCTAGCATCTTGCTTCCAAAACGACAAGTATCCCATCACCAACAAAGTTTGTCAGAACATGCATTATTAGGGAAAAGGATTAGGCCTACACAAGCAAGAAATTTTAGAACCTGTACAAGTTCAAACACATTACAAACATCAATGTCTTGGCTATTCATCAGTCAAAAAATCTGATAATGTTAGTGGTCCCTCTTCGATACTAGGGGAAACTTTATCCAATACAAATGTCAAAATGGGTATCATGAGTAGTCCTTTTTATAAGATTGTTGCCAATACCCCTTCCCTCCACACCCCAAACCATCATTCCAACATGAATAAAATTCCAATTGGAACCAACAAAAGTCTTACAAATACAAAATACAAAATAAAATGTCAAAGGCCATCAAATCAGACAAAAATACAAGTGGACAAATGAAGCTAAAATGGATCCAAAAACAAAAGGGATCAAGTCAAGAATTAGGCAAAGAAAATATGCCAAATTCAAAATTCAATCAAAATGTGGAGCCACAACATAAGAGGACTCCCACATACAATACATGTCTACCTCCGTCAAAATGGCCATCAAGAAAGATGTATAAAAGTGTTGGTTCCAAACACTATCCTAACCTAACACCCAAAGTTTGGCGAATACAAACAGCTACATCCAAACATCCAACCAACCCGTCCACGTCCACCATCATCCGTCATAATCCTACATCCTCCTTAAAATCCAACCATCCCATGTCAAAAATCCGTATCATCTTAGCAACAACTCTTTACCACAAGGACTCTCATGGCATTCTATCGCGATGTGCGTATTTCGATAAAGCCAACTATAGTATCAACAAAGATCACAATGACATCAACCAGGTGTATGCAAGCGCTATCATGTTGATAAGGCAACTACTTCAGAAAAGTTATTATTGGCATGTCATGACACCAATCTCTACATCGGCATCGTCAAAGGCTTCAACACAGTTAGTGTCACTAAAGCATCAAGGCTATCCAGCAAAATGCAAAAATATAAAAAAAAATGGAAAAATACACAAAAATCATCCCTTGATGAAAACCTGGCAAATAGGCATCATGGTGACACCAAAAAAATAATTTAAAAAATGGCAAAAATAGTAAAAATAAATGCATTCGTCCAAAAGTGAAAACCTGACAAATAGGCACTCTGGGTAAGTACCATGATGAAAACCTGGTAACCAGGCATCATGTGTAGAATAAATCATCTATGTGGACCATTGCACTTGGGGGAAAGTCATCTCATCTCCCATTCCCTTCACATGACATTTTCATCCATCCATCTTAGCCCTATCATGTCCATCCATTTTCCCACCTATTTTGATCTTGACAAAGACTAAGGCACAAACAAAAATCATGCTTTGGAAAAAAATTTGACATGTCTATCTTTTGGTCATACACTAGTCACAAAATAACTTGTCATTACCTTCATATCCTCCATTTCACTATGCTACATTGTCCTTAGAGACCATATGATAATTCTCCTAGTCCAAGTCATCAATCTCTCTTGCCTTATACCTATCACCCATCTTGGTTTCCCTTGTCAATGGTTTACAGATTCCTCGTCATTCTATCCAGTCGTCATCAAGTCAGTCTAAATGCAACAATATGGAACCCTAGCACATAATCCTAAACCTTCCTTGGCTTTGTCCCTAGACCTGCTGCAGACTGTTATACTCTTGTCATATCTTTGTCATCTTCACGTTGTTTTGGGATGTGTCCTTCCCACGTCAAACAACGTTGTCATTGTCATCGTCACATGTCAATTAGTTTTCAGCTTGACTAGCAGCAAAATCAAGGTTGTCCTTGGATTCATGTGCATCAACATCATTCATATGCATTTGTCACAATTTTCCATAAAACATGAAAAAGTCATAAAATTGCGAAAAGTCTTGAAAAAGACCTAAAAATTGAAAAATGTCCTAAGAAAATACAAAAACATCCAAATCAATGTCAAAATCCCAAAAAATGAGTCAAAGTCAGTCATATCTGGTCAATCCAGTCAGTCACCTCAATCAATCTTCATCCTAGTCGGAACTACGTTGTCTCTACGCATTTTCTATGTAGGCACGATTCATCTTTGAATCCCCGAGACATTAGGTCAGTCCTTTTAGGTTTGTCAAAATAGAAAATCATAAATCAAACATGGTTGCACTTGGTGCAAGGCAGTCATTCAAAGCATCAATGTCAAAATTCATCAAAATCAAACAACATAGTCCTATCAATTATGCAGTCAGCATCAGTTAGCTTGCCAAAGCATTAGTCAAAATGTCAATCCCATCACTTTTGGTCCTCTTCAAGATGTGTCCTTGGATGTGGAATTCGTTAAACTGTCATTTACCTTTTTCAAGATGTGTCCTTCCTGACAATAGGCCCCATCAAACCATTAAACCCATCACACTATCAAACAATTAATCTTCGGCAAAACAAACATTGGCAATACAATTAAATGGCTATTAATTTTCGGCTATTTTGTCTTATCTTTTTATTGACTTGTCTTTTGGTCATGTTACTAGCTACCTCGAGGATGTCCCTTGAAGGATTTAGAGGTGCAATGACATCTCATGACCTATTTTATTTTTCTTTGGCTGTTGTCTTGACAAAAAGATTGGGGCAAATGGGCCTCTAGTATGAGTTAGGACATTCCTTGTTTGCAATTGTCTATTTTGCAAATGGATGACCTTGCACACCTTGGTTGATGTCATACCTTAGTGTTTGTTGTCCGTTTGTGTCATTTTACCACCCAATGATGATTCGAGCAACACCTATTAGTACGTTGGCAAATATTGAAGGATTCTAACAGGCATTTCATTTTCAGCACTAACTTGCATTTCCATCTATCCTAACATTCATCTTTTTCTCTCTACCATCTCTTTGTCTCGTCATATTCTAGTCTTCTCATCAATTTCGAGAGCACACTCGTGTTCTTGGAACCCAACTGTCCTCTTGAGGGGGCATACCGCTACCTCCTCATCATTATTCCTCATACTATTTTGCACTGGGGCATATTTTGACTTATTTTTCTTTGCCACAATGCGACAAGCTACATTATGACAAAGAGGGGCAAATGTAGACACCTAAAAATGACTTAGGCCTACGACCACTATTTTACTACCTTTCACCATGACATGATTATAACTCTATAATAATGTTTCTAACACATATTCAACTATTAATTAAATAATTTATAACTATTTAATTAATTCATTCTTCATGATTATTAAATAAATAAATCTTATTTACTTATTTAATATGTCACTAATTATCAAAGTCTTCTGGCAAACAAATAAAGTCTTATTTATTTATTAATCCTTATCATTAATGTCCACCTGATTATTAAATAAATATATGTTAATATATTAATTTAATATGTCACTAATTCCTAAATCCTCTCTTAATTAAATAGATTCATTAATTAATTTATTTAATTAATTGTATATTCTAAATTAAATAATAATTATTAATTATTTAATTGCCTTATGTGACATTTCCCTATTTTTAAATAAAATAATTTATTTAAAAATGCCTTCACATTGTTAATTGATTCTTCATTTAGTAATTAATTTCAAAAATCAATTACTCATTATCTCACAAAATCCCTATTTTGAATTAATAGGGAAATATTCTTCTACAAATCAAGTAATTTCTAAAATGATTGATTTTCTAAAATCTCATCCTCTTATCTTTTGATTTCATCTCAAGGTCATGTTTATTCTCCACTGTTGATTTAATTTATTAAATTAAATCTTTTCCACACATTTGGGGATTGTTGCCCTAACCCTAATTGAGAGTTGTCAGCTTGAATCTTAACCATTGATTCTAGGGCATTTCTCAATATCTCATCTAACCCATCCATTCAAGATTGTAGTTTCTATAAAATGACAATCTTGATCTCATTTTCGGGATCGATCATTTGCTTAATCTATTTTTATTATTGGCATTCACATATCATCTTAGGCTATTATTAATAATTTTCATAATAGAATTAACTTTCTAGTTTGCATAGATTTATTTATAAATCCTTCAAAAGCATTTGCTTAAGGTCTAGGCATATAGAGTTTTCTCACAAATCTGAGGGAATCTATTTATCATACCAAATATTGAGGAGGTACAATTAAAGTGAACCATGGAGGAGAGAAGATTGGGTGAGGCTATTCTAGTTTCATTCATTTTTCACTTATTTTCTAATGTATTTCATTGTTTGATGTTTTACTAACATGCAGGTATTACTAATCCTTTTGTTGATCTCGCAGAAAAAGAATGTCATTACACAATGTTGCTACTAAGAAGGACCATTTCCCCTTGCCTTTTGTAGATCAAATCGTAGACTCTCTTGTAGGCAAGCAATACTTTTATTTTCTTGATGGTTTTGGTGGTTACAATTAGATTCAAATTGTACTAGAAGACCAAGAGAATACAACATTCACATGTCCATGGGGGACATATGCCTATTCAGTACTTCCCTTTGGCTTATGCAATACACCTGCAAATTTTCAGAGAGAAGTCATCAACATATTTTCAGACATCACCCTTGACCGCATGGAAATCTATATGGATGATTTTACAACCTATGGTGTTGATTTTGATGAAGCCTTGGAAAATTTGAAGAAATTCGTACAAAGATGCGAAGACCAAAATTTATCTTTAAATAGTGAGAAGTGCTTCATGATGATGCAAGAAGGTGTAGTTCTTGTCCACTACATTTCCCACCACGAAATTCAAGTTGGTCCTGAAAAAATTGAGGTAATTAATAATCTTCTTATACATACAAAACAAAGGGATGTTAGGAGTTTTTTGGGACATGTAGGCTATTATAGGTGTGTAATCAAATATTTTAGTAAAATAGAAGCACCACTATATAGTCTCTTGCCTAAAGAAGGTGAGTTCCAATATTCCGAAGGCTGTGATAAAGCATTTTTTGATTTAAAGATAGCCTTGACTCATGCTCCTGTTCTTAAGGGACCTAATTAGGATATTCCTTTTCACATCCATATAGATGCCTTAGATTATGCCATAGGAGCAGTCCTAGGATAGAAAGAAGGAGCCATTGAAAATGTCATCTATTTTCTCAGCAAAAACTTGTTGGGAGCTGAATTCAATTACACAGTAACAAAGAAAGCAATGTTGACAGTGATCTATGCCTTGAACAAACTCAAGAAATATATAATAGGCTACCATATTTTTGTGTGCACTGATCATGCAACCATTAGATATCTCATGAATAAACCCTTGATCTCAAGAAGGTTAGCCAGATGGTTGTTGTTGATGCAGGAGTTTGACATAACTATTGTGGACAAACCAGAGAAGGCCAACATTGTTGCAGATTTTATTTCAAGGATGACCACATCAAAAGATAGTCAAGCATAGATGAATCCTTTTTTGATGAGAATTTATTATCCATAAGTGTGTAGACATCCTAGTATGCTAAAATAGCTAATTACCATGTGACATGGAGAGTTCCTCCTCACTTCTCTCCAAAAAAGAGAAGAGTGTTGATTGAAAAATCTTTCCATTTTTCATGGATAGTTGGATGCCTGTTTTATATTGGACTAGATCATGTTATGAGAAGATGTGTAAGGGAAGATGAGACCTATGAAATTATGCATTCATGCCATGATGAACCCTGTGGAGGAAATTTTGTATCCAAGAGGACAACAATGGAAATTTTGAACATAGGATACTATTGGCCTACACTCCACAAAGATGCAGAAAGATATACATGGAAATGTGATAGATGCCAAAGGATGGGCAGACCAACCAAGTTAGATGAGATGCCACTCTATCCCTGAGTAGTAGTCACTCCCTTTGACAAATGGGGATTGGATTTTGTGGGACCCATTGATCCCCCATCAAATGGTAAGTCTTATATTTTGGTATGCACTTATTATGTAACTAAGTGGGTAGAAGTCAAAGCAATGAAACATGCTAGAGACAACAAAGTTGCATAATTTATTTATGAAGAAATTTCCACATGGTATGGAGTCCCTAGAGAAATAGTAACTGATCAAGGAGCTTAATTTACCTCAACACTTGTTACAGCACTAGTTAATGAATTTAACATAAGGCACAAAAATTCTACTCCTTATCACCCTCAGGAAAATGGACAAGTTAAGGTGACAAATTGAGAGATTGAGGCCATCCTAACAAAATAAGTGGATATTCACATAAAGGATTGGGAAAATAGATTATCAGAAATAGTTTAGGCTTACAGAACCACCTGGAAGACAACTACAAACTTCACCCCATTTGAGCTACTATATGGGAAGACAACCATGATTCCCATCGAATTCAAGCACAAGACTCTCAAAACTGTAGTAGAGTTGGGGATGTAAATTTCTAAGGCACAGAAAGAAAGGATCATGTAGCTAAATGCTTTACATGAGATGAGGAAAACAACATTGCACCATACTGAAGTTGTGCAAAGTCAAAGAGTCAAATGGCATGCTAAATTTATCAGAGAGAAGAAATTTCAGCCAGGTGACTAGGCATTGATTTATAACTCATGGTATCAGGATAATGTAGGAAAATTGCAAAGGTGGATAGGACCATATGAAGTTGTTGAGGTCTTTCCCAATGGATCTATGCAACTCACCACCATTGACCCTGTCAGATTAGAATTACTAGTCAATGGGCTTAGCCTTAGATTATATAACAGGACAGTTTCCAAAGAAGAGTTCCTACAACAATTCATTTAACATACAACACTTAAGCATATTTCTTGCTACCGGGGAGTTCCTATAGACAAATGCAGTGGACCTAGTGTCTCTCCTTCTAGCTAATTAAGTTACATACTTGTCAAAATAAAGACTTCTACTTTTGTAGAAGTCCATTTCTTTACCCATCCACCCATCCATCCATCCATACCACCTTTCTCTCTCTTCCATCACTTCATTCCACCTCACTTCATTCCACCTCACACCATTCCAATCCATCATAATTAATTTATCAATTATTTCTTGAAAAGGTGAATGGTTCTTTATCCATGATCATTGCAATGAATCCTCTACACAATCATGTTTGTACACACTCAGGTATTTGTGCATTAATTGCATTCTTAATTATCTTTTCTAGAGCGTTTAATTTAATCATTGTACATTAGTATGGATGTTCACATAATTTCTATAATCCCCCTATCAAATCATTGCTTCCATCTTGCATGTGTGGACACATGTCCAAATTTAGGTTGGGGGGAGGGGTAAGAAAGATGCAGATATATTGCCACAAGTTAGTCCATAATTGTCTGCATCAGCAAATCTTGCTGAGCTAATTTAAAATTTGAAATAAAAGACAGCTCACATATGTGATGTGACACTAAACTATCACTACCATTTACTCTCATCATAAATCCCTTTTATTACCATTCCTTTCCATTATTCACCCTTTCATAATCTTCAAATGCAAATGCTAAATGGTAAAAAAATAGAGTGAAGGAAAATTCAATCGACAATTTAGCTAGCAAGTGAGCAGAAAGAAATTTTCTTATAGATGGGAATTACAAAAGGGAATTTTGCAGAGTGACATATTGATTACAAACCATGGGAGGCAGACTCATTCGAAATGAGCCCTCAGTTCATGATGCTTTATTTTAAGATGCACAGTGCTTGGCCGAGTTTCGAAACTGTTGTTGGTTAGACATTTTCTTAAGGTTGGATGGTTTTGACGAAGGTATCGCATTAGAGTTCACCAAAAAAAAATTAGATGGAAAATCCACACTAAAAGGGCTAGAGTTCGTGGCAACTAAGGAATGAATTACAAAAGTGTCAAGGTTACCAGCTAACGGTGAACCTTACCTTGTTTCTAGAGATGTTAGGTCAGCTAGGACTATATTCACAATACATGGTGACCCTCCAATCACTATTAAAAAATAAGATGCTAAAAGACTCTCTCTGTCTAAGCCATAGAAATAGACAACCATCTACATTATTAGATATATCACCTGTGAGGGTTGATTGTTGAACCTGCATTTGGTGCATTTCAAATTGTTGAATCATATGAGGCATGGGAGGAGGATGAATGTGCCCAATGTCTTGTACAACCTTCTCTCCATCATGGAAATGGAAACTCTAAAAGGTAGGAAAAACTTTGTTTCCCACCATTGTCTAATTAAATTATTGGTTGTAAAATCTTTGCATGATGTAACACCTAGAATGACCTAGGAGGATTTTATAAAAGTTTATCAATTTAGACTTGAGCAATTGCAACCTAAGTAGACACATAGGTCTAGCAGAAAATTAAGCATGGCTGAAGACACCCCTAGTGCTTCAACCTTTGGTGTTGACTCTGGTGTGAATCCTCATATTGAAGATAGGACTATAGATGTTAGTTCATTTGAGCCTGGGCACTCTGAAAGAGAAAATTCTTCATCAAATTGTAAGGATGATATTGTTCCATTTGAAACTATGATAAGAAAAAGGGCATAGAAGAGGGAGGCATAAGCAAGGAAAGGAAAAACACAACTCATGCAAAGAGAGGCATCAAGTCCTAAGAAAAGAAAGGTTGGCACTATTCATCTTGTATCCAAAGAAAAACGTAAGAGCCCTCTCAATAAATAAAAATTGTTTGTTGATATCCCTTCATAGAAAAACCCTGAGCTTGATGGGACATTGTGTGAGAGCACTGAAGCCCCAATGGAGTAGGAAAATGTAGAAGAAGATCAATAAGGTAGCCAAAATGAACCTGACATATCTTTCTACCATTACAAAAGAAGTTGAAAATCGAGAACATGAAGAAGATCAGGAGTTCTTGCAACAACTGCAAGAACAAGAGGCCCTGCAACAAGAGGAGGAAAGAGAAATTGTACCTCTATAGCTTGAGCTAGTGGGACATCCCGAGTCTATGCAAATATTTCTATATGGGGAGAAACCATTGACAAAAAACCTAGTAGGAATCCATAACCCTCCTTATTTTTTAGTGCATGTAGCAATTTTGAATTTGTGGAAAGAGATACAAAGAAGAGAGGAGGAATGGAAAAAGGAAAAGAAAAGATTGAGAAGGGAAATCCAAGAGAGGGATGAGATTATTTAAGAAAATAATGAAGATATTTTCTTTCTAAAGGAGAGGGTGAGCGACATTATAACCCTGGTGGGCCACAAATTTTATAATGCAAAACCCCTACAAGGGTTTATGCTCTGCACCTAAAAGTGAAATATCTCTCCTTTAAACTATCAAGAATTATCTCAGGTTTGAACCTCTCTATTGAAACTCCTGTTGAATTTTTCAATGCTTATAGAATTTCCTCCTCTGAAATGATAAATTTATTATGTGAATTTTATTTACACAACTTTTTTGTAACTAAAGACCAAGATTGGAACCCGTTACTTTATGTGGGGGACATCCAATTGAGAGTATTCATGTCTTGGGTAAAAAATGAGATTTGATGGGGTGAATAATATAATACTTATAAGGGGAAGGAATCCAATATTCCCTTGGCCATTAGAGCTGAATCAAGGAACCCCAAAGGCATTTACACAAACTGGAATAGGATATTTTTCAGGCCAAACTATGGTAGCAGGATTATGCCTTAGATTGAGGCAGTTTATAGTGAGTACAAGGTAAAAACAACAGAAGAGGACACTATGAGAGGATACCTATCCTAGATATGGAACAAATTAACTAATGAGTTGAAACAAGTTGAACCGCATTCCATCCACATCTATGTTGCTGCAATAAAAATAATTGAAAGGTACAATCATATTGGGAGAATAAAGGGACGAGAATGGCTTCCCATGACTTTTCTGACACCTATCCTCATGTGGCCTGTACCAAATTTTAGGTTCTACCGATATGACATTGCTGAGGAACATCTAAGATGGAGGAGACTTGATAGGTTGGGAGGATTCTATGGAACCTTGATTCATCCACAACAGACACTGATATTGGACAGTTATCAGTTCAGATCCTTGACCAAGCTGAAGCATAACTCTTCCCTTGCTAGAGGACCAAAAAATGGTTAGGTTAGGGGGAGTGATGAGTCTAGTTTTTGGTCTAGTTATGGGTAGAATCTATAGTTTATTTGTTGAATTTACCATGGACTTTGATATTACATGCTAATAATTTTATATAGTTTCTCTCAAACCATAAGACATTTGGGTTTAATTCCATTTATGCCAATTTTAATGATATTAACCTATTATGTGGACTATCTATATTAATATTGCATGTGGTTAATGAATTTTCTTTAAGGTGATTATAGCTATGTAGTTATTATTTATATTGACATTGCCATGCAGACATGATTGAGAATGCTAAGTTCAAAAATGCAGCTACGAGCTAGTTATGCAAAGGGATCGCGCGAAGGTCAACTAGAGGAAGACGACGAGAGATTACCATGTCAGTCGCATGTAACCACCTTATGTTGATCTTTAATGACATTGAGCAATGCGGGTGTTACTACATTTAGGCATGCATGTCTGAAAAAATTCCCTTGCATGTGTAACTGCCCTTCCACTCTTTTCCCTGCTTCCCTAAATGGCGTCTTCTTAGTTAGTGGGAGATGAATACCCTTTTTTGTTGATAAATAGGGTTTAGATCCTCCTTCTTTAAGAGTTAGTCACCAAGCTATTGTACAATCTGATAATACTATCAGACACACTCTTTTGTATTTGCAATTTCCAATGAATAAGATGAGATTTTGAGTTGAGTATCTGAGTTTGCATTAGTTTTAGAGGATACTCATCCAAGGAGGCCCACTTTGTGAGTAATATATTCCTTTAGTTTAGTTAGATTACTATTAGCTTCTATTTAGTACTTAGTTAAGAATCTAACACCGACTGTTCCTGCAGCCACTAGGATTTTATTATGTGGTTGTTCTTGCAACCAAATTAGGTAGAGTAGTTTCATGTTTGCTGCTCAGATTTCCATTTTTGTCATGCATGTTCAGTTTAAGTTTAATTGTTGAGTAATGTTCAACATTTACTTTTTTTCTTTCCATGCAATTTACTTTCAGTATTAATTCTCTTAGTTATAGAATGAAGATGACTACTTTGAGTTCCTAGTGCACATACTATGCTGACCCATTTCAAGTTAACATCCCTGGGTTGATAATTTAAATGCACCTTCATGATGGTTAAGATGGCTATTCAGGTTAGATGTCCAAAATCTAAATCATGGTTGTAAAAGCTTAGTTATTGAAATCATTGTAGGAGGTAGAGAACTTGCAGAAATGTGGTTGTACAATGGCCTGAAAAAGATGAAAATATAGGAAAATACTAGAATAATAGAACTTTTCTTTAATAATTTTCTCCGTACATCAACTCCCAACCTTCCTCAAAGTATGAGAGGTTACATCATTCCTTTATAAAGCTAATTCAATTCCTAAAACTAACTAAGACCTAATACAAACTAAATGTAACCATTTAGGCCTTATTTCAACATTAAATCAACTAGACTAAATCAAGAAGCTAAAATTACCTCATGGAGGCATGATCTTGCAAGGGTTCACCTGCACCATGCAATCATTTACTTCCTTCATATTTCCTTTCAAAGTTTCCTTCTCATCCTTGATTTTGTCTAATTCCTCAAGAGCACCACAAATTTCCTTAGTTATAGAGATTTTTTCCAGAAGAATAGAATAGTATATATTAGTTATATATGTATTCAGATTTTAGGACCTTCCTCAAGCTATAAGACTTTTTCAAAGGAATTGGGCTCTCATACCAATTGTTGAATACACCAAATACTAAGAGGTGGGGTGAATCAGTATTCTACTAACTAAATTAATTATTAACCATCCAATTGTCAATCCAAATCTAGATGTAATAGTGAGCCAAAATATAAAAGAGATCATAACTCATTGACACTAGGATTTTATGTGGAAAACCTATAGTGGGAAAAACCACGGTGAGGATTAGCTCACAATATATTATAACAAGTCATAAGATATCACAGGGTCACTGCCAAGACTCGTTGTCCTTAAAATGCTCACTTCCTAGATATAAAATATGCTTACAACCAAGATACAAAATTTGTGGCTCACTACCAAAAATGAACTAGAGAAATGCACCTAAAAAGTGTTGAAAACAGTTTCGATTAAGCTCTAATGATACCAAAATTATACTCCAATTGCAAGTATACAAAAACTATTAGTAACTTTGCACTACTACTCTTGTCACATCACTCACATATCATGCTCCATCTCTATATCCCTCTTTCTTCATTTTTTCCATTATATATATATATATTCATTACTTCCTTTATCAATTAGGTCAGCTCAATACAAAAGTTGTTTAGTGCACAGAGTAAAGCATGTTATCCAAACATTAGGTCAGCCCAGACCTAATATGGAACACACAAAGGATAAACAATTCTTAACCTTGTGGGTTGGAGGAATATCGAACTTTTATCACTTGGATAACTCAATCGGATCAACAAAGATAGTTGAAAGATCATTTATACCTATAACTAACACCCTTGAGCAACATATCAAAAAATTCATAGCATTTCCTTCTACTAAGAGAATTTTTGGAACAAAATATCGGATCAACATGGATACATAGATTACTTAGTTAGTTACCAACTAGTAGCATCAATGAAAAAAAACCCAGAGGGAACCTTCTTCATTCTTCCAACACAAGTGGCTCCATAGTGGCTTGCACTCTCCCACTCAAGACCTACACACATGAAGGGTTATATTGATTACAGGGAGACACCTCCACCCAACCGAGGACCTAGGGAAGACTCACCCCAGAGATCAGTTGTAGCCAACATCAACTAGGGTTCAGGGGGATAGGTATAGGGTCCCAGTTTTGATAGATTCTCTAGTGGACAGTGTACATATATGCAGAATCGACACATAGATTCTTTTGTACAGATTTATTTTCCAAAAGATCAGATCAATTATTCTTTTATTCTTTTTGATTTAGGAAAATATGATGTGTCAGATGTACCTATATGTATTTGTATACATTTGGACTCCTCTATACATTAATTTATTATGTGATGGACACTATATGGACTATGCATATGGACTGCATGATGGACTTTATGGAATTTTATTATAGACTTCTATTTTTGATAAATATGATATGATATGATATGATGGACTTTGAAAATGCTCTATAGATGATGTGTATGTCATGCTTTGCATATTTATTTATGCATACATGTATGATTATGATTATGATGGATATACGTGATGATGATAATGGTAAATGTATTTATGATATGTATGATGTCTAACATTTTGTGATGCAAGATGTGATGGTTTATGA
This sequence comes from Sequoiadendron giganteum, assembly GCA_007115665.2. NCBI lineage: Eukaryota > Viridiplantae > Streptophyta > Pinopsida > Cupressales > Cupressaceae > Sequoiadendron > Sequoiadendron giganteum. The sequence goes on from CM021108.1 coordinate 80,639,645, forward strand.
TATGGATGTGATACTAATGATTTATGATGTAGGATGTGATGTGACCGTGATTTATGATTAACGTTATGGATGCAGCCAAGATTATGACATGTGTTGGTAAAATGTGTTTATGATATAACATGAATGTGGATAATGATATATGGATATGAATGCAATATGAATATGCATAATGGCATGAAATGATAATGGATTATGATATGTATTTAATGCAATGAACTTAATACAAATATTAAGATGCTTAGAATATTTTTTTTATAATAATCTAAACAGCTTAAAATGATAATGAAAGTGTAAATGCAATGGATTAAGATGCTTAGAATAAAAAATCTATGTTACTCTAAAAAATATAAAATGAAATGGAATGGTTTAAGATGCTTATAATAACAAATCTATGTTAATCTAAACAACTTAAAATGAAATGGTATGATAATACAACATAAAATGGTAATGAAACCTAATGAACTGATAATGAAATGGATAATGGAATGATTATGAAAGATAATGAAATTTTTAATGTAACCTAATGAAATGAAAATACAATGGATACTGATTGATAATGTAACCTAATGAAATGAACCTAAGTGATAATGGAAATGCAAAGTGAAATGAATAATGATGAATAAAATAGTGCACCTATCAAAACTATAGGAACCCCTATAAGAAGCATAGGTGGGGAGATAACATTTGCACAATCAAAATTCAAAAATCATAGGCTAGGGAAAATAGACGGGGATAAGTGCAATGCAATGGTAGAATAAATGAAATACAAATATAATGCCATTATATCATATTAGGAGCACTAAATTTTACTATAGCATCTAGGACACGATACGCCAGAGTATGAGGAACCAAGGTCGATAAGTGTCAAATACATAGGATTAACACAACAAACAAGAAGGTTATCCCAACACCCCAAAGTCATAGGGGCTTTGGTAGGGATCGATGCTAGAATAACCACAAGAAAAAAGGATGCCCCAGCATAACACAAGACCATAGGGATCTTGGTGGGTACTACGCGAGACAACTAGGAAGACAAGATCACACATAAAAACAAGATATTCCCCTATTTTTACTAGTCAAAGTGCACCAAGATATGATGGATCATCGCGAACTTGACGAGGTATAATAGGAAGCTCAAATGAGAAACAAAATGCAAAAGCACCGAAAGATCACAATAAATTTCAAATATCCTTTGTCATAGGACTAATAAGTGAATGGGATTGATGCAATCTAATTAAAGGAAGGATACATCCTATTAAGACCATGGATGGGGGTAGATTAGTTGATTGACATGACTTAGGGCACTCAAAATAGATTGAACCTCATGGTATCAATGAATTTTGTTGTTAGGAACCAACTGAATAGGGACACAATTGATGACATTACGTGAAACCAAGACACACTCTAAGGAAAAACATAGGGTCTTGGGGGTTGATCAAAAGATTAGCCTTGCCTACATGAGACCTCGTAGTTTGATAAAAATACTGACGATTGATGATAGATAAAGCGAAAAGACAATGATGAAGACTTAAATGGATGGATAAAAGTTAGGATCAGATAGATGAATGAAGACTGACACAAAAGGACAAAAAAAATCCTCATGGGCTCATCAAAGATGGCCTTGCCTACAGGAAAGCACAAAGGAAATGTAGTTCAAGAAAAAGGACCAAAGATGACATGAGACCTAATAATAAAAGGCATGATGGAGGATCCTAGATGGTGACATGAAACTGATGACATGACACCATAAATAGGCAATGAAAAGCTTAAGATTTAGGATAGAAAATATAAACCGTCCAATTCTCAATCAAAACACACCAAGCGATGGGTGATACGATGTCGATGGAGGATTGATGTGATAAGATGCTAGGATAGGATATGAGGATAGGATGGATGGTGACACAAGCATATAGGAAAGTCAGATACAAGGTAGATAATGATGAAGCCCTCTACAAATGGTGCCCATTATCAGGTTTTCAAAAATAGTAGTTATCCGAGGTGCCACCAAAAGTGGTTTCACCAATAGGGCATATTATTTCTCTTACTATTTTTGGACTTTTTGACCTTTGTATTTTTTTGATTTTTTCTAGATTTTTTACTTTTTTTGGTATATTTTAGGTGGGGTAACCCATCTAATCTAGGTGTAGAACCATTTTGGATGCATGATGTTGATGAGGTCCTCAAAGTTTTCCCCCTCAGGTGTAGCAAGCTAATATGCTCTAGAACCATACTTTGTGGTGATGAAATATGGACCCAACCAATTAGCTTCAAACTTTCCTTTCTTTTCTCAATCTTGTTGGGTCTGCTGATTTTTTTTTAGGACTAAATCACTGACTTGAAACTAACGAGGTTAGGCCTTCTTACTATAGCTCCTCCTAAACTGATGCTAATAAGCCTGAAGATGATTGTAAGCCTTAAATGCTTCTCATCTAGGATATCTAGTTGACTTGGCTCTACAACATGATATTCTTCGTTGTTAGAAGATTAATCTCTACTTGGTAAAGGTTATTCTTTAATTATAACTATTTATTAACTTGTAGGAATATTCCAAAGGAATCCCTACAAGTCTTTTGTCTTTTTTTCTTCTCACACATGTGTGAGGATGACCCAGTTTATTTTAAATTCCTTTATTAAGGAATATTTGTAGCCACCTCCTTAAGAGGTTCTTGACACATTGCACACACATAGATGAATGGTGGCATTCTTTGAGTTGGGAGTTACATTCTAACTCCTCTTCTCACATCTATTTATTGAGGTGCCTCTCCTCTCATACTTCATATTCAAGAAACAAGCTTATGGCTTAAGTGCTCTCTCTCTTTGTATCATTCTTAGGAATTTATCCTCCATTCATAATATTGGGGTTTTTTCTTGTTTTTTTCCCTTATTAAATTTATGTCTCCTTTGTATTTGGTGGTGCTTGGTTTGAATTCTCTATGTCTTGGTAATCTCCTACCTTCAAACAATGCTCATTAGTTAGTACTTTCCATTGCTCATTTATTTTTCCTTTCATGGTATCAAAGCTTGGTATTAAGTTAATTTTTTGTGAGCTACATTGTTGAAGGTTTACCAAGTTTTTTAAGCATACCATTGGAGACACTTTGAAAGAGGAGAAGAAGAGCCAAAAGTCTAACTTGCTTCTTGTTTGATATTTTTTTTTCTAACCTAGTTCTTATTTTGCAAAAATCATAGCTTTCTATTGTTTCATATTCTAAATAATTTGTTTTTTAATCTACTTGCAATTTTTTTAGAAAACCGAGTAAGGGTTTATCTTATTTTTTTTAAATTTCAATTCAAAGTTTTCTAATCCTTTATGGAGGTTATATCATCTAAATTTTTCTAAGTTTTTTACAATAATAGTTTAAATCTCAAAAAGAAATCCATTATAATCTGCATGCATGTTTTATTTTTTGCATACAAATTTTAAAGGGTTATATTTCAATTTATTTATTTTTAGAACATTTCATTAAGTCCATAATCATTATAATTTTTGCAATATCAGATTAAATCTGTAAGAAAATATCTATATTTTTTATTTAATTTCTGAAAGTCAATTTTTTGTAGGGCTTTAGTCCTAGTTTAGAAATTATTTTTCAAAAAAAGTCTAATCTGGTTTTTTTTTAGCAAATTTGTAAAATAATTTTATTTTTTTCAAAAAGTTCAAGGGATTTAACCCTTATTCTAGTTCAGAATTTAACTAAAAATAAATCAAAATTTTTATTTATTTTGTTTAAAAAAAAAAATTAAAATCTTAACCCTGTATGTTTTAAGGGTTTCATATTTGCTTTTTAATATTAATGAAAAAAATATCAATTTTTTTTTTCTTAAATAATAGATAAATAATAAATAAAAATCTAAATCTAAATATTAAGGGCTTCACTTGCAGTCGCAAGCTCCCATTTCCCTATGCGCACCAACCTTGCTGCTCCATCATGCTCTCGTAGCCTCCCACCTCGCTCCTTTGTTTAACTTTGCCGCTAACCTGCATCCATCATCCTTTATTGCGCCAAAGGCATTCCCTCAATGGAGTTGTCCAATCCATTTTGCTTATCCATGGTTACCAGTGCAGGAGAGAGGATGCAACGCCACTTGATAGATCTTGGTCGTTGGTGATACATTTACTACCTATGGGAGATATTTTGCAGATGCATCAAAATCTTATCCTCTTAACCTAACACTAATAACTGCTCATCTACTTCTTCGCACCGACATTCACCTATTCTGCAATTGCTAATCCAAGTGAAGATAATGCACTGAATGAAATATTCTTGAATGCTAAAAACTGAATATCTTCCTTCTCATTCAGAGATCTCCGAGTGTTTAGATCGGTACAAATTTTCACATTTCCGCTAAAATCTTTTATCCAGCTAAAGCACTAATCTATTGCAAATCCCATGTTACGTTTAGGTGGTGATCATAATATTGTGAAGATCCCTATGGATGAGGAGCAAATAAAGAGAAAACTATGGTAGAGGGAGGAGGATATCATTGCTCACCACATTGACAAGGAATGAGAGAATCAACCCATGGGTATTTCACCTTTCTTGCTTCTTTCTAGCTTTCCATGGATGTTTTTGGTAATAGTTTAGGTTTTCTTTACTCCCATTAAAATCATCGGTTTATGCTTTAATTAGGCTAGTGGTCCAATTACAGTGGGTAGGGGGAGATAAACATCTAATCTTATATTGATTTAGAAAATTTTAATGTATTGTTGGATATTTTTCCTTCCTAAGTGATGGGCTTATGCCATAAGTTTCATCAAAGTTACGGTTGATAGTATTGGTGTGAGGGTTCTTTGATCTTTCTTAGGAAAATTTACTAACACGATTTAAGAGGAAAGTGGTGATTAAGCCTCATTTAGTATTTTACAGATTCCTCATGTAGACCAGCTCCATGTTATGTATCAATCTGGGATGTTCAAGTGAAGAATCATTTGGGTTTTCCCAAATTTAACTGTTCTATAGTACCTACACAAACCTTAGAATGACCATCGATTTCTTAAAGACATTGGGCATTGAACAGTGGGTTTGTTTTGAAATGTAGAGCGAACAAGGCTGGAGCATTCTTGTATGGTACAGTCTATGCAACAAGTCATCTTTTCGAAAGGATTCTTTCATTAAGCATGAGCATTGTATGTTCTATTTGATACGACAAATGATCTACTTGAGATAATTTTAATAGATATGGGAATGGGAATTTCTTGAATGGTATGTTTGAAGTAGCAAATTATCCATTTGTAGGGAATTATTTAACAAATATGGCAATGAACATTCTTGTATGGTATATTTAATTCAGTTACCATTTACAAAGGTTTCATTCAAGAAACAAATAAGCCATCGATGATTTGGTCACCAAGCCTCTTGCTTTATTAGGCCACCTGATGAGCCCATAATATGGCTATAATTTGGATGTCATGATTTCAAATCTAGAAACTCTTGTTCTCTTTTTATGAATGTTTAAACTCTATGGTTACAAACTTTTAATGTTTATGGGTAGTATTTGATGATAAGAAATCCTATACTTTTGATGCATAAATACCTTAGCCTATCTATAATCATAGCCCTTTTTTGACTTCTAAATTGAGTGGTGTGATGAATGTAGTGTTTGAATAAGTAATATGAATTGAATGCATGTGATTAATTAAGAATTTCGTGCTATTATGAGTGCATGCATTCTTGTGCCTCCGTTGCCATGTGTTCCATAGGTTGTTGGAGCTAATATGAACAAGTCAATACATAGCAGAACTCGTGGGAAAAGGCCATCTTCAGCACACTAGCGAAGGAGTTGTTCAAAGTATTCTTTTGTTCGAGTCTTTGGGAAAGAACCAAATGAATCATCGATCTAGGAAGGAGTGGAGCTCTAGATTTCCTTTGAGATAGTTCAGTGGATAGACTCGCATTTATGAAGTCTGTTCCTCCACCTCAGGTGGCATTTATACCCGCGGCTTCCTTTGTTAGTTAGTTAGCTAATTAGCCATTTTTCTTTAAATAAAGGTTCCTCCTACACGAGTGAACAAGGTTGATCAAAAGAGAGTTTAGATTACAGCATAGAGATACAATAGATTGTAATTGTTTAATGTTATAATGAAGAACAAAGCTTTGCATTAAGTTTCTTACAAACAACAGCCATGTATGAGATTCGAAAGTATGAATAAAAACTGATGAAGTTTTGAGTTCTATTCCTGCATAACTGGTTGATGCTTGCTAAGGGGGCCCACTTAGTGAGTATTTGTAGTTAACTATTTGCTTTCTGTTATTTATCTATTAGAATTCCATTTCTATAAGCTTTGATGCAAACCCAGTCTTAAACTATTCCTGCAGCATAAGGAATCCATCCCTGTGTCTGTTCCTGCAGCATAAGGCCAATTCATGGTTTTTGTTTCCAGTAATTGTTAATATGATTCTTGCTTTAGTTAAGTGATGTTTAAGTTAGTGAGACTTTACTTCATGTCCCTGCATCAGAATTAGAATTTCTTTCGAGCATTTACTTCTAGAAAGTTTTGGCTAAAACCGGTTCTTAGTGCACATACAGTGCCGCTCCATTTCAATTATACGTTCCCTGGTTTGACAAATAAATGAATGACCATAAGAAGATGTTAGTCACTTGCTGGAATGTCCAATTCCCAGGTTAGGATTTACCATGACTTCTATATCCTTTTATGGGTGTGACCATTTTTGGCACCGTTGCTAGGGATGGTGTCAAGCTGAGAATCTGTCCTAACCATTTTTAGCAATAGTTTTAGTGTTCAAAGTTTTAGAAATTCTTCATTCAGTTAAGTCTGTTAAATGCATAGAAGAAGAGACCAATTTGGAAGATTCCTTCCTAGAAATTTATATATCCAAGAAAATCACCCTGAGATTGACCCAAAAATTGTCCCAGAAGAACCATATTTGGATGTCAGACAGGACCTTGTCACTTCATCTTCTTCTTCCTTGGAGGCCAGTTTGAACCTGTTTGATATACCTGATAATATTGACTTACTCGCATCATGGATGAATAACCTGCATACCCATAACAATCCACTAGCCGTTGTTGTCTACCAACAAGGAGCTAACCCAAGACCACCACCACCAAGGATGGTAGTGCCTACTTTCCCCTTTCCACTCCCTGAGTTCCATAACAATAATAATCTCAAAAATATCCCTGCTTCATTGCTCCCAAAGTTCTATGGCCTAATTATAGAAGACCCTCATACCTTCTTGTTTGAATTTGACATCTTATGTAGGAGTTATGATTATACTAGTGATGCCCATAAGATGAAATTATTTCCTTCTACCTTAAAGGAGTTAGCCTTAAGATGGTTCATGGGATTAGGAGGCAATGTAGCAGCTACTTGGGATGAATTGAAGGAATTGTTCTTAGGAAAGTATAAGGAATATTGTAGGGGAAATGATATGAGAGGAGATGACCTCTTCAAGATGGCACAAAAGGAGGATGAAACCTTGGAGGACTATGTCTCCAGATTTTTGTTCAATGTGCAGAAAAATACTCAGCATGAGCTAAATGAAGAGTCTAAAAATCTTCTCTTTCTAAGGGGAGTCAATGATACCTACATGGAAGGACTAGACCTCATGGCTGGAGGAGATATTACCCAAAGTAATTAGAATGATATCAAGACAATATGTCTCAATTACTCTAGGGAAAGTGTCAAGAAAGGCAGGGGATTCAGACCCTCTGTAGCAAAAGGAAGTGGCTCAAGTGTATCAAAAGGAGAACTCTCTAATCTGCTATCTGACCTCAAGCAAGACATCATCAATGATGTAGCTACTCAGCTAGAAACAATGCAAGCCAGAAGGAAGAAGGAAGAAGCTGATACGATGCTGGATGAATATTGCCCTCACTGTAAACAGAGGAAGAAGGACTGTAGATGCAAATCGGTGGCCAATTGGGAGGTGCACCATCTTCCTACCGAGTTCAAAACTATTGAAGGAGAGGAAGAGGTGTTCTTTGTTGCTCAACGCAGGCCATGGGCCCCAAGACAAGGTATGCCTCAGGACCCCTTGCAAAATTTTGGTTAATATAATAATCAATGGTAGAACCAATACCCCCTAAGTTATGGTCCATATTCTCAACAACAATGGAATAATCCTTGGCCAAATGCCCAGCAAAACCGTTGGCAATCCCTACAAGGGAATTGACAACCACCACAGCAAAATCAGTGGCAGCCTTCACAAGGAAATTGGCAGCAGTCTAACCAATGGAGAGGAGGCCAGCAATGGTCAAATCCATCCACTAGTTTCCTACAGCAACCCCAACAGCAATCCATTATGCCACCTTCTGCACCTAATCAAAGTCCCAATCCAAATCCAACCCAATTACCGGCTCAGGCCGCACCCAATCCAAATAACCACCAGCCACAACAACAACAGCAACAAGTCTATTTTGATGATCCTAATCATCAGCCTATGCTCTCAACCTAAATAATATTAATTTACGTTCAGGAACTGTGTTACCCACACCATCTCCTCCCATAATCTCAAAATTGCCATATGAGGAAGCTGACCAAGAAGAGGATCCAAATGACCTTTCCCAACCAAATGAGCCAGTTCAAATTCCATCATTACCTAAGGCATCTAATGAAGTGTCCCCTCCTTTCCCACAAAGGTTGGAAGGTGAAAATGTTAAAAAATAAGAAGAAACTGTCTTTGACATCCTTGACCAACTAAAACATATATGTGTGAAAATTCCTTTGTTCCAAGCAATCAAAGAGCTACCTATCTATAGCAAAGTCATTAAAGAGGCATGTCTGAAGAAACTGGGGAGGAAAAAGAAAGACCCTCAAACTATCCATGTCATAGGCCAACTCTCTGACTTAATGCTAGGGAATCTTACCATCCCAAAATATTCTGATCCGAGAAGCCATGTTGTGGAGATCAATATTAATGGGGTGCAAATTAAGAATGTTTTAGTAGATCTTGGGGCAGCTATCAATGTCATGAAAAAGGACCTGGTTGTACAACTTAGTATTTCAGACCTAAGGGCTACACCTACAATATTGCAGCTTGCTGATAGCTCAACTGTCAAACCTGATGGGGTAGTTGAAGACCTTGTAGTCACCTTGGATTCCTAGGAGTACCTTGTTGACTTTATGGTCTTATCTCCTAAGGCATTATTAGGGGGATATCCTATCATACTAGGAAGGCCTTGGTTGGCTACTATTGATGCTTACATTGGTTGTAGATCGAGTAACATGACAATATCTGATGGGTATAACAAAAAGAAGCTTACCCTCTATTCTCCAGCCCAACCCAAGCCTGAGTTTGGAGAAGTTGTTTGGCCAGATTTGGGAGAAGAAGAGGAGGTGAAATCCATGGCCAAATTAATGATGATTACTAGAGAGCCTTTTATTGCACAACAAGAAGAAGAGGGTATACTGTCCAATATCCTATTGAATAACTATGGTACGAAATACTTTGATTGTGAAAAGAACCCATGTTCCTTACAGACCATTCTTCCTTCACCTACATCAGCTCATTATCCTGTAGCAACTGATTGCTTACACACCTCGCTACCCCACGAGGTAGAAATATCATTTCTGCCTATGATATCTATGGTTGATTTAACCTCCTAAATTGAAGTAGTAATGGGAAAAACTGTGAGAATCAATAAAAACCTCACCAGTGAGCAACAAGAATCCATGGTTAAAATGCTTACCAGTCATAAGTCCACCTTTTCTTGGGAATATGGTGATATGAAGGGTTTAGACCCCAAAATTTGTACACATCGCATATACATTAATAGTGAGTTCAGACTTATTAGGCAGCCTCAAAGAGGAATAAATCCAGCCTTGAGAGAGATTGTTAAAGAGGAGTTGCAGAAAATGATGAATGCTAGTTTCATCTACCCAATCTCAGATAGTTAGTGGGTTTCCCCATTGGTTATTGTTCCAAAGAAAGGAGGAAAGTGGAGGGTATGTGTAGACTATAGAGAACTCAACTTGGCAACAAAGAAAGATTATTTTCTTCTTCCATTCATTGATCAAGTTCTAGATAATTTAGCTGGGAAAAAATATTTCTCATTTTTAGATGGCTTCAGTGGCTACAATCAAATCAAAATTGCTCCCGAGGATCAAGAAAAGACTACTTTTACATGTCCTTGGGGGACTTTTTCCTACTTAGTCTTGCCTTTTGATCTCTGCAATGTTTCTGCAACTTTCTAGAGGGTAGTCATAAGCATTTTTTCAGACATATCACATGATTGCATGAAAATATATATGGATGACTTTACTGCTTATGGTACAACGTTTGAGGAAGCTCAAGCAAACTTGAAGAAAGTACTCTAGAGATGTGAAGATCATAGCCTATCACTGAACAATCAAAAGTGCTTCATGATGATGCAAGAGGGAATAGTGCTTGGTCACTATATTTTTGCTGCAGGAATACAGGTTGATCCTACTAAGATTGAGGTCATCTCTAATCTACTCTGTCCTACCAAGAAAAAAGAGGTAAGGAGCTTTCTAGGCCATGTTGGATATTATAGGAGATTTATAAAAGATTTCAACAAAATAGCCAATCCATTATATGCCTTATTAACTAAGGAATCTGAATTTCACTGGACTGAGGCATGTGACAAGTCTTTCCTGCACCTGAAGGACCTACTTACTAAAGCACCTATTCTTCAAGGACCAGAGTGGAGTTTTCCCTTTCACATACATATAGATGCATCTGATCATGCCATAGGGGTTGTGTTAGGACAGAAGGAGAATTCCATTAAGCATGCTATCTATTTGATCAACAAGAATCTACAAGAGCCAGAATTGAATTACACTATCACAAAGAAGGAGTTGCTAGCAGTAGTGTATGCCCTGAATAAGTTTAGGTATTATGTAACTGGCTACCAATTATTTGTTCACACTGATCATGCAACAATACGATACCTTATGAATAAACCTTCCATTTCTAGAAGGTTAGCAAGGTGGCTACTGTTGTTGCAGGAGTTTGATATCACAGTCATTGACAAGCCAGGCAAAGCAAATGTGATCACTGATTTCCTATCAAGACTTCAAACAACTACACCTACCAAATCTGAGGTAATTGATGATACTTTTTCTGATGAACATGTATTCTATATTACTGCTCACACCCCATGGTATGTAGATATTGCAAACTACTTGGCAGCCAATAGAATTCTAGCTCACTTCTCCCCAAAAGAAAGAAAGATACTGATTGAGAAGAGTTTCAACTTTTCTTGGATAGCCAACTGTTTGTTCTATATTGGACCAGATCAAGTCATGCGTAGGTGTGTAAGGGAAGACAAGACATATGATACTGCATGCTTGTCATGATGAGCCATGTGGTGGCCATTTTGCCTCTAAAAGAACAACAATGCAGGTACTGAATATAGGGTATTATTGGCCCACTTTACACAAAGATGTTGTAGGATATACAAAGAAATGTGACAAATGCTAGAGAATCGGCCGACCAACAAAGACTGATGAAATGCCTCTACAGCCTCAAGTGGTAGTAACCCCAATTGACAAGTGGGGTATGGATTTTGTTGGTCCTATAGACCCACCATCCAATGGAAAGTCCTATATTTTGGTGTGCAATAACTATGTAACCAAATGGGTGGAGGTAAAGGCAATGGCACATGCCAAGGACAACAAAGTTGCTGAATTTCTATATGAACAAATCTTCACACGGTTTGGAGTTCCCAGGGAACTCGTCACTAATCAAGGAGCTCAATTCACATCGACATTAATCATAGCGTTTATGAATGATTATAAAATCATACACAGGAAATCAAGCCCATATCATCCTCAAGCAAATGGCCAGGTGGAGGTTACTAATAGGGAATCAGAAGCAATCCTCACCAAAATAGTGAAGCTATATAAAAAGGATTGGAGTAGCCGTCTACCAGAAGCAGTCTGGGCCTACAAGACAACCTAGAAAACTACTACAGGATTCACACCTTTTGAGCTACTTTATGGTAAGATTGTTATGTTACCAATTGAATTTGAACATAAAACTTTAAGGACTGCTCTTCAACTATAGATTGATCTCTATGAAGTGCAAAAAGAACGCCTCCTCCAGTTGAATGCATTGGATGAGATGTGGAAAGTTGCCCTACAACACACTGAAGCAGTGCAACAACAAAGGGCAAAGTGGCATGATCACCATATCAAGACAAAGTGATTTTCAACTGGTGATTGGGCCTTACTCTACGACTCCAGATATAAGGAAAATTAGGGTAAGCTTACAACAAGGTGGCTCGGTCCATATGAAATTAAGAATGTATTTAATAATGGTTCGGTGCAGCTGGTGACAATTGATCCTATCCACTTCAAACTATTGGTTAATGGGCACCATCTTCGGTTGTACCATAAACCGACTTCAAAAGAGGAATTCATGTAGCAGTTTATTTCTCCTATGGCCAGTGATCTTCATGCAGCAAAGGGCTTCGGTCCTTTTCCTGCAGCGTCTCTTTGACTTATGATAAAACATCCATAATAAAGGTTTTCTATATGAAAGCCACCTTCTTCATCATTATCCATCACCATCAATCACTCATTCCATCCTTCTTTTCTATGTCACCCATCCACGTCATCCATCTCCTGTACCATGATCATTTATGGTTTCTTTCCAAAACATCATTTCCGATTATGCCATGAAATCTACCAACATCCACGGGCATTTATTAAAAGATACGCGATATTCTTTCTCTTCATCATATCATTCATTAATTTTATTTGTTCTTTTATTGCATTACGTCTATCAATCAATTATGTCATTACTCCCCATGCCTCACCTATACTTCCCACATGTGTGGACACATGTCACATTTTAAGTAGGGGGCGGGGATAATTTGAAACAATTCTTTCCTTTTTTCTATGGCCACGTTTAATGAAACATTTTTTATCGTACATGCCGCCAAATGAATGCATGCTTTATCTAGATCAATAAGTTAACTGCTAGTTAAGTAGTTCCTCGAAATCATTGCATGTAATTGTTTTTACATTATTTCTGGTAAAGCAAGAAGAGAAAGAACTAGAACAAGGAGAAGCAGAGCAAAGAAAAGAGTTTTTGAATATTTAGAAGACTTGAGATTCAGGGTTTATAGCTGAAGCAGTTGAGAAAATGGGTGGTCAGCTTGTACATTGTGAACCTACGGCTCATGAATCCTTGACACAAGATCCTCAAGTTGTGCAAGCATTTAGCATATGCATATGGTTAAATTACTTCTTGAGCATCGATTCCTTCGATGACAAGGTTGCTTGCGAGTTCTTAAGAACTCTTTCTAAGGGGGAAGCCACAGTTTGGGGCTTGGCAATAGCAGTTACTGAGGAAAGGATTGTAGAAATAACAGGTCTTCCTGCAACTAATGAAGACTTTCCTACAAGAAGGGATGCTATCTCTGCTAGGGCAGAATTCACAATGCTAGGTGACGGACCTTTCGAAATTTCAAAGCAAGGGTGCAGAAGAGTGTCTCTACCTTACCCCTATTCTGAGTATGCCTCCTATATAATCAGGTACTTAACTTGAAAAGGACGCTTTTCCTTTTTGCACTCCTATCATTTTAAACTATTAAGCCACATAAGGCATGGATTAGCTATAAATGTCCCAAATTATTTGTTAAAACTTTTAGAATGCAGTGCTAGTGAAACCTAGAAAGGGAAAGACAATTCAGTCTCTCACCATGCCCTCATTAAAAAATTGACTGAGCGTTCTTTGAGGGATGTTTCCCCCCTTTCCTAGCAAGAATTTTTTGCCCAGAAAGGGTTGCAGCCTCTTGAGCCTCCAAGAACATTGCCTGCAAGACCCAAGAAAAAGAGAAAACGAGTGGAGTCTTCAAGTAGAGAAACTGAACAAGAAGCACCTAGTCCTGCAGCTGTTAGAATTGAGCCCTCTACCCGTGTTAAAACTAGGTCTGCAACAAGAAGTGAAAAAGGGAAAACCAAGCTAGCCAAACCATCTAGCCCTAGGCATACCCCAGGAGAAAACCCTCAAACCAAGAAGCAAAAACAAGCTACCCGGCTTTCTCCTACAGCAATGCCCGATGCCACCACAGTTTCATCATCCTCCAATTCCAATTCTCAAACCCCTAAGCAAGTTGGAAAATGAAAAATGGCCCATGAATCTCCTACCTCAACTGCATTATCAAGAAGAACTTTTGCAAGAAAACAAAGTCAGGCTACCCCACCCTCTTCTACCTAGCCGAAAATAATTGTCATTTCTGAGGATTCTGAGGAATTCATTCCTAGAAATTCTCAGAGTGCATCTGAGAATTTCTCACTCGACACCTCATAAATTCCTATTGAAATGCAACAAGATACAGGGGGAGTTGAGAAAGAATGGCAAGGCAGTACTGATGGGGGGAAAATGCCAAGCCTTGATGACGTGGTTGAGGCAGCTGATAGAATTTCTAGGCAATCAGAATCCCCTATTGACCAGCAACAAGAGTCTATCCTGCAGCAAGAGCAAGAGCAACCCGAGCAACCTGGGACATCCAATGCAACCCTATTGTCTTCTGAAATGTGTCAGATATTATTTAGATATAAGAAACCACTGCTAACCCAATGCTTAGAGCACCTTCAGGAAACCTGGAATCCTGTGACACTTCAGACTTTGAGTTTCCACCTTCTGGCTGAAACTCAAATGCAACAGAGTCTGTGGAAGGAAGAGAAGAAGAAGTTGAAGAAATAAATTGAAAGATAGAAATAGGAAATCCAGGAGGTAAAGGACAAGATGAATAAAATGATGAAGGTAGCAGGTCAGATTATGGAATGTAGGCCACCACCTAGAGTTTATGCAATGTGCCTCAAAGAGCAGTTTTTGTGGTTTTGGTGGATGAGGATTTCTAAAGACCTTGACCCTGTCCCTACCACTACTAGAGAATTTCATGATGCATATCAAATGGCACTTGATTGGCTGAGGAATTCCATGTGTGAGTTCTATTTGCATGGTTTATTAATTCCTGATGAAACTGAGTGGAATCCACTCTTGTTTATTGGTGACATCCATTTAAGATCACTAATGTCCTGGGCAGCGAATGAAGCTAATTATGGAAGGCAATCTGAAGACTATGAGGAGACTGAATGAAAAGAACCTCTTCCCTTGAGATCAGAAAGCACAGATCCCAAAGAATTTCTGAGGGCCTGGTTTTCTGTGGCGTATGGTTTTTATGATCCTACAGCCAGGATGAGGATATTTGATTTGAGGAAACAAGTCTATGACGAGTTCAAGCGCCAACCATATTCGTTCTGGAAGCTTGCAGCTTCCAGGAGCAAAACCAGATGGGAAAAGTTGACGGTTGGTTTGAAGAAGTTTGAGCCTCATAGTCCCCTGCATTTGACAGCAGCTCTCAGAGGGTCCGAAAGATACATGCAGATTGGCCTCCAGAAAAGATTTGAATTATGGATGCCACTAACATTTAGACCTCCTACTTTACTTTGGCCATTATATCCTTATCATGCCACAGAGCTCAATGAAGACACAGAGGCCAGAAGATATGAAAGATGGCAGAACTGCAGGGGTTTTTACTTCAGATTTGGGACTGCATTACACGGCCATGTAACTCCTACGGATTTCCGAGATACAACCAGGAAGACTAATGTTGGAGGACCAGCATTGGATAAAGTAGGGGGCAGATGATGAGCCCATAATATGGCTATAATTTGGATGTCATGATTTCAAATTTAGAAACTCTTGTTCTCTTTTTATGAATGTTTAAACTCTATGGTTACAAACTTTTAATGTTTATGGGTAGTATTTGATGATAAGAAATCCTATACTTTTGATGCATAAATACCTTAGCCTATCTATAATCATAGCCCTGTTTTGACTTCCCAATTGACTGGTGTGATGAATGTAGTGTTTGAATAAGTAAGATGAATTGAATGCATGTGATTAATGAAGAATGTCGTGCTATTATGAGTGCATGCATTCTTGTGCCTCCATTTCCATGTGTTCTACAGGTTGTTGGAGCTGATATGAACAAGTCAATACACAGCAGAACTCGCAGGGAAAAGGCCATCTTCAGCGCACCAGCGAAGGAGTCGTTCAAAAGCATTCTTTTGTCCGAGTCTTTGGGAAAGAACCAAATGAATCATCGATCTAGGAAGGAGTGGAGCTCTAGATTTCCTCTGAGACAGTTGAGCGGATAGACTCGCATTTATGAAGTCTGTTCCTCCATCTCAGGTGGCATTTATACCCGGGGCTTCCTCTGTTAGATTAGTTAGTCATTTTTCTTTAAATAAAGGTTCCTCCTGCGCGAGTGAACAAGGTTGATCAAAAGAGAGTTTAGACTAGAGCATAGAGATACAATAGATTGTAATTGTTTACTGTTATAATGAAGAACAAAGCTTTGCATTAAGTTTCTTACAAGCAACAGCCATGTATGAGATTCAGAAGTATGAATAAAAACTGATGAAGTTTTGAGTTCTATTCCTGCGTAATTGGTTGATGCTTGCTAAGGGGGCCCACTTAGTGAGTATTTGTAGTTAACTATTTTCTTTTTGTTATTTATCTGTTAGAATTCCATTTCTATAAGCTTTGATGCAAACCCAGTCTTAAACTGTTCCTGCAGCATAAGGCTAGTTCATGGTTTTTGTTTCTAGTAATTGTTATTATGATTCCTGCTTTAGTTAAGTGATGTTTAAGTTAGTAAGACTTTACTTCATGTCCCTGCATCAGAATTAGAATTCCTTTCGAGCATTTACTTCTAGAAAGTTTTGGCTAAAACTGGTTCTTAGTGCACATACAGTGCTACTCCATTTCAAGTATACGTTCCCTGGTTTGACAAATAAATGAACGACCATAAGAAGATGTTAGTCACCTGCTGGAATGTGCAATTCCCAGGTTAGGATTTACCATGACTTCTATATCCTTTTATGGGTGCGACCACCACCAATGGGAGGAACCTATGTGGTGATGATTATTTGTATCTAAACCCATGGAATTTATTATGTGGCATTGGGGTCAACAAGCCTTGCAGAGGGTGATCTTAAGATTCTTGTTTGATAAATGTTTAATATTTATGTATCCTCAAAACAAGTAATTGAAGCTTAGAAACCATGCTGATTTACTTTCATGATTCATTATTTACTTATGATATATATATGTTATATGTTATATTAGAAACTGGAGCAAATGTTAATTTTTTCCCCCTAAAATGACCTAGGGAGAGGGCCCTAGCACAACAAAAAACCTTTACAGACCGGTTAGCTACTATCCAGAAGGCTCAACAGTACCACAAATCAAGAAAGCATATTATCATGCTAGAAACAAAAGAAAGAGGGGGAGAAGAGATGCCAACAAGAATTTGACCCCACAAAGCTAAAGTTACAAGTCTAGCACTGATTTGAGGCTACTTTGGTAGTGAAGAGAATCACACGTGGGTTTGCAGTCCTGTTTGCCACCTGATCCCCTATCCTTTTAATATCTAAAAAGGTCACCTCATCCAATTTTGAGACCGGCCAATGCCAATGTGCTTCTTTCTATCTCTCCATGGATTTTTCTGGTAATATTTTAGGTTTTCTTTACTCCCATTAAAATCATGGGTTTATGCTTTAATTAGGCTAGCAGTCCAATTACAGTGTGAAGAGGGAGATAAACATCTAATCTTATATTCATTTAGAAACATTTAATGTATTGTTGGATATTTTTTCTTCCATTAAAGTGATGGGCTTATGCCTTAAGTTTTATCAAGGTTATGGTTAATAGTATTGGTGTGAGGGTTCTTTGATCTTTCTTAGGAAAATTTACTAACAGGATTTAAGAGGAAAGTGGTGATTAAGCCTCATTTAGTATTTTACAGATTCCTCATGTAGACCAGCTCCATGTTATGTATCAATCTGGGATGTTCAAGTGAAGAATCATTTGGGTTTTCCCAACTTTTACTATTTTGTAGTACCTACCCAAACCTTAGAATGACCATCGATTTCTTAAGGACATTGGGCATTGAATAGTGGGTTTGTTTTGAAATGTAGAGAAAACTAGGCTGGGGCATTCTTGTATGGTACAATCGATGCAGCAAGTCATCTTATTGAAAGGATTCTTTCAATAAGCATGTGCATTGTATGTTTTATTTGATATGGCAAATCATCTACCTAAGATAATTTTAACAGATATGAGAATGGGCATTTCTTGAATGGTATGTTTGAAGTAGAAAATTATCCATTTGTAGGGAATTATTTAACAAATATGGCAATGAACATTCTTGTATGGTATATTTAATTCAGTTACCATTTAAACTTATCTAATACTAAAATGATTTTTTATTTCCCACTAAATTATGCTTTGTGGATTATAAATCACCAAAATACTTTTATCCTCTGTTTTAGAACTATTCTTAACTCCTTTGGAGCCTGAACAATGTTCCTAAAAAGTAGAAAATAATGCAAAACATCAAGCATGGGCATGAGAACAAACAATATTATCAGCTATAGAAGACCCAATTTAGAGGAGAAAACCTAGTTTGTTAGGTGCCAATAGCACTTCTCCCTAATTATATCCCAATTTGTTTGTCTTCCTTCACCTTTTAGTCCTTTGCCAATACAATTAATTCAGTTACCATCTGGCACCAACCTTATACTTGGAGTAGTATGATAGGCAATGGATTATGTTGTTTCTTGGTTTCCTTTCTAAGCTCTATTCAAGTAGTATTCTATGATTGCATCTTTATTATATGTTGATGTGGTTTGATGTCATTTGATGCTACGTAGGATCAAAACTCAATAGAAGTCCATGTTGCTCCTGCTGCTGGTTTTATGTATTACAACATTTCTCAAGATCTTCTCCTTTGACAAACAATTGGCACTTTCACTTTTTAAGTTTTACTGGAACCATTTATTTCTAAACTAGAAACTCATTTTGAACTTGTCATAACAATGTTTGGTATTACAATCCTTATGATTTCAAATATTAAATGTAAATCTTTGTTGCATAATTAGAAACCTTTCCCCAAGTGCAGTTTGTTCTTTGTATTATTTAATTATTGTCTTCTTGCATTCCTAGACCATCTTCAATCACACTCACATCAAGTTTTCAAGGTTCATATTAAGACTGGTTTCATGCAAAGAAAATAGACCAGATTTTCCCTATCATTGGTTCTAGTTTGTTTTCTCTTGACTGTAGTTTAATCCCCACCAATAGTGGTACTTATCATTGCAGTGTTTTTAGATAACATGCTGGAAGTTGAAAAATCCATTAAGGATAGAGGGATACCATTTCATATTTTTCATTGTATATTCGTCTTAGGCAAATCTGGAGCTTTTTTTTCATCCATACCTTTTCCCATATTTGCTGCACTATACTCTTTGGGATTCTTGGAATGTTTATATTCAACAAGGATTTATATTCAATGAATATTGAATTTTTTATCGATCAAATAAAATATAGTTAATCCGTTCAACAAATTTTCTCCCTAAAAACACAAATATTAACTGCAATATAAACATTCATCACAAATGTTATCTACTAATTTAAATTTTTCATACTCCTTTCATGCATCGTAAAATCTTTTTTTTTTGCTTTACAAAATTGATATGAAGGAGATCAAAATATTATTTTATATAATATGGACTTTCAGTAAGTAAAGGTTTCTGAATAATTTTATCTACTAATATGTCTTCAATGTACCTATTGCAGAAAATAAAGACCAGTTATTACACATCAAAGCTATAGAAGATATCTTTGAAAAATATTATATTTTTATATATATATTTTTGGTTTGTTTATGTTAGTTTATAATATTATTTTGTTATGTCATGTTCATGTCTATAGTGATGTAATGTAGCAGTCGACCAAAATTTTTC
This sequence comes from Sequoiadendron giganteum, assembly GCA_007115665.2. Lineage (NCBI taxonomy): Eukaryota > Viridiplantae > Streptophyta > Pinopsida > Cupressales > Cupressaceae > Sequoiadendron > Sequoiadendron giganteum. The sequence continues at coordinate 80,659,395 of CM021108.1, forward strand.
TACCATTGCCTCAAAGCAACAATTTCTCGGGAATCTTGAGGTAAGTCACTTGCCCTACTTTCAGTGAGCTATTCTGGGAAGTTGTATACGTCGAATCATGTCTTTTTATGTTTTATTTGACTCTAAAAAAAATGTTTTTCTATCTATACGCAGGTTGGATTGGCTTCACCTTATTTTATACAAAAACTTGCCTCCTAATATTCTTCCTACAAGCTTGCACATTTTCCTCCTTGGATCATTGACAGAAAGACACAAATTATGCAGAATCTCGAGGTATGTCACTTGGCGTAGTTTTACTGAGTGTTTTCTTTGGACTAAAGCAATCAATAATAAGTAGAAGAATGAGAATACATTTTATGTTGTGAAAGCTTAGCTGCATCAGTTTCCATATATATTACAATTAAATATTTTTTTACCCACATTCAAATATATATTACAACTATCATAAATATTAAAATATCACACATTTTCCTACAATTTATTGTATCATCTTTTTTTATCCCACATTATTATCTTTTAAACTTGTATGGTATTATTCTCTCTTCTTAATTTCAATCTATGCATTCCAAAAAAGTTTGTGTCACTACTAATTGTTTTTACTGCAAGCATTATGGTCGATTGTATTTTATATAGGTCATTATATTATGAACAACAAATTCTACGCACAACAACATAAAGTTTAAACACAACCACCTACACTCACACATAGTTTTTAAAAAAAGTCTATTGTCTTTTCTCAATTTCAAAAGTTAATGTCGCACATGAAAGTTATTGCATTATTGAAAATTAATATTGCATTGCTTTGATTCCCAACAATCTGTGTCATGGAAAATGAAGTAGATATTTTGCAAGCAAAGCGTTCTCGCCATAACCAACTGCAACGATTAAGGTACCATGCAAAGAAGGATTCTACTAATAAAGGGAGATGAGAAAACTATCATGACCTCCAAGAAAGAGCTTCCACATCCACACCCTCTCCTTCTAGTAACCCCTTCCCATTACAAGCACCCACAACTCATATGCAGTCTATATTGCAAACCAACTCCCCCTCCCAAACCCAAAATTCTCCACTATTTCCTGCAAACTATTACGCTGCTAGAAATTCCTTTCGTTCAAAGTTGGACAACCTATCAAACATTTCAACATGCCAAATATGCATGTAACAATATCCAAGAATAAAAACTAGGCAATTCAATGGTAGTACTGCATGTTTAAGGTGCATTTCAGAAAAAAAAATGGCAATCGTTTTTCAAGGTGGAACAACATGGACCCCAGTGAGCAGCCTGCTTGTTTGCAAAACCTAACTTAGATCGAAGAGATGCTTATAGCAAGAGTTATCCCTCTCCTCTAGGTTAATTATGCAAGAGGGGGCTAGTTAAAATATAGTGGCCACACTATTTTTTTTCCTTAGGATATTACTGTAATTGCAACTTATTTACCACAACATATACATGAACTAGATATACTCATAGTCAACAAAAAAAATGTTGCTTCCCAACAATATAGCTTCTATGTTTGCAGATCACATGTTCATGAAGCTTTACAGTATAATATCTTTAATGACCCTTACTACAAAGATGTACAAATAGATGAGGCATCTCTCTTATGCTTGCCTCTTTCCTCCACTGACATCTCTGCCCTTCTACATGCAACAACCTCAAATTCAGATCCCTCAGATATATGTTTCATGGAAATAGATAATCCAGATGAAGAACAATTGCAAGATAATTTTCAAGCAACAACATCATTTGTTGCAAACATGCCCCCTTCCCATACAGAAGTGCAAGAAATGCAAACCTTGTTACAATTAGGGGAAGGACGCCCCACTCCAGCTATTGATTGGCCACAAGTTTCTTTGATGCCCATCAATGAATACTGCATAGAAGGGTTATTTGTTATGGCATTCCCCACATTGGTTCCAAAGGGCATAGCTACATTCAACCAAAAAAATACGAAAGAGGTCAAGCTACATGAATATGCTCTCCATCGTTTGAGATACCATGATAATAGGTTCGACCAACACCCGTGGTTTAGATACTTCATACTTAATATTCTCATGCCTCACCGAAGCCAAGCCATGACTTATGTTTTTGTTCAAAAACACTTGGAATGTAGCTTGCCAACAACAATACTTGCCCTGCACCAATGATTAAAGGACCTTCCTAATGACACACTTGCAGACCAGGTTATGCGGTTTGGATCAATAATACATGGCACACGACGTTTTTGGACCCATCGTAGGGGGGAGCTATCAGACATGGTTATCCAGGTTGGTTGCCCATATCTATTATTTACCCTTAGTGTAGAAGATACAAAATGGCTAGACATACACAAAGTCATGCTGGCTATGACACCATCAAATGCTACAACTACAACTTGATGGAGGATCCAAAATATAGCGCAAAACCCACACCTTTCTACACTTTACATGCATCACAAATTTACTTCTTTTCGTGAAGAGGTTTTGGAAAAGCTCCTGTACACAACTAACTATTGGTAGAGGTAAACATGTTTCACATTGTTTTGTTTTAATCTATTCCATACACGGATTGCTTACTAAGAGCTCCACTCTCCAGGTATGAATGGCAGCACTGAGGTTCTGCACATATCCATGGCTTCATTTGGCTCAAAGAAGCACCTGATATTGCCACACTACAATGGAATAATCTTGCATCAGTCCAAAATGCAATCAACTACATTGACAAATATGTCTTTGCATGGAACCCACACCCCAATCCAATATCAAATGAAAGGGTTCCACGATCTACCTTTGACAACCCATGCTTAATGGACACAAGAATGATTATGTTTTCCAACCCTTCACATGAATAAAATGAACTAATCAACTGTGTTCAATTCCATACACATTGTACCTTGAACACATGCTTGCGAAAAAAAGGAGCCAACTTTGAATGTCGGTACAAGGCCCCTTGGCCCATCCAAGCCACTTCAAGTCTTTCAAATGAGAGTGGCCAACCAAAGTACACCCCTGCTCGTAATGATGATAGAGCTAATCTTCACAACCCCACTATCCTCTCTATTTGGCGAGCAAATGTAGATTGTCAGCCCGTTCTCTCAATAGATGTAGTGCTCAAATATATAGCAAAATATGCAGCAAAAGTAGAAAGCAAATCTGAAACATATCATACAATGCTTTCTCATATTTTGACCTGCTTTGATCCTGACAAGCTAGCACCAATATCTTTTAGGCAAATTCTTGTTGACAACCTTGTCGACCATGATATTAGTGCCAAAGAAATTTTCCACCTGTTATTAAAACTACCCCTTGGTTTTTCTAGTAGGATGTTTGTTTCTTTAAATGTAAACCAAAAACACTACCAACACATTCTACTCTCACCCACGTCCACATCAGTAAACACATACTACATTGATGCATACATGAGTCGTCCTCTATGTTTGGAGACAATGGAGCTTCAAAGCAACTCGCAAAACAAACCAATGGAAACAACATGCCACAAAAGCTATTGTTCGAGTATCCCCACGCTTCACAAGCATTCCTACAAAGGATGACCCAAGATTTCATGAGTTTTGTTGGAGTGAATTGCTTCTCTACAAACCATTTCGTAACATTGCAAATGACTGTGGGTCATCCAACACTGAAATTGTTACAAACTGGGAGAGGTTGGCATGCACTTACCATCCATGGCATGTGCGACGCATTGCACCAGAAACAACCACAGACCCAGACCCCAACACTCCTTCAAGCAATGATGAACAACCACAACAATGCAACCAATCTAAATGGCAAGTTTTGTCAAGTGTACACCCCAGGCCATCCAATCCACCTTGATGAAATTGACATGTTGGGTAATCATGGAATAGACCTTAACCATGATTGGGAGACTCCATCCATAAATCCACTATATCACACTTTGGCTACCAACTTCGTAGACACAAACCACACAACATTTCAAGTTCCTCTTCTGCCCAATGTAAATAACCTACATGCCCTCTTATCAGAACAAAAAATACTTTGGAATTAGTGTTATCACACCTATCCTCCAACACTTCCCAACCACCACTAAAAGTAATTGTTCAAGGAATTGCAGGAACTGGAAAGTCACACTTAATAAAAAACATTAGGTCACCACTCAATGGTTCAACTCCAAGTGGTCAAACATCACTCCTACTTTTGGCACCTACAGGTGTTGTAGCTTTCAACATTAGAGCATCAACAATCCATTCTGCACTTCGCATACCCATTAAAGAGATGGCTCCCTTGCAAGGCCAAACACTAGCAAGCTTCCAAGAGAAAATGTACTTCATTCACTACATTTTGATAGATGAGATGAGCTTCATCAGTCCAAAGCTACTAGAACACATTGACATTCATTTGCATGAAGCTTTCCCTACACATATCCACACCCCATTTGGTGGTTGTTCAATACTACTCTTAGGAGACTTGGGCCAACTACCACCAGTCAAAGAAATTCCTATGTACTTTTCTACTTCATATGGTGGGACACTATGGCGGAGCTTCCAAACAGTTATTACACTCAACAAAATATTTCGTCAGAGTGGAGAGGAAATGTCTCAAATTCTATTCCGTGAACTATTGTGCAATTTAAGGAAGGCTAAACCAACAATTGCAGATTGGCAACTACTAATGTCATGGTCAACCTCAACTCTAACATCCACAGAACAAGTGCTTTCTTATCATCCATACATCTTTTTGCAACCAATGAAAGGGTCTCGCTCCATAATAAGCGCATGTTGTTGTTTTTAGCACAACCCATTGCCTTATCCACTGCAGAGCAAATAGGGAGCTCATTACTCTTCAATTCAGACGATGAACAAATTGAATCTAAAATGTTGTTGTGTGTCAACCAAAAGGTTATGCTATGTTGTAATATTTGGACTGATATAGGCCTTGTCAATGGTGCTCTTGGACAAGTCAAACAAATTGTCTACAAGGAGGGTGAAAGACCACCCAAACTCCCCTTGTTTGTTATTGTTCGCTTCAAGCATTACATAGGGCCTGTTTGGGATCTAAACAATCCAACACATGTTCCTATTACCCCTTTGAGCTGTGGTGGTTGGTGCCAAATTCCACTTAAAATTGCATGGGCCTTAACCATCCACAAATCACAAGGCCTTACACTTGAAAGGGCCACTATTGACATCGACAACATTGATTGGCAAGGATTGATATTCACAAGAATTTCTAGAGTCACTCACCTTGGAGGTCTTCGTATCCACCCTTCATTCACATTCCAAAGATACACACGCATGCAACAAAGCCCTTACGTTGCATGTAGGATTAAAGAGGAGGCTCGACTGTTAGCTCTTTCGACTTCAGTCACTTGAAATTTTCAAAAAAAATTCACCCAAAAAATTCATGTTAGTTCTATAATTCTTTAATCCTTTGCTTTTCAATGTCTACATTACAATTGCACACATAATGTTTCAGACAATTTGTATCCAATCTCTTCCTCACTTTCAACATTCACTTTACAAGCCTGTCCCTTTTTATGCATAGCTCTAGAAATCGACTATTTAATCAATTCCCCCAGTACAAAAGGTTTGCTACAAACTTGCTACTTTCTTTTTAAAAGTTTCACATCTATGGGAGGAGTTCAATTTGACTTTCATATTTCATCATGGCTAACTTGTTCCATATTCCTAGAAAAATAGGGGTTTGAACACACAACTCAAACACTAGACAACTGGTCTATCAACATCATATCCACCATCTTATACTGAAGCTATTGTTTGCACTGGACCTCTCCACTGCAAATTTTGTTCACATCGATAAAACCTTCTCCCTTCTCTTTAATTATTTTTGCTCTTCATTCCTCTCTAATTTACAAATAATTGCATCTTCCATTCAATTTTAACACTCCTAAAGTAATTTACAGATAATTGTAGGCTCCTAAAATAATTTCGCTTGGTAAATTCTAGGTTTGTTATTGCATTTGAAATACAAGTGTTTGTTTTCTTCTTTCAAAAACAAATTCCTCGACTTCACTTTTATACTCCATTACAATTACGAATACTAGCATTACTTGTTACAAATATCAACGTACAAAATGCCAAAATATTAATGTCATTTAGGCTTTTTACATACTAAATTCCAGACAATGTTCCTATCAGTTTAATAATTTGATTTCTTTCTCAAATTAATCATAATGCATGTCTCTGCTCTTTGGTAGGGATCAAATTTTTAGATTGAATGGGAGGACAACATGCATATCATCCACATTTCTGTGGCGAGAGGAAGCACACAAAACATGGACAGCTTGGTACATTTTGTTTATATATGTTCATTTATTCTTGTTGATTTACATAATACTCCATAACGATTTGAACAAAGATCATCTTTAATAGACTTTACGAAACTCCATAAAACTCCATAATGATATGAATAGCATGAAATTGACCTTTTTACGAAAGTATTTATTGTGCTTTGGCTTCTTTCTAGATTGATGACTATATGTTGTCGCATTTTCATCTCACCTAACATTTTTAATGAGCCTCCTTTAAAAACCACCCTCAAAATAATTCCTACATATTTTGTTGTGTTCTATTTCAATATTACAATTCTCTTCTTTTCTAGTAAATGAAGGCATTGGTTCTTTCAATATATAATACTATTATAATAATTTTATGTTCATTTGGCAGTTAAATTTTTGGGTTATTTCTCTTTGATTTTCTGACAATATTATTTACTTTTTAATGTATATCATTTGCAGCTGAAGCTGTAAATGCAATGGTTGGCAGAACTATTTTCACACACTGAACAATACAGATCAAATATCTTCATATGTTAAACTTAATACATTCTCACATTTTGCTCAATATATTGGTGCTTGTACTTTTAAGACATACTGTGAAACCAAATATTATTTATTGTTTACTGTATAGCAGCCATAGCTATTTTCACAAAGTGAATTGTTCTTAAGGCTATTTTTTTATAGTTTTCTGACAATTTTTTTAACAATTTAATGTATAGCAGCTGCAGCTTAAGCTGTAAATGCAATGGTTGACAGGATATTTTGATATACATCAAATCTTACAGCTATTTAAAAATTTTATTTTTAGTAAATTATTATATGAAATTACTGGTGCTTATTGAATTCTAAAGTGAATATTTCTTCACAATTTTCTGCAACTATACTTGTTTTTTAACTTTTCAAAATTACACTGTACTAAATACATACCTGTTTACAAATAAATACATATCTTTCAAATAAAATATCACTTTTTTTCTTTTTTAATCTCCATCAAATCTTCTGCATACCCATTGCACACGTAGGTGCGATTGCTAGTTCTTAATGCACTTTTCATTTCAGTTTATTCGCTTGTAACATCCATTCTAAATTTTTTATCTCCCGCCCACCTTCATCTTGTCCACCTTTTTTAGTTTTTTACATGTTCATTTTTTTTTTACAAAATATTTTGTATTATCTTAAAATCTGAAAGAGGCCGCCCCATTTTAAAATAATTATTTTTATAAAAAATCTTACTTTTTTGCATGTATATTCTTTATAAATTTTCTTTTATGAAGTCACATTTAAATTAGTTGTTTTATACTCCTTTAATAGTTTTCTTTTATAGAAAATTTTAAATCGTTTAAACTTTTTTTAATATAATTTTTCTTAAATTAAATAATATTATTTTCTCTTCGAATTTCAGATTATAAATTTCATTAATCATTTAATTCAAAATTTTCAGAGTTTAGATTTATTCTTTACTATGAAAAGATTCTTCTTTACATTTCCTTTTTTTTCATTTAAATCATTCATATAGGCTACATCCGTTGCTTCATATTCTCTCTGTCTTATGTCTGATTTACAAATTATTAACTATGGATTTTCAACAAATGAGCACATGAAAGCTTTTTTTTTCCTTCACTTTTCTTTTTTCTTTTTTTTATGCTTTTATTTAAGAATATTTTTTATTTTTTTTAAATATTTAAAATATATATTTTGTAATATGATATATTTTTTAAAGGCCATTTTTAAAAAAATTGTCTTTTATTAGGCTATTTTGAAAATAAAATAATTTTAGGTCTTTTTTTCTAAATTTTTTCCTATTGTTAAGTCATTTATTTAGTTAGGCAATTTTTCAAAAATTAGATTTTTGTCCAAAACATTTTTCCCTTAATAAGGCATTTAAAATAAATTGCTTTTTAAATAGTCATTTCTTAAAAAAAAAAATCATTTTCTTTCTAAAATTAAACAAAAAAATTTCTCCAAAAAAATTGTACTTTATTATTGGACTTGATCAACCCAATAATAGTGTACTTGCTTTATTCAATTATATTTGGAATATGAAAAGGGGATATTCAATGTAGTCATGAATTCATGAATACCGTCTTAATGACTTATTTATACTTAATAATCCTTCTCTTCATAGTATGTGATTCTCATTATTCCATCACAATTTTTTTAATATTAATTTTTATAACTTAAGGTGGCTTGAGAAATTATCATTCTCTCTACCTAAGTCTTGATCTATTACAATATTTAAAACAAACCTAGTTTTTCTTTCTCAACTACAATTATGTTGTTTTGATAAAGGGAATTTGATATTTTATTGTGTCTCATTAATCTAATATTGTGCCTTATTGGTAAATTTTCCTTTTTGATGGATTTATTTCATCTATATATTTTTGAAAATTCAAAACTCATTGGAGTATTTGCATTCTTGATGGATTTATTCCATAATTATATTTCAAATTAATCACTTTATCAAGTTTCAATGGAGCCTTTATATATATATTTTTTGCACTAGATGCATTTGCAGTAATGTTGCATAGGGAGCCCTATCTATAATGAATCATATATTTTATCAAGTCTCATTCAAGTTTTATGGGACCCATGGAAAATATTTCCATCCACTTTGATGGTATGCACTTATTTATGATGAACTTAGATCTATTTTCTTAATTGATTGGAATCAAGTTCTTGAAACTTTTATGTTTCATTATTTTAATGAAGGAAAAATGGTTTTTGTAAGATCTAGATTTATCTCTGGTAGATTAATGCTAATAGCTGCAGAGATTACAATGATCAATTCTAAACTAACAAATAATCTAAATCAAAACAACAAAGAACGAAGAAAGTAAATATGAATAAACTAAACAAATCAATGGAAATCTCTTGCCAAATATGCATTCACCCCTTTGAATTATCCCGATTTCTCTTCTCAATTTTGCCTTTTGAATATTATTTCCCTCATATTTATCTGTTTGATGCAAGTATAACTTCATCGAATGTCTAAGCAAAATATCAAAGATAAGTTTCTTCTCAAAAGTGTATGATTTTGGGAGGAGAAATAATGATAATGACAGGCCATTTTATAGATTTTGGGTTTTCGAACGATTGGCTCATATTCAAAAGAGAGATCAACAGATGAGATTGATGAATGTCATGCGATGTGAGTTATGTGTCAAATAGAATGTGAGTTAGAACACGAGTCAGAAAAGACTGCAAGATAAATATTAAGTTAGAACGACAACTTAATCTTGTGTCAAGATTGTTCGAAAACATGAAGAACAAGAGTTCGAGATCTTAATCTTCAGTTAAGAGTCTTTGAAAATAGAAGAATTAGACTTTGAATGTCAAAGAAAAAATTAGAACTCGAAGAACAAGAATTTGAATGCATAATTAAATTAATTAATTAAATAAATATATTTAATTAATAAACGCATTCATGCACATGAGTTAGAACTAGTTAACTGACTAGTTGTGACAGAGAGTCTTTTTGCAGAGATGATTAGCTGTTCAATTCAGAGATGACTGGATAACTTAAAATAGATCTTGAGTCAGAAGGTGAGTGAATGATTAGATAATTGATTGACAGAAGAATGTGACATAAATAATTAAAATAATGAATTAAATGTTAATTTAATTCAACATTCGAAAATGAGAGATTTAAATAAAATAAATAAATGTAATTTATCTAATTTGACTGTTTGAAAAGGTGGAATTGAATAATTAAATAATAAATATTTAATTATAGACAAAGGGAGTTTAATTAAACAATAAATATTTAATTATGAAAGAGGAATTTAATTAGTTAGCGACATAATTAAATAAATGTAATTTATTTAATTAATCAATAGTTGAATAAATAATTAATGAATTAGTGAATTAATTAAAAAGGGTATTTAATTAATAGAGGAAATATGTATTAGAAAAGGTAATTAAATAATAAATATTATTTAATCATGACCATGGATAAACAAAAAATTATTTCGAATGTGTACTCGTAGGCCTAGACCAATTTTTGGTATCTACAGTTTGGCCCTCTTTGATACAATGGTGTTTAGGCATTGTGTTAAAGAAAATATGCCCTGATCGTGCCCCAACATGAAATAGGTTAAGGTATGCCCCCTCGGGAAAATTGACAATTTTTGAAAAGTTTCAAAAAAATCAGGAAATACTCTTGATAAGTCAATTTGATTGTTAGAAATGCTATGGAGTTGACGAAATTGAATTTGGAGATGTTACGAATGTGTACAGGTCATTTGAAGTTGAAAGGTTAAGCGGCCAATAGAGTAGGTTAGAAGAAATGCCACCCAAATTTAGGTTATAAATAATAATTAGGTTGAAAACCAATTCATATGCACCCGGAGGAGTTGGAAGAATTGAGATTTTGTTTTGTCTAGAGGACGAAGATGGTTCCCATTCCCTATGTTGCGCATCGAGGATATTGGATCCAGACCTTCAGGCGGCCAATCGACGCAGGACCACCAGTATATACCCGAAAACAATCTTTTGAAATTTTGTTTTGCACATAGATTTAGGCATGTAAAATCTAATAATCAGATACAGTCTTTAATAATCAACGCATATGTCGTCATATGCATCGCATTTGACTGCGGAACAACGCATATGTGAAAACATGTCTAGGCTAGGTTAGGCATTTTTAAGGATTCAACGCATTTGTTAGAAAATGAGCCACATATGTATTTATGAAACACATTTGTATAAATAACATAAACGCATGTAGGCTAGTGAGCCGCATATGCATTTGTGAAATGCATATGTAGTAGATAGACAAGTTGGAGAAAATGCACTGCATTTGGTTTTTTTTGCACCGCATTTGGTTTTAGGTAGAAATTGGATTGGTGGTGTGCAACACATATGAAAAATGCAACACAAATGATGTCTTGTGCAACACATTTGTATAAATGCACCACATATGTCACTATGAGCCGCATTTGGCTAGTAAAGTTTAAAAAAAAAATCCTAAGGAAAAACCCAGAATTTGGTTGAAATGCAGGTTGTGTTAGATCCTATATATACATGGGAGACTCGTCCAGACACCTTCAATCTAAGAGATTATCTGACTAGTGTTGAGATATGGCTATTGTGGAGACTTGGTCTACATCATTGTCTTTTGATGCCTGCCATTCGGGCAAATAGAGGGATGCTCATCACGTTGTGCAAGCGATGGCACTTAGAGACATCATCATTTCATCTGCCGACTGGGGAGGCGTCTGTCACATTGGAGGATGTGTACAGGATATTGAGACTTCTGATCAGAGGAGAGCGGGTGATGTACAATACCCAACATGGATTGACGGAGCTAGCTAGATTCTATTAGGTGGATGATATTAGGAGGCTAGCATTGAGCATTATGAGATCAGATGGTCGATGTTAGTAGACAGATACGATAGGATTGATTGTATACTATGTACACTGATAGGTGGGATAGTATTACTAGATCAACAAGGTCATATTTTTCCTGTGGGATGGGAAGAGATGTTGGTGGGCATGTTAGAGAGAGAGACCATGTATGCCTGGGGTCTGTGTCTATTAGGGATGCTTTATTTTCATTTACATGATATTGTATACAAAGACGCACAGTCGATGAGTTATGGGACCACTCTGTTGATGGTGTGGGCATGGGAGAGGATAGCTATTTTTTCATCCTCTGGTTACTATAGAGCGACGGGTGAGATCTTTGTATGTTTCTCGATATATGGGAAACATCAGTTAGAGCCATGTGGGAGACATGGGATATTGGAGACATGCACTCGATATTTTAGACCAGTTCACCTGGAGACCATACATGGATTGTGAGGAGTGGGTTGATGAGGAGAGACATTTTCCATACTGCAAATAGACACAATACCTGATTGGGAGGACTATTTTGAGCGTGTACATCATAGAGAGGCACTTTCTAGATCGAGTTTTGAGACAGTTCAGAGAGGTTCAAGATGAGCCTTGAGGTAGAGCAGAGTTTGCTCGATCGTCAAGAGAGGTTCCACATTGGGGGCCCATGAATCCTATAGCTACTGCAGAGGAAAAGATACATGCCTTATAGCCAGTATAGTGGGGATGGAGAGATGAAGCAGTAGATCTAGGGACCATAGCTTCATATGAGGCATGGTGGGTGGAGCATCGTCTGATTCCTTACATAGATCTGGATCAGCCAGCACCAGTTGAGAGATGAGGCACAAGACTGAGATGACAACGAAGAGGTAGAGGTGGAAAAGTTGGAGGGAGGGATGATGGGGATGATGGGGGGGTGGTGGTAGAGGCAGTAGATGAGGACAGAGAGGATGGAGAGGGGGTCAGGTAGGTGTAATTTCACCTATTTGAGAGGCAGTGGTAGTGGATGCACCGATGTTGGACATTGGAGGTGGAGTTGATGCATAGGTTGGAGGTGAGCTGGCTACTGAGGAGGTAGTTGATGTGGCTATTGGGGGAGAGGATGTCACAGAGGATGAGGAGGTGGATATGGATATTGATGTGGATAATGATGCTCTTGGGATTCTGGTAGGTTATGGGGAGGATGATGTTGAGGAGGAGGCACCGATGGAGGAGCAGGAGAGAGAGCTCAAAGATCAGATTGTGGAGGGAAGATGACAGGATGATGCCCCTATGGATGGTGAGAGGGAGGATTTGGAGGAGAGACTGAGATTGATGACAACAAAGCTCAATGCTATGTAGATAGAGAGAGATAGTTCCCTCACGGAGACAGACAGTGCTCATATGGAGAGGGACAGTGCACTCATGGAGAGAGATCAGGCCATAACTTGACGACAAGAGATAGAGCAAAAGTTCACAGAGGTTAGACGTCAGTGTAGTGGTTCATCATCTGATGGTATGGTATGTGAGCTAGTTAGATCCATAGAGAGAGCTACTTATTATAGCGATCTATATGAGGTAGTGGTGGTAGCAGAGAGACGAGCTCCTAGCTTTTCAGAGATTTGCAGCCACATATCACAGAGTAGGAGTCAGACGAGGACATAGAGTACAGAGGGTGTGGTAGGACCACCGAGGACAAGTCCATATGAGAGGCCTTCCACCTCACAAAGAGCACCTTTGAGGATTTTTCCTCCACCTTCACCACATGACAGTAGTGGCAGTGGGACATGATGACACTTGTTATATATATAGACATTGTATATTGATCAGAGAGCCTGCGAGCTCGTTTTATTTATGGATACATTCTAACATTGTACTGTGACACGTTATTTTGAGCGATATATATATGATGTTGGGAGGCTTCTATATGATATGCAGTTCTATATTATAATGATGCATTGTGTTCTATAATTATGTTTCGTAGATGATGTATGTACATGTGTTATGAATGGATGTTTCTACATGTTATGAGTTAATGCAGTTTATGATGTATATGATGATTCTATATGATAATGGATGTTATGTTCTATATGATGTTATTTATATGTGATGGTGATATGTATGCAATGTTAAATGCTTATAATATATGCTTATGATGATGGAATTCATATTATGCTATGATTTTGAATGTATGTAATGAAGATGTTAATGTTACTATCTATATGTTGGAAATGCAATGCAACTATGTGAAATGCATATAAAATGTATGCATATGAAAATGATCTAAATGTTTTTGTTGTGTCACAGGACTCTATCATTATGTTATAGAAATAAATGTTAGCATTAATGATTTCGGAATGTTAGTAAGAAACAATTAAGATGGTTGATTGAGAATAAACATATGTTCTTTGATATTTTTCCAAATATGCTATGCTTGCTTTTTTTTTATCATCATTGGGCCGGACATGACATAAATGGATAATACACACTATGATATGAGATAGACCATAGTGTACAAATTCATCCATCTACGAAAAAAAGATACTCATGGACAAGGATTGTCTTAACTCATACTAAGGACAAGATTGCCCTAGTCATTTTGTCAAGACAAACCACAGACAACAAACAAATAAAAGATGGGTGATGAGATGTCATTGCTCCTTTAAACCCTTGATAGGACATCCTTGAGGAAACTGGTAATATGACTCAAAAACCAAAGTTAAGAAGATAGTTGACAGACATAAGCCAAAGAAAAAGAGTCCTGAGACATCCTTGCTTGTCTCAATCCTTCAAGGGACATCCTTGAGAAAGCTAGTAACAGGACTAATTCACAAACCAATAAAAAGATAAGACAAAATAAGATATAAAGTCATAAAGCCAAATGAAAGTATTTGCCAAAACTTGATCTTGTTGGATTGTTTGATGTTTGATGTTGACATAGTGTAATGTGAAGGATGACACATATCGCATAAGATGTTGAGTTTGGTTTCGACTTGGTGACTATCTGTATAAGGCATGACAAAGCCTAGTTATAAGATGTGGGAGCCTGATTGCGTTGATGAGACAAGCTACATGAGGCTATGACAATTGACGATGTCTGTTTGACAAGAAAGACATATCTTGCTTAAGACATAAGTTGATCATTCTGACAATGTGATGGATATTGACTTGATGACTTTGAGATATTTGCCTTGTGACGCATGACTTATTTTGATTCCTTCACTGATTAATAGTGTGTGTGTATTGACTGTGTATGACATGAGATGATATCCTAAAGGACTGAAGATATGTACTTAAGCTAATGATATGCAACGTGTGTGATAGTGAATGCAATAAACCCTATTGGACTGACCTAGTGTGGTCTCGGGGGCTCATCGATGATTAGCCTTGCCTACATTATACATGTAGAGACCTCGTAGTTCGACATGACTGATGTCTTTTAATATACAAAGATTCATGATATTTTATGTGTGTGATACATGACAAATCTAGACTGGCAGACCTAATGCCTCGGGGGCACATCGATTGATGTCCTTTCCTACGTCTCAGTCATAGAGGCAACATAGTTTGACTATGTCTACGACTGACTTAACATGACTGAATCGACTCTGTTTTTGGTATTTTCTGACATGTTTTGATTCTTTTTTGGATTTTTGAAGTTGTCTAATGTTTTGGGGATTTTTTAGGACATTTTTGATGGTGTAATGTTATGTACAAGGTCCTCATGGCACATAACAAGGATTTTCCCCCAATTGGGAATAAGACTTATGAGATGGAGTGGGAAATGTGACGGAATGAACTTTGATGTCAATCATTCCAAGCGATGGATAGGACAACCATTTATTATGATGGATGGTGAAAAAGTCTGATTGGAATGATGGTAGACGAAAGAGTGAATTTGACTACACATGGCGCTTGTTTTCCAGGTTTTCACCATGGTACTTATCCATAGCACCACCAAAGCGGTTTTCACTATTGGATGGATTATTTCTCTTGACAATTTATTTTTTTGGTGTTACAAAGATTCATGTTTGCCAGTTTTTCATCAAGGTAACCATTTTTTTGTTTTTCCATTTTTTTTGTATTTTCCTGATTAAGACAGAGATTCTCAGAAGCTATGCATAGAACCTCTTAAAATGAAGGTTGTTGATAGGTGACAAATGTGGTTCTCCTTTAGGAGTAGAAAGTTGGTACACTCCCGATCCAAAATCTTCAGTGACAATATAAGGCCCCAACCAGTTAGGTTCAAACTTACCTGGTTTTTCTTGTTCAGCTTGATTCTTAGGATTCTCCATTAAAACCAAGTCACCAATTTCAAAGTTTCTATTTAGAACTCTCCTATTATAGCTACGACGAAGACGATTCTGATATACTTGCCAATGGTCTAGTGCTTTATGTCTTCATGCACCCAGTAGTTCTAGCTCTTGTAATCTGGATACATGGTATTCTTCATCATCAATGTGACCTTTCAAGGAAACCCGTAAGGAAGGAATTTCAACCTCAATAGGTAAGATAGTTTCAGACCCGAATACTAATGAATATGGAGTGGCACCAGTGGGAGTACGGATGCTTGTGCGGTAAGCCCACAAGGCAGGATTGAGGTGTAGGTTCCAATCACAACTAGCGTCATTAACAATCTTTTCCAAGATTCTAACAATAGTTTTATTAGATGCCTTAGCTTGGCCATTACCATGTGGGTAATATGGGGTGGAAAAATGATGTTTGATATGGAACTCTTGACATAGATGGCATACTTCTTGGTTCTTGAATGGGCGGCCATTATCTGTGATTATGGATTGGGGTACACCGTACCGAAAAATGATATAGTTTAGGATAAACCTAGATATTTGTGTACCGGTGATGTAGGTCATGGGAATAACTTCAATCCATTTGGTGAAGTATTCGATGGCGGTTATGATGAATTTATGACCATTGGATGATGGAGGGTGTATCTTACCTATGAGGTCAAGTCCCCATTGGGCGAAAGGCCACAGTGATGTAATCAGATGAAGCTCTTGTGTTGGTGCTCTTATCAAATCTCCGTGTATCTGAGACTGTCTACATTTCTTTACAAAGATATATGAATCTTTGTCCATTGTAGGCCAATAATAACCTAGTCTCATAATCTTATGGGCTAAAGTAGGACCACTCAAATGGGATCCGCATATACCCTCGTGCACCTCTCACAAATTTTTTTGTGCTTCTTCAACATCGAGACATATCATTAGGGCATTATCTAAGGTACGTCTATACAGGGTATCTCTGATGATGGTGTATTTAGCTGACTTACGAATAAAAGTTTTGCGTTGGTTATTGGACAAGTCTAGAGGTAATGTTTGGTATTTTAGGTAATTGAATATGTCTTTATACCAAGGGGATGTAGGACCAACAATCTTACACACCATCATAGTATCGGGGACATCATAGGCAGGGACCAAAAACTGTTCAAACAAAAACTCAAACTTAGGCACATTACTCATAATATCCAACAAGGAACCCACGGTTTCCATAGCATCTGCAGCACTATTTTGAATACGTGGTATTTATTGAAAGGTAATTTCATTGAAGTACTGGTTGAAACTATCATCCATGCATTTGTAAGGGGAAATTTTCTCATCCTTAGTCTCATAATCATCATTTACTTGTTGGATTACTAGCTGAGAATTGCCAAAAAAATGTACTCTTAATCTTCCATTGGGCTGCCATTCTTAGTCCTGCACTAAGGCTTCATACTCTGCTATGTTGTTGGTACAAGGGAAAGAAATCCTAAATGATTTAAGAATATTATAACCTTGAGGTGTGACAAATAGGATAACTGATCCTAAACCACAATTTGTATGTGACCCGCCAAAGTATAATTTCCATTCGGTTCTAATGTCAATGTTGAAGAGAAATTCATCAAGAAAATCTGCCACTAAAGGATGATTTGCCTTCATAGGTGCATCTGCTAACTGATCTGCAATCACCTATCCTTTTATAGCCTTTCTCTCGACATATTATATGTCATACTCACTAAGTATCATGACCCATTTATCCAATCGGCCTGTTAATGCTGCCTTACTTAGTAGATACTTGAGGGGATCAATCTTTGCAACCAACATTGTTTGACGATTGAGCATATAGTGTTGAAGTTTCGGAGTAGCAAAGACTACCACAAGACAAGCACGTTCTATGTTGCTGTAATTCAATTCATATCCTTCCAAGGTATGAATGATGTAATAGATTGCTCTTTCATGACCTTGATCATCGTTTCGTACAAGAAGAGCTCCTAATGCTAGCTGGGTTGCTGAAATGTATAGTATCAATGGCTTTCCATCTATTTGTGGCATTAAGATAGGTAGAGTGAGAAAATTGTCCTTTATTTTTTGGAAGGATTCCTGACATTTAGGTGTCCACACAAATGGTACTCCTTTCTTGAGTAGATGTTGAAATGGGTGTATTTTATCTGCCAACTGTACTATGAAATACCTGATAGATTGTAATCTTCCCTATAGTGTCCTTAGTTGACCAATGCTAACTGGAGGAGGCATTTCTATGATAGCTCTTACCTTCTTTGGATCTACTTCAATGCCTCTTCTAGAAATTATATACCCTAGAAGTTTCCTTGATTTCACTCCAAAGACACATTTCTTTGGATTTGGTCTGACGTTGTAATTCTCTAGCCACTGGAATATCTTGTCTAGAACCTTCAAATGATCTGCCCTTGTTTCTGATTTAGCTATAATGTCATCTACATACTCTTCCATGAGAGTATGTATAAAGTCATGGAAAATAGTAGTCATAGCCTGTTGATAGGTAGCTCTTGCGTTCTTAAGGCCAAAAGGAATAACATTCCAATAGTATGTGCCCCATGGACACGTGAAAGTTGTCTTGTGTTGGTCTTCAGCTGTGATTTTGATTTGGTTATATCCAAAGAAACCATCCATGAGTGATAGCATCTTGTATCCTACTATAAGATCCACTATCATGTCTATGTTTGGCAAAGGGAAGTCATCCTTAGGACATGCCTTGTTGATGTCTCTAAAGTCTGTGCAAATACAGATGCCCCTAGTTGGTTTAGTCACTAGTACAAGATTGGATATCTAGTCTGCATAGTCTATGGTCCTTATAAATCCTACATCTAGGAGTTTCTTAAGTTCTGCCTTAACAAGTAGAGAAATTTATGGATGCATTTTCCTTAAATTTTGTTTGACTGGCTTAATACTTTGTTGTAATGGTAGATGGTGCAATATTAGGTCTGGATCTAGCCCAGGCATGTTAGTATATGACCATGCAAATTTTATTTGTCTCTTTGTGAAGAAGTCCTTAAACTCTTGTTTTTCTTTCTCTGTTAAAGAAGTTGCAAAATATACCATCCGAGGAATTTATTTTGTACCTATGTTGACTACAATAGATTCTTCTACTAGCATCGGTGAATTTTTTTGTTCAACGAGGAGAATATTTAAACCTCTATCCTTGGGTGCCTTAGAGAGGTTTTCACCCTTAGATACGTCCTTTATTTTGACTGTTTCTTCATCCAAAGGTGCCTTTCAGTTTTCACCTAGGGACTCATCATTTTTCTCATTTTTATTGTCTTTTTTCTTTTTATTTTCATTTTTGCGACTAGAGGTGTAAATAGACTCCCCAAAATATGCTTTGTCACCCAATTCTATTGTAAAACTAGCTTTATGATTCCCTCTAAGTATGCCTTCTCGAAGTCCCATGAACTCAGCTAATGCTTAGTCATTCTCGAATGTATCTAAGATGGGTGTACCTTGTTGATACCAGTCGATAAGTTCAGGATATATGAGTGGAATGTCATCATCGAAGTTATCAAAGGTGGAAGATGACAAGGTGAATATCGAATGGTTGATATGGTCACAGAATTTTTGGACTAACTCCTTCTTGGTCTTTTTCCTATGGGTAGGTATACTCTGATGGACTTTTGTAATGGCTAAGTCATCAGAATATGGTTCGTTAGGCACCCAAGATGTATGATCAAGGGTCTCCCAATAATAGTGCTTAAGCCATTCTTCTTTGGACAAGTGTTTCTGATGACGGGAACTAGATGACTTTGGTAAGAATTTAATCTTGAGGTCAAGTTCTCCAAATAGAGTATCTAGGTTCATGGTACTAGTAGAGGAAAGGGAATTCCATTCATAGTCGCTGAGTCAAGGGATTCATTGTAAAATAAGAGAAGTGTTTTGTGAGATGTCTCAATGTCTACGTAAGCACTCACTTCCTCTTGAAATGGTGATGAAGTACTAGGAAAACCAATTCTAAGTGGTTGAAACCCTAGCCCTAGCTATTTTAGTCATGGAGAGATAGTGATCAGTTCCGTCCTTCCATTTTTATGTAGTCCTAACCCACTATGTCTGTCATAGCCTTCGTTTTGCATTATCTTAAAACCTTTTCCATATTGATCCTTAGCTATTTGAATAGATGGTGAGGGGTATTCATTGTCTTCCTTATACAACCAAGATGCAACATCACTTTGATCCACTTCCTCTTCACTTAATTCTCCCCATTTGGTTAATGTCATTGTAGGGGGAACATGAAATGTGACCACTAACTGTCTTCTATCTGCCATGGGTAAGCCATATGCCTTAGGTGGAATCAAGTGACTGATACAATAGAATGCCTTCATGTTATATTCCCCACAACCCTTGTCTTGGATCTCGACCTTAGGAGTGGATGATGGTGGTTTGAATGAAATGGACTTTGTAAGACGTGATGGATCAATTTATAGGGATAAAGTGGATGATCATGGAGCTTCTTGATTAATGGGTACTTTTCGTTGTGGGATTTCCTTTAGGCTTGTACAATATTGAAAGGGATCTGGATCACCATTAATCATGATCTCAATGCCATTATGTGGGAATTTAATACATTGGTGATACGTGGAAGGTACGGCTTTCATTGCATGTACCCAAGGTCTACCTAACAATAGGTTATACGGGAGGATGAGATCTAAGACTTGGAAGCTGGTGTTCATGACTGTTGGGCCAATTCTGATAGGGAGTGTGACAACTCCTTTAGATGATCTTTCCTCATCATCATAAGCCTTGATGACTATAATCTTAGAGGTGTCTACGCATTCTTCTGAGAATCCTAATGCCTTAACCAATTTTAGTGTACACAGGTTCAAACCTGCTCCTCTGTCTACCAAGACTCATCTGACTTTGGTTTGATGGACTAGGACTTCAAGATGTAATGGGTCATTATGATGAGTCTTTTTTGTTGAGTAGTCTTGTTAGGAAAATTTGGCGTGATGGGAGTTGGTTAAATATCCTACCATTTCTTCAAAACGATTGACATCTAAGTTGGTAGGGACAGTCATGTTCTATAAAGCTTTGTTGAGAATGGCTCGATGCTCAGGTGATAAAGGAAACAATTCCAAAATGGATATTTGTGCGAGAGTTTTGCTCAGTTGATCAAGGAGATTGTACTTAGATCTGGAAGACTATGTAGGTGGCTTAGAAGAAGGACTTGGAATAGTTATCTTTGTTCTGCATGTGTTTACAACACATTCAGGATGCTTCTTGATGGTGATGGTATCGACATGTTCAGTTGTAGCTCAAAGAGTATATATGATCGATCCTTTTCCATAGTCATACTTGGAATTTGCGTAATTGGCTAATGGAGAATTCTTGTTTCCTGAACTGGAGGCTTTTCCTTTCGTGTGGTCATGTAAAGGGTCGGTGAAGACCTTATGATCACTGCTCTTGGTATTTTTCTGACCATTGACCTCTATGGTTCCGTTTTCAACAAATTCTTGTATAATATTCTTCAGTTGGCGACATTATTGTAGGTTGTGTCCTTTTGTTCGATGATAGTCACAATAGGCGTTATTGTCCTACCATGAAGGTTTAAACTGCTTAGGATCATACTCTCTTGGTTCGAAAGGTTTGATGAGATTATGTTTAATCAGCTCTTTGAAAATTGTCTCGATCGGTTGTCCCAAAGGGGTAAATTCACATGTAGGAAATCTCTTTTGTGGTTGTTGTTGCTGTGAATTTTGGACATAATTTGCTATTAGATTTGGACTCTTCGTCATGTATTGATTGGGGTTGTAACTTCTAAGTGTGATTACTTGTCCCTTATGTATTTTTTTAGCATCAACAATGTCGTCATTTGTAACTTTTTTGTTTCTAGGCCAGAATTTATTTCTATCATTGGGAACGTTTTGATGTTGAATGACTGGATTTATGCCTAGTACCTTAGTTTCTCCTTTGTCTATAAGACCTTTTTCAAGGATGATTCCTTTTTGTACCAAGTCTAGGAATGAGGTGCAACAATGTACCCTCAAGTCACTTCATAGTTTTGGGTTGATGTTTTCAAGGAATATCGTGACCTTTTGATTTTCTAGTATTTCAATTGGACATCTGCTAGCTAGACTTCTCCATCTCTGGAAGAAAGTGGTGAAATTTACGCCATCTTCTTGTGTGGTGTGACACAAGTTTGCTATGGTTATTTCATTGTCTATGTTAAAGGAAAAATGTTTGACAAACTTCTCAGCTAATTCACCCCAGGATCGTATGCCATATGGAAATTTGGAGAACCATTCCAGTGCTATCCCTATAAGGGTTCACGGAAATAGTCTCATCAAGTATGTGGGGTCATATGATATGTCCATGCATGTCATTGAGAATTCTCTAATGTGTTCTAAAGGATTCTTCCTCCCATTATACTTTGGCATATTCGATATAACGTATCCATGGGGGAAAGGTGTCATGTAAAGCACTTTTTTGAAAGGACATGGACATAGATCTTGTGCTGAGATAGTTCGTTTTCCTAATACAGAGATGTTGTCCATTTGTTGTTGGATCATTTTCATTTGGTTTTGGAGAACATCTACTTGTGTCAAGGACATGTTGTTTGCGTTGTTTGGATCAATGTAGGTGTTATGATATGCCAGTTCTGTGATGGGTTGTGATTTGGTGAGGGAATATATCCTGTTAGAACATTCTGATTTGATATAGGAATATTTCCCATCTAGATGTTCTGATTTGGGATAGGAATATTTTCTGTTTGAATTTTCTGCTGTGGTTAAGGAATATTGCCTATCTGAATGTTCTGATATGGTATATGAATTCTCATGCCAACTTTGGATCTCGTACAAGTAGTGTTGGCGCTAAAGGGGTTGGAGGAAGTTGCTCCCACAGTAAATTGTAAGCCTTGTGTTATGTTGAAAGGGATTGTGCTTATGATTGGTGATGTTTGAGTGGGTATGCCGGTTGATATCACTACAATAATTTGGGGAATGGACACACTTGACATTGTAATTTGCATTGTGGTTTCAACGTATGGATATCAAATCCTGGTGGTAGTGTGTCACCTTCTGCTAGCAACTTTGCTAGATACTGTTGGGGATCATTTTCCAAACACTCATCCATAAAGGATGCAAACTCAGGATCTTGTACAATGTCTATTTCTTCAACAAAGATTTGTCCATGTGTGTCCCTAGTGATGTGTTTCTCAAGCAAAACTTTGTGTGGTCTCTCACTCCCTGATGGTTGATTTTTGAAAGGATTTACAAATTCGCTAGGGTTTGACATTGCTTTATGTTTCTTTTGAGACCTTGTTTCACCCATGAAAAGTTGCTCAAACTGGGGAAATGCAGACTATGTCTAAAAACTGATATGACCTATGTCTATGTTTTTTGGATTTTTCTAAAAAATAAGGATGTTGCTAAAGATTTCTAAAATGACGTATACTAAGATGACGTATGATATGACAGACACTATGCAAAATCTTGAGTAGACTATGACGGTAAATGATTATAAAATAGGGGTAACCTACCACCTATGGAGTAAATGCATGCAATGATTTGTGTTTGACCAAGGAACCTAATTGTAGGATAAGGACAATTGACAAGGTGAATTTTCCAAACTAGACTGTTGAGCTGAAAAAATTCACTGATAGGACTAAAGTGACTAGGTTCAATGACGTGGACAAATCAAGACATGAATGTATCCAATGACGCGGAAAGTTATTCTATTCTTCTATATGAAATTTCCTAGGAAGTATCTATATGCATGCAACTTAGAATGATGATGACTAGGACATATATGACACTAATAATGCAAGGTTTTGAGAAAAAAATTCCACTTTATGTCCAAGGTTGATCGTTTAGAAACATAAGTGAAAAATGACAGTAATGTTTCAGACTTGGTTTTGTAGTTGTTGAGGTTTTCTGTTGATAGTAAAATATGGTTCACCTATCAAATGTGGTTCACAAACATGCATGCGGTGATTTGACTAAAACCTAGCTTCAGATGTTTGATAGACCGTTGCGGCTTTTCCTGACAGATGCGGTTTTTAGTTTGACAGATGCGACTTTGCAATATACATGCGGTGTTTTGACCAAAACCTGGTTTTGAACCTTGACAAGAAGTTGCGGTTTTCTCATAGATGCGGTTTATAGTTTGACAGATGCGACTCATTGACTCATATGAGGCTCAAAATATGGGTTGTAAAACCTAAAATTTCTGACAGACACTTGCGGCTCGAAAAGTGACAAATTCAGCTTGCATATATAGATGTGACTCTGAACTTGACAGTTGTTCCTCGTGATAACCAAACTGTTAAAAATGGAATTTCTGACAGATAGATGCGGTATTTACCTTAACAAATGTGACTCGCTAAGACATATGCGGTTTTAAAACTGACAACTGCGACTCACGTTTTGACAGTTGAAGTTTTCTGAAAGTTTTTTTGACTGACTCCGTTTGTTGATCAAGATTTTGATGAATACAGCGAAAAAAAAACACAACATTCAATTTTTTTTTAGTTTGTGATGATAGAACTGTTAAGACTCGAAAACATTTACAACCTAGGCTTTTTGGACAATACTTGTTGAGTTCTTACTTGGATTTCTCCAGCTACGCATATTTATGGCAGATGACTAGTAGCTTGACCCCACTGGTTCCCCTCCATGACACTCACTTATACAAGGCAGCCAAGCTATTCTACCCATGAAATTCCCATGGCATACATCTCATGTCCACACATAAATCGTAAGAATGTACAACGACTTCACAAGGCCGACCTTGCTCCGCCAACAAATAGGTAGGATATTGGCAAAACTACACAAGGTGTTTAGTAAGGGCATTCCGTTCATGGGACACTATCCAACATCGATGAGAGTCCATTTATGTCCATCTCATCAAAATAGTGCGCATGATTCTTGGGATTTACCCAAGAATCCACTCTTGTATACCGGTTGGGAGTCGCTTGGCATCTAGCATGCTACCAGTCTGAGTCGTCTTGGGGTGAGTATTTTTTCCCAGCAAGATAGGGCCAAGTTCTAGAGTTAGCAACCATTTCTCTTACACCCAGGATCACATGGATGTGCAAGGGGAGAAGATACTTCGATGTACCAAATCGTGGGGTTACAAATTATGGTTTCACACCAAACAAAGTAAACAATGATTCTTTTTAATCCAAACGACAGTTATCTATCTACCAAACATAAAGCATGCTTAAATATATAAAAACAAAGTCATTAGGTCCTACATGCAAATGGATTAGTAGTTCAATGTTCTTGTCTTCAGCTTTCGTCCTGCAAAAAATATTGTCTTTGGTTTTATTGTCTTCTATGCTTCGTCTTGCAAAAACTAAGTTAATCCATCTAAATATAGTTGCAAGCAAACATTAGTGAAAAATGAAAATCACACAAAAAATGAAGAAACAAGTAAAATGCAAATGTACGAAATTGAAAAAAAAATGAAAAATATTTACCAGTTGGATGTGGCTTTTGGAGACACAGATGCGGTAGGGTTTGAAAAATGGATGCGGTTCATGTTGACAGTCGTGGGTCAAAATGTTGACAGTCGGATGTGGTTCATGAATTCGCAGATGTGGTGCGTAACTACAGATGCGGTGCAGGTTTTAGCAGATGCGTCATTTTTTGGAACAGACGTAGTTCATTGTACGATTCCTACAAAAAACCAAAAAAAATGGAAAATGAAAATAAAATTTGCATGAATTGGAAGCGTGCTTCATGTCGGGTTCACCAAATGTAAGATTTAGATTTATCTCTAGTAGATTAATGCTAATAGCTGCACAGATTACAATTATCAATTCTAAACTAACAAATAATCTAAATCAAAACAACAAAGAATGAAGAAAGTAGACATGAATAAAGTAAACAAATCAATGGAAAGCTCTCACCAAATGTGCATTCACCCCTTCGAATTATCTCGATTGCTCTTCTCCATTTTGCCTTTTTAGTATTTTTTCCCTCAGATTTCTGTGTTTGATGCAAGTATAACTTCGTCGAATGTCTAAGAAAAATATTGAAGATAAGTTTCTTCTCAAAAGTGTATGATTTTGGGAGGAGGAATAATGATAATTACAGGCCATTTTATAGATTTTGGGTTTTCAAACGATTGGCTCAGATTCAAAACAGAGATCGACGGATGAGATTGATGAATTTCATGCGATGTGAGTTATGTGTCAGATAGAACATGAGTTAGAACACGAGTCATAAAAGACTATAGGATAAAGATTAAGTTAGATCAACAACTTAATCTTGTGTCAAGACTGTTTGAAAACAAGAAGAACAAGAGTTCAAGATCTTAATCTTCAGTTAAGAGTCTTCAAAAATAGAAGAAGTAGACTTTGAATGTCAAAGACAAAGTTAGAACTCGAAGAATAAGAATTCGAATGCATAATTCAATTAATTAATTAAATAAAGATATTTAATTAATAAACACATTCATGCACATGAGTTAGAACTAGTTAACTGACTAGTTGTGATAGAGAGTCTTCTTGCAGAGATGATCAGTTGTTGAATTCAAAGATAACTGGAGAACTTAAAATAGATCTCAAGTCAAAAGGTGAGTGAATGATTAGATAACTAATTGATAGAATAATGTGACATAAATAATTAAAATAATGAATTAAATGTTAATTTGATTCAACATTTGAAAATGAGAGATTTAAATTAAATAAATAAATGTAATTTATTCAATTGATCAATAGTTGAATAAATGAATTAATGAATTAGTGAATTAATTAAAAAGGGTATTTAATTAATAGAGGAAATATGTATTAGAAAAGGTAATAAATTAATAAATATTATTTAATCATGACCATGGATAAACAAAAAATTATGTCGAATGTGTACTCGCAGGCCTAGACCAATTTTTGGTATCCATAGTTTTTATACCATTTTTAGGACTATTTTTCAAAGTCCTTTGATATTTAAAATGATGGATTAGATTATAATGAAACATTTACTCAAGTAGCTAAAATTCCAACTATTAAATTAGTTCTTTCTTTAGCTTCTCATATGCATTGGCCTATTCATCAAATGGATGTTAAAGGTGCATTTTTAAATGGTGATTTACATGAAGAAATTTTTACGTCTCAACGTTTGGGTTTCATTAAGGAAGGTAATGGACATCTTGTTTGAAAATTAAAAATTTAATCAATTTATGGTTTAAAAAAATCTCCTAGAGAATGGTATTCTAAGATCAATGCTTTCTTTATATCTCAAGGTTTCATTAGAAGCAAAAATGATGCAAATTTATATATTAAGAATAGTGAAAATGGTATTGTGATTATTATTTTATATGTTGATGATTTAATTATCACTTCTAGTTCTAACAATTTTATTAGTGATGTAAAGTCTCAACTCAATCAACAATTTCAAATGATTGATTTAGGCCTATTACATTATTTTTTGGGTATACAAATTTGGCAAACACCTAAAAGTATTTTTCTTTCTCAACATAAATATGCTCAAGATATCTTAGATAGATTTAAAATGAATGATGCAAAGTGGGTTTCCACTCCTTGTGAATTAGGAAGAAAATGAATGGTTGATATGGAAACTCCTTTTGTTAATCCTAATTTGTATAGGAAATTAGTTCGTATTTTAAATTATCTAACTCTTACTAGACTTGATAATTCTTATAGTGGTGGATTGGTTTCTAGATTTATTTCTAAACCACAACAAAATCATTTTAAAGTTGCAAAAATAATTTTAAGATATGTTAAAGGTAATCTTAATCTTGGTCTCTTTTATGATGCAAATTGTTATTTTTCTTTAAAAGGTTATACTGATGCAGATCTAGGAGGTGATCCCAATGATGGGAGATCCACTTGTGGCTATTGTTTCTTTTTTGTATCAAGTGCAATGTCATGGAATAGTAAGAAACAAAAATCTACTTCTCGTTGTTCTACAAAATCTAAATATGAAGGTTGTACAAATGCATCCAAAGAAGCACTATGGTTAAGAAGATTACTTGAAGACTTGGGTCTATCTCAAAAGGATCCTATGCCTTTATATTGTGATAATCAAAGTGATATTGCTTTGGAAAAGAATCCAATTTTTCATGCAGGGACCACACACATTTCTCTTAAACATCACTTCATTAGAGAGAAAATTGAAGATAAGTAAATTTCTCTTTTGTATTGTAAAGGTGAAGATCAAGTTGCAAATACTTTCACCAAATCTCTTTGTAAAGATAAATTTCTCTTTCATTGTAAAAATATTGGATTACAATCCATTGAAGGGTATGACGTAACCTCCCCAAGTAAAGCTTAAGGGGGGGTGTTAGAAGATTAATCTTTACTTGGTAAAGGTTGAATTATTTAATTATAATTATTTATTAACTTGTAGGAATATTCTAAAGGAATCCCTACAAGTCTTTTGTCTTTCTTTCTTCTCACACATGTGAGAGGATGACTCATTTTATTTTACATTCGTTTAATAAGGAATATTTGTAGCCACCTCCTTAAGAGGTTATTGACACAATGCACACACATAGATGAATGGTGGAATTCATTGAGTTGGGAGTTACAATATAAATTATCTTCTCACCTCTATTTATTGAGGTGCCTCTCCTCTCATTCTTCATATTCAGACAAGCATGCTTATGGCTTAAGTGCTCTCTCTCTCTTTGTATCATTATTAGGCATTTTTCCTCCATTCATAATATTGGGGTTTTTTCTTGTTTTTTCCCCTTATTAAATTCTTGTCTCCTTTGTATCTGGTGGTGCTTGATTTGGATTCTCTATTTCTTGGTAATCTCATACCTTCAAACAATGATTATTATTTATTACTTTCCATTTCTCATTTATTTTTCCTTTCATTCATCAGTGATCAAATTCTTTAGAGAGATGCGAGTGATGGGATCTCGACTTCTATTGGCAAGATGGTTTCGATGCCATAGACAAGGGAATATGGGGTGGCACCAATAGGAGTATGGATGGATGTTTAGTATGCCCAAAGGGCAGGATTTAAGGTGGACATGCCAATCTCAACCAATATTATTGACAACCTTCTTAAGGATTTTGATGAGAGTTTTCTTGGTAGCCTCAGCTTGTCCATTACCTTGAGGGTAATAGGGTGTTGACCAATGGTGCTAAATGTGGTATGCTTTGCATAGGTGTTTCATATAATAGTTGTTGAAAGGTTTACCATTGTCGGTAAAGATGGTGGAAGACATACCATATCTACAAAGAATATGGTAAAGTATGAATCTAGATATTCGGATGCCAATGATTTGGGAAAGTGGAATTGCTTCCAACCATTTAGTGAAGGAATCAATGGCTATGATTATGAAGGTATGGCCATTAGATGAATGAGGATAGATATTGTTGATTAAGTCGAGACCCCATTGTGAAAAATTCCACAACATAGTGATAGATTATAGATCTTGTGTAGGAGCGTGGTTAGGTCTGCTTGTTGCTAACATGGTACAAATTTATTAAGAAATTCACAAGCATCGTGCTCCATAGTTGGCCAATAATACCCTATTCTAAGAAGCTTCTTTTTCAAGGCCATTACATTATTATGGGCCCCAAAAAATTCACTATGCACTTTGTTTAACATAATGTGAGATTTTGATTCTCTTAAACATCGAAGAAGAGTTCCATTATACCCCCTACAATAATGTGTATTACCTATGATGGTGTAACGAGAAGCATGTTGCATTAAGGATTTACATCTGTTGCGAGTTAGATCATGTGGTATAATTATTTCATGGAGGTAGGTGTAAATATCATGGCACCAAGGAGATTCGAGATCTATTATGTCACACACCATTTCACTATCTAGAATATCATATGCCAGGATTAATAATTGTTCCACCAAGAACTCATAATCTATTCGACCTCTAGGCATGTCAATAAGGGAACCAATTGTGGGTATTGCATCAGTAGCTTTATTATGTAATCTAGGGACCTGCTCAAACTAGATATGACTGAAGTACTTCTTAAAGTCATCAACCATGCACTTATAAGGGAGAAGCTTATCAGCCTTAGTATGAAACTCATCATTGATCTATTTGTTAATGAGTTGGGAAACTCCATAAACATGTAGATGAGTTATATTCCATTAAACTACAATTCTAAGACCTGTGATAAAAGCTTCGTATTCAACAATATTTTTCCTACATGGGAAAGCCAATCTAAAGGACTTTGGATTTTAGTCACCTTGTGTGGTGACGAAGAGGATACCTACACCAACTCCATTTTGGGTACAAGATCCATCAAAGTAAAGTATCCATACCTCTAATTCTATGATTGTGAAGACTGATTCATCAAGAAAAATTTCCACGAAAGGACACTAGTCTATAAGGGGAGAATTTTCTAACTGATCTGCTATAACTTTCCCTTTAATTTTTTTTTGATCTACATAATCAATGTCAAACTCACTAAGGAGCATAGCCTACTTAGCCATGAAGCTAGTTAATGATGTTTTTGATAACAAATATTTGAGTGGGTCAACTTTTGATATTAGTTTTATTAGATGACTGACAATGTAATGTTGAAGTTTTTGTGAGCTGAAGATGACTGCCAAATAAGCCTTTTCCATGGGAGAATAATTGAGTTCATATCCCACTAGCATTATAATGATATAGTAAATGGATATTTCTTTTGAAGACTCATCATGTTGGGCCAATAATGCCACAATGCAACTAGAATAGCTGAAATATATAACAACATTTTTTTTCCTAGAATGGGGGGCATCAAGATAGGTGGCTTTACAAGATATTCTTTGATTTTATTCAATCCCTATTGGCATAGAAGATCCAATTTGAGGTTTGTATCCTTGTGTAGGATATGAGTCAAAGGTTGACACTTGTCTACAAGTTGGGATATAAAGTTCCTATTTGACTATAATTTCCCATGTAAGCTCCTTATTTTTTTGAGATTTCTAGGCGAGGGCATTTCCATTATAGACTTAAATTTTGTAGGATCGACCTCAATACCCCTTTTGGACACAATGGATCCTAGCAACTTGTTGGATGTGACATTTAAGACACAATTCTTAGGATTTAATTGTAATTGATATTGTTCCAACCAATCAAAAATATATTTCAAGACTTTAGGGTGATCCTCTCTAGTTTTTTACTTTCCCAAGAGATCATCGACATATTCTTCCGATATAATGTGGATAAGGTCATGGACAATAGCTATCATTACACACTGATATGTCGGCCCCACATTTTTAAGACCAAAGGGCATGTCATTGTAGCAAAATGTACCCTAAAGAATAGTGAAAGAAGTCTTGTGTTGGTCTTCTGGTGCAATTTTGATTTGGTTATACCCTAAAAAGCTATCCATTAGGGATAGCATGGAATATCCTACTATCAAATCTACTAACATGTCAATGTTGGGAAAGGGAAAGTTATCATTTGGGAAAGCTTTATTCATCTCCCTAAATTTGTGTAGATTCTAAGGCCCCCAACGGGCTTAGCT
Organism: Sequoiadendron giganteum; assembly: GCA_007115665.2. Lineage (NCBI taxonomy): Eukaryota > Viridiplantae > Streptophyta > Pinopsida > Cupressales > Cupressaceae > Sequoiadendron > Sequoiadendron giganteum. Next base: position 80,690,660 of record CM021108.1, read on the forward strand.
ACAAGTACTATGTTTAATATCCAATTTGAGTAATCAATTATCTTGATAAACCCTACTGCCAATAACTTTTTCAGTTAAACCTTAACCATTAGAGCCACTTGGAAATTCATTTTTTGAAGTTTTTGTTTGACTATATTTCCATCAAGATGCACATCAAGATGGTGTAATACTAAAGTAGGATCCAACCCGAGCATGTCTAAATATGACTAGGTGAAGTTTATGATTCCTTCTTTCAACATATTGGAAATGAATAGATATTCTTCTTCAGAAAAAGACTTAGCCACATAGGTGATTTCAGGCTCTTCTTTTATTCCCAAATTGATCTCTCTTGTCTCTTCAATTAGGATTGAAGACCATTCCAAAAATTGATTCCCTATAAGGGGAAGATGATCATATTCATCCTCTAGTACCCCATTAAGGTTTTCACTAGAGGATACACCCTTTATTTTTGCTTTTGCTAAGTCAAGAAGTGCCTCAAAAAACATTTCACTAAGTGACCCTTTTATGATTTGTTTCTTTTTATTTTCACAATTAGGGTGTTCACTCTCCCAAAAGTATACTCCATGGTCTTCATCTAATCCCATGAGTTGTACATATGCTTTCTCCAAGGGAAAATATCAATTGGTGCACTCCCTCATAGATCCCAATCAATAAAGTCAAGGTGATGGAGTGAAAGACTAATAGAAAAAATGGATGTAGATTCGATTTGGTAGATCCAAATCATTGTAAGAATGTATTATGGCCTCTTCTTCAGGAATGTCCTCAAGAAAATTAGTTTTTGAGTTGAAATTGTTCAAGGTACTAGTGGATGCTACAAATCCATTCTATTTATTTTCATAGATGAGACCCAGGTGTTTAGGACATGTGGGTGTTTCAATAGGCTTCCTCATTCCATTTTCATCAACACCGATCCCTCCCCCATAATAATTATACTTTTTTGCTAACTCAAAATTTTCAAGATAAACTTCTTGGAAGTATTCAAGAAGGGGAGGCAAGGGTTCAAGTTCCTCTCTATAAACCCATTGACTAATTTCCTCATCCATATGATCTTGTAAAGTGATTAGAGACCAGAATGTAGTGGATCCCACATTCTTAGAACTAATAGTCTTAGTTACATGGTCTTCATTTTTTAAAGACTTAGACAATCGACCATAGGTGTGGGGAGAGGAAGGAATTGTTCCCACATTAAGCATAGTACACATCTTGTATTCCCCACAACCCTTATCAATGATCTAGAATTTGATGATGGTGGATTCAGATGTGGAAGATGGAATGGAGGATGTATTGAATGATGGAGTGGAAGTTGGAATGGAAGATGGGATGGAGGGTGATGCCTAAGGAGTTCCCACTTCTATTCTTGGAAAATGACGTGAATGTGGGAAGGATGTATCAAGAGCATGATAGTACTCAAAATTTTGGAGGTGAACATGGATAGTAATTTCAACCCCATTATGTGATAACTTTAGACACTGATGATAAGTGGATGGGATGGATTGCATCGTATTAATCCATCTCTCAAGGAGAAGATTGTATGGTAAGTACAGATCAAGGACATGACAAGTGGTATATTATAAAACTAGGCCGAATTGAATGGGGATATAGATGATGTCTTCTGAATCTCTTTTTGCATTGTCAAATGATTTGATTGTGATCACGTGATTGTCTAAGTCAGCATGAGTATACCCCACTTATCTCATGAACTTCAACATGCACAAATTTAGGGAAAACCATTATATACCAAGACCCTCTTAACCATATGCCTGGTGACAATCACTTCAATATGGAGGGCATGTTATGAGTGGGGTCAATAAGTGGCATATCATGTTGGCTAAAGCCCAACTAATAGATAGATGATAAATGTCCCACAAAAGCTTAAAAATAAGTGGGGTAAATATCATTCAGTACTTGTGTGTCCTATAAAGCTTTTGTGAGAATCTCTTCATGAGTAGGGGAAGACAATTGTAAATATATGATAGATATTTATTCAAGAGTCTTCCCAATGTGGTCAAGGATATTATACTGCGAGCTCATAGGTTTTGGTTGGGATGACCTAGATGGCTCTAAAACTAATATGCAGGTTCTATGAGTGATGACAATGCATTAGGGATATTTATCTTTGACACAAATCATGGATGCACATGGGTCTACTTGAGTGATGCATCCAACAATATTTTTGTTATTAAAAGGGACATTGTTGTAGCTTATATTGTTGTTTTGGTTATCTTGACTATTGTTGTTAGATCAAGTGTTGGTGTTTGACGTACTAGGACCTTGGTTATGCTTGGGAAAGGCTTTTTTGAATATTTTTAACTAAGCATTGGATGGCGTTGATTGGTTTTATTCCACCAAAATTTCTCCTCGATCAATAAGATCATGGATGTAACTTTTAAGACCTTGACATTTATTTGTGTAATGACCCATAATCCTATGGTATCATAATACTCATTCTCTATAGGTCAATTAGGCTTTGGCTTTGACTCATCAAAAGGTTTGGTGATAGGATAAGTAACCACAATCGCTTAGACTAGCATCTTGAAGACATATAAGGGGTCTCCTAAATGAGTAAATTTGTGTTTGGTGTTCCCTTGATTATATTGATTGGAATTGAGGAGGAGGGCATGCTACACCTTGATGCATAGATATTAAATTAGTGACTAGTGGTGGTTGAGAGGAAATGTGTGGGATATGAGAGGTATTAGCTACTTGGATATGCTTAGTGTCAGTGAAACCATCATTAACAATATTGTTTTTCTTGTTCCAGTAGCGTGACTTATCCCCAAATTGTTTTCCCTTGTCATACTTGAAGATTTTGATAAGCCCTTTAGTAATAAGAGCCTTCTCAATAGTGGTCCATTTCTCAATAACCTCCACAAAGGTAGTGACACAATGGAGATGCAAGTTATGGGCCAACTTAGGATGGGAGTTTTTGACAAATATTATCACTAACTCCTTTTCTGGAAGGCTGCATTTTAGTCAGCTAGCCAAAGCTTTCCACCTTTGCAAGTAGCTGGAAAATGTTATTCCATCACGTTGCTTATCTTTCATGAGATCCATGATCTTTACATCCTTCTCTATATTGAAAGAAAAGTGTGTGATAAACTTCTCTGATAAGTCAACAAAGATGGATATTGATGCTCGTGGAAGGTGCATGAACCACTCTAGCGCTTGTCCTACTAAGCTCCAAGGGAACAACCACTTGAGGCAATTATCATTATGTAAGACATCTTGACAATGCATGTAGAACTCTTGCAAGTGACCTTGTGGGTCACCCCTCCCCTTATACTTGTCAAACTTTAAAATTTCAAAATTTTTGGGGAAGGGAATGAGTGAAATGAATGAATCAAACAGATAGGGACAAATGTCCTCGAACTTGCAGGTATTCGAGGGTGGATTTCATGTCTTCCCATTCCCTATTTATTAGTGCTAATGGGGGAGGACTAGCTAGATTATAATGATCATAGGGAGGATATTTTTGATATGAAGGCAGTGGAGGTGGAATTGATTGATCATATGACAACAAAGGATATGAGGGGACTTGCTCATATTGATCCATGTAAGTGGGTTGTGGGTTGATGTAAACCTATTGTTGTGAGGGTGGTGCTTGATAGTATGATGAAGAGGCACCCTACTGCGTGGAGGGTGAGTGATGATAATAACATGGATTGGAATGATAATCATATATATAGGTTGATGTTGGGAAATTTATGGAGGTGGTAATGGATTCATCTATTGTTGGTGAGTATTTTGTGGGGGCTACTGAGGATTAATGTAGGGTGGCTATTGTTGGAATTGTTGTTAGTTATAGTAATAATAATTAGGATTGGTGTTGGATGTGGTAGGTTGTTTTTGAGGGGTTTTTGGTGGAGGAAGCAACTGATAATCGATGTTTTGCAGAGGTGGTTAACGGTAGTGAGGTGAGAAGTATTGAGGTGGAGGTTGCAAATGGTATTGATATTGCATTGTAGGGTTTCCCTAGGGTTGTGAAGGGGGTTTCTATTGTTGTAGATTGATTTGTGGTTGTTGTGGAGGTTGAGATGGGGTTTTTTGTGGAATAGAGTGGCAAGGATTAGGAAACAATGTTTGTGGCAATAATGGTTGAGTTAAAATGAGGGGGTGCAGAAGAAAACATATTGGATCTAGTGCCCTTAGTATTTCATGATGATGGATTTGACTAATTTTGTGGATACGATAGAGAAGATGGAGTGGGTGTAGGACCTTGTGGTTTATTAGGACCAGGACCTTGAGAATTGCTAGGACCTTACTAATTGTTAACTCTAGGAACTTAAGGATTATTAGAACCTTGTTGATTGTTAGTTCCAGGTGCCACACCCATGACTGGAATCCAAGTAGGAGAGGATGGGATTTGATAACTAAAATCATTTCCAAATCTAGGCTGATACCATGTGTCTTGTAGGGTAGCTTGAGGAGCCAAAGGAACCTGAGGGACTGATGGTCCTTGATTAACTTGAGAGATTTTCAATCCTATGATTGAGGGGGTGTAATGTTGACATATTGTGATATGTCAAATATTGGAGGTGGCCTAGTACCTCTCATGAGTAGAGTAGCAAGGATATTATCTTTGCATTCATAAAGTAGATGATCAATTATTTGGACTTTAGTAGGATTGATAAGATATTCATCAATAGTTAGCTTAGGTTGATTAACCATTCCTTCCTCAAGGGAAGGGTGAGGGTGAATTTTTGTGTTGGATTGTTGAGATACATCATTAGTGGATTGATTAGGAGGATACTAGGTTTGATTGGCTTGGGACTATTGTTGTTCCATGAGTTTCTTTACTTGTGATCATGTGGTAATGGGCATGAAAATGCATATAACTAAAATATGATGATAATTAAAAGTTCTAAGATGCACCTAAGTGATGATGACCTAGATGATGGATTAAAGGCTCGCTAGGATGATGGATCAATTGGTTAGATGATTGATAGGATAATAATGGATTATCAATTGGATAGGATTGGATTGGATTATATTGATTGATTGGATTGGATGATAGGATTAACTCCAAACTAGATTCATGAGCTCAACTAGATGATGCAGGATGATGATGACTAGATAAAATGATAAAAAGGATGATTACAATGAAAATCCACCTCTAGATGGATGTAGATTGATGAGGTTGTAAAGGATTACTAACTTAGGATGGATGACAGTCCTTAGTAATTATGGATGATACTAATTAGGGTTGTTTACCTAGCCCAATTGGATAAAAAGTCCCTAAATTAACATCTAAGGGATTTAGATTGATGGATTGATGATTGATATGCTATTGAAGGATGTCATAAGATGAACCTATGTGATTTAATCAATGATTCAATGAATTTTGGAAAATTTAGATGAACAAAAAATGGTGATTACGGGAAATTTGATGATGATAAAAAATAATTCATCATAGGAATAGACTCAAAATGAGGTAGCCTTTCAATGGACAAAAGGATTCACTCTCTGGTTTTTCTATGGAAAGTGGATTTCCCATGTGTAAGATAGATTCACCCTTTTGGATCATGAGTTCACCTATCTAAGATGTTGTCGGTTCACCCCTTCATATAGTGGGATTTCCTCTCTAGGGTTCACAAGTTTCCCTCTATCTTCTGACTATATGGATCAAGTCACAGTATTGCCTAAATAGGTAATGGATTCGCCTAAACTAGAAAATGTACGGATGGGTGAGAATGCGGTCACCTTATTGAAAATCAAGTTCACCTATATCTAGGACTCAAGATCACCTATTACTTGAGGGTATACACGGAGCACAGAAACATCTAACTAGGATGCGAGATAGCCTTTATGGAGAACGATTTCACTTAAGGGAAAGGTGTAAGTGGGATCACCTCTAGAAGAATCAAGATCTCCTAAGGGAAAACCAATATGTATGGATGAATAGATCAAATTCACCCCTTTGGGGAGTAGGATCACCCAAGGGATGAGACAGGAGGATTTTCCTCTATGAGAAGCAAATTCATCAATTGGGGCTAATTGATTGGACAAGAAAGAGACATAGATTCACCCCTCAAAGGGTAGGATCACCTTTCCATAGTTCAAATTTCCTTTGTAAGAAGCGAAATCACCCTTGGGGAAGGGATGGACTATGGAAAAGGACCAAACATAGCAAACAAAGAAAAAGTAGGTAAAGAATGACTCAGACTGAAGACATTCATTAGTATCATAGAAGAAGACACACCAAGCACATGAACAACACTATAATTAGTGTTAAGGGTTTAAAAAATCAATGTGGGCCCACCACCCCAAGGGTTTAATACTTCATGAAATTAGGTGGAAGCACCCTATCTTGCGAAGGTAGATAGCTAGAGATCCAATGACATAGGGTCATCAAAAAATGCCATAGGATCACCTTCTCTCTCTCCTTGAGAACTATTGTAATTCAAATGAATATTTCTATCTCAAACTAAGGGAGTATGTGGTGTGTAAATTCAAGGTGTCATCTACAATCCTTGCACTACACCAAGCCAAAACTAAAACATGTGTCTTAAACTAGGTTGGACAGGTAACTAGGGGAGTCCTCAATACACTAGGAGGGTGCATGAGGCACAAACATGAACACCAGTACATCACAAGTGTGGGTTAGAAGCCCCAATGAGGTACTAGATACTCAGACCAAACCTGCACATCTTAACTTGGAATTACCCTAGTATCAATGCTTCATTAGATACTATGTGATTGGATTTAGGTACAAATTTAGTTCTCCCCCCTTTATATACCCCACTGGAAATATGTGGTCGAGATCATGCCCCAAGTGATGAAATCCCAAGTAGGTCTCACTAAAGGGAAGGAAGTGTTAGGTGTTTCTGATCCCCAGGCTCACACGTAGCACAAGGGGAGATCATACATGCAAACTAGCACTTCCAAGGTAGACACAATTGGACTTCAGTCAACTGTGATTTTTGATCCCCAAGCTCATCGTACAATGTAAGGGGAGAGCATATGCCAATAGCTTCCTCCAAACACAACAAAAAAGACTAATTGACCCTTTAAGAAATTGAGTGTTCCTATATTAGTATGAAAAGTGACACACACAAACTAAATAGGGATCTTCGATCGATCATCCTACAAGACACATGTTATTAGTTTTCACTATCGATCTTGGACAACAACAAGATGCACAAACACTCACAAAACCTCACAAACACTGACAAAGAAGTGAGGAGATTAGTGGCTAAACCCAAAACAAACTGAAAGCACAAACTAAAGAATTTTAGTTGTTGGAGTAACTTAGGTTCACCCCTATGTAGGGTGGATTTTGCTTTGTAAGAATATAAGGATTGCCCTTCGAGTGGAGGGGCATACATGCAATCACCTTTGTAAGTCCAGCAGGGTCACCTATGTCGAATTTGGTTCACCTTTTAGGTATAAATTTTACCTTTTCATACAGTTGAAGGTGTATTTTCCTTTGCAATTTGGATCTTGAATGGTTAGGTGCAAGATCATTTCTTCTTTGAAGTGGCATTTACGTAATTTCCTATTTCAAAGTAGGTTCACCCCTATAGTTAGTTGGATTCACTTGTGAGGAAAATTTGCCTCTATAGCACTAAAAAATCCAAACCTACAAGATAAAAACAATAACAAAAATTTAAAGGACCCATGACGTGGGTCCCACTGGGCATGCCAAAAATGCGTGTAGGTAAATTTATAATCTAAAGATGCAAAACAAGAAATAATCAAACAAGAAATAATCAAACAAGAAATAATTCAAACAAGAAAGACACAAACAACACCTCAATAATTAGCCTAGTTGAACTTGAACAAAATAAAGGATAAAAAAAGTGTTTTACCTTGTCCAAGTTGATTCTTTGGTTGGCCCTTTGATTTGTTGTTTTTTGTGCTCCTTCACTTGATAAAATGGCCTAAAACTATATGAAAATGATGGATATTTTGATGGTGGATACAATGGTGGTGATGGTAAATGGATTTTATGCAATATGGTATCTTGAAGTGGCTACAACAATGGAGGCTTGAAGGCTAGAGAGCAAATGTGCTAAAGCTAGCTAAGTGTGTGATTGTCAAAATGAAGCAATTTTCATTGCTTTTAGGGAAAATCCTCCAAAAGAATTGAGGGCCAAGATTGATTCTAGGGTATAAAATCAAGGGTTGAGATTCCTTGAGACATCTCAACTCATCTCATGAGGACATGTGGATGAGGAGGTGGAGAGGAGATGGTGAAGTGGAAATGAGGTGGCAGCCACATGGAGGTACTTGCATGTACCTTGGGAATGGGAAGGATCTCCTATAAATGAGTTTCTTGTCCATTTTTAAAATGAGAGGACAAGGGAGGAATGTAAATTTCCTCAAAAATACTCACGGGGACTGAAAAAGGAATATAAAATTCCTTATGGGCGGATGTGAGGAATTAAAAATTCCTCAAAATGCATAGGATAATAAATTAGAATGTAAAATTCCAAAAGGGATGGGGATGACTTCTCCAAAAGGAGAAATTATTTAATAGGATTGACCATGGGTAGATTTCATAAATGGCATGGGCATTAAGTTAGGTCTAATCATTGATTTAGGTTGTGCAAATGAGGGATTAGGTGGATTAATTCTGATTAGGCGCCCACTTGCATTTTATGGAGGAATGTGACCCTAATTATGATTAGGAATGTGAAATTAATTAAGGATTAAGTGGGATAATCAATATTATGGGAAATTTTGGAGGATGGGACAAGGAGAGAGAAAATAATGAATTAAAATTTGATTTTAATTCATTTGGAAAAAGGTGACTAAATTAAAATAATTGGACTATTTATTTAATTTAGAAAGGAAGAGAGGTAATGTATTTATACAATTAATCAAACACCTTAGGGAACATTAGGAATAAGATGAAATATTAACAAAATAATAAGTTATTTAATTAATATGACTTATTGGTAGGGGATAAGAGAATATGACAACAAATTTTACCATATGGGGGTGGTCAAATTCAAGCATCTACAAGATGATCATATATTTCACATATGAAATCAAAATTTGATAACTTTTTTTAAAAATTATCAAAAAATCATGAATAATCTGATGAAATAGTCTATTTTTTAGTTTGGCTATTTTTTCAATGCAACATCCTTCCTTGGAAAAATATTAAAAACTTGAAAAACCTTGTTTCTCATAATTAAAAGAGAAAAAACCATAATATTTATAATCTAGTAGTTTTGTAGAATGAGCTTAAAAAGACTCTTCTTTATAGAATATTTATTTAATTTACTGTGTTTCTTTATTTTCCTTTTCAAATAAATTATTTATGTGAATAAAATTAATGATTACATTTTAATCAGTATAATCAATAAATCAATGTCTTGCTTAAGGAGCATAATCACATATTCTCTTCTCGCACATGCTTATGTGACATTGAGAATAAAAATCACCAAGTCTTCTCAAATATTTTTAAGAGGCTCGTCTTGGATTTGAGTTCCAAGTGAATGAACAAAGAGCAAGGGTGAATAGGAAAATATACCTGTTAGATGTAATTTAATCATTCAAACTAAGCCCACAATAAATCTATGCATTAAGGAAGTGAAGGAAAATGGTGTTTTATCCTTCCCCTAACTATTTGGCATCATTTCACATTTGTTTTCATTAATTTAATCTCACATGCCCTTGTGGCTTATTGATAAATACCCTACTCACATATATAGCCTACTCTAAGACCTTTGGTCATCCTTCCTTATGGTGCATTAGATGCTAGTTAGGCCTAAGAGGTTAGTCTTAATGTTGATTTGGAGTGGGTAGATAAAACTAACTTTAGGTAAGGATATGGCATGTAAGGTAAGGCATGCATAGGTGATACATGATCTTCCATTTCTTATATATCGATCACTTAAGAGAAAACATATCTATGGGCCCATAGGGATTGACATTCCTACCTAAATAATTTAAATATGTTTTCTGTGTCTTGTGTTTTTCACTGTTGTATTATAAATTCCCTAGTGAAAACTTAAAGTGGAATTTATCCTTTTAAACCACAGTTTTTAAAATATTTCTTTCTCTAAGACTAAGTTTTTAATAACTAAAAAGGTATATAAAATCTAAGAAAAAAAAAATAGTCAATAGGTTTGTGCCACCCATCACTATATTTGAAACCAATAATAACATAAAGAAAAAAACAATCCCTTTGAAACTAGTTAGTATACCTACCTGGTGATAATCTACAAGTCAAGCTTAGATTAGATGAAGAAGATATGATGTATCAACCAAAGTATTCTCTTAGGTTTAACAAGTTTATGAAAGATGATCTTACTCAAACCTATCTAGATCACCTCGTAAATTTCAATGGTACATATTTCTATAGAGGAGGGGGATTGACTGCTCAGGACCCCAATTCATGGAATGGTCTAGAACAATAGGCTACCTTGATTTACCTCAAGCTAAGGGAATTTTTTAGGAGATTTGAAGGTTTAGAGGCTAAAAGAAGAGAAATTGGGTTGCTATTATCCTTTAACAAGCCTGAATGTTTCAAGAAGTTAGGTGAGCAAGTTTCCAGAGTCTAGAATGTAACTTAGGAAACTCACTACAAGAGGTCTCCAATGCGGTGCACTGGTGTCTCATTGGGGTGATAGCATTCATACTAATAAAAAACATAAAGTATAGTTTGAAAGCTAAGGAAACTTACTAACAACCTAGAAAATATGGTTTAATGCAGTAACAAAAGTAGAAAAGAACTAAATAACAACATAACAAGAAGAATACTTTAACTTGATCTAATCTACGAATTAACAAAAGAAGGTGAGGAAAGTGTACCTTCCTACCCATGAGTTGATATCTTCAAGGTCTTCACTTGATGAGAAAACTACACACACAAGATGAAAAAAATTGGGGTTGTGTATAGAGGACTATCACAGTCAGTCCCCCGCTTTGGTGTTTCCACTTCCATGGACAACCAATATAGCAACCATAGGAGAAATGTAATAAAAATAAAAATATTGAATTGAGAGTACCAAGAACTATGCTAAACAATAATATGCTACAAAAATAATGAAATAATGCTAATTGAATGAAAGATGGAATAATATCACCTTCAACCACATGCACTCAAGTAAAATGAAAGAAGGAGGGATCTTGCAAGCTTATAAAATCCAAAATTGCCACAGCAATGAAGAGAAAAAACCAATAAAGTATCAACTTGTAGGTTCAATAGAGGTGGTAGAGCTTAAAACTGGTGTAAAAAGATTGAAGAGAGTAGTCCCAAGTGTGTGTATGATATAGAGGAATGAAATAATGAAGGAGATAGTCATTTGAAGATGAAACTGCAAGAAAAGGAATTGTTTGGGGTTAGTCAAGGGAGTAGAGACATTACTCTTCATCGCCAATGGAGAATTGTAACACTTCTACTAATTATAGAGGTAGGAATCATATGAGGACACCAGCGTTCCACGTATATGTCCATGTTGCACAGTAATGTCCCTGACAAAACATCCTCCACTGACATATTAAACAACTACCAAGAGGAAGTGAAGCGAATGAAGGACATGGAACTACATGATCAAAATTGATTTTCTAAGGTAGGAGGTATGTAAGTGTGGAATTTGCAAGGGGTGAAAACTCATTCCATTACATTTTTCCCCACTTTAGCAAGAATAAGTGTCAACGAATGCATGGTAAATTAGAGTGAAAGATGAGAAAAGTGTACTTGAACCATTTAGGAAGCAGACTACAATCTGACAAACTTTAATGGATAGGAAGAGGAGATGGCTCCATAGGTACTCAGTCTTGAGGAGAGTTGAATAAATGTGTCACAAGCCCTCAGACCTATAAAAGGTGAACAAAAGTCTCTATAGGTTCTCAGTCCTATACAAGAGGTGCCACAAGTGCTTGGTCTTGAGGGAGGCCAAATTTGAAAGGCTCCATAGAGACTAATAAGCCCTTACAAGTGATCGTTCTTGTAAGGCAAGCTCAAGGTGCTCAGTCCTCCAAGCTTGATGAAAATGTAGCTTCATAGGAGGTTGGTACTACAAAGCAACATGTTTACCCATACAAAAAACATGTTAGAAAGAAAAAATCCATGTAGGCAGGCAAAATGTCACGCAAAAAATCTATAATTGAAGGAGAAGCTTAGAAAGGGACCCCTCAGGGACCCTTCAAAAGAGGGGGGTCCGCTCAAGGGAAATTCCATTTGAAAAGGTGATGAAATTTTTCATAAATGATTCTGGAATCAAGGAATCCTTCTTAAAGATCTCTTTCATTAAGGAATTCAAAAGGAAGAATGCTCCTTCGCAAGGGAAAGTTTTCAGACCTCTTCATTAGAAAAAAAAACACCCTTCTTGGAGGAAAGTTTTCAGATTCTCTGTTTACAAATCTATGATGAAAGAATTTTTTTGCTTGGGGTCCTTGTTGAAGAAAACATTTTTTTGAAAAACAAGGGATTTTTAATGAGGGAATCGTTGGCCATCGAATACACGTTTTGAAAATTGAATTAGTATGATATCCCCCTTAGGATGGTGTGTGTTAAACACAAAGGCACATGACATCCTAAGGAGAGAGAATAAAGTGATGTTGTGGTCCACAATACATGATGAGATGTAATCATGAAATTTTTTTCACATGCATGAGGGAAAACACGTAGGCACCACAACATCATGAAATAAGCAAAGAAGAGAGAAAGATAAAAAGGAAATGTAAGAAAAGATGAAGGAAACAAGAGATAAGGAGATGTATTTCAAGATCAAAATTTATCATAGATATAGATAGATAGATATAATATAATAATATATATGAACTTTCATCAATCCCTACTATATCAAATCATGAAGAAGAGTACATGAAAAAAAAAAAATTTAAAAAATAGGGTCAACATGGAAGGGAGGTCTAAATGCCCCCAAAACTTTGCATTATTTCTAATTGTCGAAAATGAAGGCACAACAAAGATAAGAATGATGTAAGAAATAGAAGAAGTTTACAACACAAAACAATCCTCTACCCAAGCACCTACAATGGTGACAAGGATTCTCCAGGAACACATAAAACAATCATGAGGGAAACATAAAAAACACAAAATATAATATACATATAAATAAGAGGTGATCTCCTAGTCCTCATTAACCAGGAGGTCATAATTGAACTAACCTAGATCATTATAAGGGGAAGTTGGATGATCCTTCAAGGGAAAGATAACAAGGGGAACACCTTATGACTCTCTTGCAACAAGAGCTAAGGAAGATGCTCCCTCAAGGTCTTCTTCGCTCAAGTCCTATGAGGTGAACATCATTGATTTTACAAAATTTTCCAACAAAGATAGGAAATCATCCATTGAGTTGAAAATACACTTGATGAGAGTGCCATGTGTCAACTGAGCGGGTAAGAAAGAAGGAACCCAAGATCCACTATCGAACTCGCTGAAAGACTTGGGGGTTATTACAAACTTGGGGGATGTCAGGGAATCCTCCATCACTAGGATGATACAAGCCAAAGAAAAACCAACTTTTGAAGAAGGTGATCCGTTCTTTAGACCCTCATTAGAAGTAGAGTCATCCTCCAGCTTGTGCTTCATTAGAGGATGTGAGATCCCCATAGAGGAAGTGAAAGACAAGGAAGAAGAGGAGAAAATTTTATTGGACACCACCAAAGTATTCAACATATCCATGGGATTAAAAAAAGGTGGGATGTTTGGAAGGGACATCAAGAGAGGAGGCTCAACCAAGGAAGCAATGAACACTTGCACCCTTTTAGTGTGAGGGTCATCCATGCTTGTGGGGGGAGCTAGAAGTAGTATCAAGGCGATGAGAAACAAAGCAGGAGGGGTAGAAGAGGACACAATAGGATACACCAAAATAGGAGGTGTTAGATCCCATCCCATCTTTTGAAAAAGTATCTTTCTCAATGGCTAGAGCCTTCCTCTAACACTTATTCTCATGTGCAAGGAAATTTCTTCAACTCTAAGAGTTAGAAGCAGAAACTTAAGGAGGAGAAAAAAAATCCTATTCTTCCATTGAACTACCAATCATAGCCATTTCTTGTAGAGGGAGTGACTCATGGAAAAAGTTATGAGGAAGAGATGCAAGAACAAAACTAACAACCAGCGAAAAAGTAGACTTAAGTGCCTTGGCAATGTGCCCCTTCCCATTTTATACCCTAGGGGAAAGAGTAGTAGGAGGCTGTGAAGGCTAAGACATAGACCTAACTCCATAGGAAACCTTCCCATTACTATAGGATAGTTTGAGGCACCGTGGGAAAGACAAGAAGGTCAAACACTTGATTCTTGGCCTTTCACCAAGCAGGCACCATCAGACTCCCCAAGAGATGCATGGGGGTAGAAACCGAAGGCACCACAAAAGGATAGGAGGTAGAATTAGGTGAAACTATAGAGGAAGAAGAAGAAGGCTCCTGAATGTGAGAAAAATTCCCCTTCCCCTTTTGAAAGGAAGAAGTAGCCTATGGATGCACTACGGGGTAGGTCATTCTCAGTTTCACCTTGCCCTCGGTCTTATGCTTAACATAATTTTGATAAAGCAGGTCGATTCTTGGAGGAAGCAGACCTATCGGGGTGGGCCAAAAATGATCTAGCAAATATCCCCCATGTGATATGATTGGGTGATATCTAGTGTTGTGTATGATATGCAATACACCTTCGTGAGATAATTTCACACTTATGAATAACGAAAGAAACTTTGTTCATGGAAACTAGCCAAGGAATGCCTAGCTTCACTCTAAACAAGTCAAATTTTGGAATAATATTGAAAATGTCATTCATAGTCCTATGCCCAACCAAGACTGAAAGGGTGATGGAACCGATGGGAGGGATGGAAGCCCCATCATGTGTACATATTGTGATTTTAGATTCATTATACCCATCCTTATGCAAAAAAATTATTAGCATAATCTACTCTATAATAAAATTAACTCCACACATAGGATCAACTAGAACACTAGTTATGGTATTCTCATTGATACAAGTGGGAATGTATAGAGGACAAGGTTATCTATTCACATTCATCAACAATTCCTTCAATGTAAAGGTTATAGCAAGAGCCCCATTCATAGGTTGCACAAAAGGGATGGGAATATGCATGAAAGAAGTCACCTTATATTTACATTAAAGAGGACTTTCTCAGAAGCCCCCAAGGGTTTAAAAATGAGATAATGACCTATTATAGATTTTTCTTCACAATTTTTAGGGAGTCTTCTAACTACAATGCTAGGGGTCATAGGTTGTGTTGTAAGGCCAGGTGCCTTGCAATGCACACACCTACAACACACCTAGAACAAGGGAGAAGATTCCTTCAACACTACAAAATAGAACCAAAATAGTTCACATTAAACACTAAAATGTAGAGGGGGGCCGATTGCTCATGACCCTAGGTCATGGAAGGGTCTAGAACAATAGGCTTCCCTACTATACCTCAAGCTAAGGGAATTTTTTTGAGAGAGTTTAAGGTTTGGATTTTGAAACGAAGAGCAATCAGATCACTATTTTCCTTTAACACGCTTGGATGTTTCAAGAAACCAAGTGAGCAATTTTTCAGAGTCCAAACTGTGACTTAGGCAGCTCACTACAAGAGGATTACAACATGGGACATGGATGACAGTGTGGCATGCTAGCATCTCAGTGGGGCATCAACATCTATATGGACATAAAGTGTAAAGTATACTCTAAAAGCTAAGGAAACTTACTAACAACCTAACTGATATGGTTTAATGCAATAACATAATTAGAAAAGAACTAAATAATAGAATAACAAGAATACATTAACTTGATCTAATCTATGAATTGAAAAAAGAGGGTGAGGAAAGCTTACCTTCCTACCCAAAAGTTGATATCTTCAAGGCCTTCACTCAATGAGTAACCTACACACGCAAGGTGAAAAAATGTTGAGGTTGTCTATAGAGGATTGTTGCAGTTAGTCCCATGCTTTAGTGTTTCCACCTCCATGGACAACCAATATAGCAATGATAGGAGAAATGAGAAAGAAATATATTGAATTAAGAGTAACAAGCACTTTACTAAACAAAAATATGCTACAAAAATAATATGATAATGCTAAGTGAATGTAAGATGGGATAATATCACCTTCAACCATGTGCACTCAAGGTAAATGGAAGAAGTGAGCGTGCAAGATTGCAAAATACAACATTACCACTACAATGAAGAGAAAGAACCAGAAAAGTATCAACTTGTACCTTCAATGGAGGTGGTATAGCTTGAGAATTCTATGAAAAGTGTGAAGAGAGTAGTCCCAAGTGTGTGTATGATCTAGAGAGAATGAAAGAATGAAGGAGATAGTCATTTGAAGATGAAACTAGAGGCAAAGGAGCCATTTGAGGTCAGTCAAGGGAGAAAATACATTACTCTTCATTTTTAATGGAGAATTGTAATGCCTCTATGGATTCTAGAGGAAGTAATCTTGTCAATATGGCAACACACCACACTAGCATCCTCGATAGAATATACTCCATCGACACAAAAAAAACTGCCAAGTGGATGGGAAATGAATGAAGGACATGGAATTGCATTATCAAACTTGATTTTCTAAGGTAGGAGGTGCATAAATGCTGAATTTGTAAGGGGTGAAAATGCATGCCATTATAGTTTCTTATAATAACTTATAAAGGAGTAACCATACTCTCCACTAACTTTGACCATTCCAAATTGAGTAACCTTTACAAAAGAAAATGTAATTACTTCCACCTTTCAAAACAAATTTTATGATTAGTGACAACATATAACCAGAATCCCCTTGAACATAAATCAACTTAAGCCTAAAAAAATTACCATGTGAAAACCCATATTCACATTGACCTTTCAAAATTCATTATATTAACATTCACAAAAAATATCCACCTCCACCTTTAACAATTATCCCACACTAGAATAATTCCTTTAGATTTTCCTAGTAAAAAATCATCTAATTATTTTACTTATAATAAGACCATGAATTATTCTAACCTAGAAATTAGTATCCCATATAACCCACTCACCTTAAAATCCAACCTATTTTAACTAATCAAAGTATTACTCAACATGAAATAAAATTCTCATCCATGATACAAGTGATTTAATCCTTACCACTTTCGTCTTATCCCAACCATAAATTTCTCATCTAACCATGATTCCATATTACACCTCATCACAAAAACCTATAAAACCTTCCCTTCCACCCCCTAAATTTCAACACGTGTATCAAAAACCATAACATCAACAACAATAAAAACTATCACCCTTAAAAAATCCCAATTTAGACATCAAAGAAAGACATCCCAAAAACAATACATAAAACCTATATTCTAACCTACATATCAACCATAATAGTATATACCACCTACATACCAACCCAGACATAACCAACTACCATATTCTCAACTATCATGATCACATGTGCCACATCCAACCCCTAATAATCCTTTTGCCCAAGAGTGTAAAGAGATGAAGGAAAAAATTAAGGAGATACAAAAAGAAATTTAGAACCAAATAGAACATAAAAATTTAAATAACTATGCCCATACCCCTTTGAGAGGCTAATAATAATAGTCCCTTCCCCTTAGAATTTTGAAGTTCCAAAGGAAAAAAGTAAGGGGCAAAGAGACCTATGTGATCTTATAAAATAATTTTTCATGGCATATCAAGAAGTGACTTATAGAAACATATACCTCATGATATTTTTTCAAGAAGATTGGGAGGAAAATATCTTGAGTTTTTTTTACACATATCTAATGGGCTCATTACCACTTTTTCGCAATTAGCTGAAAAAATTATAAATCTATTCTCATATAGCATAGAACATGAACTTTGAATTCTTAACATTTCTAATGAAAAGTAATGAAATGGTGTGATATTTTATTCCTTTATTCAATGATGGAGGATCATTTATATTCACTTCCCTTGGTCTATATCATAAAAATAACTCATTATTTTTTTTTTTAGAAACCTTAATCCAAAAATGGATTTTCTCTTATCAGTCCATAATATCTCAACCTTTGATAAAATTATTGAGAAAGGAATTATGATAGAGGAAGCCCTTGTTGCCAAGGGTTTGGTCAAAATATATAGTAAGGACAAAGATAACACTACCAAAACCAATGATAAATGAAAATTTGAGCCCAAAAATAAGAATGATGGAAGAGATGGTTTCATTTTAATTTTAATGATATCTAAATTTTACCAATAACCATCTATAATATAAACATAGGAGAATTTTAGAAATGAAGTATTCCCTAGGCTATGATTGTTTGTATTCATAATATTTAAAGAATTAGAGGAGAGTACATGAAATTTAAGGTAAGGTAAGAGTTCAAGAATCTAAATAATATTAAGTAATAATTTCATCATATAACCAATAGACTAACATGTCAAATAGTAATAACTGTGAAAAATATAATAGAGATGACATCATGTCCTGAGATTAACTCCATTATGGTAATATTAAAAGTATTTATATGGTCTATAATAGAAAAAATTAACCATATAAGTACAAAAAAATATAATATAATCATGTTCACTAATTTTCCATTTAAAAAAATAAGTAAACACTATTTAGGTAGGATATTAAGGTCCTAATGATCATTGAGATCTCAATAAATGGTAGATTAGTATTGTCATTGCCATAAATTTTTGATAATAGATACATTGAATATTTTCTCCAATGCACTAAGTTCTATCTCTTAGGAGATGGTTTAGTCGTGAGTGTGGTGGTTGGATAACATGATTAATAGAGTGCACTTAAAACTAGATTCCCTTAAATGTTTAGGTGTGATAAGTCAAAAAGAGTAGAAGAAATAGAATTAATCTCTTAAAAGTGTATATCCCAAATGAAATTTTTTTATATACTTTAATGGTTTAATCGAAGTCATGTGATAACCAACAATAGGTAAATCACCAATGGATAAGTTTATCACGTGTATGTAGATAGGATTTGATCATGAGGATACATGTAAATACAATTTTTCCGTAGTACAAATATGATAAGGTAGATCTAGAAGAACTATATAAAATGTAAGCCTATACATGATGTTATGATATAAAAATGAGGTAAGCATATGATAAATAACCTATAGGCCTCATAGGAAGTAAATGGAAACTCATCATCTACATGAGAATGAGATGAGAACATGATTCTTGGATCATGGTAATAGTATGTAAGCTTAGTTAATATCAAATAATGACATGATAATAATGTAAACAAGAAAATAAAAATGCTGTGAATCATAAAAATGAGATATAAATGTGATAGGCATCATAAACATTTATATTATAGGATATGCATAGTGGAAAATATTCATCTAAGAGAGAGAGAGAGAGAAGGAAGGGGAGGATGAAGATGAGAGAAGTAGAGATGGAAGGATAGAGGGAGGGAGGCGTTGATGGGTGTTTTAGCACTACACACCACAACTAACACATTAATTTTCTATCTCTTTTGAAAGGTGACTCTCTTCAGACAAACTTTAGAAACTAACCCCAAGGTTTATAAGGTCAGGTATTGAAAATGAAAAAAAAACTCAGTGGTAATGTTTTATGTTGGTAATCAAAAAGGGAATTTTTGGTAAAACAAGGTTGGAAGATATAAGGCTTAATTGAGGGTTTTGTAAAATTCTAAAGACAAATGCAAACCATAACAAAAATTTCCAAATCTAAAATCTGGAAACAATATTATCATCAAATGTAGCAATTTCAATGATTCTTTTATCCTAAAACTAACACAACTTTACAGAAATATGAAAAGTTATAAGGATTTGGAGATATTATAAATTAAAACCTAAGTACAATATTTCAAATAACCTTGTATTCAAGGTCATCAAATCCCAATAAACCCATCTCTCCTTATCCAAGATAAAATCTACAATATCATAGAAATGGTGAAATCTTCAAACAAACATAAATATTTCCAGACTATAAATCATTTAAACATTCACCCATTTTCTGGTATAATATGAATAAACATTCATAGTTAAACCATTACATCAAATATGGCTTAGGCTAACTATCCAAAGTGACTTGCAATCAAAAAATCACAAATAGTATGAGCAACAGATTCATCTAACACTTCCAAAAGATTTTCATACACATGAGAGAACCGAAACTAAATAAATTGGAAATAAATTAGAAAAATAGGAACCATGCAATGAAGTGAGACCAAAAGGAATAGAAAACTGAATCAATTTATTCTCCTTATATTAGTTTCATAGAGTTTACAATAATTCCAGATTCAACGTAACAAATGAGGAGAGACCTCATACTTAAAGAGTTTGCCATAAAATTAGGGTTTAATATCAAGGGCTAAGATTAAATCAAACTAGGTTCCCTAATTAGGTTAACATGTGACCCTAGTACCCATTTAGATTTAAACATTAAAATAATCAAATACCATTTTTACATTAAAGCCCAATTTAATTTTAAAATAAAGTTCTCCTAGCATTGATTGCAAGGTTGTCAAGGTTTTATTTTGTGGCTTGATGAAGATTGACACTAATTTCTATGTAGATTTTCCTTTATTCTCCTTTCTTATCAATTTGTTGCCTTTTACTAAAATCCTAGAGCTTATGCAAAACATTATTTTATTCTTATTGACTTGGAACTGGAATAATCTTAATTCTGAAAGCTATTGAGCCTATCTGAATGCCATACTTCTTCAAGACTTTATCCCGTTCTAGCTTTGACTCCTGATGTTTATGCATCATATTGATGTACATAAGAACATCTTCTAGATGACTTCCTATAACATTCCAATCTTCAACATCGGAGAAGCTTTCTTTCCACCACTTCTTAAGAAAATCTACCTTAATAAAATCTTTACTAAGGGATTTGCCACTCATCACTTCCAAAAAGAAACACGCTCCACATAAATGTCCTCCAAATATTTCTCCATATTTGGATGCTCTTCCAAAGCATTACCCATAACCTTCCTTCTGAACTTGAAGACCTCAAGCCACTACTTAGGTTTTTCAATATTTTATATAGTGAGAATTTTCTCTTCAATTATTACCTCCTCGAGAATGTCCATAAATATATTTAACCTTACTATTGACTTATCATCGATGGAATTACAGTTAACTGTAATCTTCTACACTTTATCCAAACAAGCTGAGGATTTTTCATACAATTGAATAATTTCTACAATTAAGGGAATTCCCTTTTCATAGACTCCAACCACCCATCTATATGCCCCCTATGCAGATGATTTTATCTTTTCCAGCTCACTTATTGCATCCTTGGACATAATGCTAGGCTATGACGAGAAATCAACTTTAATTTTGAGAGTCTTCACCAAGTGTTTGATATATTTTTGTAGCTCACCCACTTGTTTTTGGAGCTATTCCTTAGCCTTAAACTTTATTTATAACCTTTACAGGATGACATCCATAGATCCTCGGAGGTCCTTAGCTTGTTGCCTCTTTCTTGATGCCAAGCCCAAGTTAATAGTTTGCACGTTGTACTCCTCTAGAGTGATATCCTCCTTATTATTTTCCAAAGAATGGGTCGCAATGTGCAACACCCTACTATTGTGTGGTCTCAAAACACACCCCATTTTTTCCTTTCAAAAAATGTGGACCCATTTTTTTTTTTTCTTGTTCCCTTTTTATTTCATTTTCTTTGGTGTCATTCTACAGCTTGGTTGGTTGCTGGTCTCATTTTCAATTTTGCTTGGTCCTTATTTTATTCTTATTTCTTTCCCAGATTTGGTGTTTTGGTCTTGTCATGAAGTACAATATATTACTAGAAATCAAAATCCTAGGGTTGTGCGGTTGTATCAAAGTGAATTGTACCTTCAATTGGTCCTAGCCCCGCTTAGTAGGTCATTGATTGAAAGTGTTAATCCCAGTGATATAATTTTTTTCTTGTATCAAAGTTTGGTAGTTTTATTTGTTTTCTTTATTCGTAACTCAAAAAATAGTCTGTTTTGAAATGTTTTAATCTCTGTTGAACCCAGTTCCTAGTCTTTTCTTTTGTTCCATTTTTTTTATCTCTCTGAAGCTTGGAGGTAAGTGCCTTAGATCCTGGTATTCCTCCTAAAATTTGATACCAGAGGTTTAAATCAAAATGATCATAAATTGATCATGTATATTTAATGGATTCTACCTTGCAAAATATTAGAGTGACACTAATGTGCCATGTATGATCATCATGTCGTCTTTCTCCTCTAGTAGAAAGCCTGCATAGAAATTTAGGAATTCATAATTTGAACCCTAATTTATAATGATTGCACCTTTATTCGATAAATTAATGAATTATAACAAGAAATTAATGAAGGTGGTGAAATACTCATGTACATGGCACCACCTTAAGCATGTAGTTTCTTTTATAACACTCTACTTTACATCATGCTGTAAATTTGCAAAGGACATTGAAAGAATGAAATAATACTGGCATGTAAGGAAAGGTAAATTTTGAGAAACTGAGAACATAGCTAAAAAGGGTTTTGGAGTTCGATTCTAGAAAGATTGTCATTATCAACCAAAACTAGGTATGTTTCAAATAATTGATATTCTGTTAATTATTTTTATGCATGAAGATCTCGAAAGATGGTATTTCCCTTTGGAAATTAAAATGATTATTCTTTGATTTTGAATTTAGCCAAAAGGTGAATTGAAATTTTTATAAATTGTAAGAAATTTGGTTAAATTTAACCCTAAATCACACACAAGACACACATTTGAAAATGCAGAACACGCTAGTGAAAATGAGTACTTCCAATGCAAGGGAAAAAGATGAATTCAAATATTGTAGTTCACAAGCCATACTAATCAATGTGGTAGTTATACATATTCATATGGGGTGGACTTTTGATTTTGAAATTCATACTCAGGTACGGCATGAAAATTCTTCTCAAAATACTAGAAATGTTATATAAAGTGGGTTACTTTTAGTAGGAGGGTTTCTTCCAACAATGGAGGCCCCAAAATTGGTTATGCAATGTATGAATTATTATAACCCAGACAAAAGAGTTGTTGAAAAGGAAGGGAGAATTTATGCAGATCTCTTGCAGAAAGGAATTGCATACACATTCGAGCTTCCTATTTTCACCTAGATGTATAATGTTGATATGAAGGCGAAGGCCCAAACATATCAGAATTTTGAAGCCTGCAATAGAGAAATTATGAGTATCCAATGGTGCCAGGACTAGATTATACCACATATCAAATCAATTCAAAGGTCTATGTTAACCAAGATATTCAATATATAATAACTTTGTTGAGAAGGATAGCTAGTTTGCGAGATGCTAGTAAATTTGAACCCTAGATGTTTGTAATAATATCCAAATTGATGGAAAATACTATGCAAATGCATTAGGGAAAGTTTATTAGTGATAGATTATATGAATAGATAAATGAATTTCCCAAAACCAAATGTTTTTTATATGTCTTCATATGTGATTTATTCTTGTGCCATGTGGGCAAGTGGTGTATGTGAATCCAAGGCTTGCTTGCACAACTAGCTAAGAAGACCCTTCATCATCTTTTTCTAGGAACCTAATGTCTTCCGAGTCCTTATTAGGTTTAGATGATTAACTAAGTCCTAATCCAACTCTTCTCCAAGAGTCTCACACCTTGTGCTTCACCTTGAAGGACTAACACCATATAGCTTCTTCACTGTTTGTACCCTTACTTAGAAAAATCTAAGTGCCAATTGTTCACCATTCATGTAATTCTCTTTAGGGGTGTCTATCATCATGTCAACATTCCATTTGCTCCCATTTGGATCCATCGAGAAGGATCTTCAAGCCTTTCTTCATCGGTTTCAAGATTTCACCTTAAGGAGGCCTAATTCAGCCTATTTCCTTGTAGTCTTTACCAAAGACCTCTTTCCTTTTCTTGCAAAACATTCCAAACAAGTAGAAAATCTAATCCCACAGTCAGATAGCCTCTTGGATTTTGTAAAAGATTCTGAAGGCTTTGGAGCTTGATGGCCTCCGTACACTGGTTTCCTACAATCTAAGCCAAATAGGCTAAAAGACCTATTTCCTAGGACCTCACTATTTTCTTACTCAAAACTCAGTCTAATGGATTGATAGAAACTCAATCCTTCTAGCATGTTAGGATATATATTTACCCTACCTGGAATTGTACTTGTTCTGTACTGTACTTCCATCCCCTGCCTAAATTACTCAATTCTTCATTGTCAAACCTCTAACCGGGCACTCTAAGCTCGCCTAGAATTTGACATTAAAACTATTTGCTCGACTCTTCATGACTTCTAACACTACATATGTACAAACCAATGGCTCCCCTAGCACTCCCATTTATCCTTAGGAAAATCCCGTGACTAGATTTCATGGGGGAGCCATTCAAAGACTAACTAGTCAGGATAGGACCAGTAAAACCCTTAAACATTAACCTAATTAGCCTAGACACTAACTCAGAACAAATCAACCTGCTTACAGAAAGGAAAATCCTTATTACTATCCTACGAATACAAATCTAACATCAAATCAAAACATTTAACCTATATTCTATCATTGTCACACTATATGTTCGGTGTTCACACAAAACTGTATTTCAGAGCTATATTATCATTACCAAAAACTTGATTACAATCTGATTACCATCTCTCTACACTTGAATTTGAGCCTCCCCTATATTAGGTGCCATTCACCATGTTTTCAGGGTCTATTGGTCGATTCCCATCTTTTAGGGGATCCTATGTAACCGAGTTGCATGCAACCTTTGCCACTATGTCACCTTCCTGACTCTTAGGACCTCTATCTCCTATATTCTGAGTAACCAACACCATTAAAGGCTTCATGGAATCTTCCTAACATCATTCATATGTTTAGAACACATTTAAGACTCAAATCCCCAACTTAAGCTACTAAGGCTAAGCAATGTAAAAACTACTAACACCTAAATGACTAACTCTCCTATTCCAAACAAAAGCAAGACCTTCTAAGGTCCAAAATAAACACACAACTACTCTAACTTGGCTAAGGTCAGATACAAGCCAAAATTTCCTAACTATGGAGGTTTGCCTAGGTGTGCTCTTGCACTAGCAAGCAAACAAGGGTTGAAAAAGATTGGTACTCTAGGTAGGGAAGTTAATTTTTTTTTTGATATATGCTCATTTACCTGAGATCACTATCCACGGATACAAAGGGAAGTATAGGAGTGTTAACGATTTGTTCTCCATGAAGCTAGCTAGAATGATGGAAGGTGATAAAGCCAAAAGATTGTCCCTGGAGGCACAAAGTGTCATTAGACCAATGGGAGGCTGGTATGTTCAGTTCCCCACTTACTCCTACATTAGAATGGAAGATTTTGATGGACATCCTTTTATGTTTCCCAAGTATCCAATAGAAAAAATTATTTTATTAGAATTGGTGTGACAGTTAAAATCATCTCAAACTCTTTATAACAAGGCTCACAATAAGGCCTCTTTTAGATTTTCCATTGTGGTAGGGAATTATAAGTGCAATGCAATCAGGGTGTCTAACTTGTGTGTAAAAGAACTAACAACATATAATTCTGAGTATTTTCCACTTCAAATAATGTATTATGATCTTGAAGGGAATATTGCTAAGGCCATAGCTGGTTACCATGCTCATGTCCAACACCTAGAATATTATTGGCTTAATTGTGAGGATGAGCACATAGTAAGAGTAAGAAAGTATGAAAGATTGTCTTTAAAATTTTCTCATATTCTTATAATTCATGATATTCCAGATCATATGGAAGAGGATGATGGAGAAGTGTTGAATAAATATTATAATGAAGAAAAAGTGTATGCTAAACCTATCCTAGACCCAGATTATGAGGGTGAAGAAATTACATCAACTAATGAGTTCTTTGCACTAGTTCTGTTACACACTCAACATTGAATAATTGATTGTTGTAAATATTTAAGAGAAAGAGGAATTGAACCCACATTCTTAGAGGACAAAAGAAGAAAACAAAGAAATGAAACTACATTTGAGAGTGGCGAACCTACTAGGAAGAAAAGGAAAACCAATAAGGTGACTCTTGGTATAAGGATTGAAGAGAGAATCCTTGAAGCTTAAAAACAAGAAGTTCTAGTAAAACCATATGATAAGAAAAATAATGCAGAATCAAGAAAAAATAAATCAAAAGTAAGACCTAAAGCTACATCTTCCTCTACAGCAAAGCCAAGGATTAAATTGGTTATTGATGAAGAAGCAGGAGTAACATAAAATGTTGGCACATAGACGAGGTTTGCATCTTAAAGGGATGCAACAATATTTACTTCTCCTCCCTTTGTTAACATGGCTAGTATGAAACAAGCATTGTGAGGAACTCCTGTGGTTTTGGATGAAATTTTTGAGGTAGATGAAGCTAGAATTAAAGAACAGATGGATAAATAGGGTACCATGTGCGAGAAGGTAAAATAAAATTATTTTAAAGATAAACCCATGGTACAACAAGTGATAGAAGAAATTTTGGATACATGGTCCACTCCCATAAATGTTGAAGAAGAAGAATTTATACAAGAAACACTCACCTCAAAAGAGGGGAACCCTGATATCCTTGAGATGGAAATAGGGGAGACTGTAAAGTAGGATCCTATTGATGAAATAATTATTGAAGATACTTTGGTTTCCAGCCTTTGCTTTGGAATGTTCCAAATGATAATGAACAGTCATAGGTCTTTGAAAAATCAGAAAAGGATCTGATTGAAGTTGATATTGAGAAGGAAGAAGCTATATAGGTTTCAAGTGATGAAGTTGGAAATGACGAAAACCTTTGTGTAGCAGAGAAAAAATAAACTAACATCTAGGAAGCTGATATTGAAAATCTATATAGACAGGAAAATGTAAGTCTTCAAATAGAGGAGACAGTGACAAATCCTAGTAATCCTTAATATATGCTAGAAATTATTGAGGAAATTCCTATTTTGAAGGACATAATAGATAAGACTGAAGAAGTAAGAGAAGAAGTTCCTAAATTAAGTGGAAACTAGGAACAAAGGAATGTTACATAGGTAGAGCTAGATGAGGATGCACCTGATTGGTTGATCAGGGAATTTTATTCCCTAATGGAAGTAGAAGTATTGCCTCTAGATCATAATAATTTCATACAAGAAGTAGATACTCAAGCCTAGGCGTAGAGATAAACAAAAACATGTCATACAAAGAAATGTAGATGGTGACAGAACCATCCATATAGCTACTCCAACACTTGAAAAAGATAGACATGAAATAATGACTAAGGGGTACAAGATAACAAGTATTAATCTTGGACACTCATCTTGGAGGCAAGAGTTCGAAGAAATAAAGATGAACCTGGATGCCACTATTACTAGAGTACAAAATTATAAAAAGAAGAAAAGATAATTTAAGGAATGGGTTGCTACCTTGGAATATTTTATAAAATCACTAACCCTATCTGGTATTTCCCCAAAATCCAGTACTAATGTCACAATAATAGGTGGATGCAATTGAAGCAGCTCACCATAAAATGAATTTATTTGAAGAATGGATTGAGTATTGGATAAGGTAGGGGAAATAATTCATTACAAATGCAATAGGAAAGTATAAGGAAGCATAGAATTGGTTTGATAAATCTAGAAGTTTTGAAATTGAATGTAGGGTTCGCCAGGAATAAATTGATGCTGAAAAGAAAAATGTTAAAATTCTCATACAAATGGATGTCCTAGAATTAATACAAGGGAATTTAATTTCAGAGAATGAGAAGTTCCATTGCCAAAAAATTTGAAGAAAAAATTGAAATGGGAAGGTGAAATGCTGATGCAATGTATTGAAGGATTTGAAAAGATCATTTTGGAATGTAGAAAATTACTTGATAAAGATCAAGGCTTCATTGAAATGCTAGCACGTCAAGGTTGTGATCCACAAACACTAGGATAAGAGGCTAAAGAAGCTAAAACCTTCAAATAATGTATTGAAAGAATAAAAAGAGACCCTATTCAGCTACTAATTTGAGAGGTCATTGACAAGATTATATAGTGCAGGAACTCTATAGCTAGATACAAAACATACAAAGTGCGAAGGAATGATATTATACTCCAGGTATCAAAAGAATACACTAGGATCAAACTCACTTGGAGGTAAGTACAAGGGATTTCAAAAGAACATATGCATCAAACATTGAGTTCTTTATTAGAATATTAATTGAAGAAAGGCAAAGAAAAGATCCTGGACCCCGAGCCTTGAATGATGAAAGGAAGAACTTGATATTGGATACTAGAGGTGTTGCAGAAATATTTATTTTGTAGTTTTGAGGTTTGTAGGTTGTTCTCAATCCCGGTAGATGTTAGTTGTCTGATATTCTAAAGGATGTTGATTGCCTTGATTTATGTGAAGTATTGTGTATCAGAGTAAGAAGTGAAAAATTGTTGTTGATAATGTCAAAGTTTTGACTTCATCTAGAATATTTTGATGATAGTTGGCATATGCCACATGCTACTTTTTGATTTTTGATTTTTGTTTCTCTCGATAAACTTTAATTTTGAAATATTGGGGCCTTGTTCCTATACAAGACCATTTACTACTTTCTTTTCATTTTAAGTTCAAAATTTGTGGATGTCGGAAGAGCCAAAAATTCTCTAAGTTTTGTTCTTTTTCCCTATTTTATGAATCATTTGAGTGTTAAAAATTTTATGCACATAGAAATTAATCAATATCATAGCCAATTTGATAGCTACCTATCTCATGAATATTTTGTATTTGGTTATGTTAGTTTAGCCGAACAAGACTATGTGACGTTCCATTTAAGGGTGCATAAAGAACCTACTTGGTGTCAGAACTAAAACCCCTCTCTTTAAAAGTTCGCACCATTTTATATGTAGTTATGAAGCAATCTGGTGAAGTATAAAGTGGTTTTCTTTGATTTGGTTAATGATTTGGGGAATGAGTGGAGGATAACCAAGAGAAATTTTAATTTTCCAGTATGTTTATGCTTTTCTTTAGAATAGATGTTTAAATTCTCGAAAATGGTCCAAAAACTAGATGAATGAATTGAAATTTATAGAAATTTCTTTTGGTGAAGTCATGGTAGGAGGGTCATCAAAGAGAATAATCTCAACTATGCAACAAGAGTTACACAGCAAAAGAAACACATAATATGGAGGTATATGCAAATTCAAACATTCTTATTAACAAAAAATTCAATTACAATCAATCGACAACATTTGGGCTTATAGATTTGGCTCACAGGTCTGATACAACATACAGGCTCCTTAATGAGATCAAAAATATTATAGATCAAATTATATATTCATCTTCATCATCTTGATATGGATTTATTGCTATCCTAATGATCCATTACAAGCTTTATATCATATTTGTAGATCTAGAAGCATCCACATCCACCAAATATCTCTAGAATCTCCAATGAAGGAAATGTAATGTACCTCGCAAGGATTTGCAAGCTACGAGAAAAACCCAAGAGTGATCAAACTAGTTGTTAGGTTTGAAATTATTCTAGGGTCAGTTCAAAAAACTGTAACTTAATCCAAAAGCAATAAATTTCCAGAAAAAAGATCCAATTGAGTTGAAATCTTGGAATTAGGAAAATGAACATGTCCATGATGAAAAAATAGATCTGTACGGTCTAGTGATCAAACACGATGAAATACCAAATCTGCCAACTTGAACAAGAATAAGAACAAGAATAAGAACAAGAACTAAACAAGAACAAAATTGAATGAAAATATTTTTGGTTGATGCAAGATTGCAAAGAACCAAGGATGCTCCTGATCGGACATCAGGGCTTAATGAAAATTGAGTCCCTCACTTTGTTGGGACTAAAGGGAAACCAATATAGTCTACATAAGTTGAGAAATCCAAGAAGAATCCTCCTTTAGTCTACCTTTCCATTTCACAAAATATTCTTTGTACTATCTCCAATGCGTTTTCCTCCCTTCTTCAACATCCAAAATATCTTCTATCTCATCTAATTTTTGGTTAGGAAGTTGTTCTTCCAATTTTGCATTACTGTCTTCACTGAATTTTTCTTCATGGTACTGATGTAGACCTTCAATGTTGAATGTAGGTGAGATACTCATGCCATCTAGTAACTCTACTTCATATGCATTTCCTAAATCAAATTTCTTCAAAATCTTACAAGGTCCAAACTTCCTCATTTTGAGCTTATTGTATGTGCAAATTGGAAACATTTCCTTCCTGAAATACACCATCACTTCATTTCTAACTTTGAACTCCTTATGTCTCCTCTTTTCATATGCATGTTCCTTATACTTTTGGCTCATACTTTTCAACTATTGCTTTACATGAGTATGCACTTTATGTTAGAGTAAAGTAATTAATTAACTTTACTCTCCTCTTAAGATTTTGCCTTGCACACATATTAGTCATTTAATAATTAATATTAATTATTAAATGCACTCACCTTTAGGATTAGGTTTTCCTTTTAGGTTTTGATCTCCTTTTATAAGGATTGATCTCTTGTATTTCTTTGATGCATTATTCATTTTTCTGGAATACATCTTGCACATTGTGAGAGCCAAACCCTTGTCTTGATCTCTCTCTTTCTCTGTGACAAGTCTTTTGCATGCAGGTATTGATCGGGTTCTGTGGATTTGAATTTCTCAAATCCTACACTTTATTCATATGTTCTACAAATTCCTATGCTTCATCACTTATTTTATCCTCCTTATTGATGTCTCAAAACTCTGATATAGTTCTAGGATGAACTCCAGTAACAATCTCAAAAGGTGTTTTTCCAATAATCATGTTCACTGAATTATTGTAGGCAAACTCTGCTTGAGTGAGGACTAAATCCCAACTTCCAATCTTCTCTCCAACCAACATCTCAACAAATTCCCCAAACTCCTATTTACTACCTTTGTCTTTCCACCAATCTATGGGTGAAAAGTAGAATTAAACTTCAAATATTTCTTCAACTTCTTCCAAAGTGTCCTCCAAAAGTAACCAACAAACTTTGTATCTCTATCTGAAACAATACTCCTAGGTAATCCATGCAATTTGACCACTTCATTGAAAAATAAGTCTACAACATGTACTACATCTGTTATCTTCTTACAAGGTATAAAATGTACCATTTTAGAAAAAATATCCACGACCACAAATACAGAATCATTACCTCTCTATGTCTTTAGCAAACCAAGTATGAAATCCATGTTGATATCCTCCCAAGGTCTTTCTGTAATGGTCAAAGGTTTATACAATCCAACATTTTGACTACTCCCTTTTGCAACTTGACAAACTCTACAACTTTGCACAAATTTCCTAACATCCTTATGAATCTAAGGCCAAAATTAATTCTCACTTACCAATGCTACTATGTTATCAACTCCAAAGTGTCCTTCCAATCCTCCACTATGTTTCTTTTTCACCAAGTTATCCCTCATTGAAATCCGAGGTTTACACAACTGATTTCCTCTGAATAACATATCCTCTTGAATGAAATAATCTAGGCACTAACTCCTATCTTCCAAGACTAGTTCTTTACAATCTCTCCAAGGTTCTACAAAATCTAGGTCTTCCTCATACAAGTTCTTCAATTCATCAAAGCCTAAAGTCTCCACTCTCATTTCTACCAGCATATTCCTTCTCCTACTCAAATCATCAAGAAATCTATTTGACTTTCCACTCCTATTTTTCAAAAAAAAAGTATAAATTTGCAAGAATTACATGCATCTTATGTGTCTCTAATTCAAATTACCTTGAATATTCAAATACTACAAATCCTGATGATTTGTATGCAACACAAACTCATTAAAAAACAAGTAATGTCTCCACTTCTTCAAAGCTTGAACTATGGCATAGAACTCTTGATCATACATTGAATACCTTTTCTTTGCATCATTCAACTTCTCAAAGAAAAAATTTGATGCTCTTCCTTCTTGACTTAATGGTGCTCCAATTGCATTTCCACTTGCATCACAATCTACCTGAAATACCTTATTAAAGTCTCATAAAGCCAACATAGGTTGCTCAGTCAGCTTCTATTTCAACAACATAAATATCTTGTCTGCTCCAAATGTCCACCTAAAATCCTTCCTATCTCCTCTCATTGTTTTTGTCATACGACTATAAATAGAACTAAAATTCCTAATGAAATTTTGGTAGAAACTAGCCAATCCATGAAATGATCTTACCTCTCCAATGATTTTTGGTGTATTCCACTCAAAAATTTCTCTTACCTTCTCAAGATCCATCTTCAATTCATCCATTGATATCACAAATCTTAGATATACCAATTCTTCCTTCATGAAACTACACTTCTTAATGTTTATCAGCAACTAGTCTTCTCTCAAACTCTACAAAAC
The DNA here is from genome assembly GCA_007115665.2 of Sequoiadendron giganteum. NCBI lineage: Eukaryota > Viridiplantae > Streptophyta > Pinopsida > Cupressales > Cupressaceae > Sequoiadendron > Sequoiadendron giganteum. Next base: position 80,722,830 of record CM021108.1, read on the forward strand.
TTGTCTTATATGAAAAAAATGTTCTTCTCTAGTCTTACTGAAAATCAAGATGTCATCCAAATAAACAATCATAAACTTACCCAGTAATTTCTTCAATACCTCATTCATCAAGCTCATGAAAGTACTTAGTGAATTTTTTAGTCCAAAAGGTATCACAAACCACTCATACAATCCTTATTTTTTCTTGAATGTTTTTGTTAACTATCCCCTTCTCTGATTCTGATCTTATGATATCCACTCTTCAAATCTATCTTTGTAAAGTATTTAGCTCCACTCAAACAATCCATAATTTCAAACATCCAGGGAAAAGGAAATCTATACTTCACTGCGATCTTGTTTATGGCTCTACAGTATGTACACATCCTCCGTTCTCCATCCTTCTTAGGTCCTAGCACAATAGGCACTGGACAAGGACTTAAGCTCTCTCTGATCAAACCATTTCTCAACAATTCTTGCACTTTTCTATTCAAATCTTCATTTTGTATTGGTGTCATCCAGTGTTCTGCTTTAGGAAAACTAGCTCCAGGAATCAAATCCATGCAATGACTAATACTTCTCCTAGGTGGCAATCCATCAAGTACATTATCAGAGATGATAGCTTCATATTTTGTCAGCAACTCCTTTATCTCCTATGTTTTTTCTTCTACATGCTTCAAGTCTTCAGCCTTCTCAGGAACCAAGGCATATCACATGCTCTCATGTCTCAGTCCATCTAGAAATCTCCTTTCATCAACCAAATAAATTCTAGCATTCGTACAAACCTCAACTTTAGGAACATTCTCCAATGGTAACAAGTTATGTTTCATCCCATTTGCAACAATAGTATATATGCTCTTCTTTCCATCATGAATAGCCTGTCTATCATACTGCCAAGGCCTTCCCAAAAAAACATGGCATACATCCATAGGCATGATATCACACAAAAATTCATCATGGTAATTTCCTACCTTCAATTTCACAAAACATTGTTCACTTATGAGTATCTTATAATCATCTTGAATCTATGCTATCAAATAGGGCTTTAGGTGCTTCAATATTTCCAACTTCATTTTGGTCACCATTTCTTTAGAAACTAGGTTCTCAAAGCTTCCACTATCAATAATCACTTTGCAACATTTATCATCTACCTTTCATCTAGTTAAAAACAAATTCTTTCTCTGCAATGGTTCCTGCTCCATCTCACTTTGACACAATACTCTTCTATTCACCAACACTTCTCCCTCTTTCGATTTATTAGATTATCCAACATGATCCTCCTCAACAAAGGTTTCTCTTCTACTCTTCTCTATCCTTCTTCTTGCTTCACCCTCATTACATTCAAATCCTTTATGTCCTTCTCCACCACACTTATAACAAGCTCCTTTGAATACTCTTTTCTCTTGTCCTTTATCACCTTTTCTATAACCCTCATTCTAGTAACCAACATATCCTTCACTTTGGTAAGATTTTTCCTCATTTCTATGGTATGAATTACCATTCTTACTGAATTCCTTATATTTATTCTAATCTAAAAAAGGTCCTCTTCCTCCAATAAAAATTCTTCCTCTTTGTCTTTGCTCATGTATTTTATTCAGCTTCTCTTCTGATTTTAGGGTACACTGATATGCCTCCTCCACACTTAAAAACTTAATCAAACTGATCTCATCTTGTCTAGGCGACTTCAAACCATTCGTATATCTAGCTACCTTCTCGGTCTCATCTTCTAAATGTCCAAATCTGATATTCAACTTGTAGAACTCCTTACTATACTATGTCACACTTGACTCCCTCTAGTTCAAATTTTGCAACTTTCAAAACAAATTGATCTGATATTCTATAGGCATAATCTTTGTCTTCAAATTATTCACCATCCAATCCCATGATTTTATCTTCTCTTTTCCTTTTCTTTGCTTATCTTTCTACAAATCTTCCCACCAAAGGGATGCATGTCCTTTCAAATTTGTACAAGAAAATTTCACCTTCTTGTCTTTTGTGGTACCTTCAAAATCAAATTACTTCTCCATCGTTGTTATCCAATCAAGCAATTCATCCAAATACAACTTACCTCTTTAATTAGCTGGATTGAAATATGGCTAGGGATCCTATGAACCTCTCTTCTCCCTGATCAAGGACAAGTTGATATTCTCTTTCCATTTCTTCATGTTCTTCTACTTCTTCATCACTCACATCATCAATTGGTCAACCTCTCCTCTAGGCCGTTTCAATTGATTCCAATCTAGTAGTCATTCCTCTCAACATCTCCATTATAGTTGGGTCTGCATTTCCACACACTCCATTTCCTCTACCATTTATTCTTTCCTTTCATCTTTACACAAGTCCTTTGCAGCTATAGGTCAGATCCTGAATCCTCCACCACACAACAAATCTTCAACAGGACTTCACAAACTCTAATGATCTTCTATGGAACAAATATCACTCTGATACCAATTTGGTGTAGTCATGGTAGGAGGATCCTCAAAGAGAACAATCTAAACCATGCAGAAAGAGTTACACAATAGAAGCAACACCAAATATGGAGGAAAATGCAGATTCAAACATTCTCATTAACAAAAAATTTTATTACAATCGTTCGACAACATCTGGGCTTATAGATTCAGATCACAAGCCTGATGCAACATACATTCTCCTTAATGTGAGAAAAATATTATAGATCAAATTCTATATTCATCTTCATCATCTTGATCTGGATTGATTCCTATCCTAATGATCCATTACAAGCTTTATATAATATCCATAGATCTAGAAGCATTCATGTCAGCCAAAGATTTTTACAATCTCCGATAAAGGAAATGTAACATGTGCATGGACGGGTTAGCCTCAAATTTGAATTTCTCCATGATAGGTGCATATGATGAAGTGTGGACCTAAAATTAAGTCAGGAAACTCCATGAAACAATTTGGAACACCTCGCAAGGATCTGCTAGCTATGAGAAAGATCCACGAGAGAGAAAACTAGCGGTTAGGTTTGAAAATATTCTAGGGCCAGTTCTAAAAACTATCACTTAATCTAAAAGCGATAACTTTCCAAAAAAAAATCCAACTGAGTTGAAATATTGGAATTAGGAAAATGAACATGTCCATGATGAAAACATAAATACACAAGGTGTGGTGAGAAAACATGATGAAATACCGAATCGCCAACTTCAACAAGAACAAAATTGAATGAAAATATTTTTGGTTGATGTAGGATTGGAAAGAACCAAGGATGCACCTACATCACTTTTATTTTCTATGAAATTTCTGAATTCTTAATGCCAAATCTACTTAAGTGATAGCAAATAAATTGTTGATGTTCATGAAATATTATTTTGAATCTTTTGATTTCATGATGTTATTTTTATAAATGAATTGGAGATCTTATGTAAAATGCTTATGATTCTTAATGAAACCAAAAATGACCATATTTCCTTTGACATTAATAATAATATCACATCATACCCTAGAGTGAACCTAGTATAGTCAAGACCTGAATATCAGAGACTTGGGATTGAACTGAGTCAATCTTTTCCTGTTAAAACAAATTCCTCTTTTAGATTGTCTTTTTTCCATATCTTTCAAGAAGGATAGGCTCTTTGTGGTTTGTTTGTGAAGAATTTATTCACTCTATTGTTGCAAGTAAAATTGCCATCAACACCTACTATTTGAATCATCTGTAACAATATGAGAAATTACTTGAGCGTTATTTTGATTAAGCTTATTCAAACCAATCATAAATTCATCCCAATTGGGAACTACCTCTTTAATAATTGGATTTGGCTTTATATTTTCCTTGATCCAATCTGGAGTAGTAGATATTTCAAAATTGGTATCCAACTCCTCTTGTTCTTCTTGTATAGCTTGCCCCTTATTTACTTTTGTATCTTTGGGTTTTTCTTGTTCTTTACAAACATTTTCTTCCTCCTTATGAGCCTCATATTCCTAGTACTGCAACTAATTATCATCATTTTCATTGTTGTTGATTATCCCCTAACTATTTCTTAGTATCCTAAGCATTCACCTTTTGAACTTTAACTTCTGAATTGGGGTCTTTGGAATCATCTTCAAATGTTCAATCTTTTTGTTCAGCATCCTCCCCCTTCTCAAAAGGCATATCTTCCTATGGTAGTTCAGGTGGTATGTTCTCTACTTCTTCCTCTACAACCTTTTCACCCTCAAAGGACCTTGCTTGGGCTGCCCTTTCCAATTTAGCTACAAATTTTACTATGTTATCCAATTTGGGAAAAGGAATCCCATCTCTTGGAGAGGCTTTTCTTTGATATACCTGAGGTTCCTCCTCAAAGATTTTTATCTATATATTTTCATCTTGTGTGCCTCACTCAATTGTTTCTTGAGGCATATCTTCACTCTCTTAGTCTTTTTGCTTCATCTTGAGAGGTGAGGAATCAATGCAAGCACCCTTTCCCTTAACCCTAACTAGTTTTCTCCTCTTTGGAGGTGTTTTCCCTTCAAGAATGGAATTGGCGGGTTTCATTTTCTTTGGAATAGGTTTCCTTTGAGTATCCTCAATTTTGACCTTATTATTTTTCTTTCCTTTTGTTATTTTGATGGCTAAAGTTATTTCTTCCCCAGACTCCTCTTCTTCCACAATCTATTCTTCTTCAACATCTAACTCTTCTTTAGAGGACGGCTATGACTCAAGGTCACCCATTAGATCATATATTAACTTTAGTTCATTTGCTTCCAACTCCAAAATTTTATGTTTTTTACATTGCTTAGAGTATTTTGTCACTAGAGAAGTAACCTGGTTCAAGTCTGTGATCTCCTGTTTTGCCCAGTCAATCAGAGGGATGAATTTTTTTGATATGTTCATGTAATTTTGGTGTTGTATAACATCCTCCTCATCCTCTACTTGGTCTAGGAAATCCATGATTCTATATAACCTTATCATCTTGAGTGATAATTGAGAAAATTGCCTCTTGAAAACTTTGAATTCCTCATGGTAGTTTTCCTAGTAATCCTCAATGTTTTCCTTATGCCTATAATTTTTGGTGGTAATATTTTGTGCCACTCCATATGGATGAAAATATCTTCTTACAATATGGGTTGGTAGGTGGAAGTACTCAATCTTATTTTCTAAATGTTGGGCACTAGGGAAAGAGGGACAAGCCTCCCAACCATTGATCTTCATAGGAAAATTCACTTGCAATTCTCATTTTATGTAGATTATTTAGTACCTTATCAAATGTGCCTAGTTTTCAAGTGACCCCCAATAAAATTAGCTCATTTGTTGGGTATCAAGGTATTCAATAAGGCACAAGAGCGCACACATATACTCTGATTTAATTGAATTTCGAAAACTACAAAAACCAATACCCATACTTTTTGATAAGCTCCATTCCCTCTGTAGATATCCTGACATGGAGGGCCTCTTGCAGTGCTCTAGTAATGTATATTGTGAAAGAATAATTGACTCTTTGGTAGTGGGAGGTGCTAGATAAATGCAATTAGGTGTAGACTTCACATACCTTGGCCTCTCCTATTGTACCTTTATAGCTCAATCCTCTATATTTAAAATGTTGAGCTAGAATATTGACCACATAAGAAGTCATTGTTGCTGGAATATTGTTGTCATTTATGTCAAAATGGTGAGCAAGATGCAAATTCATGATGGGTTTGTCGAGAGGATTTCAAAAACGTTTTGTGTTATATGGAGTATCGGGCTTTTTGTTGTAGGGAAATAGAATGTGCACTATAATAAGGCAAAATAAATAGGAATAAAGAAAATCATAATAATGAAAACAACCACATATTTACTAGATCATGCTAAGATTCCAAAATCAATAATGAAATGCAATGCTACAAATGAATTTAATAAATAACAACCGGGTATGTGCAGGATCATGATGGGCCAAAAAGTAGCGATATGTAAGTGATGATGGCCCATGTGGCTGACGACTTTTTTTTTACCCAAAATTGATGAAACAAAAAAGAATTTTTAAAGGAGATTCTCAACTTTCCCAAAATATAAATTATGCTCTACTTTGAATTTAATAAATTATTATTATTCATTTTCTATTTGAATTGCAACTAGAGTCTCGATTGATAGGCTGATTGAAAAACATCTATAGCTTTCAAATGGTATCACATTTTTTGAATCTGAAACATGTGTCACATTATATGCTTCACATACTATAGGATTAAAAAAACAAATTGAATTTGATGAAATTTTGACCAAGTTAAGGTTGTCAGACATACGAGTTTTTATGTTTTTAAAATTTTGTAATTAAAAAATCATAATTAATTATTTACTTGAAAATAATTATAAAACAATATACATCACATCAGGACATGAGTCCTCTACTTATATCTAAAATCTTATAAAAAAAATATTATCATTTTATTGTGGTTAGGGTGGTCAGACAGACACCTACTTCTTATTTTTTCCCTAAAATTAAAGTACTATTGCATTGAAATTTCAAATTTTCACCAAATAGATTATTATTTTTAAATAAACCTAGTACTTTAGAAACTACATTCAAATCACTACAAATTATATTCTTACATATTTTTGAAATAATATAGATAACTTATTCAAATTTTTATGTCAAGTTGCCTAACTCTGATTTTCTAAATTTTCATCGCCACTTAAGGGCCTGCTTTTTCCATGATGATCCTGCACATACCCAACCATACCACCCAATTCCCATGCCTGATTGACTCATCTTCATTATTCTTATCAACTTTTCTTTAAATTGCTTCAATGCCCTCAGATTGTGAGTATGCACTATTAGCTTGTAAGTATTTTGAAATTTTTTTTTTGAAGATTGTGGTTATCGAAAATAGGATTGAAAAGCTTCTTTTATAGAAGTTTCATAGATTCGATGGTTGAGATTGTTTTAAATTAAAATGGTCCAGATCAAGTGTGAGGACCTGATTGCATAGTTAATTGACTTGATTTCTTAGTTTGATTGAATAGTTAAGTGATTTGATTGATTAGTTTTAAGAGTGTACCTGAGAGAGTGTGTGAGTCAAAAGGAGGTGACAGATCAATCAGGTAAGTGAACTAAGATATAGTGTTAGTAAAAAATGGATAGGAATTATGCATGAGATATTTACCTGAAGATGTAGGAGACATGTGCTCAAATAGAAGAATTAATTATTAAATTAAATTAATTCATTTCTTTTGTGGAGAAAGTGTGTGCACGTGATTAAATAGTTGAATGAACTATTTAATTTATGGAGGAACTTTAGGTGAGAGGATAAAATTATTTAATTAAACAAATAATCATTTATTTATTTAAATGTGGGAGAATATGATTTAATTTAAATAAATCAATTAAATAAACTTTGGAAACTTAATTAATTAAAAGAAGAGATTAAAATTAAATGAATTAAATAAATTTATGAAACTTAATTAATTAATCAAAGGAAGAGATTAGAATTAATTAGCGATGTAATTAAGATAAATTAATGTAATTTACTTAATTAATCAAATTTAGAAGAATAATGAAATGAATTAATTAAATGTTAAAGACTATATAATTAATTAGAGGAATTATGATGTTAAGTTATAATTAAATGAATAAAAATAATTTAACCATTTTGCGAGTATCTTGAATTGATGATGAAAAATGGAGTCACGGACCTAGGCCATTTTTTATAGTCTACAATTGGCCCCTCTTTGACATAATGTCATTTTGGTCTTTGTGTCAAAGAATAAACAATAACATGCCCCAATCATGCTCCAATATAAAATAGGTAAAGGTATGCCCCCTCAGGAAAATTGATGAATTTTTGAAAAATTTGGAAATTGTCCCAATTAAGTAATTGGATAGCCAAAATTTCAATGGTGGTGAAAGAAATCAATTTCGGCAAGGTTTAGTATGTGAAATGGTCATTGGAAGTGTTAAAATAGTGTGTCCAGTACACTAGGGTTCAAAGAAAACCCTAAAAACCCCTAGGTATAAATAGAAATTGGGCAAAAAAATGAATTCATTTTCACCCTTGAAGATTGAAAACTTGTCATTTTTCTCTAGAACCCTTGCAAAATGTCTGTTGATCCATTCATTGAGCATAAGAGATATCGCATTAGGACCTTCTAATGGCTAGCCGACGTAGGAAAGTCGGTATGTACCCCATACCCAACTTTTGAAATTTTAATTTTCATGCATTTTTTGGGTGTTAAATTTTGTTTTTCATATTCATCATTTTTTGTGCACCGCAAATGCATTTGTATGCGACACATCTATCTATGATACGATGCATTTGCAGAAACACGTGGGGGGTTTTTTGTGTGTATTTTTGAATCAACGCATTTTCTTGTTTTGAACCACATGTGCTTTAGTAAGACACATATGTTTGGGCTAGTGACACATTTTATTTTTGGTTCACATTTGCTAATTGAAATGACACATTTGTATCATGCATCACATTTGACTATTATGTGATGCATGTTATTTATGTGACACATTTTTGAAATATTATGACGCATCTATGTTATGCACCACATTTGTGAAATGGAATGATGCATTTGATATTATACACAACATTTTTGAAATAAAATGATGTGTCTGCTTGTCAATTTTTTTGAGGTTATGAAGTGTAAAATTTGCTTCATGTTTTTGATGCAATATATTGTGTTGTGCTTTTGTGGGTTGTTTTGGATCCGATATACACTCGATATTCTAGACTAGCCACCTATAGATTGCAAGACCAGTTGACCAGTGTAGAGAAATGTTTGATATAGAATCTTGGACTTCATCATGTTATAGCTATGCCTAGAATCTGGGCAAACCAAGGGAATCTCACTGCACTTGTCGAGAGATGGAATTTAGAGACTTCATCTTCCCATTTTCCTACAGGAGAGGTGGCAATTACATTAGAGGAAGTGTATAGGATTCTTAGACTGTCGATTTTCATTGAGAGGGTTTGGTATGATACTCAGAGGGGTTACAGTGTGATCACCTGATACTATGTGCTTGAGGATGTTAAACACCTTAGTATCGAGCACTATGAGATTAGATGGCATGTCTTGGCAGATAGATACAAGTGGATTGATTGTTTGTTGTGTACTCTTATTGTTGGGATTGTACTACCAAACCGTCGAGGGAATGGGTTTCCTATGGGTTGGGGTGAGATGTTAGTGGAGATGTTGGAGAGGCAAGTTGTGTATGCGTGGGGCCCTTGTCTTTTGGTAATGTTGTATTTCCATTTACATGACATATCTTATAGGGAGGTGCAACCTATGAGCTATGGGACCACTTTGTTGATGATCTGGGCATGGGAGCACATCATCATTTTTCGTCCACTAGTCATTCATTAGCTAGATTATCTATCACCATATGTATTTTGATATGCCTAGTCTGTTACACAATCACATTTTGGAGATACCAAATATTGGAGGCATGTGATTGAAATTCCTGTGTAGTTTATTTGGAAGCCATACATGGACTATGCATAGTGGTGGGATGAGGATATAAACTTTTCATTCTCTAGATAGACATGGTATTTTATTGGGAGGATCATTTCCACTGTACACATCATTGAGAGGCACTTACTAGATAGAGCACTTCAATAGTTATGTGAGATGTAGGATGAGATGCACAGCTGAGTTGAGTTTACTAGATCTTTGAGGGAGATTCCTCTATGGTATCCCATGATTCTTGTAGCGACGACTGAGGTAGATATTGATGCACTATAGCAAGTGTAGTGGGCATGGAGGGATGGTCTAGCTAATTTTGGTACTATAACAAATTTTGATACCTAGTGGGAACAACATAGACCTATTCCTTATACATATCTTGATCAACCAACACCTGTAGAGTTGTGAGGTATAGGCCCCTAGGGTCAGCATGGTCGCAGAGGGGGTGGTTGTGGTGGTAGAGGTGGAGGGGATGATGGGTGAGGAGGCGGAGGAGGAGGTGGCAAGGGTGTTTGATGAGGTTGATGAGGTGGAAATGACCAAGGTAGAGAATTGTCACCCATTTGTGAGGTCGAGGGGCAAGGAGAGGAAGAGGAGGGTGGGGAGGAGGCTATTGGTGGAGAGGAGGAGGCAATTGGTGGTGGAGATGAGGTGGTCACAAATGCCCTTGAGTTATTGTGAGCAATATATCAAGATGTAGAGGACTATCAAGAGGAGGAGATGGGGGATGAGTAGAGAGAGCTTTGAGATCAGATTGTGGAGGAGTGCGATGTAGATGAGGACGAGAGACCCATATAGGAGGAGGGTCCAGTAGATCAGTGATTGGCCGACTTGAGGGTCAGAGTAGCATCTCTTGAGGAATAGGTGAGGGTTGTGTCCATGGAGAGAGACGAGATGTGGTTGGAGAGGGATAGTTCCTATCGGGAGAGAGATTAGGTGGTGGCATGGAGGTACGAGATAGAGAAAATATTTTTAGAGCTCTCTACTCTTTTTAGTGAACTGGTTGTAGATATGGCTTGAGAGTTGGTTAGGGATGGCGAGGAAGAGAGGTACTACTGGGATTTATACAAGGCAGAGGTACCTCCTAAGAGATGGTCTCCTAGTGCCTCTCGGGTTCTTAGCAACAGATCCCATAGTGGATCTCACAATAGATCACAAAGCAGTGGTGGATTCATAGGACCTCACAGGCTAGGACCTTATGATAGGTCCTCATTCACAAAACATTCTTCAAGCACTCCCCATCAATCATCCCCTCACTCCTCTCATTAGAGTAGTGGGAGTTTAGCATAGGGGTGTGTTCTTATATTGTAGACACTGTATTATGATTATAGAACCTACAAGCTCCATTTTTTTATAGACATCTTGGATATTATATTGTGACACATTTTGAGATATATATATGTGATGCATTTTTGTCAGTGATTATATGATGTGTTTGTTTATGTGATGCATTGATGATTCATTTTATGATTCATGCTTATTTGATGATGATGATGTATTCTTTTAATTATGATTGATGCACTTGATTTATGATGTAATGGATGCATGCGAGTTATGATATATAGTCATTGTATGCATTGTGTTATCTATATATATATATATCATGTTATGTAAATGTATATGATAATGTTTTGATGCTTTTATTTCCCTATGCAAAATGGATGTAAGATGTGCGCTTCTCTAATATTGTAATGAATACAGGTGATTTTTGTGTGTCACAGTACACCATCTTGATGTGATGGAAGAATAATGCTATCGTGAAGACTATTTTATGTTAGCATGAAAGAAAGATATGTCGGTACTTTTCTATCATTATACTAATAATTTTCATTTTAGTCATCATTGGGTGGTTTATTGCAATAGACAAGAAACATAATGATATGAGGTAGACCAATGGTGTGCAACATTTGTTGTGTTTTTTTCTGAAAACAAATAGTCATAGAGAAGGATTGTCATGACTCATAGTTAAGAACCCAATTATTCCTTGTCTTTTTGTCGAGACAAACCACAAAAAAAATCCAAAGAAAACATGTCATGAAATGTTGTTGTGTATTTCCTTGCCATCAAAAATTCCATCATTGGTCACATTTTTATTATGATCCCAATATTTTTTTTTGTCATTTGATGTGTTTTGAGTGGTTCTATTTTTGTTGGAATTCTTGATTTCTCCCTTGTCGATGAGGGCCTTCTCAAGGATAATGCATTTCTCAACCAGGTCTATGAATGAAGTATAACATTGAATTTGTAACTCATTTTTCAAGTTTGAGTTAGGGTTTTCTATAAAAATTAAAAAAAATTGTATTTGAGGTCTTTCTATGGGACATCTACTAGCTAAACCCCTCCATCATTGGAAGAAGGTCACAAATTTTTCACCCTCTTCTTGTGTGGGATGACATAGGGTGGAAATTGTTATCTCATTTTCAATGTTGAATGACAAGTGTTCTACAAATTTGTCTGCTAAGTCTCCCCATGTTCTTATGCTAGTTGGTAGGTGTGAAAACTACTCAGGTGATTGTCCTATAAGACTTTGTGGGAATAGTCTTATTAGCTATGTAGGTTCATATGCAATGTCTATGTAAGTTGTTGAAAACTATCCTATGTATTCGATAAGATTGCCCTTCCCTCTATACTTAGGAAATTTAGGTGTGATGTAACCATGTGGGAAGGGTGGCATGTGTAGACTCTTTTTTAATGGATATGGACATAAGTATTTTGTAGAGTAGGTCTTCTTGTTAGACACTTGTATGTTCTCTATTTGTTTTTGTAGGGAAAGTGTTTGAGTTTGTAGAACATCCACTTGGGTAAATGATGTGTCTTGTGTATTTTGAGAGGCTATGTTGGCATGTTGGAATCCAATATTATGGGATGGATTTTCATTGGGTATCTGTGTATATGATTTTTTTTTTTGCATATGTGTGTAAGGTGGTGTTTGGTTATGAATGTTTTGATTATGGATTGGAATATGAGTGTTGTAAAGAGGATTGGATTTTGTATGTCATGAAATTGTAAAGATATGACCATGGGGATGTTGGATTTCATATTGTGGGAATGGTCCTTGTGTGCTATGTAGAGTAGACCCTTGGGTATTGTTCTTCACATGTAAATGAGGAGTAGGCCCTTGTGGTGACATAGTGGTATGTTGAGAGGCCCCCATATTTGGTATGGAATTTGTTTTGGGAGTCTTATTGATAAAAATATTTAGTCTTTTGGTTGAGGTATTAATGCCAAGTGGATTGGAAGATGATGCCCCTATGGTGTTTGATGTGGAGAAGGGATTGGAAGAAGAACCAAATGGTTGTGACATAGATTGCATTATGGTTGGTTTCATTTCTTGTGTCATATTTTGGTTGCCAAATGGTGAGGTTTGGATTGTTGTTGCATCTTGTGTGGATCCTCATAAAGGTATAGATATGTTGACTTGTGGGATAGAGCCACTAGAATTAGGTGTATTGTGTCCTTTATTTTTCTTATTTGGTGTAGATGCCACTTGTATCATGTTGATGTCAAATCCATGGAGTAATGTGGCTCCTTCTGAAAAAAATTTAGCTAAGAAACATTGGGGATCTAATGCAACAATTTCATCCACAGAAGAGGCTACTTTTGGATCTTGTGTGGAAGCCTCTCCTTCTTCTATAGTCACATTTGATTGTTTGTCTTTAAGGATGGATTTTTCAAATGGATTGGAAAATGATACTTGTGGTCTAGGTGCTCCATGGGAGAAATCACAAAAAGGGTTGACAAAATCGTCATCTTGTGGGAAAGACATTTCTTTTCATTTCATTTTCAACCTTGTTTCGACTATAAAAGACTTGCAAGAGGGAGGTGAAGGTGAGATTATTCCTAGGTATGACCAAGGTTATGCAATTTTTTTGTTTGGATTTTTCAAATTATAGGAGATGTGTAATGATGATACCAAGAGAGGTATGCAAAGTGACAATAGTCAAAATGTCAATATTTTTGCAATGAGGTCAATATCTTGATTATGTCTAAGGTATGTCAAATGTAATGAAAGTGTGAAAATGTAGATACTTAAAAATGTCCTGAATGATATCATGCACTTGAATTTAATATACTAACACCATTTCGTCCTAAAACCCATCCTCTTTTTTATTAATTGATTAAATTAGGCTAGCTATTTAATTAAGAATTTCATTTTCATCTATTATTCTAATTTATCTAATTAGGTTAATTCACCCCCTCTTGCACTAACCTTTCATCCTATTAAATTGGATAAATCAAATTATTTTTTTTAATCCCTAAGTCCTATTTAATCAAATAACCCTAAGTTATCTAATTAAATATCATATCAGATCCCCATTTTCATTAAATCACTTATTTAATGAATATCATATAATTCCCCTAATTTACATAATTAAATCTTTGTTTTAATTATAAAATTATTAATTAAATCCAATCCTCCCACTTGCAAGAGAATATTCTAAGAGAATATTCCTCTTTTGTGCACTCCTCCAAAAGGGTATATTCTCATGTAATATTCCTTCCCCTTTGCACATTTAAATTTGGTTTTAATTAACTAAATGGATAATTTTCCTCCAAAAGGGAATATTATCATGCAATATTCTTTCCCTTTGCACTCATTTGAAAAAGGGAATACTCCTTTTTGAAACAAGCTTTCAACAAAGCTTCTTGTGCAAGTTTTGAAAGTGTGTTCTTTTGGATGAATGTAAGCCCTTGATTAAATATCATCTTGCATTTTCAACCCTTGATAGGAATCCATGATTCATGCCTCCATATTCCTTCCATTCTGATCGTTGATTAATCCTTTTGATCTTGATCATCAGTTCCATTTTTCCTATTCTATAAATAGAGCTTGCATATATTGAATAGGGATCCACCTTTTTTAGAGAAAACTTATGTTGTTGAAAATCACATCCATTTGCACTCATATTTTATGTTTTAAAAGAATTTAAAGTTATTTTACACATATTTTTCACTTAGCTTCCATTAACGGCTTCCATGGTAGCTTAGGTGAATGCATTCAACATATTTTGGAACAAGGTTTTTAATCTTTTGAATCTTACATACATTTAGAATAGGTTAGCATATATTTACATCGATAATCATAACATCTATCATGTTAAAGTAGCTTTCAACATGTTTTACAACACATCTCTCATCGGTTTCATCAATTCTCTTCAATAGAATTAATTGAAACAAGCTCACTATCCAAGGGATGGGGAAAGGTTCACCATTCCACATCAATGTGACACCACTCCCCAATAGGATAAGTTTTAATGTCTTAGAGTAAACACTATCAAGATTTCATGTTTAAAATGATATTTTTAATGGCTTCTTCATTTTGTTTGAATTGAATGATCTTATTGGTATTGATGCACCATGGCTTAATTATGCTTTGAATCCTTATGGATCAAGTTTAGTTAGCCCATACTACATCATTAATCACATTTTGATGCTAAAAGGAGGGCTCAACTGATTGAATATGATGAATTTTTCTGTAGATTCCTATTTTAATGGTTTTGCAAGTACAACACTTTTGGAGGCTACATCGATTCCTTTGTCAAGCATCACCATATATCAACACCCTTTCCTGGAGTATAGTGACTCTTAATTAAAACAACACCTATTAACAATTTGTGAAACTAATACTTTTTAGAGGTATCAAAGATTTGCAAACAATAATTTCTCCAAAATAACGACGCTATCATCGTACCTATTTTATTGTAGAGCGACACTTTTTTCTCACCAGAGTGACACATTTTTGAATTATGGTGACACCTTTGAAAACATTGACTCTTTTTACTGTTAAGAAAAAATAGGGACTAAATTTTAGCACGTGCTTTAAATTTTTTATTTTATCTACTCTTTAACATGTCACTGACTTCTGGCTTTTGTTTTTTTTGGCTAACTGGTTTTGCAGGTTTCGGCAACAAAATTTGAAGTGAAGTAGCATATTGTCATTTTATTATAATTGTAAACAAGTGTTTCAACTCTTATGGGGCAATTAAAACCCATTTATGATGCTTTATTTCATGTTTTAGGAAAAACTAGATTTCTTTTGGGTTTAAAATGAACGTTCAAATTGGTTAAAATTGAACCCTCACATCATTATGCTTGTTGCATCAAAACTTAACAAAACAATCCCCACACTTTTTTTGGTTCTTAAAAAAAATTCATTATTCTTTTCAAGGTTAAAATGAACATGTATCTAATTTTCTTGTGTATTATTTTTGTGCGTATCCTCTCCCCTTGTGATTCATGCGATCTTGGGTGAAGAGAAACACACAAGTATACATTTTCTTCTTGGAAACACCTATCATCTCCCCTTGAGCCTTTTCACAATCTTGGGTGAAAAAAATAATTCTATGCTTCAAACATGTGTTACCTTTAAAGGTCCTACTTCCCGACTTGTGAGAGGGAATGACCCAAGTGGTGCTTTCATTTCGGTCTACTATATAAATAATTCATTGTGACTAAAGTCATCAACTAGCTAGTGTTATTGTCCTATACTAATGAATGTCTCCCTTAGTATCATTGTGATGCATTAAAACCCTTAGATATATCTAAGGGCTAGGGGGCCTCTTAATTGAGTGAATCACCATATGTATAGCACTAGTTTATCCCAAAAGTCCAAATTAAGAACCTTATTTGTAGTGGCTCACCATTTCCTATGAAGTTTATTTTCAAGTAGTGCATGGGAGGTGAACCACTCCTAGAAGTTAATTACCATGTCTGATTTTTGGTTGAGGCAATAAACAAATGGGGAAGGGTCTCCTTTTCTTGGCATGTCAAGATGATACATTTCCTTGACATAGCCTAATTTTACATTCCATCTTCAAGGATCAATCATCTCTTAGAGGATGGTGGTAAGCCTACTAATAAATACACACCTAAACTATAATTTCTAATGCTTGTGAGGCAATTTAATACTTTTCTTTGTTCCAAAACATTGCAAATAAACATCAATGATCTTTCTCAAAATTTCAAAACTTTTGGTCTAAGTATGGATACCCTTTGAAAATAATCTTGATATTGATGCTTGTCCTAAGGATTTTTATTCTTAGATACTTATAAATATTCTGGTTTACATCTCAATCTATACTTCCCAAATTTATCATACGTAACTATGCCCCTAACTTCATCCTTTTTCAAAAAATGGACTTTGTGAAATGAATGATGTTTTTGACATAGATATTTAGTTTGAAACTTAAGCAAGACAAGTGTTTGTGGTAAAAATATACTCATTAAGCAAGATAAATTGACAAATTTAACCCCACATAACCATTTGACATCTGATCGCTCTAGTTGAACAACCTAACCTTACTCCCGCTATCATACAACAAAAATTTGAACTAATTGAAGGAGAACAAATAGAGATAATTAGGAGTTTGAGGAGCTTCACTTTTGAAACAAAGGAAACACCAAGCTAGTGGAGAAACATGAAAAAGATCTTAGATGAACAAGAGGAAAAAACTGATATTATGGCCGAAAGGTCCATATTACCACTTCTAATGTGGCAATAAATATAATCATTTTCATAAATCTTGTGCTTCTCTAAATGATCTCTTGTAAAATAAAAATTCCCAAGAGAAGTTATACATTCAACTATTTCAAATTTAGACATCATAGTGCAAAATATATTTGGAGAGGTATCATAGGGAGTCACCACAACCAAGATAGATCAATAAGGAGACTTTTTTTATGTTATTTCTTAGACAAACTAGATCTAAACATTTCACCAGAACTTATCATTAATCATCGAGTCCTTAGGGTTTGAAAAATTTAGAAGTCTAACATGTTTCTCACTACCTTGTTCTTGGAAAACAAAGATTCACTCTAGGTCAACATTGGGTCAAACACTTCATCCACCCCTTATCATCTTTCACATTTCACTTCAGCGTCCTTTGCAAAAAAATTGAATACACTAACACTTTAGACCTAGACATTATCAACCCAAACCCTAATTTAGTTACTTTGTATGTGAAATGAATCCTTTTCCATGCATTTAGTTAAGTTAGTTATCATTTTTTTGACTAGTTTATCTCGAAGGTCACAAGTCTACCTTAAAGATTTCCAAGTTCATTAAAAATCCTTTATCCAAACATCAAACATCAAACCTTTAAGTTAAAATATTGTCCCAAAACATTTGCAAAGATCACTCTCCACATCAATCACCCTTTTTCATCTCCCATTTTCACCATTTCTCCAAAACAACTTAGAGCATCTCTTTTACCAATATTTGAGTCAACTAGAAAGTTTAAACATTACAAATCTCAGCATAACTCTCCCATAGGTGACCCAAAATTTATGGTAAATACAAGATCACAACATAAGAGAATCATGGAAAAATCCAAAGTCACACTAACTTCAAGTGATATAAACCCTCAAGAATATTATCCAAGAAGCCAAGTTACCCCCTTGCAACAACCCTCATCCCCATCAAGGCCATATGAGAGAGAAAATGTCACAAACAATCTGTTTGAACTTACTAAGGAGGAAATCATGGAGTAAAAATAAGAACATCAAGCCTTACAAAATGTAGATTAAATTTCCCCATATTTTGTTGTGTACCCCTTGACATAAGGCTTGAATTTACCCACCATTGAAACAACTCCATCACTAGGGCTAAGTCAAACACAAACTCCTAGTATTACAACTAGTCTTGTTAAATACTTTGGCCACACTCTTCCATTACAAAGCATCACAATTGTGGGTACCCTAAACACCAATCCCTCTCAAAACACCACTTGGACACCAAAATTTGGCACTCCTCCCATTCTTGAACACCCCGTACATCAACATAAACCACTTACACTTCATGAATCAACAACAACCTCAACATATCAAGGGCACCCATCTTCATCCCCGCCAGTACCACAAGTGTGCCCAACATCACTCAAGGTAGTATGGGCCAAGTATCTCAAATAGACACAAAAGGGAATGTCAATACCCTTACACAAAATCAGCCTTCAACACAACATGGGACATATTCATCCAATCCTCCTGTTAACACATCCAACCCATCAGTTATCCAAAATACATCTATCCCATCCATCACCAACCCAAATAAAAAGAACCCCTTAGTCACAAACCCCATAAACCAAGGAAATACCTTGGACACATCCCAAACATAAGGAAATCCCCTAACCATCAGTCAAGGGAACCCTTTCAATCAAGGACTCAAGGTCCAAATGTTCCATAGCCATCGCAATACCTAAAAGCACCATCATCGTCTTTTCCCTTGGTCCCTCTCATCATGAAAAATGAAATGGGACCTCAAATTTACATTCATCCATCCCAATCCACCATCTTACAAGGAATGAAAAACCAAGGGAACCCCCAAACTTTCATCAAAACCCCCAACCCACGAAAAAAATCAACATCCAAAACTCGTTGTAGATGTCCCAATAACCAACCGATCCTACATTGCAAGAACATTCCTTATCTTTACAACAAACATAATAGGCTTATCAGTAAGTTGTCCAACAATAAAAACAACAACAAGCAGCCCTAGTAGCACAGTAAAAACAATAAGCACAACAAGTAGCCCTATTAGCACAACAATAACAACAAGCACAACAAGTAGCCTTAGTGACCAATAACAACATGAAGCAACCTTAACATCCCGACAAAAACATCAATCAACCTTAGCATCCCAATAGAAACAAAAAAAAGTAGCCCTAGTGGTACAACAGAAAAAGAAAGCCCAACGACAAGCATTTTTATATGCCCAACAACAACAAGTACTTTGAAAACAACAACAACAATATGGTTTATACTATAACCCTCAATAGAACATCGCCAATATTGGAGTCATGGAAAAAGTATCGCTTGTACTTTTCTTGGCCTATGTTAGGACCTCCTTGTTAGTTAGGCTTAATTTTTCCTTAATTTAGTGTTGTAATGTGGTTGACACATGCACATTAGGTCTTGGGCCCTTATCAATTAATGAATTTAATGGTACCTTACTAGAGTGTTGTGAAGTAGTGTAACACACTTTCACACTTTTTTAACATTTTATTAATTAAATGAACCTAATAAACTTATTTTAATCAAAATAAACTTTAACTTTTCCTTATTTTAAGTGTTTTAAAGTGTTGTAACACACTTTCACACTTATCAAGGATTTTCATTAATAATTGCTCTTTCTTATGCTTTAATTGGCCCTATTTTGCATCCACAACCCTCTTTTATTGCATCTTTCTGAGGATAATCCTAACACCAATTATTAGCCAATCATAATTTAGGTGTTTCTGGCTTGTGTGACCTAGATTTAGTGATCTATGACTCATTTGCCACCTTGGACGAATGGGCCCCAACTAGATTTTTGGGTCCCGAACCTGTTTTCACACATTTCTAAGAACTTTTGGTTTTTGCTCCCATACATTATGCCTAATGGGACTCATTTTCCACCTTGTATGAATGAGTCTTGTGTGGCACAATATAAAAATTAATTCAAAATTTTGGCAAAATTTTATTCTCCTAGATCAGATGTTAGCTCGTAGTGTTGTAATTTTGGGAATTCTTGCGTAATTGAGTATAAATACAAGGTTCTTTCATTCATTTTAAACCTAGCAAGTTGAATGAGCATTCTTATAGAAAGATTGATTTTACAAGAATTCACAAGAGCATTCAAGAGCATTTAAGGGTAGATTATCAAGCATTTTATAGTATTCTTCAAGTATCAATGATCATGTCAAATATTTCATCCATCATGTTTGTTATTGTGCTAACAATTGTGATGTAGGGCTTATGATTCAAGTAAGTGTTTCATTCAAGATCAACATCATTCAAGAAAGGATCAAGATCTACATCCATTGCAGCCATCTCAAGCATACTTGCAGCATCTTATTGCTAGGGTTTGGTGAGTTGCAACATTGTCATTTGTTCATTCATCATTCTCCATCTCTATTTGATTTCATTTCAAAGATTTATTTTTGAAATGGGGTTTGACCAATGCAAACCCTTTCCACTAACCGAACAACATTTTTTCCTCTCCTTTGTGTGTAATTTCTAGGTTTAGGTTGCATATTTCCTAAAGAGAAAGATTGGAGAAAATTTGTAAATCATCCAAAGTTGTCATCAAGCCTTAGAGAAGACCTGTAGGTTGAAAATTGGAGATTCTAATCTAGAAACCAATTAGGAAGGACTGAGCAGATAGAGAAGAGTAGGATCGGTTTTTTAAGTTGCAAAAAATGCCAACTAGACTGATTTGCCACTTTTCGTGAATGAGTGCCAATTCTAGTCAGATTTCAACTTTTTTCATATTCAAATACCCTTTTGGCAAATTTATGTTCCTACATAGTTTTATAGAATTTGGACTTATTTGCCCAGCTTGGTGAATGATTCCTAGTCAACAATAAAGTTTGAATTTCTAGTGTTCTAGATCTCCATTCAACCACTTCCAAATTTCTAGGTGCACACATTATTTTTTATAGCTTTATGTATTTTTTCATTCATTTTCTAGGTCATTTAGTGTTAGTTTGCATTCAATTAGGGTTTTTCATTTCATCTAGCATTTCATTATCTTTTCCAAGTCTAAACCTAGTGGTGAACCCCTTATTAGATCATATTCAACCCCTAGGACAACCCTACTACAAGTTTTCTTTCTCTTTTGCATTGAGATATCTACGATTATACTTGAGTGGAAGCCTTGAAAGTTGGTTTGATAGCACACAATCCAAATCATCCCCATTTTCCTTTAGTTCCATTTTGGGGAACTCAAATTTATAATATCATAATTCTAATTTGGAGTGCATTTTGATCCTAGATTTAGCTTGCATTAACATTGCATTAGGATTTGCATTAGTTAATTTGCATTCTAGGGTTTCAAATTTTGCATTATTGAAAGCTCATTTAGCTTGAAGTTTTGCATCTAATTTAATTCAAAATCATTCAAAAAAATTATTTATATTTCAAATACAAACTATAAAACATAAAAAGCATAAAATTCAATTTAATTTTTTAATTTTTTTGAAAATATCCATTATTGGGACTCATTCGCCACCTTGGGTGAATCAGTCCCTTTGCATATTCTACACTACATTTTCTAGCATTTAAATTTCTATTTTTGAGTTTCTATTTGTTGTTACTTCATTTTTGTTTCAGATTTCCAAATTTTAGTTATAATCATTTCATTGCTCTTTGTTTACATTGCATTTGCATTCACCTTACATTTCATAACCCTTGTATGATTATTTGGTGTCCTATTTATAATATTGTAGTGAGATGAAGTTTGAGACTCATGTCATCCCATGATAGTACAATCATTGTGGATCTTGGGTTGCCTAGCTCTTTCACTCCTAGTATTGACACTAATACACTAGATATGGACAATACCCTTAACAACTCTTTTCCTTCAAGTATTAGGAAAGTTGAAAGAAGGAATGATAGTGTGCTACAAGAAAACATAATCCAAATCCATGAGGACCTAGCAAACTTACAAAATCAAGTGAAAAATGACAAAATTTAAACTACTTCTATCCCTACTATAGATAACATTCACCACATGCTTGAAATTGAAGATGGGATTGACCTTGTGAAAAACATAGTTCATATATTTGGAAAATACCTCCCCCAGCCACCAGTTTCTCTTTACCAATAAGCAATATCACAAGCCAAGGAGGAACCCAAATTCCTCCTCCCACAACGATTTCCCCAATACCTACCTATACCAACCCTCAAGTCATAACAACAATGCAACAAGTTAGTAATGTGATTCCTTCCTTGGGCATTCCCACTAGCATCCCTAGTTCTTACGTGGAATCACAAATCATATCTCCCACCACTTTACCACCTACAATCATTTCATTCACTTTTCCTATGAACAAATACACCCCTTCAACTTTGTTACTTAAATCTCATTACACAAGTAATGACCCTCTCATTAATTAACTCTTCCAAACCATTTCATCCCTCCAAAATAAATTTTCCACCATCAATCAAAATCAAAATGGTCCACTTACATATAATGTCAAAAGTATTCAATTTTCCTTGGAGATATTGTGAACACCGATGCTACAAGGTGTAGATGTGCCTAGATTTGAGAAATATGGAGGTAAGGGAGATACTTCTAACCATGCTAATTCCTATATTTCCTTCTATAGTGACTTTTTCCTTGATGATAAACTTTTGGCAAAGCTTTTTCCTAGGTCCTTGAAAGATGCCACCTTGGAATGGTTCTCCTCTTTATCGAACAACTCAATTAGTTCATTCAATGAACTTGTTGATGCATTTGTAAACCATTTCCAAGTTCACATGACTCCTAAGATGACCTTGGCTGATTTTATGAGATGCAAGCAAGAAGAAGAAGAAAAGATAACTAACTTTAGCTCATGCTATCAATCACTTTATTCCCAAATCATTGTCAATGTCCCTGACCCTCACCTTCAAATGATGTTCATAGAAAATTTGCAAAGCAAGATCAAAGATAAGATTATGATGATGAAATTCCCATCCTTCATGAACTTGTGTACTACCCTCTGTGATTATCAAAATTCGATTAGTAGTCATGATACAAAGTCCACTTCTAACCGAACTAAGAAATCTGAGTCCGCAAACCAAAATAATCATCAACCTTTTAGAAAAAAAGAATAAAGGGTTCCTTCAATTTAACCCCCCTCAAAAAACAAATCAAAATGCCAATAACCAAGTAGCTACTCTTAAAGATGTGATACCCTTTAGCTATGAGGACCCAAAAAAGACAATTCACTCCCTTGCTCGATACCCTTCATTAAAAAATGTCCCAAATTTTAGAAAAGAAAATGATTACCTTACCTCCAATCAAAACACCTGACCCCAATAAGGCCTTAGCGAAGAGATTTAGATCAAATTATTATTTTCATTATCACTGAAAAAATAGACATGACATGGAACATTGCAAGCGTCTTAAAAATCTCGTGCAAGACCTCATTGATTTCAGTCGTCTTTCAATTTGAGGTGTTAATGATAAAGGAAATAAGTCCATTGCCCCTCCTAACAAAAACCTAAAACATTTCACCAACCCCATGCCAAAACATAGTATTTTTTTAAAATTAAGGTAAATTTGTAGCTTAAAACTTGTAAAACTATTTGACTCTAGATCTATTTCAGTATTCTTTGTCACAATTATTTGTGCATGATTAATATGCTTAGATCAATTTTATCATTTATAGAACTAGAAAAAATATTTTAGAGGAATTTAGATAGAATATAAAAGTGACACAACATATACGTGGAGAAACCCTTCCAGGAAAAAATCCACCAGAACCGATATTGCTTGTATTATTTAACCTTAGAATAATATTACAATAATACTCTATCAATCCTTGATTAATATGCTTCCTTTTTCTTCTACAATGCTTCTTCACAACTTGCAATAAACTCTCATGAAACTCTTATCCACTTGTTGCAATAGATAGACAATACTGAGCATTGTAATATCCTAAGAGTTGATAATTACAAGAGAATAAATCTCCTCTCATAAAACTATGCTTAGATTTGGAAATATGAGTTCCACACTATAAACAAAAGTCAAAACCAAAGTCTCCTTAATTAAGGCACCCCAAACTGAATACTTAACCAAACTTTGGTCTCGAAGATATCTTGTAAACTCCACCTCAAAGTTGGTGCCCAATCATGGGCCCCACTTAACAGAGCCTTGTAAATATCTTTTCATGCAAAAGGTGTTAACTAGAAGATGCCAACTTGGGCATGTAAGGTGGGTCTAGGTCAGTCTTTGTTAACTAAAACATATGTCTCCATTCATTCATGCAAACATTATGCATGATTGATCATCCCCACTTAACTGAAAGTATCCACCTATTATATGTCATGCAACTGAAGTATTAATCAAGTCAACTAGTATACAACTCAAAGTAACTACATGCAACTGAAGATAACTGAACAATAACTGAAATGAACTAATATAGAATTTATAGTTCCACTCCACTCTTGTAACTATCAATCCCTATTTTGTAGGAACCTAGACATGCATTACTAAAGTGTTATCAATCCTAAAAATAGTTAACTAAAACAAGGTGGGTTCATGTGGGCCCCCATGTGCTCTTATTATATAGAAACTCATGTGGGTTCATGTGGGCCCCCATGTCCTATTATTTAAGAATAATTACAAATGTCAATTTACATATTCATTTCTTTCAAATTTAATCGCTTTCTAATCCTAGTGTTGAAGAAAAAATTCCAAGGACTTAGGAGATACATGAAACAAATGTCTAGGATTGCAATTAAATGGCATCCTATTCCCAAAATTCTCCCAGTTGAATTTATACATTGTAATTATTCTAAACAAGGAATCATTATTATAAATCAAGTACATGACTCAAGACCAATGGCCTTCCTGCACCAAGAGAGCTTATCTGTAGGAACTGGTTTTGTAAGATAATCTACAACATTGATCAAAGTGTCAACTTTCTCAATCAATACCTGCCCACTCTCAACCATTTCTCGCACAAAATGATACTGAAAATCAACATGCTTCATACGAGCATGATACATAGGATTTTTGGGTAAACAAATAACACTCTGACTATCACATTCAAGTCTAATTTTGTTGCAATTAAAACCAATACCTTTCCGAAGTCTCTATAACCAAACTACCTCTTTAGAGGAATGTGTAACAGCCATGTACTCTACTTTTGTGGTGGACAAAAAAACCATGGGTTGCCTCTTACTCATCCAAGTAACCATAGTTACAAATAAAGTAAACACATAGCCACTTGTCGACCTTCGAATGCCCAAGTCTCTTGCCCAATCTAAATCAACAAAACCTTGTATGTCCAATAATCTATGCATAATATCAATATCATTAGCACCATGATAAACCAAAAAGTAATCAAAAGTACCTCATAAATATCTAAACACCATCTTAACATAATTCCAATGCTCTTTACCAGGGTTAGACATAAACCTACTTAGAACTTCAACTGCTTGGGTTATATCTAGTCCTGTATAGACCATTGCATACATGTAACTACCAACTACACTAGCATATTGAATTTTAGACATTTCCTCGTGATCAAGATCATGTTTAGGACACATGTCTAAGCTTAAATTTGTGCTAACTGGTAAAGGAATATTAATTGGTTTACTATCTTGCATGTTAAACCATTTCAAAATAGTATAAACATAGTTGCTTTGACTTAAGCAAAGCTTTATGTTACCTCTATCTTTGTTGATCTCCATACCAAGAATATATTTTTCAGCCCCTAAATATTTCATCTCAAATGTGCTAGAAGGTGTGCTTTCAATTATTTGATCATTACCTTGTTGTTATCAATAAACATGCCATCAACATACAATATAATAATTAAAATTTGATCATCAATATACTTTGTGTAAACACAATAATCCTCCTCACTCCTAACATAACCATTTTTCAATGCAAAAGCATGAAACTTTTGGTACCACATTCTCGGTGACTTTCAATCCATATAAATATCTCTTTAACATGAAAACCAAAGATTCTTTTCCTTTTACAAAAAAACCATCGGGTTGCCTCATATAAATATCCTCATCAAGATCCCCATACAAGAAAGCATTTTTCACATCCATTTGTTTTATCTCAAAATCATGAGCAATAGAAATAGATAAAAATAATCTAATAGAAGTTAATTTAGCAACATGAGAGAATATTTCATTAAATTCAACTCCCTCTCTCTAGGAGTAGCCCTTGGCTACTAATCTAGCCTTGTACCTTTCGAGATTACCATCTACTCTAATTTTCTTTTTAAAGATCCATTTACAACCAATGGCCTTTCTTCCTTTGGGAAAACTCTCAATATCCCATGTGTCACAAGAATCCAAGGAATACATGTCCTCATGTATAGCTTGTGACCAAAGCTTGTTCTCCTTTGAAGAAAAAGCTTCCCTATAAGATCTAGGTTCATCATTAGTACTCATTAAAGAAAATATACAATAGAAATTAGGTGGGCTATACCTAACAGTGGGATTTTGTTGTCTTGTGGATCTTCTCAAATAAGGTTCTTCTTGTTCCTCAATATGCTCATCATGAGCATTTATCTCAAAACTTTGTGAACTCTCCTCATCTAATCCATCCAATTGTTCTCCAACATGTGAATCTTCATGCTTCTCAATTTTTGTCTCAAAATGAATTGTTCGAGAAGTATCCTTCTCTTTTGGTTTTTCTTCTCTAGTATAAGCTATAAATTCCTTTAAAATCACATCTCTAGATAAATTAAATTTTTGGGTTAGAGGATTCCAAATCTTGTAACCTTTTAAATTTTCACCATAACCTCTAAATATGCATTTTTGTGCTTTTGGATCCAACTTGGACCGCTTTTCTTTAGGCACATGAACAAAATCCTCACAACCAAACATCCTTGAATGTGCAAAACTAGGTTTCCTACCTAACCATATTTCATAAGGGGTTTTATCTTCAATAGATGAACTAGGATATCTATTGATTAAATAACAAGAAGTACATACCGCCTTGGCCCAAAGGCATTGATCTAGCTTAGAACTATTTAACATACTCCTAGATCTTTCCATTAAGGTTTGGTTAATCCTGTTTTCTTATCCATTTTGTTGAGGTATATATGGATTAGTTTTTTGTCTCACAATTCTTTCATGCTTGCAATAATCATCAAATTCCTTGGAACAATATTCACCACCATTATCTGATTTCAACACTTTTATGTTATGATATGATTTTTTCTGAACTAAAGCCTGAAAGTATTTAAACTTATTGAAGACATCAAATTTGTTATACATAAAATAGATCTAAGTGTATCTTGAGACATCACCAATAAATGTGACATAATATATAGATTTTTCAATAGAGTCAATATCCATAGGACCCATAGCATCTAAGTAAATAATCTCTAGTAATGTTTTTGTTTTATTAGTTCCATTAGGAAATGAAGATCTAGATTTATTTCCAAACACACAATGGTCACAAAAATTATTTTTCCCAATATTATAATCAGGAATACCGTCAACCAATTTCTTATTAAGAATGTTCCTAAGACCTTTTTTACCAATGTCACCCAATCTATGGTGCCACAACATACATGTATTTTCAACTTCGGTTACATTGGTTGATTTATTCAAATTTGAGGTATTAAGCTTAAACAAAGTCCCAATCTGAGATCCTTTAGCAGCCACCATATTCCCTTTCACCAATCTACAACCATCTTTCTCAAATGTCACATGCATTCTAGAATCATTGAACTTAGATACAAAAAGTAGATTTCTAGCAAGTCCTAGGATATGTAAAAAATCATTAAGGGTATTAACCGTACCATCACTGAGACAAAACTTTACCTCTCCTTTTCCCACAATCTTTTTTGTGATATTATCTCCAAAGAAGACATTTCCTCCATCATATTAAGTATACTTAGAGAACCACTCCTTGTTAGGAGTCATATGATAGGAGCAACCTGAATCAATGAGCTAAGAGTCATCATCAACATTTTTACATGAAAATATTAATGCATCATTAAGTTATAATCCTAGGATTTCTCTATAAAATCATCAAAACTCTTATTGTTGTTCTTAAAATCCTTGTTTACATGACCTGATTTCCCACAATTTCAACCCTTTACCTTATTATTACCTATGGTTTTAGACCATCCTTTTGACTTACCCTTTCCTTTCTTGTCTCCCTTGGGTTCCTTTTCCTTAGGCCTACCTCTTATGAACAAGGCATCTTGAAAACCCAATTTAGACTTCCTCCTCATCTCCTTTGATACAAGAGTATGAATTATATTTCCCATCTTTGGATTTGTACCACTACCATTGATAACAACAATTAGATTTTACCAAAAGTCTAGTAAAGAACAAAGTAACAAAATGCATCTATCTTCATATTCTAGTTTTACATCTATAGTTACTAACTGAATCAGAATCAAATTGAAAGCATTTAAATGATGTGCAATAGAATCACCATCTTTCATCTTTAAAGAATATAACTCTTTTTAGATACAACTTATTATTAAGACTTTTGGTTTGATAAATATCACCTATGCTCTTCCAAAATTTATATGTGGTAGTTTCATCTAAAACATTCAAGAGAACAACATTAGCGGGACATAATCTTGTGGTCCGTCTTGCATTCTTATCAAGCTTAGCCCAATCCTCATCTGACATAGATGTAGGTGTCATTTTCTCATTAGAAACAACTAACCATTGATCTCTCTCTTCAAGGAGATCCTCCATTTTTAGTTTCCACATCTCATGACTAGATCAATTGAATCTCTCAATATCTAGATGAGAAGTAGAATTCATTGTAACAATTCTTTTACAAATCTACATTAACACAATAGTAAAATCTCCCACTATAGCCAAAAAACCTTCAAACTTTTAAGAGAAAGGTGCCTCAAACTCTACCCAACCATTAGCTCTCATACCTATGTCACCAAAAAGTATAGCCTTGAAAATTTTCACTCATTTTGACCCTTGCCTATGGATTTTGGACCTTTTTCAACCTCTTTTTACCTCTTTCTAAGTGTTGTTCCAAAGTGTTTTAAGGTATTGTAATAAATTTTCACACTTTCCTAGGCTTTTCATCACTAAATCAACCCTTTCTTATGCT
Source organism: Sequoiadendron giganteum (assembly GCA_007115665.2). NCBI lineage: Eukaryota > Viridiplantae > Streptophyta > Pinopsida > Cupressales > Cupressaceae > Sequoiadendron > Sequoiadendron giganteum. The sequence continues at coordinate 80,751,722 of CM021108.1, forward strand.
ATAATGACCCATTAATACACTTATAGGTCCTATCTTAGGTATGTTTCAGAGGACAATACTAACAAACATCATTAATCACATGCTAATGCATGAAAATCAATCCAAATTTCCTAGGTGGACTAGGTCACCACCCTGGGCAACCTAGTCTCATGTGGCATAAAATTCAAAATTAAAACATAATTCTTGCAGGATTTTATCTCCTAAACCCTAAGGTAGGCCTATGTGGTGTTATTTTTGGGAAATTAGGGAGGAACATGTATAAATAAGGTTTTTTATCATTTTTTTACCCTAATATTCTATTATCTCCCTCCTAACTCTTTCTCCTAATCTTCATCTCTCATTCTTCTCAAGCATGCTAGGGTTCTAAGCATTCTAGGTAAACAAAACATCTTTTCTAAAGCATTCTAGAGCTGATTGTCGCAACAACTCAAGATCAATCATAGTCACAAGATCTAGGTACATTCAAGACAATCAAAGGCTTTGAAGGCCTATCCTTACTTGTAAAGTAAAACATCCACTAAAAGTCATTGTTAGGCCTGAGAATAAGAGTTTCATAAGTGGACACCTATGAAGAACTGAAGTGCAGACCGAGGGTTTTTGTTTCCCCTTTTGAATTTCTAGAAATATAGAAGTGGACTAAGTCACCAAAAAATGGAGACCTAGTCCCATTGGACATGCCTTTTAGTTATTTTTGCATATTCAGACACCCATTTGGCAGAAATGAGCTTTAGACCAGTTTTTCCAGATCTGGGACTAGGTCACCCAGATTGGCAGAAATGTCCCAGTTGACTTCTGCAACATTTTCATCAACATTCCAGACCATCATCTCATCCCTCTTCAAATTCCAAGTGCACATGTTTTGTCTCACATCTTTCTATTTAGTTTTATGTATATTTCTAGGTCATTTTGTATATGTTTTCATACAACATTTTGTTTTCTAGCACTTTGCATTTCTTTAGTTTAGCATCAATAAATCATTTCCTTTTTTATTTTTCTGCATTTAGGCCATCACATTTCACACATCTACCCTATTCCTTTGAATAAACCCTCCTATATTTTAGGCGAGAAAGACCTCTTTCCTTTTAGGTGAAAAACCCTAGAAGTGTAAGAGTACACCATTCCCCTTAAAATTTGTGGTTCATTTGGGTGAACCTGACATTTCTATACCCTTCTTTTTTTATTAGGAGGTTTTTATCGTCCTATGTTTGTATTGCATTTTTCATTGTTTAAGTTGCATTGTTGGGTTTCACATTTTTGTATGCATGAGAGTGTATATACTTTGCATTCTTGCATCTCAAATCATTGCCATTCATCCAAAATTTGCACCTACTTTTCTTCTTTTGGTCATCCAACATCAAAACCATCCAAAAACAATTGCATTGGGACTAATTCACCATTCTAGGCGACCTCATCCCTTTCTAGATTTTTCACTATTTGTCATAGCAGAAAAAACCTTATTTTTGTGCTTTCTTAGGCTCCTAGTATCATATACTATAAGTCTGGAAAGATTTAGGAACATAGGTTTTCTGCATTTAGCTCGAAATCATCATTTTGGGATAGTCATTTTTCAAATCATTTCATCCTTAGCTCTGAAAATGTTCACATTTCTACAATTTTGCATCACATTGATAAAATTACTTTTCAATTTTGTATATACAATGTCTATATTCATAAAAAATTGCATTAACTTGTTAAAAAGTTCTTTTCATTCTTGCAGGTATAATATTTACATTCTTAAAGCTTAGCATATATTGGATAAAAATGTTTTTTTATTTTTGCACATACATTGTTCATATTGTTGAAACATTGCATGACAATGTTACATATGTTGTTCATTTTTATTCAAACAATGTTAATAGCTTACATAAATAGACATGATAATAAAAATTTCCTATACCCTCCCTATGAGAGTGTTTTAGTGAAAGAAGAGACAACCTTGGATATTCCTAATGACCATATTTGTTCTTGTCCTAATATCTCTCGTATTAGTAACGAGGATATTTTGTTAGAAGAACCAATTAATGAGAGTTATGAGAATCCTATTTGTTTTTATCCTCTTACTTCTCTTAGTGGTCAAGACCTTAATGAACATGACAACATAAATATAGCTAATAATGAAAATAACATTTGTTTTTCTCCTAGTATTTCTCCTTGTTGTGACAAAGATACTTTGTTGTTAGAAAACAAAATTAGTGAAGGTCATGAGAATCTTATTTGTCCCCCTTCACCTAAAACCATCCTTATGGTGCAAAAAAACTCAACCATTGATCATTCCCCTACTTGTGATGAATCCATTTTAGCATAACCAACCTTTTCTTGTCAAGAGCAACTAGTTTGTAGTTCTTCTAAAACCCTTCCTCCTAGGGAGAATATCATGATACACAATCAGGATAACAATGACAATAATAATATCACATCCTTAGTAGAAAATAAAGATACACCCTTATCCTTTCCCTTTCTCAAGGATTTTAATATTATTCAACCTCAACTTATCCTTTACCGGCCTTCAAACAAACCTTAAACTCACATTAAACCTGAATTCACCCTCTACCCACCTACGAATAATGTGTTGCAGCAACTGAGTTATAATGTCATTGCTAACACACATTACACAAGAAACAATTTGTGCCAACAACAACCCACCCCCAAATCCTTAGCTTTGCCTAATCCCATCTTACCTGCTGCCCCTCAATTAAATTCACTCATTAGGGAGTATGACCTTGTTGACCAACTAAGGAATACTCCCACTAAGATATCATTATGGGATCTTATTCAAGCCTTCCCTCACTATCAAAACATGATGCAAAATGCCCTACAATAAGTTCCTATCCATTCTAATATGAAACCAAATGACATAGCAGCTATTATTCACAAAATTAATGTTGATATTGTTTTTCACCAAAGTGAGCTTCCTCCTTTGGAAGTGCAAAAACAAAATGAAGCTTTCATAATAATCTCTCAATATAGAACAAAAGGGATCAAGTGAAATCTTGTAGATACTGTCTATGCTCTTAATGTGTGTAGTGTGAGCCTTCTGGATAGGCTTGGCATTTCTTGATCAAACATAAAAATTGATTCTCTCTCTAATAAAGGATTTGACAACATCATGAAGCAACCACTCAGTGTGGTCACTATACCTCTTACAATTGGAATGGCCAGATTGGACACAAAAATCCATGTTATGCCTCATGCAATTTCCTATAATATTCTCTTAGGTAGACTGTGGATTCATGCAATGAATGGAGTGCCTTCCACTCTTCATCATAAGATGAAGTACATCTACAACAAAAAATTGTACACACTTGAAGCTGCCCCTAAACCAAATAGTTTCTTAAACATTGAGAAATCCAAAGAGAATCATTTCAACACCTTAACACCAACCACCCCAGTGGAACACACACAACAAACAGATAAAGAACGAGATCTTGAGTGAATCATGAAGCTCTTTTATGATGATTGGGGTTCCTTAGACTTCACACCTCCTTCACTAGGATAATCTAAGATCACCAACAAAGACTCTAACAAGAGAAACACAATATTGTCAACACAAGACTCGACTAATCTTTCACAAGCATCTACCTCAACTACTTTAGACAAAGAAGCCAACAATGAACAATCACTCGATCCAAAAGTATTTAAAAATATTTATGGAAAATTTTATGAGCTCATGAAAAAACTTGGCTATAGTGGAAAAGGATGTGGTGCTAAGGAAAAATGTATCCACAACCCTATCAAGCCTCTCACACAAACAAATAATCATGGTCTTGGTTATTATCCTTTAATCAAAATCATCAAACCTTCTTCCAACACCAACACCATAACAAATCACCCTTGTACACCCACCTTAGAAAGTCATCCTTTGAAACCAACAAAGATTTTTTCTTAAAACCAATTTCATCTCGCAACCCACTACTGATTCATATTTTACACACTCCTCTAGCAGACTGTACAAAATATCACAATCTATAGCACCTTGAGTAAGTATGAAAATATCCTATACTAAGAAAGACCCTTCTTTTTTTCACAACAAAGGAACACCTCCTCCCATCGATCAAGATGGCATCTTGTTGAGACTCCTCCAAGATCACTTGATCTCCCTTCCTACTTGAACTTGAAAGAAATTTTACCACAAAAATTCCTTTTGTGCCTACCATCAAGTTCATGGTCATCAAACTAATGAATGTGAGGGATTGAGTAGTAAAATACAACATCTTAAGGAGCTTGGTATTCTCCCTTTTTTGGGGACACCTCATTCCTCTAATCGATACTGATTTTCACTCTACCTTACATTTCCTCAATCCTTTCAGCTCACTCTTGTCTTTCACTAAGTGGGTGAAAGGGGTTAGATAGCCTTATCCCCATATGTCACTTGTTGTTGTCTCTTTTGGATAGTTGTTAACCTTTCATGAATATAAAAGAGAAAGCTTTGGATGTGGATGACATCTCTTATGTTGAATCGCATGTGAAATACTCTCCCCTTTCATTATGTAGATTTTTGGAAATATATGACTTGGCATAGAGCTTTTTGAACAAGATCTCATGTCTTCTTTTTCTACTACTTTAAATGAATTTCTCATAGTAATGGTGTTAGCAACTGCTTTAAAGTGGGGGCATACATCAACACTCACATTTCATTATGCGATCTTATTTTTCTTGGGATTCCCTCTCTTGGAAACATTAGGTACAATGTTTCTCAGGATGAGAAATTTCACTTTTCCTCTCTTACAAACAAGATGAAACCATTTGCACTTCTCCTCTCTTGCTGACATTATGTATTATTTTCCTTAAGATGAGACATTGTACGAACTAAGAAAAATCCCTTTGAAAATTCCTTACATCATTACAAAATCATTTTCTTTTATGGTGCCTTATTAAAGTTATCAAGAACTATAACTTTTGTATGGTTAAGCAGGAAGCCCAACTAGTGGCATGAATTTTCCCACATCCACCTATGTTTTTTACCTTTTGGGTCTTCTCACCTAGTGGGCAACCAAACGTATCATCACCCTAGAGTGAGTATTGTTGATGGGTGTTTTAACACTTTATCAACACAGGTAGTGCATAAGTTCATCACCTCTCTTGAAAGCAAGTCTCCAGCAACAAGTTGCTAAAAATCACCCCAAGGTCTCTCAAGTGCCAGGTCATGACTTGCTTGTAATGTCTCAGTTGTTTAAAATGTGATCTTGCAGGTAATCACAGGGTAGACTAACGTGAGTTAAACTAGGAGGAATTGGTTCATTTAATTGAGTTTCAAAATGGGAATTTTTTGCACTATTGTTGTAGGTTTGAACAAAAGTCTAAAACTCCTATTTCAGCTTTAGATTTGGCTTTACAATGTGCAATGAACCTTGTTCAAATTAAATATTAAAAAAAAAGGAAAAGGGAAAAGGTGAAGAGAAGTGAAGGGGTTCCTAGATCTGAAACTATCAATGAATAGTGACAATGGAGGTTGCTATAGCAGGCCAACCTTCCCAAGACTTAGTTCCACTAAACCAAGAAAGTCCATAGTATCATGAAACTAGTGAAATCTTCTAAGGTCTCCAGATTTAAAATTTTCATTCACCATGAACATGAATAAAGAGATGATATTTTAAGTGCAACAATGATATAAATTTCAAACTAACTTTGCACAACTGTATATACTCAATATGTAGAAAAAAGTATGAACTAAAAAGAGGTCAACACCATAGCAATCTCCAACATCAATGGAAAACATCTAAAGAATATACCAAGGAAAACTAAAACACATAGAACAAAAAAGTAAATGTACTCAAATTTACTAACTAAGAGAAGAAGAATCATGAAACATGCAAAGGAACTCGAGAATCCACCAAAATCAATGAATTTCTATTAATATTCTAGTAGCGTGTCTTTACAACAACTCAACTCTCTCTAAAATGAGAGGAAGAGACCCCTATTTATAGTTTTCAAAAAGTGAAATGAATGGCCAAGATTTAATTTCATTGTGTGGCCCAGATTCATTTTACATTGGATTTTCACCGACCCCAAAATATATAGCAATTTAAAATTTCATTTTGTCCTTTTACCTATTTTGTCTTTTGTGGAAGCACTGTAGCACTTTCATCTTTTAGCAGATTGTTGTTTTTTGTAGCTAAAATGTGAGAAACTCATCATCTATTACGGGTTTCCTGGCCTCCTTTTTTAATGTGGCATACTCCACAAATTTTCCGATCAAAGGATGAAGCTTATCCCACTCTAAAGTGTCAAGATTGAAGCACCTGGAAGTTTAATTTTTTGGATCGGTGGGTGAGTGTATCCCAATATTTGTCACATTTGGCTGCATTTTATGCTACTTATTATGACTGGGTGAAGGCACGAGCAGAAAAACCCATAAAATCCATTGTGAGCTTGCGGTTCCATTTTCCATCTTTTTATGGAAGTAGGGTCTTATCTTCTTTGGATCTATCTCAATAGAAGGCATGTCAAAATATGTCATTAGTTTAAGGTACTCTTCACATTGTGTTCTAATCTCCTTAAGTCAATCAATATCTTGTTCCACTTCATGGATCACCCGCTCTAATATTTCTTTCCTATGATCGAGGCCTAAATTCACATTTTCCACATCTAGAAATCACCCTCTACTAGAGTAAGCTCCTTTTTCACTGTTCTTTCAAGCATCTTGAGGATTGCCTCAATTTTAGGATACTTAGTCCTATATAACTCTAGAAAGTTAGTATAGATTTTCTTTATATCCTCAAGATAATTTTTCACATCTAAGAATTTGTTCGCTGTCCTAACAACATGTCCAATTCCCATGTTCCCACTATAGAGGACCTATCGGAAACAATCTTCAATAGCTTTGGTCCAACTCTTTCTCTTTTCTAACTTCCTGATATGTTCCTCTGATAGTAGAAATGGGGGAGTTGATGAAGTAGTAGGGATCTCCTTAGTTGATGACCATTGTTAGATATAGGCAGTCTGATCCACCACCTGTTCCTTTAACTTCTCCTTAGAGGTCTTATCCTTGTTCATTTGATCCACAATGGTGGTGACAGATCCCTGAAGATGGTCAATATTTTTCTCTCTCGTCATTTTCCCTAGGTCAATGGTATAAATTTTATAGGTGACCCCTTCCGCACCCATTACATGGGTGGAAATTTCTATTTTCCTTGATTTGGACGCATCCATAGTCAACTGAGATCTGACCTTTGGTTTCTTTTTCTTGTTTTTGTTGATCTGGGCTCGAGCCAAGATGGCCTCCAGCCTTGCTTTTGGATTCTCTGGAGTTAGGGTCTTCTTTTCCAATTGATTTTCAAGCCACTCAGGAATTTGAGTATCCCCTTTCGGTGATTTGTGATCACCTACCCCTTCACGGGTGTGTTGGATTTGCAATGTATTTTCACTCAAGGTTTCTTGTTCTAGATTTTCCCCTTCTTCTTCATCTGAGTCTTAAATAAACATAGTTACCCTCCTTGTGGAATTAACAACCACATGCTCCTTGGGGCTGTCTTCCTTTTCAAAAGTTTTCTCTTCTTTTTCCTGTTCATGCCTTGTTCTTCATGATGTTCCAATTTTGGGCTTCCTCTCATTTTAGCCTCTCCTTCAGGCTTGTCTTCTTTCTTTTCTTCCTCCCCCTCTACTTGTTCTTCCAGACTTTCTTTTCTTCCTCCCCCTCTACTTGTTCTTCCAGAGGAGGCATCTCTTCATCATGTTTGGGGCCTTGATCTTTCTTCCCTATTGGAGGTTTAGTGTCCTCCATTTCTTTGTCAACACCTTTCTCTTCAATAGCAGGAAGTTTTTCAGTCTCTTCCTCTTCAACATCTTTGAGTTGTCGAGCCAAATCTTGCTCGAGGTCAAGATCAAAGGTCTCCAAGATATACTTCGGTTCTTTGTCATATTCCTTGGAGGATTCTACTTCCTCTTCTTTATGGACCTCATCAATTACGAGATGTTGATGTGGAGGATTCTCATGATAATCATTGGCTTCTTCCTCTAATTTCTTGGGTACTTCCTTTTGTTGCCTATCCAACTCCTCATAAATCTGAATTTTTTCTTCCATCATGGGAGGCTTAGTAGGAGGAGGAGGGATAGGGAGACCAGTTATGGCATGAGATAAAGTGGCTTGCACTATAGGGTTTGCAAACATCCCAGAAAGCTCTGAAGGCATATTTTGCATGTATTTGGTGAAAGATTCTGGGGGCATGAGAGTGGAAATCATCATTGTAGTAGTGGTGGATGGAAGAGTCAATGTATGATACATAGATGAGGAAGAGAGTGGGGAAGTGGTGGTGGATGAAGAATCCACAATTATAACCTAGGCCATAGGAAAAGTGGGGGCAAGGTGGGCTGAAATGTCCACCATGGGCGGAGAGGTGGAAACCAATTTTTGTGAAATAGGCAAGGGAGTAACAGTGGTAGCATCTATTGTAGCTGGGACAACAAATGTAATAGGTGGATATTTCAATTGGTCTTCTCCCTCGTGGAGTAGGTCCTCCTGAATATTGGGCATCCCTATGAAATTGCTTGATCTCTTTGATTTCTTTGAAGTTATAACTTATGAAGCCTTCCTCGAAGACTCATTAGATTTAGGTTGACACTTAACCCCTTCTTTTCTCTTCTTTGATCATGTTTTTGAGGGAGACACCGAGGTTTCAAATGTCAAGGAAATGTCAGTAGAGGCACTACCACCCTCACCTTTCATTGACTCTTCGAGTTCCCCGTATACTAGGGTCACTCCTTGCAGCTTTAATTGGGAAATTTGCCCATCAATCCATTGTCTTATTCTTTTCTCAACAAGATTTGTAATAATTTTGAGGTTATTGACATCATCTTCATTCCAATCTATCAACGGTAGAAAAAATTTGGCGATAGCTTCATACCTTGGGTCCACCATCGCAATTTCTTCTTCAACCACTTGCTTTGCTATAGGAAACAGTTTTACTACCTTAAAGAAGTAGGTCATCATGCACATGTATTTTCACATATGCACCTCCTTGTCATCTTTATAGTTAGCCTAAAAACCTTTGAAATTATGCAAGTAGGCATACTATAATCCAACTATTTTATTGGGTTTCCCATATGGATCCATCCTTGGCCGAGCAATGTGAAACTTTAGGTTGTATTCATTCAGCTCCTTGTTAGAATATTCTGCACATTGAGATGTACGGAGCTCATATATTCCCTGGATGAAGCAGACAGGATAAGGAATCCCTTCTCTATGTTTTTTGCTCAAGAGGGTGTGTGCTCGTTGTAGCTACCATGAGAGTTGAAGTAATACTATCTGGTCATTTAGGTACCAGGGTAACTTGTATGGTTTATCAGAGAAACCCTTGGCTCAGATATAGGTGAAATTTGGAAACTATATAAATAGAAATCAAAACTGGCGGATGAAGGTGTTAGCACTATGTGAGATTCTTCTTTCAGGGTCACCTTTGAGCATTCTAATGATGTGGCCTATGAAGGCGTCATTGACTCTACAATAGTCCCTCTTAAAAAAATTGTATTGGAGTTAAGGATACTTTCCATACACCTTTAGTACCCTTTTTGGATTTGGATTGAGCACCATAAATAAACCCCTATATTGGGAATGGTCAGGAAGCAAGTAGACAGGGTACGATGTCATGTAGAATTTTGAGGTTTTCTTCATTGCCACAAATTGCTCATGCAAGCAGTCACTAATCATTCCAGCCCTATAGAAATAGGTGTCTCTTCAGATGATCTCCTCAATGAAATAGAACATCCAGTCTTAAAAGAAGATCATAGTCGAAAGGCCCATAACTTTGCTCAGAAGAGTTACCAAGTCATCGTAATCTTTGTAAAAGTCACTTCGGAAGAGCTCTTGGGGCACTTTATTAGCGTTGCCCCTCTTGTCCTTCAACCAATATTGATTGATTAATTTTTTACACTTTAGGGGATCAACATCCCACATCTTCTTACCATATTCTTTAGAAGTTTTCTCTATTTCACTAAAAGTAGGGATGCAAAAGGTCCTCCCTATTTACTTGGCAGACAAGTCAACTAGCACATTTCTATCTCTATCTACGATTTTCTTGGTCCCTTCTTGGTATGCCTCCCTACAAGCCATTATGAGTTCAGGGGCTATGAGAGCTGGTGGGAATCCTACAGCCTTAGCCAATCCACTGCTTCTAATTTTTCTGGCATTTTCTATTGTAGGGTGGAGTCTAACCCTCTATTTGAATTCATCAATATCGATATATCCGAGATTGGTATCTGAGACCTCCTTCTAGTCTATGGTGACCTTTGAATTGATGGGTTCCCCTTGGAAGTTGTATCTCATTTGGTCCTTGTCCTCTTTTACTCTAGGTTCTTTATCAATATTTTTCCCTTTATCTTTCTCTATGGCTGCACCCGAGGATCTGACAACTAGTTCCATATATCCTACAACCAAAGGAAAAATAAATGATTCAAGCATAAAATACAAGGAACGTTAGCCAAAATCCTGAAAAATAGTGTTAGATCAAACAATTCATGCTTTAAAGATTAGAAAATCCTCTAAGAATAATCTTACATCCTTCATTTGGAGGAAATTGCACAATATGGGCCTAGGGGTGCAGAGTTCCTTGGGCTAGCAGTTGTTTTGGGGTCTCTGTCATTAAAACGACACTGGTAGGGTGGCCTCCCACAGACGGAGTTCTGCAATGTGGGACCCACAAGATCAGAGGATGGAGACCATCATGTTTGATTCTTAGAGCTGTGAGCCAGAAGGTGTGGAAGGATGCGAAAGGTTGGCCATCCAAAATGGTAGTGATGGGATAGAGATCCGGCAAGGGAGGACCGCATGGTCGAGTCCACAAGGGGACATCAACCATCAATTTCATTCAGTTTCTACTTTGGTTTTTCAGTGGTGAAAAGAGCGGTGGACTCCACAGCATGGCGAGATGAGGGAAATTTTCCATTTAAGAGTGGCATGAAATCGATGTTGGATTGCGAACTACGGTCCACAAGCAAGAACCCACAAGAGCAAAGGAATTAGCTTATTTTCAAAAATGCCAATGAATGGTCGTGGAGGCCTTAGAACTTGGGACGTAGAAGGAAGATACACGATAGCAGTAGAGTGACAACGATGATGGGATGGTGCCCCACAAGGTGCAACCCATATGGTCGGATATGCATATTGATTTTTTTTTTCTGAGGGAGGCAAATGACAAATAGGGGTGTGAGGTCCAATAGGTAGAAAGATGCAACGTGAAGGCTTCCTAGAACAAAAAAACTTGAGCAAAATTCCATGGATGGAAGTTCGCAGGACTCGACTCGCACCATGCCAGGACTTATTTATTTTTACGTATTCAGAGTTTCGACAATGCTAGTAGCTACGAGACCCGGTGATCAGAGAGGCATGCTTGGATGAGCGTTAGGAATAATGAAACTTCGAGGGAGTCCCACAGATAAAGTTCCGCAAGGCTTAGTCTATATTGCTTAGGGCTTAGAAGTTTCTTAGGAGGCGATGATTGACAATCAAGAGAGCAGGCTCCACTTGATGGGAATATGACATCAAACAATCGTCTGGAATGGCAAGAAAGCAACAAACTCACAAATGGAGTTTCACAATTGCAGGCCCGAGAGGGTCGGTGGGTCAGTTTGGACTCGTGATTTTGCAAGGTTATCCTAAATGGTGCCCACAAGGGTGGGGCCCAGTAGGTGGAATGACAGGTCCCAAATGCTATTTGGAAAAACATAGCCTATGAGCAATTTTCAAGCAAAGGCCCGTGGGGTTGGATTTGATAGGGTTGATGGGTGTGCCCTTTTTGAACTTGTCAATTTTTTTCGAGAGGAGGGGGGAAGGTGCATGGAAATGGGTAGCAATCCCATGGACACCCTAAAGAAAAAGAGTTGAAAACTATAACACGAGCATGTTATAACATGCTCACGTTATGTCTCCATTAAGCCTAGGCTAGGTCTCGATAGTTACAAACAAATAATGCAAGCACATTATAACGCACTCGTGTTATTGAATGTTAAAAGCAAAAAAAAAATGCAAATATCTCATTTGCATTTTGACTGGTTTTTTTGTTGCACCCACGACCAAAAACCCCACAATATCATGCTTGTGTTCTAGGAGAAGAATTTGTTTACCAACAATCCCTATTTCTTCACAACGATGGCGCCACGATGAGGAGCTGTAAGAGTTAAGGATTCTATGGTTTTTATTTTGAATTTTTTAGTTTTAGGTTGAATTTGATATCTATTTGTTTGAATTTTTAGGAGATTCAAATCAACCTGCAAACCCTCAAAATCCTCAATAGGAAGACCAACCAAATCCTCAAGATCAAAATCAACCACAACATCAACCTCCTCCACCAATCACTCAACCCCCTCCTAAAACTCAACAAAATTTAATGAGTGAAATTGAGAACGACAAAAAACAAATTGAGGATTTGATCAATAGGTTGAGTGATCCAAATGGCTCAACCACATAAATAATGACCCTAGCAAATTCATTGAAAGATATGTTAACAAATGTAGATTCAATTATCAAAAAAATAACTGGATGGAAAGATATGAGGTAGGTAGCTATACTATTATGCAAATAAACTATCATACAAGGATATGAAAGATTTAAAAATTAAAATAGGTGATTTGTGCTCATTGTTCACCGACCCGCATACAAATCAAAATCTTACCCTCAATGTGAAGAGGTTTCCTATCCATTGGTGCCACCACCAACGGATGAAGGAGCGGTTTTAAGATAGTTGGTACATGGTCTTCGATTACCCACCGTGCAACAATTGCGAGGTCCCACAATATTTCCTTAGGAAACTATATAGTGAGTTCATATTGAACAAAATTGCAAATTATTTTGATATGAGGGATTTCTAGGGGAGAGGTGGGGGGTCAGCTCAGGATAGACCTAGTGCACAGCCGGATCCTATGCGACAAGGTAGACGAGCTCTCGCTAGGCCACCTCATGACCACGTTGTTATGCCTTCCATCATGAAGGAAAGTGCTGATGTAGAGACATTGCAGGCAATCAACACTTTGACCCAGAGTGTCATCCATCATACTATCCCTATTCTACAATGCCATCCAGGGGAGTCTTCGAGTGGTGGCCTTCAAACACATGTGTGTCAATCTTGCGGGGCTACTTGTTCACATGACCCCACTGACCCTCAAGAGACTGGTATGCATGATCCATCTGCAACTATGGAGATGGAGAGGGAAGTTGACATTTTGCATGAGACATATGGCATTGATAGTCAGGTAAAAGTTAGTGCATGTGTTCATTGAACTAAATTTATTAAATTTTTATTCTGAAATGCAAGATTAACTAAAAATGTTTTATGATTTTAATAAAATTGTAGGGTCACAGTATTAAGACTAGATACACTGGCCCCCCACCAACCTATTTTTGTAGTACACCTATCACTAGGGTATGTAACTAGTAAATGATTATAAGTTTATTACATGTTAATGGCATTGTTTTCCGAATGGTACTTTAATATGCAATTTTGGATGTTGAATAGACTAATATTGGAGGTTTTGATGGAACACTTTCTAGTGGTGGAGGATTTACTCAAATCTTCACATAGGTAATAGATTAAAGAGTTTAACTAATGAATCAAGTACTTAATATATTTGTGTAGTTTATACATGTAAATCGTTGATTACGTTGAATAATTTGTTGTTTTATTTTCAGTTGCTGCAAGATGATACACCTCCAAATATGACGAGGGCAATGGATATTGGTGTGACATCTTCTATACAATCCTTGATGGCTATGACAGAAGAGGTATGAGGCAAATTAGTAAATTTCAATTTACATTTGTTGTTATAGATGTTAGTTAGTGAAAAATCAAACCATTATTGATTCACATAGTTTAATTTCTTTTTGTATGGTTTATACAAGGTTTGAGCACACCTGACAATGGGTGTGAGAATATTTTCCTCATGGAGAGAGATCGCGAGATGGCTGTAAGTGATTATTTTGTCAAATAAATCATTTTTTATAATGTAATTTCTATATATTCATGTCTTTACTTCTTATTGTAACAATTATAACTTCACCATGAACTAAACCCTAGGAGGAGTAGGAAGAGCACTCCATGAGCATAGGAAAAATGAGTGATAGACCTATCACCATTCGAGCGAAAAGGAAAGGGAAATATTTTATTTCCTGGGCATGGAGAGCAATGACGTTTGATTCCAGAGTCTTTTGTTGTATGCCTGCATGATAGTTTTGTACATATTTTTTATTGGACATATTTGACATTGTATGCCTAGATGGCATTCTCGTAAGCCTATATGGCTATTTTGTACATATATTTCATACTTATATCGACATATATTGATGTATGCCTACATGGCTATTTGGTTAATACAAATATCTTTTATCGATGCCTGTCCATATTTGCATTCTAAATTGATGGTTCAATAGATATGAGTTACATGTATTCAAGTGTATACTTTACAAATTATGTGTATACTTTGTGATTTATGTGCATTCGAGTGTATACTTTGTGGCTTACATGTTTTCATGCATATACCTTGTATTTGTGCATATACTTTGTTTTAATTTGTGTATACTATGTATTCGTGTGTATACTTGTTGACGCTTATGTGTTTTTGAGTACTTGTACTTCCCTTATTGACATGTACATGTTTGACTTATTCACATGTATAATTATTAATTGGTTAGCCCTAGCATTGATCTATGTCATCCTCAATGCATGATCCTTGAGATGGAGTAATAACACCCTCAAGGTCAAAAGGAGTTTCACATGCATTCTTCATAGGCTCATTTTGGTAGTGAAACCAAAAACGTCTTGCATCATTGAAACAATTTTATTTTTCCTTTATAGCAGGTTTGAAGCCATTATCATTCTCCATCAGTTCTTAATGTATCCACTCCCCATTACTGGTTGTCTCATGACCTTCATGAAACCAAGCACTTATCTCATTTGTGATAGAAGAAATGTATGAAGATTTATCTTCCTTCTTATGAACCACTACTGATGAATCATGGGTTAATGAGTTTGACTTGTAAAATTACATGATTGAATCCTGATAGCAATATCACAATATTTATATATCTAAATATGTTATTTACTTCAGCTAAAATTTGTGCTTATACTTATGTGATTGATGTTTTTTTGTGTATGGGATCATAGTAATTTCTATTTGATGATGTTATTGTGTCTTTAAGGTTTATTTATTAAAGGGTGCATGAAACAAGTTTTAAATCCTTACAAATATTTGAATTTCTTATGTTTTTCTATTTTTCAAGTCTTAGCTCTGAGCTCGAGTCCAAGTCAAAAAATGGTCTTTCAAGTCCAAGGTGAGTCCTAGTCTTGTAACACTGGTATGAACACATCGAGGAATAATGTATATGTCAATGAAGAGAGAACCCATCCTTTCTTTCAAACAAACCATGGTATATATATGGTTGGTCAAGATAAAACATCACTCTTCTAGATAGTTCGAACCATAATCTTTCATGGCTACAAACACACCTTCATTATGTGTGTTCTTGATCCTACTAAAGAAATGGTGGAACATGTTGTAGATAAAATATTGCAACCCTAAGTCCACAAGAAGGTTACTTATCCCAATTTCTGCAAATATCCTTAAGATGTTCATCATTCTTGAGTAATGTGAACTATTGATGTCATCTAGATCTTTGAAACTGTCTGCAATCATGTGCAATACTGTAGAAGCTAGAGCTATGTCTAATACTACAAATGACTGCTCAATGGAATCCTAATAGCAATATCACAATTTGACACATTGTAGAAAATACCTCCTACTTATCAATTGATGAGCTAAAGGGGCTCTATAATAAATTTTTCATAAGGCACAACAGTTGTTGAAGGTTTTGCAAATGGGGTTGCAAGCTAAGTGGGCTTAACCTTGGGGAAAAATATTTGTGGTTAAGCACTTGAGCTGGAGTATATTGGAATGGGTGACCTCCCGGGAAGGCCTAGTGTCTCACCTCTATGACCATCACCTAGATGCAATGAGTGCTAAGTGGGCCATTCAATATCATTTCAAAGTTGTTGCTTCAAGCAGCTTACAAATTTGCAACTTTAGAGTCCTCCAACCTAAGGGATCGATCCGGTGGAACAAAGCTCAAAGCGATCCCACATGTTTTGGTGCAAAACAGGACCATGCCTAGCGTAAAAATACCTATTTGGATGTGTTGGAATAGTCTGTTTGGTCACACAAGTTGCAGAACCAAAGTTACGCCACTTTGCAACTTTGCACTGCTTGCATTTGATACTTTCTCCATCAAGTGAAACTTTTCCACCACTAGAAAAACACTCAGAGATAGAGAAAACCAAGAGAGATTTTTTTAGATAGGCTCAACACAATCCTATAGGATCATATGAGAATTTTCTAAGCGTCACAGTATCTGAGTAATAGCATGTTGAAGTTTGCAGCCATTTTGCACTTTGGACCGTTAAGGGATCGATCTAGTGGAACATAGCTCAGAATGATTCCACATGTTTCATTGAGAAAGAGAACCATGCCTAGCATAAATATGCTTATTTGTACATGTTGGAATAGTTCGCTTGGTCACACAAGTTCCAGAGCGAAAGTTGCACCACTTTGCAACTTTGCACAGCTTGAATTTGACACTTTTTCCATCAAGTGAAAATCTCCGGCCACTAAAAAAAACTCCAAGATAGCCAAAACTGAGAGAGATTTTTCTAGAGGGGTCCAATGCCTTTTTATAAAATTAGATGAGAAGTTTCTAAGTGTCACGATATCCATGAAATAGCATGCTAAAGTTTGCAGCCATTTTGCACTTTGGACCCTTAAGGGATTGATCTAGTGGAACATAGCTCAGAGCGATTCCACATGTTTCGGTGTAAACGAGGACCATTCCTAGAGTAAAAATACCTATTCGGATGTGCTGGAATAGTCTGCTTGGTCACACAAGTTGCAGAACAGAAGTTGCACCACTTTGTAACTTTGCACTGCTTGCATTTGATGCTTTTTCCATCAAGTGAAAACCCGCCACCACGGGAAAACCACTCCTAGATAGCCAAAACTGAGAGAGGTTTTTGTAGAGGGGCTCAAAGAAATCCTATAGGATCAGACGAGAAGTTTCTAAGTGTCATGGTATTCGAGTAATGACATGCTAAATTTTGTAGCCATTTTGCACTTTGAACCCTTAAGCAATCGATCCAGTGGAACGTAGCTCAAAGCGATTCCAGATGTTTTAGTGTGAAAAAATACCATGCATACCATAAAAATATCTATTCGTATGTTTTGGAGTAGTTAGTTTGGTCACATGAGTTGCAGAGCGAAAGTTGCACCACTTTGCAGCTTTGTACTGCTTGAATTTGACACTTTTTCCATCAAGTGAAAATCCATTGCCACGAGAAAACCACTCCAAGATAGCCAAAACCAAGAGAGGTTTCTCTAGAGGGGATCAATTTATTTTTGTAGGATTATATCAGAAGTTTCTAAGTGTCACACTATCCGAGTAATAGCATTCTAAAGTTTGGAGCCATTTTACACTTCTAGACCCTTAAGGGATCGATCCGGTGGAACATAGCTCGGAGCGAGTCCACGTGTTTTGGTGTGAAAGAGCACCATGACTAGCATAAAAATACCTATTTAGATGTGTTGGAATAGTCCACTTTGTCACACGAGTTGCAGAGCAAAATTTCCACCACTTTGTAACTTTGCACATCTTGAATTTGACACTTTTTCCATCAAGTGAAAATCCACCGCCACGAGAAAACCACTCCAAGATAGCCAAAAATGAGAGATAGCATGGTATCCTAGTAATAGCATGCTGAATTTTGTAGCCATTTTGCACTTTGGACCCTTAAGGGATCAATCCGGTGGAACATAGCTCAGAGCTATTCCAGGTGTTTCGATGTGAAAGAGGAAAATGCCTAGCATAAACATACCTATTCAAATGTGTTGGAATAGTTTGATTGGTCACACAAGTTGCAGAATGGAAGTTGCACCACTTTGCAAGTTTACACTACTTGCATTTGATGCTTTTTCCATCAAGTGAAAATCTGCCACCATGGGAAAACCATTCTGAGATAGCCAAAACCAAGAGAAGTTTTTGTAGAGGGGCTCAACACAATCCTATAGGATTAGATGAGAAGTTTCTAAGTGTCACAGTATCTGAGTAATATCATGATGAAGTTTGCAGCCATTTTGCACTTTGGACCTTTAAGGGATCGATCCGGTGGAACATAGATTAGAGAAATTCTATGTGTTTTGAAGCGAAAGAGGAGAATGCCTAGCATAAAAATAACTATTCAAACATGTTGGAATAGTCTGCTTGGTCACACAAGTTGCAAAAAAATGTGTACAAATTGTTTACATGACCTTTATATGACCTTTTTCACATTGTTTACATTTCAAAATTCAAAGTTTACAAAATTTCCTACTCAAGAAATTTATAGAACAAGGTGCTACTACACCAAACATGAACTCCAACCCTACAATATTTGATTATATCTCATTATGTAATTAAATCTTATTACAATGCCTCTGGCACTTCGTTCTCTCAGATCTTTTGCAATGTCACTCATACATTCAAGATTCTCTTTAAATGTATACATCATAGGTGCTCATTATGAGGTTAACTTCAAATGAGTAACTTGAGATTCCCTCGCTAAGCTTCACACACTCTCTTATAATGGCTTGAAATAAAAAATTAAGATTTGTCAAAATCATCAAAATAAGTATGTTGCATTGCTTTTTTGGTTGAGATTCTCTTTGATGGCTCTTAAATCAGCATTTTCTGCAACAAAAGATCAATCAATTTTTAGTAGTTTACTTACAAATACACAAAGTAAAAGATAAAAATAAAGAAAATCCAAAATGGAAATGAAAAAAAATAGATGGAAGGTACTTACAAATGTTGCATGCAAGCATCAAAATAAGGATGTTGTGTTGCTTTTCTGGCTGACATTCTCTTGGATGGCTCATATATCTGCATTTTTTGCAAGGGGACACCAATCACTGTAAAAGAAGATGATAACATTGGCATCAAAAAAATTAAAGTGCATACAAGCATAAATTAATAAGAACCAATGTGCATATACTTACAAATTAATCCAACGAACCATCCAGATCTGCTCTACTCTTTATTGTGTCAAGTATTGCCTCATGGTTAGATTCACAGACCTTCCATAACGTCTTGTTCAAAGGTCTACCCCTATATTTGGTCAAATGAAAATTGGATGCGATGACAAGGTTCAAGTAATGGAGAATCTTACGATGCATGTCAAAGTCCTGAAATCACCAATGTTTAACACTTGCATGTGGGTACCTTCTAAGCCATGTTCCAATAACCACAACTGAGCCTATAGGGTATTCGATGTTTTCTCCATCTATAATTGGGGCCTCCAATTTATTTTTGGTCTCAACAAAAGACACAAGTAATAATTTGTTCCCTCTTCATTGTCTTCATTTGCAATAACTGCATAAACATGCCCTACATTGATATGTGCAAAAATATCTTGAAAATTGTCAAGGTTACGAATACAATACAAAGTAAGATCTAATGATATGGAATCTCAACAACTAAGAAAGTAGATATATCACCTCATTGAACTAGATCTGATATATGGTCAAAGTCGACTGATGATTCTATCTGTGTCAGTTCCCATGTCATCAAAGGGCGATATGTGTGAATTGGGCTAAGATAACTTGTGAAGCATTTTTCAACCCACTCCCCTAACTCATAATCATTCCAGGCTTGCATTGTACATGAAGAAAAAAAGAATGCCATCTTTCATGTATCGATACTCCATGAACCTGCATTTGAGCTAAGGAAAGAGTGTACCTCACTCGATCCTTTTAGTGTACAATAGTCTTCATATGGTGCAATGTTAGTATCATCCATCAACCAAAAAAATCTATTAACTGAAGACATACCTTCATTACTTGGACCCATCAAAGAATTACACCACTCGATGATTGATTTTGCATCTGTCAACTTTGCACTGTCTTTATACTTTAACTCTTCTCGTGCTAATGCTCTTTTCACGCATGCTCCTACACCATCATGCTCCCCCTTTACATGTCTAGCCTCACAAAATTTCCACATATGTTGAACACCTGTAATGACATGCATCTTGCACAACCAGTAGAACATGCACAAATTCTTGAATTGTGCTGCATACTTATCATACCATATTATATGTTGATCGTATTCTATGCCCCTCTTAGCCAAACCACTATAGAACATCTGGAAGCAACCTTGCACGAACTCTGGAGAATGTGTGTGATCATCACTAATGTAAAATTGGTACTCCCTCAATACCTTCCTTTGCTCATTTGTACTATCAGATGCATGAATGAATGCTATGTGCACAAATATCGAAACTTGTGTGGAGTTGTAATACTGTGACTACACCTCATGTTGTGGCTGTAGAGTGTAGTTCTCTACAAAGTCAACCATAGATACTATGCTTCCAACTAGAAAAGTGTCCCTACATAGCTTGAACTGTGTGTCCAACCATCCGGCTCTACGGGTATGCATTGCATACTTAGACAATATACTATCATGAAATGTGGTCATAAATTGGTACAGTGGAATCTTCTCAATAACCAAATCACACCTTTTTGCTTGAGACCCATCTTTTGTAGCATATGCCGCTATTTTCTACTTCTTGAACTCTACTAGTTTGTGTCCCACCTCATCTATGCTTTCCATATGTTGACATACTAGCATACACTAGAAGCCACCACAATGCTCGCATAAACCATCCAAGCATGTTGTCCTATAGAATATCTGGCCATCCTTTATTTCACATAATTTTTTTGATAAGAACTCTCTTGAATATTTTGGTGGGGCTTCCATGCCACAATCCTACAAAATATCGTTAGTATGAAAATCTAAACATATAGCACGATAAACATCATAATGGTTAGAAAACTCAATATGTAGTCTACAACAACAAGTAGTGCATGTGTGATTTATCGTGACATAAAAAGGTGTAAGCATTTCAAAAAATCTTTGAGAAATACTAATTTGAGGATAATCCTTTTCAAATTTTCAAAGAAATTGGGTTTGAGTCATATCCAAAAAATGCTTTGGATGTGGCTCACAATTCCGACTACCAATTCTCCTTCTTACCACATCCCTTTGATTCGGACACAGCCTTGTGTTATTCTTCCAATACTCTTCAATTAGTGTTCTCAAAGCTTGGACAACTTCTTTATCTTTTTGTGACAGTCTCCCCAATAATGCCCATAATTCATTTGTATCATTTTCTTCAATTCTTTGTCACCTTTGAATGGCTCTTGATAAAGTTTTTCTACTAATTCCTATTTGTTCACTAGTATTTTTAATTAGACAAGCTCTCTTTGTTTGATAGCTTACCAAAGTCAATGTAATGATACATCGGGTGACATTACTATCCTTTGTGCGTGAGGTCTTACCCACACTCTCATAAGAATCCATTATATTCTTGACAATAGTGTCTTCACTCGATGCATTTGATGTTCTCAACCCAAGAGTCTTCATGATGTTCCTATACTTTACACCCAGTATCATTTCAACAAATAGTTGACATCTTGCAGTCTCATTTAGCCTTTCACAGAATCGTTCCCAAATCTTATCAGCATATCTTCTACAAGTGCGTGTAGAAATCTTACCTTCCATGTATTGCAATATCTCATCATCAATATTAATCAAATACTTTGTCTTTCTACGCAAAATTATAGGTGGTGTTCTCCTAGGTACATACATCTCAACATTAGGAATTTCATCAATATTTAATTGAGGTGGGCTAGATTGCGTACCTTCGATCAAGGGTGGAGAAGAAGACATACCTTGAGGTTCACATGGGGATGATGTCATACCTTCTTTGTCAATTCTGAGTGATAATGTACTCTCAAATTGAGATGTATTGGATGGTGTCCAATAATATTCACTTGCGGTACATGGTGTGCCTCCATATTCACTTCTAGTAGATGGTGTTTTTCCATATTCACTTGTGCTAGATGGTGTCCTTCCATATTTTCTTGTGCTTAATGGTGTCCCTTCATATTCACTTGTTGTATAGGGTGTGTCTCCAACTACGATATCTGAATCTATCTTACGACGATGCTTTCGCATTCATGCCTGTTGTGCTGCCAATTCTTATTCTCTTTTTGACAGTTGAGTTTCATCTACAATCGGGTTGTTTTCATCAATCATTTCCAATTTCTTCTTTCATGATATTCCACCACCCGAACTCTCTCCTTTTCTTTCAAGGTTTCATTCTCTTCATCTATTAGTTTCCTCTTTGTCTTTTTCTTTGGCATGGCGGATAATTTTATCTGTACCATGGTAATGAGATGAATATTGGTTCCTAAAAAATGTATCCATTCAATTTAATTGAAAAATATTTCATTGAATGCCTCATTTCAATAATACTTACAATCATCATGTACAAAATTTAACCTAGCATGTAGACAAATGTGTACAAACTATGGAAGCACTAGGCTGGCCAGAGCACATTTCTAACTAAAAGTGAATAACCATGATGGTGATTCTAAAAACTAATGAGTGAATGGCATTGTGATTTTTTGATAAGTTTGTGGTGTAGGAGCACCTTGACAATCTATGCTACCATTTTGAAATTTGATTCAATTTTGGGTATCTTCATGTTGTAAGAGGGTCATTAAAGACATTTTCCATGTACCGGTTATATGAGCTTTCAAAGGTGGTTGTTTTTTATTTATAGGAATTGGGGGGATTTGGTTGTCATTTAAAAATGTTTAAACAACCTCCATTGGCTTGAAGGGAGGATTTTTTGTTCATTTTGAAATCCATTGTTTTGATAAAATAATGTTCTTTTGCAGAAATTCGTTGGTTTTTTTGCACTTCCATGCACTTGTAACCATCTATACAGCCTCCCCTTGATATAAAACTAATATAATATTGTAGGAACATGTCTTAAATCTCTAATGCATCAGGTTTGAGGGCTTAACATTAGGTTTGAAGGGAGCAATTGACAATTTTCTGAAACTGCTCATTTCAAGCTAGTCAAGGGTTTGATTAGGATTTAATTATGAAATGACCATCCCACCTACTGTTATGAATTGTTTCTCAGTGGGATGGCATGTAAATTGTTAGGGTAGGGTATTTTATTGTTGAAAATTCCTTGGAATGAAACTAATGACAATAGGATGGGGTTCTTAGCTCAAACAAGCACTTTTCCATGAGTATTTGAGAAACCAAGGAGTGATTTTGAAAAATTGTTGAAGGAGTGGTCTATGTAATGAACTTTTGACCTTGTGCAGGATATTTTGAAGATGTTTGATGGTTTGGAATGGTCTGGGAAGGCCCACGTATAGGATTTTCTATAAACCCTCCCTCTTTGCATTGAAAAATTGGGGTTTTTGTATTGGAAGCCTAGTTGAGTGGGTAAGGTCCTAAGACCTAGAAATTATCTTGTTTTGAGACCTAATTAAAGACTATTTTTGGGTTTGGAAGTCTGGTGTGAAGATCTAAGGTTATTTCCTTTGTAAAATTGGCCTACTTGGAGGCCTAAAATAGTGAAAAGGGTTAGTTTTCTTAAATTTGTCCCAAAGGAGTCATGTGATGGGTTAAGGTATGTCTTGAAACTCTGAAATGGGTGCTACAATCATTCTTTTATTTTCCTGGTGTTTTGGAAATTTTTGGAGTTAAGGGCCCAAAACTGGTTTTGCACAGTAACTAGATTCCAAGGGTGAAATGTGGGAAATAATATTTCTTTTTGTTGTCTAGCTTGGAGGAGTGTTGGGATTGGTCCATTACACATTTTTAATCTTCTTAGATGCCTCTTAAAGGAAAGTTGATATCTTCAGTGGTTTTGGGTCCTCTAACTCTACATCAAAAATGAGTATCATAGTTTGAAGTGAGTGCATGGTTTGGGAGATACATGTGACAGTTTGTAGATGCTTTGCTACTAGTAATGTGGAGAGTGAACAAAGGAACTAAGTTTGTGTGTAAGGGCATACTTCTGAAAGGCTTCATTTTATGGAAGATTTAAGACAACTTGTGAATGACATAAACATTGGTTGATGTTTTGAGGAACCTAGTTGATTGTAATCAGTTATTTTCAGGATTTTCAAGGTGTTTTGAAGGTCCTTAAGGAATTGGGAACTCTTAATGCTAATTTGAGTATACAAATCAAATGTTTTGTGAAGGGAAATATAGTTGAATAAGTGTGTCAAGAAAGGTGTTGATTTCTTCCTTTGTATTGCATCAATTTTTGTAGAGGTATTGGAAGGTGTTTGGACCCTTCAGAGGAACGGGAGAGGCTTGGAGTTGTCTTAAAGGATGAATTTTCATGATTGGTTTTGATTTTCTAATCAACTTTATTCTATGTTACAATCAATTTTATGATGGTTAATCTATTTTTTTGAGTTTGAAAAAGAGTTGAAACCAAGTTCTAATGTTTTGATGACAAGATGATTAAGTTTGTTTGTAGATCTTCTTCAATTTAATTTAGGGTAAGAAGTACCCTTGATGATTTGTGGATCCTATTAGATGCTCTGCATCAAGAATAAAATGGTAATTAGCAAGTGTATATAATTTTGTATATAATGGTAATTTAAAATGTGTATTGACAACCTAAGGTTATAATGACAAACAAAAATTAAAGCAAGCCATAATAGAATGAAAGAAAATGTGTAAAGACCACATACCTTAAAACCCAAACTTTTAGACTGAGGAGTTCAACCCAATAATGTAGCCTTAGCTTCTTCTTTCTTCAAAATCCACAACAATTTGACTTGTTCAAAAGCTTGTTCCCTTCCACACTTCAATTGTATACTAGTTTTCAATGGAATTCAAACTTCAATTGATATTACATGTCTTTCAATGTGGAAACTCTGCTATTTCACGCAAAGGTGGTAAAAAGATCATGGAAAAGGTGATGGAATGTGAAAAACATGCTTGCACACTTCACAACATCATCAAAAAATTTCTTTTTGTCAGAGCACACACATAACTAGGAGAATATGCAAACTGTGGGCCTTGAAATCATGGCTATATAGATTTTTTTACCGTTTTAGTGGAGTAAAAAATGCGCACACGTTATAACGCGCTTGCATTATAACACGAGCACGTTATGTGAAATTTGGTTTTCTTAGTATGTTTCTGAGAGTGGGAGGGAGAGAGGGAGAGAGTGGGAGATAGAGAGGGAGGGAGAATGAGAGAGTGGGAGAAAGAGAGAGTGGGAGGGAGGGAGGGGGAGAGTGGCAGAGAGAGAGGGAGGGAGAGGGGAGAGTGGGAGAAAGAGAGAGTGGAGGAGAGAGTGGGGAGGGGAGATAGAGAGGAGGAGAGAGGGGAGACTAGGAGAAGGAGAGTGGGAGACCAAGAGAGTGGGAGAGAGTGGGAGATAGAGAGGGAGCGAGAGACTGTGAGAGTGCAAGAAATATAGAGTGGGAGGGAGTGGGAAGAAGTGGGGAGAGTGGGAGAAGGGGAGAGTGGGAGAAAGAGAGAGTGGGAGGGAGAGAGGGGGAGAGTGGGAGATAGAGAGGGAGGGAGAGAGGGGGAGAGTGGGAGAAACCCTAAACCCTAAACCCTCAACCCTCAAACCCTAATCCCTCAACCCCTACACACTCTTAACTCCTCAACCCTCAATGCTCAACCCTTAAACCCTAATCCCTCAAACCCTATACCCTCTTAATCCCTGAACCCTCAACCCATAAACCCTAATCCCTCAATCCCTATACCCTTTTAATCCCTCAACCCTCAACCCTCAACCCCTATCCCATATTAATCCTTAATCCCTCAACCCCTATACCCTCTTAATCCCTCAACCCTCAACCCTCAAAACCTTAAACCCTAATCCCTCTACCCCTATACCCTCTTAATCCTTAATCCCTCAACCCTCAACCCTTAACCCTTATACCCTCTTAATCCTTCAACCCTCAACTCTTAACACTTCAAACCTAAACCCTAAACCCTTAAACCCTAACCCGTAAACCATCTACCCTCTACCGCCAATCCTCTACCCTCTACCCTCAACCCTAATCCCCCAACCCTTAAACCCAATTAGCAAACTCTCTACCCTAATCCCTCAACCCTCTTGACCCTTAAACCCTCCACCCTTAAACCCTTAAACACTCAACCCTAAACCCTCGACCCTGAACCCTAACCCCTTAAACCCTAAACTATTAAACCCTCTACCCTCTACCCTATACCCTCTACCCTCTACCATCTACACTCTAACCTCTACCCTCAACTCAATACTCTCTACCCTAAATCCTAATCTCTCAACCCCTATAACTTGTACCCTATATATTGGAATCTCAACCCTTCAACCTTAATCCCTCTACCCCTCTACCCTCTTAATCCTTGAACCCTTAAACCCTAATCCCTCAACCCCTATACCCTCTTAATCCCTCAAACCTCAAAACCTAATCCCTGAACCCTGAACCCTTAAACCCTAATCCCTCAATCCCTATACCCTCTTAATCCCTTAACCCTCAACTCTCAACCCTTCAACCTTAATCCCTCTACCCCTATACCCTATTAATCCCTCAACCCTCAACCCTCAACCCTCAACCCTCAACCCTTCAACATTAATCCATCTACCCCTATACCCTCTTAATCCTTGAACCCTCAACCCTCAACCCTTAAACCCTAATCCCTCAACCCCTATACCCTCTTAATCCCTCAACCCTCTCAACCCTCAACCCTCAACCCTTAAACCCTAATCCCTCAACCCTTATACCTTCTTAATCCCTCAACCCTCAACACTCAACCCTTAAACCCTAATTCCTCAACCCCTATACCCTCTTAATCCTTGAACCCTCACCCCTCAATGATTAAAGCCTAATCCCTCAACCCCTATACCCTCTTAATCCCTCAACCCTCAACCCTCAACCCTTAAACTTTAATCCCTCAACCCCTATACCCTATGAATCCCTCAACCCTCAACCCTTAAACCCTAATCCCTCAACCCCTATAACCAATTAATCCCTTATCCCTAAACCCTAAACCCTTAAACCCTAACCCATAAATCCTCTACCCTCTACATCCAATCCTCTACCCTCTACCCTCAACCCTAATCCCCCAACCCTTAAACCCACTTAGTAAACTCTCTAACCTAATCCCTCAACCCTCTTGACCCTTAAACCCTCCACCCTTAAACCCTTAAACACTCAACCCTAAACCCTCGACCCTGAACCCTAACCCCTTAAAAACTACTATCAAACCCTCTACCCTCTAACCTCTACCCTCTAACCTCTACCCTCTAACCTCTACCCTCTACCCTCTTCCCTCTACCCTCAACCCAATACTATCTACCCTAAACCCTAATCCCTCAACCCTTAATCTCTCAACCCCTATAAAATCTACCCTATATATTGGACTCTAAACCCTTCAACCTTAATCCCTCTACCCCTATACCTTCTTAATCCTTAAACCCTCAACCCTCAACCCTTAAACCCTAATCCCTCAACCCCTATACCCTCATAATCCTTGAACCCTCAACCCTCAACCATTAAATCATAGTCCCTCAACCCCTATAGCCTCTTAATCCCTCAATCGTCAAGCCTCAACCCTTAAAATTTAATCCCTCAACCGCTATACCCTCTGAATCCCTCAACCCTCAACCCTTAAACCCTAATCCCTCAACCCCTATAACCTATTAATCCCTCATCCTTAAACCCTAAACCCTTAAACCCTAACTTGTAAACCCTCTACTCTCTACCACCAATCCTCTACCCTATACCCTCAACCCTAATCCCCCAACCCTTAAACCCACTTATTAAACTCTCTACCCTAATCCCTCAACCTTCTTGACCCTTAAACCCTTAAACACTCAACCCTAAACCCTCGATCCTCAACCCTAACCCCTTAAACCCTAAACTGTTAAACCCTCTACCCTCTACCCTCTACCCTAACCCCTAATCCCTCAACCCTTAATCCCTCAACCCCTATAACCTCTACCCTATATATTGGACTCTCAACCCTAATACCTTGACCCTATACCTTAAAACCTCAATCTTCAACCTCAACCTTTAAACCCTCTACCCTTTACCCTATGCATTAAACACTCAACCCTTAATTCTCAACCCTCAACCCTTAATCCCTCAACCCTCAATCCTTAAACCCTAAACCCTTGACCCCTTACATTGGACACTAAACCTAATCCTTCAACCATATACCATCAAACCTATACCCTAAACCCTCTACCCTCAACCAAGTAAACCCTTAACCCCAAACCCTTCAACTCTAAATGCTTAAAACTTAAACCTTCTACCCTATACCCTCAACAAAATACCCACTACCATCAAACCTATTCCCTCAACCCTCAAACCTTAAACCCTAATACCCTAGAAACCATCAACCATATAGGTCCTCCACCCTAATCCCTCAACCCTATACCCTCAACCCCTATCACTTTCTCTCTATCTATACATCTCACTTCTCCCTTCTTCCCTCCCTCTCACCCTCTCTAATTTTCTTTATCGATCATCTCCCTCTTTCTGCGTACCTCTCATTCAATCAATCCCTACTACCCTCTCTCACTCCCTCTATCCATCTCTCTTTATGTCCCTCCCACTACCTCTCTCTCCCTCTCTCTCATGTCTCTTCCTCCCACCCCCTCTCTCTCTAAGGTCTCTCCCTCTGGCAACCTACCTAGGTAACTCTCTCTTTGTCTCTATCCCCTCTCTCTATCTATCCCTCTAACCCTACCTATATAAGTCCCTCTCACTCCACCCCCCTCTTTCTCTACCTCTATCAGGTCACTCCCTCTCTCTCACACTCCATCTCTCTCACACTCCCTCTCACTACCTATCTCTCAAGTTTCTCCCTCTCACCCCCCTCACACTCTCAAGTCTCTCCCTTTCACACACTACCTTAATAACTCTCTCTTTCTCTTTGTCTCTCTCTCTCTCTCCCCCCTATCTCTCTCCCTCTCCCTCAATTCTCTCTCCCACCCCACCTCTCTCTCTCTCCCTCTCCTTCAATTCTCTCTCTCCCACCCTTTCTCTCTCTCTCCCTCCCTTTATCCCTCCCACCCTACCTAGCTAAGTCCCCCTCACTCCAATCCCTTCTCTCCCACTCCTTGTCTCTTAAACTCTCGCTTCCACCCCCTCTCAATCTCTCTAGACTCTCTCTAAATTCTCCCTTCATCTAAAGACATACATAAATGCATACATACAAGCATAATACATATGTACATATTGTCTTACATCCAGACAAGCATACATACATACATGGCATACATGTACATAAAAATATATCAGCATACATTAATATGTTGGAATTTAACATAAAGTAAGACATAACACGAGTGCGTTATAATGTGCTCACATTATGTGTTAGTTGACATGTTCCCTATAGAAGCAAAAACCATGTCAAAAGCGAGATATAACGTGAGCACATTATAATGTGCTCACGTTATATATTGCTTTGGGAATTCCCAAGCCTTAGGCTTGATACTTACCCTGGAATACCAACCCAAAGGCTTGGAGGGCATTCACAATGACCAGAGACGTGTTTTTAAAAAATCCACCATATTTCTCATAATCAAGTTCGTGCTCACCGTCAGGATTCCACGTGGTTCAATATTGAAAAAATCGAACACATGGGTAATGTTGGGTTATCTCTTAGCTATCCAATGATTTATTTTTTTTAACTTTCCGAAAATGTTAAGTCTTTCATCCATAATTCATTTTATATGTATGCCTTTTTTTTGCCAAAAAGCAGTGTTTGATATTTTTTTCGTTATAAATTAACCGTTCATCAATTTTTCAAATAAATTACATTTTTAGAAACTAGACTCCATTCTACAAAATTTAAAAGAAAACAAATTAATTAGTTTCCAAAATTTGTAGGGGTAGCATGGCCAAAATTCTATTTTCAAGATATGTCCAATTCACAAATTAATAAAAAATCAAATATTCATTAAAAAATTATCAGAAAAATCATGCATCAACTACATACTGTTAGCTAACTTCTGACTATTGCGATTTTAAAAATACTAAAAAAAAGTTCACCGTATGAGGGTCGTACAAGAGTTTCTATGTTATGTTTTTCTAACAAAAACAACACCAATTTATGTATGTCCCTCATTTGAACCCCTTAATCTCAACCATTTTCAAAATAAATTAGTATTTTAGAAAGTAGAGTTAGATCACTTGAATCCTTCTTTTTGTTCCATCTCAAAATTTTGAGTCTAACTATCCTCAATTATATGTCCAAGGTCAGTATTTCCTGATTTCAGAAAAAATTTGTCCACTTAAGTCCCCTTTTGGGAACCATCTTTGTGCACTTACCCAGGGAGCATCCTGCGAAGGTGGGCCCAACAAGGATGGTGACCATTTTCAAAGGGAACAAATTACAATGGGAGTGATGTGGGCCCGAAGGGCATAGTTATCATGCTCAAGAACAATGGTGGGGGAATCAGGTTTTGAATGCAATCATATCAACATTTCGAAGGATTTCTCAAGTTTTCAATTGATGGGTTTTGTGAGGAGGGTGTTTCTTTACTAGATTTGATCATTTTCTTTAAGAAAACACCTAATCATCTTTGATTTTAAGGAAAAATTTACATGGTGAGGGCGACAGAAAACTCACCTTTGGCTCACACACTAGATGATGATGAAAACACCTCAATGTTGCTAGAATCGGTGAATAGGGGTTGCGGGCATGATGAAGGCGGAGGCTTGGAGCTCTAACACTTCTTTTGCAAGAGAATGTTTTTAAAATGATAGGTCGGGTATGATTATTTATAGGAAATATGGAATTTAATGCCCTCATTAATGCTTGTATAGTGGCCGTCTTGGTTGGTGAACAGTCACTTCAAGAATGATACTTGGGATGGTGGGTTCCATCGGGCGGACGAAAGTTAGACATTGGTCATTTAAAATGACCGGTGATGAAAAAGGTTAAAGGTGGCCATGGATCCAATGAGGTGAGAGGATGCCTTGAGACTGCCATTCGAAATGGTGTTGGAAGGAAGGAAACCCACATAGAGCGGCCCACAAGGGTGGGTTTGCAGTGACCAAAGGACGCCAATTTTAAAACTTTGAAGGCAAAGATCTAGGTAAAAACCAAGACATGTATAAATAATGGTTTTTTCTCATCCTTTTCACCCTAATATTCTATTTTCTCCCTCATAACTCTTTCTCCTATTCTTTATCTCTCATTCTTCTCAAGCAAGCTAGGGTTTTGAGCATTCTAGGTCAACAAGACATCTTTCTTTAAGCATTCAAGGGCTAATTGCTGCAACAACTCAAGATCAATCATATTGGAAATATTTAGGTATATTGAAGATGATCAAAGGCTTTGAAGAATTTTTTAATACCTACCATTGCTTGCAAAGTCCAAACATCCACTAAAAGTCACTTTTAGGCCCGAGAATGAGAGTTTCAGAAGCAGACAACTGTGAAGAACTGAAGTGTAGACAAAGGGTTTGCATTTCCCCTTCCAAATTTCCAAAAATCAAGAAGTGGACTAAGTCACCAAAAATGGTGACCTAGTCCCATAGGACATGCCTTTCAGTGATTTTTGCAGATTCAGAAACCGATTTGGCAGAAACGGGCTTCAAACTAGTTTTTCCAGATCTAGGACTAGGTTCCCCAGATTGGCACAAATTTCCCAGTCGCCTTCTGCAACATTTTAATCAGCATTCTAGACCTTCATCTCATTCCTCTTCAGATTATAGGTGCACACATTCTATCTCACATCTTTTTGTTTAGTTTAATGTATATTTTTAGGTCATTTTGTATATGTTTTCATACAACATTGTGTTTCCTAGATCTTTGCATTTCTTTAGTTTAGCATCAATAAATTATTTCCTTTTTCAATTTTCTGCATTTAGGCCATCACATTTCACACACATCACATAAAAAACCCCTAATCTTTGACTGAAGCATCGAGAATACTTAGTGTGAAAGAGGCATTGTACCAACCAGATTCTATGTGAAAAACCCTAAGAGCCTATTGGGGAATCCTCTTTCCTTCTTCATTTTTGGTGGTTCAATACCAAATGCAGAAAATGAAGGTAAATTTGTAACTTAAAACTTGTAAAACTATGTGACTTTAGATCTAGTTAACTATTCTTTATCACAATTATTTGTGCATGATTAATCTGCTTAGATCAATTCTTTATAAATGATTATTCTCTTTAGATAAATTTTATCATTTATATAACTAGATAGAATATTGTAGAAGAATGTAGATAGAAGATAGAAGTGACACAATATATACGTGGAGAAACCCTTTTGGGAAAAAAACTCCACGAGAACTAATACTGCTTGTATTATTTAACCTTAGAATAAGATTACAATAACACTATATCAATCCTTGATTGATATTCTTCCTTTTTCTTCAACAATGCTTCTTCATAACCTGCAATAAAATCTCATGAAACTTGTATGCACTTGATGCAATATATAGACAATACTGAGCATTGTAAACTCCTAAGAGTTGATAATTATAAGAGAATAAAGCTCCTCTCAAAAACCTACACCTAGATTTGGCAAGTAGAGTTCCACACTATAAATATAAGTCAAAACCAAAGTCTCCTCAATTTAGGCACACCAAATTGAACACTTAACTGAACTTTGGTCTTGAAGATATCTGGTAAACTCCACCTCAAATTTGGCACCCAAGAATGGGCCCCACTTAATAGAGCCTTGTAAATACCTTCTCATGCAAAAAGTATTAACTGAAGGATGCCAACTTGGGCGCCCAAGGTGGGTCCAAGTCAATCTTTGTTAACTTAAACATATCTCTCCATTATTTCATGCAAACATTATGCATGATTGATCAACCCCACTTAACTAATAGTATCGACCTATTATATATCATGCAACTGAAGTCATTAGTCAAGTAAACTAGTATACAACTCAAAATAACTACATGCAACTAAATATAATTGAACCATAATGGAACTAAACCGATATATAATTGATACTGAACTGATAGTGCCACTCCACTCTTGTTAATTTCAATCCCTATTTTTTAGGAACCTAGACATGTGTTACTGAAGTGTTATCAATCCTTTAAATAGTCAACTGAAACAAGGTGGGTTCTACCTTCCATGTGGGCACCCCATGTGCTCCTATTATTTTGGAACTCATATTGGATGCCCTCACATGTTCCTATTATTTAGGAATAATTACAAATGTCAATTTACATTTTCATTTCATTTGAATTTAATCTCTTTCTAATCCTAGTGTTGGAGAACACTTTCCAAGGACTTGGTATATACATGAAATATGTTTAGGATTGCAATTAAATGGCATCCTATTCCCAACAATATTTTATTTGTCAAAGCGAGTGAAACTACAAAGAATCATGTGATAAATTTTGACACAAATAATGATAACAACAATTCTATTCAACATAATGCTATCGATAAGGATCCTATGGATGAAATGGAGGGGTTATAGACATCATTACTCGTAAGGGCCGAAATAAGAATCCCCTTGACATTTCTTTCTCCTCCAAGGATATACTTAAACATGCTCTCGATGGTCCTCTCTACATAGCCTGTCATATCTATGGAAAGCCCACTAATGGGATACTAATAGATCCCACTTGTGGAGAGAATGTGATCACCGAGGAATTCTTAATTTTGCATGAGCTCTATTAAGATATATATGATAAACCAAAATCATGGATCAAGACACACAATGGTTTTGCTTTCCCTACAATGGGATTGATCACTCTTCCTTTATAAACAGGACCAAAAATATTAAATGTCTCATTCTCCATCATACAACAGTCGGACCAATTCCATGTGAAGCTAGGCCATCCATGGCTATGCTCCATGAAAGTTGAACCTTTGGTTGTGCATAAATTCTTAAAGTTTCCTTTTGACAGTTAATTTTTCATTGTCCATCATAGTGGCTTTAACCCTTTGTCCTCCAAAGGAAACTTTTCCTTAGATTTCCTTTTGCCCGAGCCTATGGAACCTATAAAACCATGAGAAAACTTATTTTTCTTGTCCTATCAATAGTTCAAGGCAAAGAATATAGCATAACTATCCCTCTAAAAAATGTCCCCATCCATCTCTTAGCCTACTATCCTCGATGAAACCATTCTTGAACCTAAAAAAATCGTAAACAACCAAAACCAACCTAAGATAGAACCTTCACCTACCTCCTAGAAAATACCAAGAGGCAATGAAAATAACCCCATCACACCTTCCAAAATAAAACAAGTATACAAAGTCAAAGAGAAACTAGTTGAACAACCTCTCGTGGTTCCTTATGTTCCCCACCTTAGGGAAGAAAACAAACCTATGGTTGATCAACCTACTCCTATGTGTAACATTAGAATAAATCTGTGATAAGATCTGCAGCTAGAACAAACAATTGTCAATCCTAAACTAAATCAAAACTAATCTAAAAATCTAACAATAAAGAATGAATATGAAAACATGATAAAAACTAAACAAACTAAATTGATCTCACCGAATATGCATTCACCCCTTCAAATTATCTCCATTGCTCTTCTCCATTTTGCATTTTTAGCATTCTTGCCCTCAGATTTATGTGTTTGATGCAAGTATAGCCGTGTTGAATGTCTAAGAAAATATCGAAGAATGGTCTTTTCTCAAAAGTATGTGATTTCAGGGGGAGGAATAATGATTATGATAGGCCATTTTATAGATTTTGTGTTTTCGAATGATCGACTCAGATTGAAAGAGAGATCAATGGATGAGATTGATGAATGCCATGTGATGTGAGTTCTGTCTCAGATAGAATGTGAGTTAGAACACGAGTTAGAACATGAGTTCAGGAAAGACTGAAGATAAAGACTAAGTTAGAATGTGAGTTAGAACACAAGTTCAACATCTTAATCTCCAAAAATAGAAGAAATAGACTTTGTATGCAAAAGCCAAAGTTAGAAGTTGAAGATGAGGAATTTGAATGCATAATTAAATTAATTAATTAAATAAAAGATGTTTAATCAATAGATGCATACATGCATATGAGTTAGAACTAGTTAATTGACTAGTTGTGATGGAGAGACTTCCTGCAGAGATGATCAATAGTTGAATTCAGAGATAACTGGAGAAATAAAAATAGATCTCAAGTCAGAAGGTGAGTGAATGACTTAGATAACTGAATGATAGAGGAATGTGGCATAAATAATTAAATATGAATTAAATGTTAATTTAATTCAACATTTGAAAATAGGAGATTTAATTAAATAAATAAAGATAATTTATTTAATTTGACTTTCGAAAAGGGTAGAATTGAATAATTAAATAAAGATATTTAATTATAGTTGAAACGTATGATAAAGGGGTAATTAAATAATAAATTATTTAATTGATAAATAAAGGAGGTTTAATTAAATAATACATATTTATTTAAGAAGGAAGAATTAATTAGTTAGGGACATAATTAAACAAATATGATTTATTTAATTAATCAAGGTGAATAAAGGTTATTTATGAATTAATGAATTAATTAAAAAGGGGTATTTAATTAATAGAGGAAATATGTATTAGAAAGGTAATTAAATAATAAACATTATTTAATCATGACCATGGACTATAGAAAATTATGTCGAAAGTGGTGTTAGCAGGCCTAGACCAATTTTTGGTATCTACAGTATGTAAACACAACTTGAAAAAAAAACTAAAAGAAATAAAGGTGCTAGAGAGCGTAGGTGTAGATTTTGTGCACTTTCTCACAGGTTATATGAAGAATTAAACAAATAAAATCAAGAACCAAACTTGGTTGAAGTGATGCATAATTACTCTACCCCTTCTCTGAAACAATTAATCCAATAAAACAACAAAAAAAAGAGTTGAATACTTCCATGGAAATTATCATTTGACCTCTTATTGTGATTAACTTGAATGATGATGATGAGGTGCATAATGAATTTAATACATTGTTTTCCTCTTCCATGAGCTTAGATGAAAAATATTCTACAAAGAGTGTTGAACGTGGTAATGATCCTAGTTTGGAACTTTCTATTATCCCTTTGGCTAGTTGTCCACCTTCGGTATACAAGGAACATTATTGGGATGTAGATGACTTGCTAATAGGTTGAATTTCATATGCCTTACTATTCTTATGCATTATTTCTTTTTCATTTTATTTTATGTGTGTGATGTGATCCCCCATGATGTTCTATTTGATGTTCTCTCTCTCTCTGTGAAATTACTCTATTTGTATCTTCATTCTTCTCTACGCCATAAATCATTTACTTCATGATTTTTCTCTTTTGTCTTGTTCTTTAATTTTGGGGATGATGCAAGGCATCAATACATTCACGTCTCTTCCATGTTGACCAAAAATATTTTCCTTTTTTGTTTTTCATTTTTCTTGTGTTTTCCTTTTGGGGATGATGCAAGGCATCAAGACATTCATGTATCTTCCATGTTGACCCAAAATATTTTTGATTTTGTTTTCCATTTGTATTTTTCTTTCCTTTTTGGGATGATGCAAGGTGTTGAGACATTCATGTCTATTCCATGTTGACCAAAACATTTTTTCTTTTATTTCTCTCTCTTTGCATCATTCTTCCAGTTCTATGTGTATTTGGGGGATGATGATAGTTCTGATCTCTCTAAGAACATTGCAGAAATAACATACTGGCCCCAAATCAATAGATCCCTTATGTGTTTGGTATTTTCATTTTTGAGGCAACCCCTTTCTTTTCCTTTTCTTTTACATGACATAGCTTTAATTGGAAACATATGACTTGGCACATGGATTTCCAAGTTGTCTCTCATGTCTTCTTTGATTGCAGTTATCATTTTCTACTTTAAAGTAATTTCTCACAACATGGTTTTTAGAAATTTCTTTAAAGTGGGGGCATACATTGGAATTATTGTTTTGCATTTTCTTCTTTCATGGTTCATAGTGCAGTTTTCTTATTTCATACAATACATTTTTCACTTTGTGGATGACATTGAGTGTGATGTCCCTCAAGAACTTGATCTCTCTTAGCATATTGCATTCCTCTTAGTGGCTTGATGTGACACACTATATCCCCTAAGTTGTGAATTTTCTATTCTTTGATTGGTCTTGTCTTGGAGACATTAGGCACAATGTTCCCTAAGTTAAATACCTTGCATGAACTAAGCAATAATCCTTTGAACATTCCCTATTTTGCATTTTTCATTTGTAGTTATATGGCCACCTTTCATAACACAACTTCCATGCATGTAGAGGCATCTTGTTTGTTCATGAGCTCCAAACATACAAAAAATTTCTTGCCTCATGAAGCTTAAAAATCATTTTTGTGCGGCACCTTATTAAATTTATCAAGATGTATAACTTTGGTATGTTTTGAGAAGGAAACTTGACCGAGGCATAACTTTACCCATAGAAACTCATGTGTGTGTGAGAGTACATATCAACCATGAGTGTATGTTTCTCACCTTTTTGGAATTCTCACATAGCAGATAGACATGAGTTCTATTGCCACAAAGTGAGTATGCATCTTTAGACAAACAACCTAGATTTGATCAATATAATGATGGATAAATAGTCGAAGCTTGATCTGACTCTCTTTTATTTTTCCTTTTCTCACTTTCATCTTTGGAAGTGCAAGCTTCTTCTTAGTTGTTGCTCTTTATATGATTCTTATTGTGGATACCGAAAATTGGTCTAGGCCTGCGAGTACACATTTGACATAATTTTCTATTTATCCATGGTCATGATTAAATAATGTTTATTATTTAATTACCCTTTCTAATACATATTTTATTCTATTAATTAAATACAACTTTTAATTAATTCATTTATTCAACTATTGATTAATTAAATAAATTACGTCACTAACTAATTAATTCTTCTTTCATAATTAAATATTTATTATTTAATTACCCAATTTAACCCCCTTTATCTATAATTAAATATTTATTATTTAATTATTAAATTTCACCTTTTCGAAAGTCAATTACATAAATTATCTTTATTTATTTAATTTAATCTTCTATTTTTGAATGTTGAATTAAATTAACATTTAAATCATATTTGATTATTTATGTCACATTCTTCTGTCAATCAATCATCTAATCATTCACTCACCTTCTGACTCGAGATCTATTTTTAGTTCTCCAGTTATCTCTGAATTCAGCAGTTGATCATCTCTTTGAGAAGACTCTGTCACAACTAGTCATTTAACTAGTTCTAACTCATATGCATGTATGTGTTTATTAATTAAATATCTTTACTTAATAAATTAATTTAATTATGCTTTCGAATTCTTTATCTTCGAGTTCTAACATTGTATTTGACATTCAAAGTCTATTTCTTCTATTTTCGAAGACTCTTAACTGAATATTAAGATCTTGTTCTAATTTAGTCTTTCCTAACTCATGTTCTAACTCACATTCTATCTGAAACATAACTCACATCGCATGACATTCATCGAATCTCATTCGTTGATCTCTTTCTTCAATCTGAGCCGATCGTTTGAAAACCCAAAATCTATAAAATGGCCCGTCATTATCATTATTCCTCCTCCCAAAATCATACACTTTTGAGAAGCAACTTATCTTCGATATTTTTCTTAGACATTTGACAAAGTTATGCTTGCATCAAACACATAAATCTGAGGGCAAGAATAATAAAAAGGAAAAATGGAGAAAAGCAATCGAGATAATTTGAAGGGGTGAATGCATATTTGGTGAGAGATTTCCAAGTTATTTGTTTAGTTTATTCATTTTTTATTTCTTTGTTCTTTGTTGTTTTTATTTAGATTGTTTTTTAGTTTAGAATTGATCCTTGTAATCTATGTAGTTGTTAGTCATTCAATTTTTCAATTGATAAATTTGGATCTTACACTTATGTGTGTTCTTTTGTGCATAAGATGGTTTTCCATGGGATCTTGATCCTAGGGGCTTGGTCACCCCTTTTGATAATTTTTGTCTCATATTATTGGCATTAGTGTACTTGGACCCCTCTTCATGCATGGTTGTCTACCTTAGTGTGAGTTTGAAGAAAGTTCATACTCTCAATAAAGTGGGGGCTAAAAGGAGTCATAAAAAAAGTATCCCTTCTACTTTTCTTGGATTGTTTGGTCCCTCCTTCTGAGTTAGGCTTAATATTGCCTTGATTTAGTGTTGTAATTTGGTTGAGATAGTCACATTAGGTCTTGGGCCCTTCTCAATTAATGAATGTAATGGTATCTTTCTAAAAAAATTTGAAGTGTTGTAACAAAATTTCACACTTTTGAAAGGTTTTATTAATTAGTTGAACCTAATAGACTTCTTGTAATCAAAATAAACCTTAATCTTTCATTATTTTAAGAGTTGTAAAGTTTTGTAACAAGCTTTCACACTTCTCTAGGAAGCGAGTGCAAAAAAATGGGTAGCCAATTTGTGGCCACCTTTTTAAAAAAATTTGAAAGCTCATAACGTGAGCGCATTATAGTGTGAGTGTGTTATGATTTGAGTGTGTTATAACGTGGGAGTTTTATAACATGAGCATGTTATAATGCGAGCGTGTTATAATGCAAGTGTCTTATAACATGAGCACACTATAATACGAGTTTTTTATAACATGAGCATGTTATAATGCGAGCATGCTATAACGTGCTCACATTATGACCTATTAAAAGAAAAAAAAAAAAACTTGTCATTGTGTTTTTTTCTTGCCCATGACCAAAACTCAAATTTTTTGTGCTCACATTCTAAGAGGAGATATTTTGCAAAATTATTCATCAACGATTGTTGTTTTATTGCTAGGATGTCATGACGTTGAAGAGGAGGTTTGAGAGGTAAGGATTTTTTTTGTTTGTTTCGAATTTGTTAGTTTTAGGTTATTTTTTATATTTATTTTTTGAATTTGTAGGAGATGTTAATCAACTTGAAAACCCTCCTAAAAATTCTCAAAAAGCACAGTAACAACAAGAGGAACAAAATACTCAAGGAACAAAATACTCAACAAGCACATCAAGAACAACAATAATAAAATCCTCAATTTAATCAACCATAACCTCAATCTCCTCCACCAATCCCTTAACATCCTCCTGGCACTGAGAAAAATTTAATGAGTGAAATTGAGAATAATAAAAAATAAATTGAGCATTTAATCAAGAGGTTGAATGATCTAAATGATTCAACCATGGAAAGAATGACCCTAGAAACTTAATTGAAATAAATTTTAAAATATGTAGATTCAATCAGCAAACGATTAACTAGTTGGCGGGATAGGAAGCCGACGGCTAGGGCTTATTACCAAGATAAATTATCATATAAAGAGGTAAAAGATTTAAAAATTAAAAAAGGTGATTTGTGCTCATTATTCATTGACTCATAGTCAAATCCAAATCTTACCCTCAAAGCGAAGAGGTTTCATATTCATTGGTGCCACCACCAATAGATTAGGAACTATTTTGGGATAGGTGGTACATGGTTTTTGATTATCCACCATGCAACAATTGTTAAGTCCCACGATATTTCCTTAGGAAACTATATTGTGAGTTCATCTTGAACAAAATCCAAAATAATTTTGATATGAGGGACTTCTAGGGGAGAGGTGGGGGGCCGGCTCAAGATAGACCCAGTGCATAGAAGGATCCTACACGGCAAGGGAGACGACCTCTCACTAGGCCACCTCATGAGCACATCATTATCCCTTCCATCACGAACGAGAGTGTTGATGTAGATACTTTATAGGCCATCAGCTCTTTGACCCAGAGTGTCATCCAACATGCTATCCCTATTCTACAACGACATCTAGGGGATTCTTTGAGTGGTGGGCTTCGATCCCATTTGTGTTAATCTTGCGGGGAGAATTTTTCATATGACCCCACTGACACTAAGGAGGCTACTACGCAAGATCTGTTTGTAGCTATGGAGATGGTAAGGGCAGATGACATTTTGCATGAGGCCTATGGCATTGATACTTAGGTAAAAGTTAGCATTTTCATTGAATTTAATTTATTAAATTTTGATTTTGAAATGCAAGATTAAATAACTTAGTTTTATTATTTTAATAAAATTGTAGGGTCACAGTGTTGATACTAGATTCATCGGCCCTACACCTCCTTATTTCTCCATTGCACCTACCATCGAGGTATATAACTAGTAAACAATTATAGATTTATTACATGTTAAAAGCATTGTTTTATGGATGGTATTTTAATGTGATTTTTGTTGTTGAATAGGCTGATATTGGAGGTTTCAAGGGAATATCTCCCATTTCTAGTAGAATTAGTCAAACCTACACATAGGTAATAGAATAAAGAGTTTAACTAATGAATTGTACTTAATAGATTTGTGTAGCTTATATTCATATTGTTGATTATGTTGCATTGCACATATTTCAAACTCAAGGAATTACTTCACATTCCATAAATAATAACTAGATGTTGATAGATGACAAAATTTAAACTACAATATAGTTGTTTAAAAATTCAACATAAGCAGTGATGCAATTACCTCACATAGCATAAGTAATAAGTAGGAGAAGATTCCAATTGTATTTTCTTTGATTGGAATTCTATGAGACCACTTTTTATTGAGGCAGCTTTTCAAATAGTTCACTACCTTGTCTATGCTATGGATTCTTGGAAGGAGTATATGAAAAAATAATAGCAAGAAATATCATAGAAAAGGCAATGAGTTGTTTGAAAAAATGCCTCAAAGAAAAGTGGTCTCATGGTGATGGATTTCTCTGAGGAAAATTTTCAAATAGCTCACCGCCTTTTCTATGCTACCACATTTTCTATAGATATCTACTAAAGAATTTTATCAAACAATTCATTTCCTCACTGTTATGGCTAAAAGCTTAAAAAAGGTGATTTCCAACAAAATATGGATTCTCGGAACAAAAATCTATTAAAGCATAATAGTAAGCAATATCATAGATAAGGAAGTTAGTAGTTTTGTGGGCTCATGGTGATGGAATGTCATTCTATCACCATGAGAACACATTTCTTCGAGGCATTTCTTCAAACAACTCACCACCTTTTCTATAATACCAAATTTTCCATACATGTGTACCAAAGCATTTTATCAAACTACTCAGTTCCTTGCTGCTATGGCTAAAATCCTAAAATTAGTGCTTTCCAAAAAATTATGGATGCTTGGAAAATTTTCTATCAATGCATAATAGTAAGCAATAATACCATAGAGAAGGAAATGAACTATTTGAAAAAACTCCTGAAAGAAATGTGGTCTTATGGTGATGGATTGCCATGGCATGTATTTTTTTGTAATGGAATTCTATCACCATGAGACCCCATTTATTTGAGGCATTTTTTCAAACAATTCACTACCTTCTCTATGCCACCATAGTTATCGTACATGTCTACGAAAGAATTTTATCAGACAGTTCAACAAATTTCTACTATGGTTATGTTAGCTCTCAAAAATGCAGGCAAGATGCCTCAAGAGGATGCCAATATCTTGATACAC
Source organism: Sequoiadendron giganteum (assembly GCA_007115665.2). NCBI lineage: Eukaryota > Viridiplantae > Streptophyta > Pinopsida > Cupressales > Cupressaceae > Sequoiadendron > Sequoiadendron giganteum. Next base: position 80,793,961 of record CM021108.1, read on the forward strand.
TTTAGGGTAACAGACAAGGTTAAGGAAACTCAACCTTCTACTCTTTAGGTGCTGCTAGACCTAGGTGGGTCTACCTAATTGAATCGGGCAGACTTGACTTTTAATCTTCTTCTAATGCCCTAATTTTTCCACAATGACAAAATTGAAATGGACAAAATAAAACAAATTTGGTATAAATTGTATATCAATATCCATGGAACTAAAACCTAACAGGTGTAGAAATGTGAATGAAACTAAAATGAAAATGAAAAACCAGTGCCTTATAGGGTTTACGAAGTCAAGAAAATCTAAAAAAAATCTATTTGTTCTGGAAGACATTCAAGTTGTTTAGCATTTTATTTGGTTTATAACTTGTATAAACATGCAATATTGTGCTTACTGAGTTCTTCTTAATAATCCAATTGATATTCCCTAATTACTATGATCAATTCAGAGAATTTAATTTTTACTGGAAAGAGACAATTAATTGATCATACAAATATAGGAATTGTGCATCGATGAACTATGTAAAAACTTGTTTACACTAATTCAAGTAACCAGGAAACACCATTATGGAGACAACTTCAATAATACCCTTAAACAAATATCTTAAACAACTGATACTAGAAAATAGTGCACCATCATATTAAATTTTCATTTGATATCTCCATGTTTTACATATGCAACCAGTCTCATCTTCTTTCAAATTTTTTTTATTATGTTGTGTCTTCTCTATTCTCTATTTAATTCTACTTTGCTCCTTTTACATTGCTTTCAAAATGGAAATTTATACATTGAGAACACGAAAGGATGCGTCCCTTCAGAAATAGGAGAAAACAAAAATATACAACAAAGATAGAGAATAATTAAGCTCTAGTTAACCATAAGTGAGTCATAGCAAGGTAATCCAAATAATCTTGGTAGTTAAAAGCATCCGCATCTTCAACAGCATTCCGGATCATGATTTCCATCTTGATCATTTCCTCAATCTGCTCGCTCACTTCTTCTAATGTTGTAACCTCTACAAAAGATGTCTTCATGATTTCCTTCAGCACTACATCACATTCATTCCTCCATCTATTGGAATCTTTCAACTCCCCTTTACTATTACAGAATGCAATCATAGTCTTCGTGGCAACTTCAACTAATCCCTTTTTATCCCCCAGTAATTCTTCATAGAATTTTTTATGGTGACTAACAATATGATTTGCAGCTTCAAGTGCAGTACTGCCAGCCTCATCACGTGTGGCCAATTCATGAAATTCATCCATAACCCGCTCATTCATCCTCTCATTCTCCTTCACCGCATCCAGAGTAGAAGAATACTTCCCCCATAATTGATTTAACCAAGATGTCAAATTTACCTATCTTTTCTTAACAATGGCTATAATTGCATCATACTTTCCTTGATTATAGGCACTTGACCCGATCCAATGATCTTTTGTCTAAGAGCTTTCTCCTTGAGTGAGAATTTTGGTTGGAACTATTGGAACACCGACCAATTCTTTCAATCTGTCATTCTTTCTTAACATTCTCTCATTATTGGCCTTATACATTTCTCTTTCTCTTATCAATGCCTGAATCTGTACATTATTTAATATTGCAATGTCTATCCCAATCTCTGCAGTAACCACAAGATTAGCCTCTCAACCTTTAAGTCATCACATGGCCAAATTCCCTTTCTGTATCAATTAATACTGACTTCCTGCGGGGTGGGTACAAAGCCTATATCATCAATGATCCCTCATCAGTGTTAAACTTAGAGCCTGCATACACCTCTATCACCTTATCCTTATCCAATTTGTGTGCAGTATTACTATCTTTTAAGAAGCTATCAAATACCAATGCAAAATTCAAATCAAGTCCAGGAAAGATCATTACACCAGCATTCTCCAACATTTTTGTCCCCTTTTCAGGAGTCATATTTGTCATTTCATCATCCACACATCTTCTTAATTGATCCAATAGTTGCTCTTCATTCCCAGAAGTGATGGCACCAACACCTTCTCTTATTTCTTTCCCCTTCTGTTTGTACAAGAATGCCTTGAACTCTGGAGAGTTTATAAATTCATCGTCTGAGACAAATGATCTGTATTCCATATTACTTGCATGAACATCACCGCTTTCAAGTCTCTGTTCTTTAATTGGGAAAACATACCTCTAAGTCCTCAACCTAGATACTTTCTCTGTTCCACTCTATGGCACTTTATTCATTAGAGTTTCCTCACTCCCAGAAGACAAATTTCCTATATCTTGCAATCCCTGGTTATAGTTTTCAACCACTGCCTCTGCTTCCTCTTCATCCAAATTTCTGATCATATCATCAAAAGGATAAGGTACATGCTAATACCCTCCAAAGTTAATCCTTTCTTTGGCTGAATTGATGTATCCTTCAGGGTCAAAGTTTTTCCTGGGTGGTCCACTTTTCATATTATAATGCAATAACCTATCATGGAGTGAATTATATCCCTCCTTGGACAACACAGTGAAATCACCAAAGCATAATGTACTAGGCATAAAATCCTGCTTCCCATAAGAACTGAAAATCATGACACTGCTGTAATCCATTTGTCTAACAATTTCCAAATATGCAATTTTGTTTGGAACTATCCTTGGTAAAATAAAAGGGGTACCTTCAAATCCGTACACCTTGATCACTGTAGCTCCTTCCAAACAATACCAATCACCCCAATTATGATCAATTGGCCCACTAAAATCTTTGGAATGAAGAAACCTTTTAATCTCATCAGTTAATGAATAATTACAAGGATACTTATACAGTTTATACAAGGTTTTCACAAAATACTCTTCAAAATGTATGAAACTAGAATTAGCAAACCTGCTATTCCAAACAGTAGTCCACAACTGAACATGCAATGCTTCACCCTCTTTACCAACTTGAGAAATTCTCACCTCTGGAGGCCATACTCCCAACTCCTAACCAAAGTATAGTGCCAAGTTCATCAACAATGAATAATGCCTGAGATGAACAATAGAAGCTCCACCCTTTATAGCCATCAATCCTGAATCAAGCTCCCTAGCAATATATGAAGCATAATCGAATGGCCTAGAATTATGATACTGAATATCCACTGTGATAATCATTGGCACAATTGACATGAGTTCTGGGGCATCCATCCCTAAGACTTGACACACTGAGAAGTATGTGTACTTCATGTAAGGCTCAAACAAATCTACATGATAAGGAGGCCCTTCACCATCTTGCAAAGGTTATGATTTGCTATTCGGTTTAGCTCTATGAATAGGAAACCTCCAACCCTTATAAATTGTATCCATTCTTGAAAATTCCTTTTCCAACTCTTCACAACTGATCTCCTCATTGCAAAACCTTTCCAATTTGAAGACCTCACCTATTGCTTCTTTAGACACATATAGCCTTCTACTTTGGATCATAATTATCTACAAGCAATTTTACTAACTCTGCATTTACAAAAACATTAGGGCACACCAGTTTCCCTACATTCAATTTCCATCGGTTATAGACTGGTTCAAAACGATTTCTTCTGTGGTAGTGGAAATTGAAAAGCTCATAACCTCTTATGGTAGTCCAAACATCACCTATGAATTTACACTTGTCATCTAATTTATCAACTTCTGCCCTAAGCTATGTAGACCTTCTCGCTTTAGGGCCTGAGCCTGGTAACTGATCAATAAGGTCCTAATTTAACCTCCTTTCAGTGCCCTCTTGCTCTATATCAACCTTTTATTTCTTTCCCTTTGAAAAATTACTCACAGCAAGCTTTCTACCCTTACCCTTTCCAGAACCAGAGGACTCCATTCTCAAGCTTATAGAATCAAAATGCAAAAGCCAAGGAATAGTCACTTATAGTATTCTACATGAGCTCTTCAGACTGAAAATTTCCTGTTTCTCTGCTCAACATGCCAATTCACCTGCAATCAATTCAGAAATTTAGAATTGATTCAATCTTTACTGTTATATCCCGTCGTGCCATTAATGAAGCATGAAAGAACACCCATTTGAAACTGGAACTGTCGCGTTAAGTGTCCTTTCAATGAGAAATTTTCAAATATGGGGAAAAATCCCTTTTCAACGTCTATTACACCTTCCACCAAGACAGAATACAGTATTATCGACACCTGGACTCCAAAAATGATGACTGTCACTCTTGTTTTTTATATCGCTATAACAATTATAAGTTGGGGAGATATTACATAGACTTGATTGTCCCATATCGATATGCATTTCTTCAAGTCATAATCGCTGAGGCAAAATTACCCTTTTATCGATGAATTCCCATTTCGGCATGTCCATCAAGTTTTCTCATCAAAAAAACCCACCAATAAAATCATTTTCGTTAAGATAGAATGTCTTCAGGAAGACTCATACCGATACCAAATGTCTTACTGAAATCATCTCTATAGATTACTCCTATTCAGTGAGACTTACCCCGAACTACTTGTTGGTATAACACTCAGACTTCGGTGAAGCTTATGCCGAAAGATTCTTCTCTTGGTGATACATATCTTTGTCGGCATATCTTCTGAATCGGCAAGACCCGAACAGTTTCTCCAATAGTCATTTGAATCCCCTTGTATTAAGTTTGGCAAGACAAGAGTGATTTTTCCAAGACCTTCCCCGATGACATAATTCTTACTAAGACATTTTACTTACAAGCCAATCGGCTAGACACAATGATGTCGCTATGACTTCACACTAATACCCACTAGTTTGGCCGAAATGACCCTTCCATATTACTAGTCGGCAAGACCAACTAAATTCGATGTGACATTATGATGATGCCCCAACATATGCCAATATGAATCTTCTTAGTCACCATAACAAAAGAAAATTCTTGCCGATTGTTTGCAACCAATGCATGTTAATAAAAAAAAATATCTTAGGGAGACTTTTACTATGTCTTTCCGATATGGTTTTTAATGGAATAAGAAGAGGTAAATGGATTCAAAATGGGTCATATGACAAAGAATACACAAGACAATACAAAGAGGGGATTTTATGCTTATGGTAAGGACTTAATGTTGCAAACTCATGAATCGAATAGACCTTAAAAAATTCAAAATTTTACAGTTCTAACAGTGGCTCCATCTGGGGATGAATGATAGCAAGATCATTGCAAGGATTCAGATTTCTGGATGAGCAGACCAAACTCAGGATGATGGAACATATGAGCATGATGGAATAGACGGCAATGAAAAAAAATGAGACCCTATACTACTGTACATGGAAAAGAGTTTTGAAAAAGGAAAAATAAGATTGTCCATGTACTTGCAAGTCTTGTTCCTTTTATATCCTAGACTACTGTGCATGGAAAATAATTTTAAAGAGAATCATCAAGAGTTGTCCATGCACTGGCAACCCTCAATTCTCTGTGTTATCTTAAGAGAAAAATTGTTTTAGAAAATTCCCATGTACAGGCAATTCCTGATCCTCACCAGCCATATTTTGCAAGTAGTATGAGTCTTCACCTTTCTTTCCAACCACAACAAAAGGCCCTAGCCACAAGGCTTCAAACTTCCCATGTTTTCCCTTCTCCTAGCATCTTGCATTCCACATCAATACCAGATCACTTTCTCCAAATTTCCTGTCCTTTTCCCTTTTGTCAAATAAATACTTCATCTGTGTCTGCAACTTTATATTCTGATTTTGAGCCACCCTCCTCATTTCATCCAATTCAGCTAGTTGCTCCATTCTTTCCTCCATAGGTTCAGGAATATCCAAATCTTCCTAGAGAACAAACTTGTAGATTGGTAACAAATTCTGCAAAGGCATCCTGGCCTGTGCTCCATACACTAGCTCAAATGGGGACTTCCCAATTGCCTTCTTCACCATAATTCTATCAGCCCATACAGCTAGTCTTAATTTTGCATCCCAAGCCTTCTTGTTCTGATCTAGCATCCTTTTTATAATCTTCAGAAGACTCTTATTGCTAGATTCTACTTGTCCATTAGCTTGTGGATGATAAGGAGCTTCATAAGAGATAACAATACCATATTTGCTACAGAAGCTTCTGAATTCATCTGATCTGAAACACATTCCATTATCAGTGATCAACCTCATTGGTGTACCAAATCTAGTAATGATATTATCCATCAGGAACTGTGTCACCACCTTACTTGTAGCTTGTTTAGTTGGAATGGCTTCTACCCATTTGGTAAAATAATCAATGGCCACCAATATCCATCTATGTCCACCATTTGATTTTTCTTGTATTTCCTTGATGAAATCAATTCCCCATTGATGAAAAGGGGCATCAACCTGCATGGGTCGAAGTGGCAAAGCCCCCTGATACTTCAATTTTCCAGAGAATTTCTGGCAAGCTTCACATTTTCTCACATGTGCAAAGGAGTCATTAAAAACTTTTGGCCAATAATATCCTGCCTTGAGAATTTTTTGAGCAGTCATTTTTGCTGAGTAATGTCCTCCATAAACCCCTTCGTGCATTTCACTCAAAACATGTTTATATTGAAATTCATCTAGACACAACAATAATATACCATCCCTATTTTCCAAAATAGATCTCCATTCATAAAGACATATTTAGACACCTCTAACTTCAATGTTCTTCTCTGGTTGTCATTCATTTGCTCTGGAAATTTCATGTATTTAAGATAATACATGACATATGTATACCACTAAGTATGTTCAATGCTCGTAATTACATTTTCTTCTACATTGCAAATCTGATTTGCTTCAATGTTTGCCTCTGTCATTGATTTAGCCAAACCCTGACCTCTAACTAGTTTAGTAATTTGTATCTCCATGTCAAATTCTTGGATTTTGTTGATCCATTTGCACCTTTTACCTGTTACTTCAAATTGTGTCAGAATATCTTTGACTGCTGCATGAGGAACATAAGCAATTACCTTAGCTCCAACAAGATATGGTCTAAAAACCTTCACAACTTTCACCAATGCAAATGCTTGCTTCTCCATTATATCATATTTTAATTCAGATCCCTGTAATGACTTACTAAAGAAAGATATAGGCTATTCATGACCATCTTCATTTTTTTGTAGCATCACAACTACAATAGTATGCATTGAGGCAAATGAATTTTTTTGAAAAGGCTTCAAAAAATCTGGAGATTTAAGAACAAGGGCCTCTTTGATGGCTCTTTTAATAGATACAAAAGAGTCCAAAGCCTCTGCAGTCCATTCTATCTTCTGTCCTTTTCTCAACATTCTTGCTATGGGTTTAACAATCTTTGCAAAATTAGAGACAAATCTCCTAACAAAATTTATCTGTCCAAAGAATGATTGTATTGCCTTAACATTTTTAGGCACAGGAATCTTATCAATAGCCTCAACCCTTTCGGGATCTATCCTAACCCCCTCTTTTTGAAACAATATGTCCCAAAAGTTTACCCTCTGTAATTGCAAAATTACACTTCTTGGGTTTAAGCTAACACCATATTCAAGAGCTTTTATAAATACCTTTTCCAAATGGTGAACATGATCTTTAGCCTTCTTGGAGTGAGCAGTGAGGTCATCGTGATACACCACAATGAGAATATTTATCAAATCAGCAAATGCCACATCCATGGCTCTTTGAAAAGTTGCCCCTGCATTAGTGAGACCAAATGGCATTCTCAGATAAACATACATTCCACAAGGAGTCATGAATGTTGTTTTATATTGTTCAGACTCTTTAACCTTAACCTGATTATACCCTGAAAATCCATCCATCATAGACAACAATTCGCAGCCTGTCACCTTATGTAATATGGCCTCCATATTTGGCAGAGGATAATTGTCTTTAAGGGAGGCTATGTTTAAATTTCTAAAGTCTACGCACAATCTGATATCTCCATTTTTCTTTCTGACAGGGACCAAATTTGAAACCCATGTTGAATGTCTGATAGGCTTAATAATTCCACCATCTTTGAGCTTCACCAATTCCTCCTGCATTTTAGGATCTAGAGTTGGATTTATAGGTCGTTATTTTTGTCTGAATGGTTTAGCATCTATTTTCAATGGTATTTCATGTTGAAACAAGTCTTCTCTATATGCTTTTAGATCCTCATAAGACCAAGCAAGTACATGTTTATACTTTCTCAACAAATCGATCAGCATTTTCCTAATTGCAGGACTTATCTTTTTACCAATGTACACCTTTTTTGGTGCCATCTCAGTTCCCAAATTAATTTCTTCAATATCATCCTTTCCAAATGGTGTTTTCTTCACAGAAGACCGATCATTTCTATCATATACCCTCTCAAGTTCCACCAGCCCTTTAGGAAGTTTATTGGTTTTAAGCTGCAAAATCTCTTTCCCAAATACTATTTCTTTTCCATCAACTTCTTCAACAAAGGCATTAAAGTCAATTTCTTGGGCTTCATACTAGTCTATACAATGAAGGAATTTCAAAAGATCAGTGTCATCATTAAAAACTTTCCAATTATATACATTATCAGGCACAACAGGCCTAGTCTTGAGTTCAATTTGTGATACTCTAGCCAATGTAATATCATCTTTCTTCAATGCTACATTAGCTAGAAAATCTGCCATTATATTCTTCGACCTATCTACCCACTCAATTGAGAAGGCATCAAGCAATTCAATTGTATCCCATACAACATTTCTATATTGCTTTAGTCTTTTGTTTTTTGCTATATATTTTGACCTGACTTGTGAGACAACTAACTCTAAATCTCCCAAGACAGCCAACAACTTTATTTTATGCTTCACTGTTATATTTAATCCTGTTAATAGAGCTTCATATTCTGCCACATTATTCATACATTCAAAAGTTAACATGAATGAATACTTAAATGTAATACCTTCAGGTGAAACAAATACTATCCTAGCTCCATCAAAATATATTTTCCACACACCATTGTGATTTTGTATAGCATGCTTCTCAATGGGATCACTATTAGTCAATTTTGGTTGTGTTGGCTCTATGTTGAAGCTCCCAAGATCAACATCACAAAAATAGTTAATTTGGTTTTGTGGCACATAATCAATAAGCTGATTCATCCTTGGTTCCCTGTACAACTTCACCTCTTGGCCATTTACTAGAATTTTTGCATAAGATAGATTGAATTGGACATTTCCACCAATAGCTGTTGTCCATTGTCTTAATAGGAGCATACCAAATTGAGTAGGGGTGTCAATCACTGTTATATCAATATTGTATGCTACTTGAGGATAAGCAACTAGCTTGACTTCTACATCTTTCATTATACCCACCACAGGAACAGGTCGGTTATCCATTGCATAACATTTTCCTTCATATGTATCCACCCACATGCCTAGTTGTTTCATCACTCCTACTGGCATAATATTCATGATAGCACTAGAATCTATCATGCAATTCCTCACTAACTTGTTATTTATGAATAATGTAGTAAAGAAAGGATCAACTTGTGGCAGACTTGTCAGCACATTACTCAAACAGATCTCTAGAATGTTCACTTTCTCCTGCTTATTTTTAGCAGTCACTTTATTTTCAGAAGCTACATGCTTTTCACTTTCATTTGTTATCAATTGTACTGCACTATCCCTGTATTCTTTAATTTTCATCATTTCAAGAAGTGGGACATACATCTTTACCTGAGATAAAGCTTGAGTAAAATCAAAAGAAGAACTTTTTGCTTTAATCACTTTCTTTTGTTCTGATGTTTCTCCTTTGTTATCTTCCTTTTCCCTCCTACCTGATAGATCTATCTTTTGAATTTCTTTGTGCAATTCTTTTACTGCCTCCTTTTGGATAGGATTTTGTTTGATTTCTTCATGTTTTTTGTTTTCAGCCTTTTTTGACACTCCTTATACAGCTTTCTGATCTTTCATAAAGATTCCCCTAGGGACACCTTCCTTCTCATTTACTGTCCTATTTCTCAACCAGTATTTACTCTTTGCTTCCTCAACTACAGCAACAATTAATCTCTCTATTTCCTCATCAGTAAGTCTCCTCACACTACTATGAGAGGAAACCTCAATGGGTGGTGGTTCTACATAATCATCCTTAGAATTAGAAAAGACCTAGTGCTCAGCCATATGGATTTTGTACCTTTGCTCTACAACATCATATTCATAACCTTCTTCCTTCGAGGATAAATATCTCTCCTCAACATGCTAAAGAGCATTTGAAGTTAAGTAGATCTTGTGATCTTCTCCACCATCTCCCATTAAAACTCCTTCCTCATGCATCCTTTGGGCTACAACACAATACTCAGGGGAATGTGGTTTATTACAAGCTTCACAGAAATAATTGTTATTCACCATATATGTTCCCTTTTTTCTCAATGGATCAGGAGTATCCTTGTCTCTAAGCCTATATGTCATAGGTTTTCCATCTTTCTAGTTTGTGTTATAAGGTATATCTTGCAGTCTAGGCCTATCCTTCCTATATGTATTCTCCTTCTTATATTGATAATTATTGTTTTGTTGAATAGCCCTAGGGTTTTCTCTCTTATTCATTATCCCAGCAGCTTTTTTGTTGTTCTCAATTGTTAATGTTGTCTTTTGTACTTTAGCTAAGTTCCTTGGGAACCTGTTTCTCAATTCATACCCTATTTTAGGGTCAAATGCATTCAGGTAAACACTTAATGCTACTAAGTCTGGTAACTTTGATCCTGGAGGTACTCTATTCTGTAGTTTATTGAATCTTCTATTAAAATCAAAAGTTGAATCATTCAGACCCTTCTGAATCCACATTAGTTCATGGAGAGTAGCGTCTAGTGCACTTAGGTTCCCAAATTGTTCAAGAAATTGATCTTGAAATACTTGGAAAGAATAAATAGAAGTTGTTGCCAGGCTATTAAACCAATCCCTAGCTTCCTCAATAAGGGACATCATGAATAACCTCATATGAAAATCTTCATAAGGTACACCCAAATCCTGAATAAAAGCATTGAAACTCCTTAAATGATCCTCGAAAGTGATTGCATTACTCCCTGTGAATTTAGGGACCAAACTTCTCCAAGAACCATCCATAGGATAAGGGCACAACTGAAACCCTGCCAAATCAAATTGTCTGATCATAGTAGTATATTGATACTGATACATAGGGTTATTATATTGTAAATTTTGTTGTGGCACATGAAGCTGACTAGGAGCTGGATAATTATTTATACGTTGCGTGGGAACATGGGTTGGATGATTTGGCTATCTATATTGATTCCCAAATTGATGGTGAGGGATCTTTGGTGGTTGAAAATTCCTAGCACCATGATTATTATGTTTATGGGGTGGTATATACTTTGGGGGAGAGCCAGATCCCTAAGGAATATTATGAGCTTTCTACAACTTGAACTCTTTTATTGGTTGAATCATTTGGGCCTTTTCTTGCTCTTCCCTCTCCCTTTTTTGAGACTCAAACTATGCTTTAATTTCATCATAAGTTAAATATTCATAATCATCTTGATGAACTTGCTGATTAGTAAGTTCATTCTAATTACCCAGGATTTTTTGGTCATATTCATGTTGAATTATGAGTCATTCAGCTTCAAGTCCAACTTCAAATACGGCTTGTTTCTGAGTGTTGTAAAAGGGATTCCTCTGATCTTTCGGGGTACAAGGCTCTTCAGTTGAACTATCTTTCCATTTGTCAAAACAATTCTCACCAAAAGGTATTGATGATTTATCTTTGTTTGTCAAGAACATGTCCTCACTTTTCCCTTTACCCTTGTCAACCTTATTATCTTTATGCATCCACCTACCATTGCTAGGAGGAGCTCCGGAATGACCCCCACTAAATTGAGATCTCTTTCCATTCATATTGCGATATTCAAATCAGAGTCACCACTCAATTTTTGAAAGTGAGAAAAGAATGTTACTTATTATTCCTAGTGGAGTCTGTATATAGGATTTTTGACTCTATGATTAAGGTGCAGATTCTTTATTGTCCTTAGTGGAGTCACCAATTTGTTAGCTCTCAAAAACGCAGGCAAGATGCCTCAAGAGGATGCGAATCTCTTGATACGCTTTAGGGTAATAGACAAGGTTAAGGAAACTCAACCTTCTACTCTTTAGGTGCTGCTAGACCTAGGTGGGTCTACCTAATTGAATCAGACAGACTTGAATTTTAATCTTCTTCTAATGCCCTAATTTATCCACAATGGCAAAATCGAAATGGACAAAATAAAACAAATTTGGTATAAATTGTATATCAATATCCATGAAACTAAAACCTAACAGGTGTAGAAATGTGAATGAAACTAAAATGAAAATGAAAAACCAGTGCCTTATAGGGTTTACAGAGTCAAGAAAATCTAAAAATAATCTATTTGTTCTGGCAGAAATTCAAGTTGTTTAGCATTTTATCTGGTTTATAACTTGTATAAATATGCAATATTGTGCTTACTGAGTTCTTCTTAATAATCCAATTGATATTCCCTAATTACTATGATCAATTCAGAGAATTTAATTTTTACTGGAAAGAGACAATTAATTGATCATACAAATATAGCAAATGTGCATCGATGAACTATGTAAAAACTTGTTTACACTAATTCAAGTAACCAGGAAACACCATTATGGAGACAACTTCAATAATACCCTTAAATGAATATCTTAAACAACTAATGCCAGAAAATAGCGCACCATCATATTAAATTTTCATTTGATATCTCCATGTTTTATATATGCAACCAATCTCATCTTCTTTCAATTTTTTTTTTATTTTGTTGTGTCTTCTATATTCTCTATTTAATTATACTTCGCTCCTTTTACATTGCTTTCAAAATGGACATTTATACACTGAGAACACGAAAGGACGCATCCCTTCATAAATAGGAGAAAACAGAAATATACAACAAAGATAGAGAATAATTAAGCTCTAGCTAACCATAAGTGAGTCATAGCAAGGTAATCCAAATAATCTTGGTAGTTAAAAGCATTCACATCTTCAACAACATTCTGGATTGTGATTTCCATCCTGATCATTTCCTCAATCTACTCACTCACTTCTTCTAATGTTGTAACCTCTGCAAAAGATGTCTTCATGATTTCCTTTAGCACTAAATCACATTCCTTCCTCCATCTATTGGCATCTTTCAGCTCCCCTTTACTATAAGAGAATTGAATCACAGTCTTCGTGGAAGCTTCAACTAATCCCTTTTTATTCCCTAGTAATTCTTCATAGAATTTTTTATGGTGACTAACAATATGATTTGTAGCTTCAAGTGCAGTACTACCAACCTCATCACGTGTGGCCAATTCATGAAATTTATCCATAACTCGCTCATTCATCCTCTCATGCTCCTTCACCACATCCATAGTAGAAGAATACTTCCCCAATAATTGATTTAACCAAGATGTCAATTTTTCCTGTCTTTTCTTAACAATGGCCATAATTGCATCATACTTTCCTTGATTATAGGCACTTGACCTGATCCAATGATCTTTTGTCTGAGAGATTTCTCCTTGAGTGAGTATTTTGGCTAGAACTATTGCAACACCAACTAAATCTTTCAATCTGTCATTCTTTCTTAACATTCTCTCGTTATTGGCCTTATACATTTCTCTTTCTCTTATCAACACCTGAATCTATACTTTATTTAATTTGGCAATGTCTATCCCAATCTCTGCAGTAACCAGAGGATCATCCTCTTCAACCTTTAGAGTCATCACATGGCCAAATGCCCTTTTTGTATCAATTACTACTGACTTCCTGTGGGGTGGGTACAAAGCCCATAATCATCAATGATCCATCATCAGTGTTAAACTTAGAGCCTGCATACACCTTTGTCACCTTATCCTTATCCAATTTGTGTGAAGTATTACTAGCTTTTAAGAAGCTATCAAATACCAATGCAAAATTCAAATCAGGTCTAGGAGAGATCATTACAACAACATTCTCCAACATTTTTGTCCCCTTTTCAGGAGTCATATTTGTCATTTCATCATCCACACATCTTCTTAATTGATCCAATAGTTGCTCTTCATTCCCAGAAGTGAGGGCACCAACACCTTCTCTTATTTCTTTCCGCTTCTATTTGTACAAGAATGCCTTGAACTCTAGAGAGTTTATAAATTCATCATCTGAGACAAATGATATGTATTCCATATGCCTGCACCAGCATCAACTCTTTCAAGACTCTGTTCTCTAATTAGGCAAACATACCTCTAAGTCCTCAACCTAGATACTTTCTCTGTTCCGCTTTGTGGCACTTTATTCATTAGAGTTTCCTCAATCCCAGAAGACAAATTTCTTGTATCTTGCAATCCCTGGTTATAGTTTTCAACCACTACCTCTGCTTCCTCTTCATCCAAATTTCTGATCATATCATCAAAAGGATAAGGTAGAGGCTGATACCTTCCAAAGTTAATCCTTTCTTTGGCTAAATTGATGTATCCTTCAGGGTCAAATTTTTTCCTGGGTGGTCCACTTTTCATATTATAGTGCAATAACCTATCATGGAGTGAATTATAGCCCTCCTTGGCCAACACAGTGAAATCACCAAAGCATAATGTACTAGGCATAAAAGCCTGCTTCCCATAAGAACTAAAAATCATGACACAGATGTAATCCATTTGTCTAACAATTTTCAAATATGCAATTTTGTTTGGAACTATCCTTGGTAAAATAAAAGGGGTACCTTCAAATCCATACAACATGATCATTGTAGCTCCTTCCAAATAGTACTAGTCACCCCAATTATGATCAATTGGCCCATTAAAATCTTTGGGATGAAGAAACCTTTTAATCTCATCAGTTAATGAATAATTACAAGGATACTTATATAGTTTATACAAGGTTTTCACAAAATACTCTTCAAAATGTATGAAACTAGAATTAGCAAACTAGCTATCCCAAATAGCAGTCCACAACTGAATAGGCAATGCTTCACCCTCTTTACCAACCTGAGAAATTCTCACCTTTGGAGGCCATACTCGCAACTCCTGACCAAAGTACAACACCAAGTGCATCAACAATGAATAATGCCTGAGATGAACAATAAAAGCTCCACCCTTTATAGCCATCAATCCTGAATCAAGCTCCCTAGAAATATATGAAGCATAATCGAATGGCCTGGAATTATGATACTGAATATCCATGGTGATAATCATTGGCACAATTGACATGAGTTATGGGGCATGCATCCCTAAGACTTGACACACTGAGAAGTATGTGTACTTCATGTAAGGCTCAAACAAATCTACATGATAAGGAGGCCCTTCACCATCTTGCAAAGGTTCTAATTTGCTACTCGGTTTAGCTCTATGAATAGGCAACCTCCAACCCTTATAAATTGTATCCATTCTTGAAAATTCCTTTTCCAACTATTCACAACGGATCTCCTCATTGCAAAACCCTTCCAATTTTAAGACCTCACCTATTGCTTCTTTAGACACATATAGCCTTCTACTTTGGATCATAATTATCTGCAAGCAATTTTACTAACTCTACATTTACAAAAACATTAGGGCACACCAGTTTCCCTACATTCAATTTCCATGGGTTACAGACTAGTTCAAAATGATTTCTTCTGTGGTAGTGGAAATTGAAAAGCTCATAACCTCTTATGGGAGTCCAGACATCACCTATGAATTTACACTTGTCATCTAATTTATCAACTTCTACCCTATGTTTTGCAGACCTTCTCGCTTTAGGGCCCGAGCTAGGTAACTGATCAGTAAGGTCCTGATTTAGCCTCCTTTCAGTGCCCTCTTGCTTTGTATCAACCTTTTGTTTCTTTCCCTTTGAGAAATTACTCACAACAAGCTTTCTACCCTTACCCTTTCCAGAACTAGAGGAATCCATTCTCAAGCTTATAGAATCAAAATGCAAAAGCCAAGGAATAGTCGCTTACAATATTCTACTTGAGCTCTTCAGACTGAAAATATCTCGGTTCTCTGCTTAGCACGCTAATTCACCTGCAATCAATTCAGAAATGGAGAATTGATTCAATCTTTACTATTATATTCTGCTGCGCCATTAATGAAGCATGAATGAACACCCATTTGAAACTAGAACTATTGCATCAAGTGTCCTTTCGATGAGAAATTTTCAAATCTGGGGCGAAATCCATTATCAACATTTATTACGCCTTTCACCAAGATAGAATGCGGTCTTATTGACACCCGGACTCCAAAAATGATGACTATCACTCTTGTTTTTTATATCGCTATAACAATTATAAGTCGGGGAGATATCACATAGACTTCATTGTCTCATATCGATATGCATGTATTCAAGTCATAATCATTGAGGCAAAATTACCCTTTTACCAATGAATTCCCATTTCGGCATGTCCATCAAGTTTTCTCATCGAACGAACCCACCAATGAAATCATTTTTAGTAAGATAGAATGTCTTTGGGAAGACTCATAGTGATACCAAATGTCTTACTGAAATCATCTCTACAGATTACTCCTATTCTGTGAGACTTACCCTGAACTACTTGTCGATATAACACTCAGACTTTGGTGAAGCTTATGCCGAAAGATTCTTCTCCTGGCGATACATATCTCTTCCGGCATATCTTCTGAATCGGCAAGACCCCAACACTTTCTCCAATAGTCATTTGAATCCCCTTGTATTAAGTTCGGCAAAACAAGAGTGATTTCGCCAAGACCTTCCCCAATGACATAAGTCTTACTGATCATTTTAATTACAAGCCAATCAGCCAGACACAATGATGTCACTATGACTTCACACCGATACCCACTAGTTTGGCCGAAATGACCCTTCCATATTACTAGTCGGCAAGACCAACTGAATTCGCTATGACATTATGACGACGCCCCAGCATATGCCGAAATGAATCTTCTTATTCACCAAAACAAAACAAAAGTCTTGCCGATTGTCTGCAACCAATGTATGTTAATAAAAAAAAATATCTCGGGGAGACTTTTACTATATCTTGCCAATATAGTTTTTAATAGAATAAGAAAAGGTAAATGGATTCAAAATGGGTCACATGACAAAGAATATGGAAGACAATACAAAGAGGGGATTTTATGCTTATGGTAAGGACTTAATGTTGGAAACTCATGAATCCAATAGACTATAAAAAATTCAAAATTTTACAGTTCTAATAGGTTAAAAGCCTAAAAACACATTTTTTCGAATAAGATATGGATAGGGAAAATAGTAAGCATGATACTCAAAACTATATAGTTTAATAAGTACTCAAAATTTTGTTCATTATATCATACATTATAAGTCATGACGTGGACCGCTATTGTAATTTTAATGATTGAATAATTTGTTGTTTTATTTTTAGATGTTGCAAGCAGAAATAACTCTAAATGTTCATATGGAAATGGACATTAGTGTTTCATGTGCTATAGAATCCTCGATGGCTCTGACAAGGGATACATGAGGCATTCTAGATGTTAGTTAGTGAAAAATCAAACCATTATTGTTTCATGGTTTAATTTCTATTTGGATGGTTTATATAGGGCATCAACATGCCCCAACATGGGTATTTGAATATTTCCCTCATGGAGAGTGATCATCAAATGGCGGTAAGTGATTATTCATTAAATACATCATTTTTTTAATGTAATTTCTATATACTGTCATTAATTCTTATTGTAATAGATAATACTTCAGCAAGAACTAAACACTATGAGGAGCACTATGAGCACTCCTCGATCATAGGATAAATGAGTGATAGACATATCGCCATCCAATTGACAATTGAAGGGTAAGAGTTTATTTCGAGAGCATGGAGAGCGATGAATTTTGATTCTAGAGCCCTTTGTTGTAGGCCTATATGGAATTTTTGTACATATTTTGTATTCAATATATTTTACATTGTGTGCCTATATGAATATTTTTTATGTATATTTTATACTTATATCGACATATATTGATGTATGCCAACATGGATATTTGGTTAGTAAATTTTTTTTTAGCAATGGTGTCCTTATGTGCATTATAAAACCATGATTCAATAGATATGAGTTACCTATATTCAAGTGTATACTTTACAACTTACGTGTATATTTTTTGACTTATGTGTATTCCAATGTATACTTTGTGACTTACATGTTTTCATGCATATACCTTTTATTCATGCATTTACTTTGTATTAATTTGTGTATAATATGTATTCATGTGTACACTTCAAGTATTACTTTTTTTTGAGTACTTGTGCTTCCCTTATTCACATGTACATTCTTGAATTATTCACATGTATACTTATTAATTGGTTAGCCCTAGCATTGATCATTATTTTCCTTCATGGTTTGTCTTGAATATTAATTGATTGATGCTAAACAACTTCAATATTTTTAGCAATATTAGTAGAGTTACAAATTCCAAAACTACACAAATTGAAAAGAAAAGAGTAACTATAAATAAATGTGATTATTAACTTAATAATTGATTAAGCATGAGTATAAAATATATCAAGAGATGAGCCTTCTAGAAAATAGGCAAAGCATTCCCAATACTTTGAAAGTAATAATCCATCCAAAATTGCAATAGGAGAGAAGTGATGCAGAGTAGGGAGACCTTCAATTACCAATCACAAATTTAACTGATTTCAACAAGCCTTGAATCTCCAATACCCTAACTAGGGTGATTCCCTTCACAACTTCACTATTTGCCTTATAGTTATGTAGACCTGGTTTCTTGGACCTATCTCACAACTCCAATCTCAAACCCATTAACCAATTATATTTTTAGACACCCTTCTAGGTATACCAAAACATATCTCAAAATCTCATATAACTCTTTTGGAACAAATCCCTCAGACCGATGCTTCTACACTATCCCCTTAAGCCAAATAGGCCTAATTTATAAAGAAAATCTCCTATAAACAATATTCCAACCCAAAATACCTATGGATAGTCATTTACTAGTCTATAAAACCACCAAATCTATAAATTTTAGCTAGTGAACCACTCACTAAGTCCTTTTTATACAAAACCCTCATTTTTAGCAAGTTATAAAGGGGTTTACTAAAAATCCCACTTCCCAACTTCTTTACACTTCACCAATGCATAAAACATACTTAAAATTTCCTATACATGCTTAATATATCACCAAATTTTTCTGCCCCAAGATTTTTCCTCACCTCCCCACCTTTAACCATCAAATTTGACAACTAGGGCATCATGCCTAAAACCCCAAATAACCTCTCCTACTGACAAAAAAAATCAATCAACTAAATCCTATTGTATTTGGCCCATTCCACTTAGCTACAATAATTATAGTCAGTGGAATGGGCCATAATCACATTTTTATGTTTTCAAAACCTTAAAATTGGAGTTTCAGACCTGCCTATAGGGAAAACTCAATAAGATTCTACAGCCTGAATGGGAACACCTCAAAATCGATCAAAATGATAGATAGGAAATTGAAACAAAAATTAAAATAAATTTGGAGTCACCATCAAGTCATACAGGTCGTGCAACTACTCTGCAATGACTATATTCAATAGAAAAGATACAAAATTTCAATAAAAATAGGAGCCTTATTATTCAATCTTTCAGAAAACCTCCAACAACCTTCATCCATAGATTTTCCAACATATTTTAAACCTTAACCAGCCTATTACAACTTCTCTAACTAACCTTTGAATGCCCATGACTGTTGGACTTCCTCAAATTTACATTTTTTTGCACTTTTACAACTTTTCAATATTACACTTTTGACAATTTTGCAAAAATCTGACAATATAAACTCAATGACTCCTAATTAACTATTAGATGGTGTATTAGGACCTTATTGAATTGAAAAAAACTCAAACACACCTAAAACTATCAAAATACCTCATTTGACAACATTAACACAAAATGAATTTGGTGCCCCTACACCAAGAAGGCTTATTTAAGATCCTTGAGCAATGTATTTCCTAATGCTCTCTTGTTCTTACATATTGCAATTTAGTTTAATCGTAAGAGTTCCATGAAATTCTTTATCTAAAATAAAAAAACATGCTTTCAACTGGTATTCCATGAATTGATTCATAAAAATATTCTAATATATTTAATCCTTTGATTGGAACAATTCAATTAGGCAAAGGATACATAATCTTCACAACACTCGCAAAACATAATATTCATAGTAGATGTAGTGTTTCAATGCAAAAGAGGACCATGCCTAGCATAAACATAGCTATCTAGACACATTGGAGCAATTTGTTTGGTCACATGAATTGCACAACGGTCACATGAATTGCACAACGGAAGTTGCACCACTTTGCAACTTTACACTGCTTGCATTTGACGCTTTTTTCATCAAGTGAAATCTGGACACCACAATAAAATGACTTTGAAATAATAAAAACTGAGAGAGTTTATTGTAGAGGGGCCTAATGTGATCATGTAGGCTTAGGTGAAAAGTTCATAAGTGTCAGATTTTTCAAGTAATAGCCCGTCAAAGATTGCTTCCCTTTTGCACTTTAGATCCTTAAGGGATCGAGCCGGTTGAATGTAGCTCAAAATGATTCTATGTGTTATGGTGGGAAAGAAGACTATTCCTAACATAAAAATACCCATCTGGATGCATTGGAACAGTCTGTTTGGTCACATGAAATGCAGAACAAAAGTTGCACGAATTTTCAACTTTCAACTACTTGCATTTGAAAACTTTTTCTCTAAGTGAAAATTTGCCACCATTGGAAAATGCCTCTGAGATAGAAAAAACCAAAAGAGATTAATTTAGAGGGGCACAAGATGATCCCATAGGATTAGAAGAGTTTTTTTTAAGCATCATAGTATCTAAGGAACAACATGTTGAATTTTATAGCCATTTTGCACTTTGGACTCTTAAGGGATCGATCTAGTTGAATGTAGCTCAAAGCAATTCCGCATGTTTGGGTGCAAAAGAGGACCATTCGTAATGTAAAAAATACCTATTTAGATGCATTGGAATAGTCTTTTTGGTCACATGAGTTGCAAAATAAAAGTTCCACCACTTTGCAACTTTCAACTACTTGCATTTGACAACTTTTTCCCCAAGTGAAAATTCACCACCAAAGAAAAATTTCTCTAAGATAGAAAAAATAGAGAGAGGTTATTCTAGAGTGGCCAAACATGATCTCATAAGATTAGATGATAAGTTTCTAAGAGTCATGGTATTCGAGTAACAACATGTTGAAGTTTGTAGTCATTTTGCACTTTGGACTCTTAAGGGATCGATCCGATTGAATGTAGCTCAAAGAGATTATGTGTGTTTGGGTGCGAAAGAGGACCATTCCTAGCATACAAATACCTCTTCAGATGCATTGGAATAGTCTATTTGGTTACAAGAAACACATAATGAAAGTTGCACCACTTTGCAACTTTCAACTACTTGCATTTGAGAACTTTTTCCCCAAGTGAAAACTCCCCACCATGGGAAAATGGCTCTGAGATAGAAAAAAAAGAGAAAGTTATTGTAGAGGGGCCCAATTTGATCCCATAGGCTTAGATGAAAATTTTCTATGCATCATGGTGTCTGAGTAATAGCATTTTGAAGTTTGCAGCCATTTTAAACTTGGGAATCTTAAGGAATTGACCCGGTTGAATGTAGCTCAGACCGATTCTGCATGTTTGGGTGTGAAAGAGGACCATTACTAGCATACAAATACCTATTCATAGATGTTGGAATAGTTGGAATAGTCCATTTAGTCACACGAGTTACAAAATGAATGTTGCACCACTTTGCAACTTTCAACTACTTGCATTTGACAACTTTTTCCCCAAGTGAAAAATCACGACCATAAGAAAATGCCTCTAAGATAGTGAAAATGAAGAGAAATTATTGAAGAGGGGCCCAACGTGATCCCATAGGATTGGACAAGAATTTTCTAAACATCACAATATCCGAGTAATAACATGCTGAAGTTTGAAGCCATTTTCCACTTTGGACTCTTAAGAAATGGATCTGGTTCAACGTAGATTAGAGTGATTCCATGTGTTTGGGTGTGAAAGAGGACCATGCCTAGTGTAAAAATACCTATTCATATGCATTAGAATAGTTTGTTTGTTCACACAAGTTGCAGAATGAAATTTTCACCACTTTTCAACTTTATATTGCTTGTAGTTGACACTTTTTCCATCAAGTCAAAATTAGACACCACGGAAAAATAACTCTGAGATAAAAAAAGCTGAGAGAGGTTATTCTAGAGGTTCCTTACATGATCCTGATGCCTTAGACAAAATTCCCATAACCAATATGTTATCAGGGTAACAGGTTGTCAAAGATTATTGCCCTTTTGTAATTTGGACTGTCAAGGGATTACATTGCTTGAATTACAAATGTTTGAGAGTAGTAATAAATTTTGATGTAGAATAGGGAGGAAATAAACCTACAATCACAATTCAAGCCTTTAGAAAAAACTTTGCAACCCTTTTAAACCCGTCTCTCCAAATCTTCACAAATTCACTCAAATTCCCTTATAGGTCTGTAGACCTAGTTTCTGGACCCAAACTCTCAGATTCAATCTCAAACCCACTAAGTAATTGTATTTTTAGACACCCTTTAACATATTACAAATCATATCTAAAAATAAACATAGGTCACTTTGGACCAACTTCTCCAAAATCATGCACCTACGTTGTCCTAGACCTCAATTAGGTCACTTTAACAAAGCATCACCCACTCAAACACATTTCCAACCATAAAACTTCATGGAAAATCACTTACCAATCTACAAAATCTCCAAATCCATAACTTTTGATCAAAGAATCACTTCCTATGACACCAAAACATGAAACCCTCACTTTATGCCATTCCAAAGGGGTTTATTGAAAAACACTATTCCAAGCCTCTACACAGCCAACCAAGGCCTCAAACACCTTTAGTTATGTTTTCACATGCTTGAAGTTTCATCAAAATCTATCGCCCCAAGAGTTTCTCCAACTTCCCTCCTCTAACCATCAAATTTCACTCAAAATACATAGTTTGACAATTGGGGCATCATGCCCAAGCACTCAACTCACCTTCCCTTCCCTTCCAAAGATTCAAAAACTTTAATATATTCTTGTTCATGCCAAATCAGTCATCTCCCAATCTTTCCTAAGATAATTTCACTAAAACCCAACATCGAAACTCCATTTTTAAGCCAAAATTCACCCAATTTCCTTTAGGACAACAATCCTAAAAATTTTACCTACTCCTAAATCTAATTCCTACATCTAATCCTACCATTTTGGACTCATTCCACTGATCCAGAGAGAGAAAAAATAGGTGGAATGAGTCATTTATTTAGTTTTAGTCTTCAAACCCTTATGGTTGGTTGTACAAACCCGAAGTCAGTAATTTAACAATAAAATTTTTAGAACTCAATGAATTTCCTTCACTCCAAAATCAAAATATAGCTAACACCTATCTCTACCAATTGGAAAATATTTCAGGACATAATACTTCTATATGGCCAAGTATAATAGTCTATAGCAGAAAAATTCAATGAAACACAAAATTTGAAAAAGGTGGTGGAATCTAAAAAACATGCATGCGCACTTCACAACATCATCAAAAAGCTACTTTTTGTCAGAGAACACACAAAACCAGGAGAATATGTAGAATGTGGACCTATAGATCATGGGTATATTGATTTTTTCTTACCACTTTTAGAGAAATCCAAAACATGCTCGTGTTATAATGCGAGCGTGTTATTTCTTGCTAAAAATGGTCCCATCTCTACTTCTTCAGAACATGCTTGTGTTATGAGAAATTTGGTTTTTATAGATTTATTTTCTCTCTCTTTTGATATACCCTCTATACCCTAATTCTATCTCTCTACCCTCAGCCCTTACACCCTAATTCTATCACTCTCCCCTCCTCCATCTACCCTTAACCCTTATACCCTAATTCTATCTCTCCCCTATATCTCTCTCCCACTCCCTCCATATATCTCTCTCTCAATTATCTCCCTCCTACCCCCTCTCCCTCTCTCAAATCTCTCTCACTCACTCACTCACTCCTTTTTTCTCTCTCCCCTCTACCCTTAACCCTATATATCTTTCCCATTCCATCTGCCTCTCTCTCTCTCAATTATCTCCCTCCTACCCTCTCTCCTTATCTCAACTCTCTCTCTCAATTCTCTCCCTCCTACCCCCTCTCCTTATCTCAACTCTCTCTCTCACTCACTCACTCCTTCTATCTCACTCCTCTCTACCCTCCACCCTTAACCCTTATACCCTCAACCCCTATACCCTAATTCTATCTCTCTCCCCTCTACCCTCTACCCTTATACTCTCTATCCTCTACCCTCTATCTCTCTCCCACTCCCTCCCTCTCTCTCTTGAGTCTCTCCCTCTTGCCACCTCTCCCTCTCTCAACTCTCTCTCTCTCTCTCTCTCTCTCACTCACTCACTCCTTCTATCCCTCTCAAGTTAGGTTTCCAATTTAACCAATTTGGTAAGCTAGTGGGCCCACTAGGTTTCCAATTTCACCCACTAGATTTCCAATTCACTGAAATTGGAAATGTAATGGTTTTCTTGAAACAAAGAATCAAAGAAATGGGGTCTCCCGTTAATCTTGGAGACCCCATTTCTTCGGCTCATTTTTTCAAACAGGCTACTACATTACCAATTTCACCGAATTGGAAAGCTAGTGGGTCAAATTTGTGACCTAACTTGGTATGTTTGAAAAAAAGGGTGCAAGAAATGGGGTCTCTCGATGATTTACATCACTGGGAGACCCCATTTCTTTGACCCATTTTTTTAAACAAGCCACTACACTGCCAATTTCACTGAATTGGCAAGCTAGTGGGTGAAATTGGCATCCTATATATTGGACCTTCAACCCTAAACCTTCAACTAGGCACCCTCAAACCATTACCCTAAACCCTAAACCTCTACCCTAAACCATCAACCCTAAGCCCTTAGACCCTAAAACCTTAAACCGTCTACCCTCTACCCTCAACCCAATACCCTAAACCATCAATCCTATAGGTCCTTAGTCCTATTAGCCTCAATTATGTATCTCTCACTCAATCACCCTATACATAGGACTCTAACCCCAAATCCCTCAACCATATGTACCCTCAACCCAATACCCTAATCCCTCAACCCTATAGGTGGTCAACCCTATACCCTCTACCTTATACATTGGATCCTCAACCCTCATATATTTTTTTCCCTCTATCCTCTCCTCCCCCTCTCTAACCTAATCCCTCAACCCTAATCCCTCAACCACAAAACCTAAACCCTTAAACCCTCTACCCTCAATCCTCTACCCTCTACCATCTACCCTAAATCCTCTACCCTCTACAGTTAACCCTAATCCCTCAATGATTAAATCCTTAAACCCACTTATTAAAATCTCTACCCTCGGCCATTAACCCTTAAACCCTAATCCCTCAACCGTGATACCCTCTACCCTATACATTCAACTCTCAATCCCAAACCTTCAACCATATGTACCCTCAACCATAATCCCTCAACCCTATGCCCTCAACGTAATACCCTAATCCATTAACCCTACAGGTTGTCAACACTATACCCTCAATTATAAACCCTCCACCCTATACATTGGATCCTTAACCCTCATATATCTTTGTCTCTCCATCCTCTTCTCTCCCTTTCTAGACTAATCCCTCAACCCTAATCCCTAAAACCTAAACCCTAAACCCTTAAATCCTCTACCCTCAATTCTCTACCCTCTACTCTCTACCCTAATCCCTCAACCCTTAAACCTTTATCCCTCAACCATTAAACCCTGATCCCTCAACCCCTTTACCATCTACCCTATACATTTGACCCTCAACCCTAATCCCCCAACCCTATACCCTCAACCCTCTACCCTCAACCTTAAACCCTCAACCCTTAAACCCCAAACCCTTAAACCATCTACCCTTTTCCCTCAACCTGATACCCTATACCCTCAATCCTAATCCCTCAACCCTTAAACACTTGAACCCACTTATTAAACTCTCTACCCTAATCCCTCAAACCTCAACCCTCAACCCTTAAACCCTAATCCCTCAACCCATATACCCTCTACCCTATACATTTTACCCTCAACCCTAATACCCCAACCCTCTACCCTCAATCCTCAATCCTCTACCCTCAACCCTAATTTGTCTACACTTAAACCCTTAAACCCACTTAGTAAAATATCTACCCTAATCCCTAATCCCTCAACCCTCTTGACCCTTAATCTCTCAACCCTTAAACCGTCATCCCTCAACCCCTATACCCTCTACCCTATACATTGGACCCTCAACCATAATCCCCCAACCCTATGCCCTCAATCCTCTATCCTCGGCCTCAAACACTCAACCCTCCGCCCTTAAACCCTCTACCCTCTACCCTCTATCCTCAATCTTCTTCCATCTACCCTCAACCATAATCCCTCAACTCTTAAACCCTTAAACCCACTTAGTAAAATCTCTACCCTAATCCCTCAACCCTTGTGACCCTTAATCAATCAAACCATTTACCCTCTACCCTATACATTGGACCCTCAAGCCTAATACCCCAACCCTCTACCCCAATCCTCTACCCTCAAACTTAAATCCTCAACCATCGACCCTTAAACCCTAAACCCTTAAACCCTATACCCTTAATCCTCTACTATCTATGCTCAACCCTAATCCCTCAACCCTTAAAACCTTAAACCCATTTATTAAAATATCTACCCTAATACCTCAACCCTCTTAACCCTTAATCCCTCAACCCTTAAACCCTAATCCGTCAATCCCTACACCCTCTACCCTATACATTGGACCCTGAAACCTAATCCCCCAACCCTATTACCTTAATCCTCTACCCTAAACCTTAAACCCTCAACCCTTAAATCCTCTATCATCTACCCTCTACCCTATAAATCTTGAAACTCTCAACCCTAAACTCTAAACCCTAAACCCTAAACCCTAAACCCTTAAACCCTCTACCCTCTATCCTCAATCCTCTACCCTCTTCCCTAATCCCTCAACCCTTTAATCCTTAAACCCACTTAGTAAAATCTCTACCCTAATCCCTCAACCCCTATACCATCTACCCTATACATTGAACCCTCAACCCTAATCCACCAACCCTATACCTTCAATCCTCTACCCTCAACCTTAAACCCTTAAACCTTGTACCCTCTACCTTCTACCCTATACATTAAACCCTCAACCCTCAATTCTTAGCACTCAACCCTTAATTTCTCAATCCTCATCCCTCAAACCCTAAACCCTCAACCCAAATCCGTCAACCTTATACCCTAATCCCTCAACCCTAAAATTCATCAACTCTATACCCTCCATTCTCAACCCTCTACCCCATACATTGGATCCTCAACCCTCATATATCTCTATCCCTTTGTCCTCTTCTCTCCTTCTCTCAATGGGTATGTGAAGGATCATCATGGAAAAAATAGGCCCTTAAGTGGCAATAAAATTTAGAAAAATCAAAGTTAGGAAACCTAAAATAAAATTTTGAATAAGTTATCTAAATTATTTGAAAAATGTCTAAGAATAGAATATGTAGCAAATTGAATGTAGTTTTTAAACTACTAGGTTTATTTTAAAAAAAAATCTATTTTGTGAAAATTTGAAATTTCAATGCAGCACTACTTAAATTTCAAGGAAAAAATAAGAAGTAGGTGTTTGTTTGACTACCCTAACCACAATAAAATTATAATATATTTTATAATATTTTAGATATAAGTAGAGGACTCATGTCCCGATGTGATGCATATTTTTTTATAATTTTTTTCCAAGTAAATAATTATTTATGATTATTTTATTACAACTTTTAAAAATATAAAGCTCATATGTCTGACCACCTTAACTTGGTCAAAAATTCATGAAATTCAATTTTTTTATTTAATCTTATAGTATGTGAATCATAGAATGTGACACATGTTTCAAATTCAAACCATGTGACACCGTTTGAAAGCTATTGATGTTTTTCAATCAGCCTATGAATCAGGACTTTAGTCGTAATTCAAATAGAAAATGAATAATAATTATTTATTAAATTTAGAGTAAAATATAATTTATATTGGTGGAAAGATAAGAATATGCTTTAAAAACCCTTTAGTTTCATCAATTTTGGGTAAAAAACAAGTCATTAGCCACATGGGCTATCATATCACTTACATATCACATTTTTTTGGCCCATCATGATCATCCACATACCCCTATCTTTGTTATCCCTCCATCTCTCTATATACCCATCCCTCCCTCTCTACCTCGATCCCTCAACCCTAATCTCTCAACCCTAATCCCTCAACCCTAAACCCTCAACCCTTAAACCCTTAAACACTCAACCTTGAACCCTAAACCCTAAACAATCTACTCTCAACCCTAAACCATTACACCCTAAACCCTTAAACCCTCTACCCTCTATCCTCAACCCAATACACTAAACCATCAGCCCCATATGTCCTCAACCCTATACCCTCAATTCTCTCTCTCTCACTCACTCACTCCCATCTCTCTCCCCTCTACCTTTAACCCTCTACCCTCTACCCTTAACACTTAAATCCTCTACTATAAACTGTATACCCTATACCCTAAACCCTAAACCCTAAACCCTCTACCCTCAACCCTAAACACTTAACCCTAAACCCTTAAACTCTGAACCCTCTACCCTCAACCCACAACCCTTAACCCCTCTACCCTTAAACCCTCTACCCGCTACCTAATCCTTCAACCATATACCCTCAAACCTATACCCTCAACCCTTAACCATCAACACTAAAACCTTTATCCCTAAACCCTTAAATCTTGTAACCTATACCCTCAACCCAATACCCTATACCCTCAACACTAATCCCTCAACCCTCAACCCACAAACCCTAATAACCTAAACCATAATCCCTCAACCCTCAACCCTCAACCCTAAACTCTCAACCCTTCAACCCTTAAACAGTCAACCCTATACCATTAAACCATATACCATCTACCCTCAACCCTAATACCTTATCCCTTAAACCATTAAACCCACTTAGTAAACTCTCTACCCTAACCACTCAACCCTCAACCCTCAACCCTCAACCTTGAAACCCTAATCTCTCAACTCCTATACCCTCTACCCTATACATTGGACCCTCAACCCTAATACCCCAACCTTATACCCTCAACCTCAAACCCCCAACCCTCAACCCTTAAACCATCTACCCTCTACACTTAACCTAATACCCTCTACCCTCAACCCCAATCCCTCAAACCCACTTAGGAAACTCTCTACCCTAATCCATCAACCCTC